>LR990863.1:1255861-1937981 GCA_905163395.2 Endotricha flammealis | reverse complement strand
TTAAAAGAAGTATTTCCTAAATGTGACAAATAAGATATTCGGGAGTGGAAAAGGCAGATATAACTTTTGTATTTTCTTTAGTTTGAATTGTCATAATAGGCTTATCAAAGTTTATACAGCTGACAATTTGTCTGGCAGTTATACTAACTAGACCTTCTTAGCAAGAAACAGACGAAGCAGCAGACAAAACCTAGTTTAACAAAACAGTTGCAAAGTAAATCATTTGAAATGACACTGTGACCCTAACAATGCGTTTACGGCACCAGTGCTCGTTAAAACAAAATGGCGGAAGCCGTCAACACGTCAAAATGGCGATTGGTAGTGTGCATGGAATTAGCATTGCTTTGTCGGTGTGTGGATACGACGTATAAAACGTAATGTGATGCTGCTGATGTAAGGTTTATTCGTAATAGATAAATTTTTACACTGATAACTAATTATAGCTATGAAGTTTTATGCTTCGACAATAGATTGATTTAGTTTGTAAAGTTAGTCCTTTCAAAAATAATACCAATAATATATTCCATTTCACACAGCATTCTCATTTCATAATTGTAATCTTAATTCCTAACTTGATGTTATATAAATGTAAAATTGCAAATTTGTTTACTTATGAAATTATTTATTTATTTACCGACTATCTTTTATCTCTTAAAATTATCTCTTTCCTTACGTGAATGCCAAAAATAGTGTACTGTAGATGGCGCTGTAATCACGAAATCTTAACAGTTCACGTGTAAACCAACAGATGGCGCTGATTATTTTTGAAATCGCGCCATCATTTGGTTTTCTTAAATTAATCGAAATATGTGCCGTGGACAAAATCTAATAAAATCATAATTACCAGTAGAACTGGTACGTGCTGAGACTAGTAGCGTTTCTCATCCAATAAAATTGGCACTCGAACAAAACCCTTACCTAACGACCTATTGATTCAGATAAAGATGTTGTCGAAAAACGTGGAATAAGGCAGCCCCATTACCAGCACAATGGACACTTAGGGCGGCCGCAGTGCAAAGACTTAATTGGATTGAATCCGAATAAGAAAATACCATTTTAGAGTTTCCGCATAAAAATGAACCTTTTTTATTCTTATTGCCCGTGCCATAGATTATTACCTACAGTTGAACGCGACTTTGTTCGCATTACCTTTTTCTTGGCTTTCTATTGGTAAAAAACTTTTAAGAGAGGTACGCGGATAATCTGCCCAAATCGGAGCAGCCTGTCTGGGGAACGCGTGAGTGATACTACCGGTGTTGCA
The DNA here is from genome assembly GCA_905163395.2 of Endotricha flammealis. NCBI lineage: Eukaryota > Metazoa > Arthropoda > Insecta > Lepidoptera > Pyralidae > Endotricha > Endotricha flammealis. The sequence goes on along the minus strand of LR990863.1, from coordinate 1,936,720 downwards.
CGCATCTATAGGCTACAGTGATGCTTACCATCAGGCCTGTATGCTTGTTTGCCAACTTTGTGGTATAAAAAAAATCTCTCGTTTCCCGTCCTGTATCCTGTCTCTTTCGCCTGTCTTATGTCTCCAGACATGGAGACAGAGAGAAAGAGAGGAATGGGGCGTGTTGACTCAAAGACTGACTACTCTCACGACTATCGCTACGACTAGTCGAGACAATATTATTAAGCTGGTATTAATGATATACTCGATGTCGAAGGATACATTGCTGTAATTTTTTTTTATGACACAGTACAGTAAGAAGAACTATCTTGTCACCTGATGGTAAGCAATCACCCCTACCCATGTCATCCACGTCTACAATATTCTTTAAGAATGTGAAGAGTAGTAGCGTGTCTTTTGTGTCTCGAGAGAAAAAAGAGCTGGCGGGTCACCTGATCATAAAACTGTGACAGAAATGTATCCTTAATGTGAAGAATGTAAAATAGAAGTAGCATGTCTGTAGATACCCAGTAAACTCGTTTTGTTCCCAAAATTGATTAGTGTACAAAAACGGGGCGACACACTCGGTCGCGGCACGTGTTATGTTCCATGCAAAAAGTAACGCGCGAAAATGCGAGGTTTCTGCAAACAGAAATAAAAACCGGCCAAGTGCGAGTTAGATTCGCGCAGGGTTCCTATCATTATCTATACAACATTAGTTGTATGGGAGCCCCCTAGAAATGTTTATTTTATTTTAATAATTTATTTTTAAAGTCAATATACAACTAAACGTTCTATGAATATTTTGAAGCGTCTGCCTGTTGCCGTTAGTAATACAAAAACGGAAAAATCACGTGCATTGTATGGAAGCTAAATTATTATTTAACCTCAGTTTTTGTACTTGTTGTTATAACGGCAACAGATATACATCATCTGTGACAATTTTGACTGTGTAGCTATCACGGTTTCCGAGAAACAGTGACAGTACCTGGTGACAGGGGGATAGACGCCTAGTAATAGGGTTCCGTTGGCACCCTTTGGCTACGGAACCCTAAAAACAACAGCGCAAAAGAATTTAGAAATTAAAATGCGATTCTGGAGCCGCTAGGTTGAATTCGCTCATATATTTTTTGGGGATTGTGTGTTCCGACGGCGTCTTTTTAAGGTAGATTGCATTGACCATTATTCACTTTGCCTTTTCAGTCAGGAAAAAGCATTACTGCATGTCCCGTCACTTGGGTAAGCGAATTAGGTCTGTTGGGGTCTCTCTAGCCAATGATTGGCGTACAGAATAAAAACCTGACTGTCTGCCACCTCCTCCGTCTTAACAGTGGCGGAAACTGATACGCAATCCCATCGGGTTATTTACTTTGCTTGCTCCCATTATTTCGGGTTGGAGTTCGTCTTCGTTTTCCATTTAACTCTATTAAATATATTTATGGACAAATCACACAGTTTGAGCTAGCCCCAAAGTAAGTTCGAAACTTGTGTTATGGGATACTAACTCAACGATATTATATTTTATAACAAATACATATATACCTAGTCTTGCCATAAATATCGTAAAAGAGTTTTTTTTTTATTTTTCAATTGCAAATAACATTTATTACTTTTACAATGTGTTAGTTTAATACATAAATATAAAACAATTTAAAATATAAAAGGTTTATTCGAAGTGGTCTCCATTGGCTGCAATACAGTCCTTTAAACGTTGAGGCCAGTTATCAATAGAAACACGCACTCTTTCCATGGGAAAATTCTTCACTGCCAATCGTATGGATTGTTTTAGGGACTCCAAATTATCATGGCGTATAGAGCAAGCCGTACTCTCTAAAACGCACCATAAATCATAATCCAGCGGATTAAGATCGGGACTAGACGACGGCCAGTCTTCAGCTCTGATGAAGTCGGAAACGTTCGATTCCAACCAAGACTGCGTGGACCGAGCTTTGTGCTTCGGCGCCGAGTCTTGCTGGAAGGACCATTCTTGGTTATTGAACATGGTGTTGTTAAGGGGATTAACTACCTTCTCAAGAATGGTATCTTGATACACTTGTGCCGATGTTTTGATACCTTTTTCACAAAAGTATGACTCAGTCCCTCCTTCATAGCTAACACCCCACCAAACCATCACTGAAGTCGGGTAATGCCCACGTTGCACTCTGTCGACTAATTGGGAAGCTTCCTTAGAGCTTTGAGCATAAATACAGTCATTTTGTTTGTTAAAATGTAGCTCAATTGTAAAAAAAATCTCAACCGTAAACAAAAATTTTCTGTGACCTCCCTTTACGTACCGCTTCAGTAGTTTTTTCGATTTTACCACCCTATTCTTTTTTAAATTATCAGTTAAGAAATGACCAGTACGTCTCTTATAGGCTGCAAGTCCTAAGTCATCTTTTAAAATACACGACATGGTTCTAGTTGCTATCTTCATCTCCCGAGATAAAATCTTTTGCTTTCGGACAGAATTTCTTCGAATTCTTTCCCTTACTGCTTTGACCACCTTTTTCGTACGAACACTACGTGGACGGCCAGATCTTTTTCTGTCACAAACAGAGGAGCTCTCACTGTACCTATTAATAGCCCGGTACACAAACATTTTACTAATACCAAGCGTATGGAGAGTTTTAAAAATTGCACTTGGCTCTATACCTACTTTGTGAAATGCAATCACAGCAATTCGGTTCTCTTTATCACCCCACTCCATTTTAATATCGCAAAATATTGTACAATGTATTGGCGCCAAAATAAGAAAAGACAATGAAAAATCATATAAAAATGACAGATTCCAAATTCAAATGTAATATTTTGTTTATTTTTAGTTGTAACAGTATTTATGGCCAGACTAAGTAGATAAACATCCAAGACCCGAGGCCAATCAGAAAAAGTTCGTTTTTCATGACCCAAGCGGGACTGGAAACCGGGACCGCCTGGGTCGTCAAAAATCTCTCAAACTCCATTAAAATAGTATACAGGGTGTCCGGTATCCATATACCGGTATAATTAATTGTGCAGACCAATTTCCTGTGCCACAGAACGTTGTATCCGTTAAGCGTTGAGCTATGTCAGTAGTGCATCCGCGTAGCAGACTAGGTGGCGCCTGGCTTCTTAGAAAACATAAATATCGAACAGTACGATAAAACCAATGATATTTTTTACTAAAGCGTAGATTAGTTGAAGGAGCTCGATGGTATAAGTTGATGTGTGTATATGGTTGAAAAAAAATCCCTAAAGCACCGAATTCCCGGGAAATCCCGGTTCCAGCATAGTCCGGTACCAAAAATCCCGGTTCTTTGAACCAGTACCGGTTCTCTATACCCTAGATCCCTATGTGACGCACTAACAAACGCTAACGCAAGTTTAGATAGATAGAATAATGCTTTATTTGCAAATCACAAAAACAACACAACAGAACACAGTATACATAGATAACTTACAGACTAGTGCAATTGCAATAAGGCGGCCTTATTGCTAACAGCAATCTTTTCAAGGCAACCTTAAGGTAACGAATTATTTAATGTAGTTTAGCAACGTTGACTCTAGCTAGTGTTTGGATGGGTTTTGATTTGTCAGCTTTACCGTGCTTCGGAGGTGTTTTCGATGGATGACAGTCGTTAAACTAATTCGGTGGCCTTCAGGCGGTTTGCTACACTGGCCTCCGCCGATCCGCATTGGAGCAGCGTGGCAGAGTACGCCCTAATCCTCTTCGATTAAAGGACCCGTATCCCTGCAGTGGGATGATTATGAGATAATATTATTATGATGAATGTCTGCTAAACAAATAAATTAAATCCGGATGTTAACACAAACACTGTGGAAACGCCCGAATGGACTCCAATCATAATCGTGATTGGCCAACGCAATGCGATTAAATAACGCGCTTAGTTGCACATGAGTAAATAAACTGACGGAACAGAGACTTCACTCGCCGAGGACACGCACACAAGCATGTGTACGTGACGAGCGCTTTGAGGACACGCAATACACGCCTCATGCTTGTGTGCGTGTCCTCGGCGCGCGACGTTGTATGGAAGTGAAGCCTCTGTCCGTCAGTTTATTTACTCATGTGCTTAGTTGAGCGGTAACTAGTTTAAAGGCTCTACCACACAGGCGCGTTTTTAACGGTCGATAATATTGGTGGGGTTATTGCGATATCTGTTTTCAGTCGATTTTTTATTAGGATGGCTATGGAATGACATACTGCTGCGATAATAAAGCCGCAATGAGTATGACGTTGCGTTTCTCCGTCCTGCGATATTCCGATATGAGTTCGACCGTACACACACCTGCGATTATAACGTTAGTACAAGACGCTCTCTCGTAAGACATATTGGACGATAAAAACGCAGCTGTAAGAAATCTGGACGCATTATCGCAATAACGCATGCGATATTTTCGTCCTGTAAAAACGCGCCTGTGTGGTAGAGGCTTAATCCTTACTTCCTTATTAATATTATAAATGAGAAAGTGAGTTTGTTTGTTTGTTTGTTTGTTATTCCTTCACGGCTTGACTAAGCAGCCGATCATTATGAAAATTTGCATACATATTGTCAGGGTACTTTTTATCCCGTGAAAGTATGTCGTTCCAATGGGAAAATATTTTTTCTACTATAGAAGGCGCTGTATCGGCCAACAGATGGCGCCACAAGTCGCGCTATGAGTTTTTTTTTGTTGTCAAACGAGATCTATACGGTCATAAAATTAACGCGAGCGAAGCCGCGGGGAAAAGCTAGTTTAATATCATTTAATTTAGTTATGGTATAAACAAATTGATAATTTCTTGTTGACAGGTTGTGCGTTGATAGTGAGTAGCGAGTATGTATTCAAATTGTCCTCAAATCTCAGTTGTCAATTACAGCGATTTTATGTACAAAATACTAACACATTTTTTATATTTTTTATAACACACAGGTGGCAAACAAGCATACGGTCGGCCTGATGGTAAGCCGTCACAGTAGCCTATAGACGTAAGCAATACCGGGGTTATCACTCACGCGTTGCCAACCCTCCCAACCCCCCCAAGTGGAGCTCTGCAGACCTTACTCACCGTAGGAACACAACATGGCCGAGACCAATGCTATTTGGCTACGATCTTCTGTGCTTTGCTGGTGGTTTGGAGTAAAGCTAATAACCTGCACTTTAACGTCGCCAAATGCAAATCAATTACCTTTGGCCGTTCTGCATCTCCTATCCACGCCACCTACTATCTTGATGGCATAGCTTTGGAGCGAGTCAACGAGATCCGTGACTTGGGTGTCACAATGAACACTCATTTTAACTTCCATAGCCATATCGTAAATGTGTGTAAGGAAGCTTCAAGGGCGTTGGGTTTTGTTCTTAGAGTGACTTCTGACTTTGACAATAATAAAGTGGCTTTAACTCTATACAATGCGTATGTTCGGGCAAATTGGAGTACGGTGCAATTATTTGGGACCCTTATGAAAGCACCTATGCCCTTATGCTGGAGAAAGTGCAGAGAAAATTTGCTAGATGGTTGTACAGGAGAACCTATGGATATTACCCGTACCTTTATCCATCCATGTTCGTTTTGGGCATGGTGGATCTTAATACGCTGGTATTCCGAAGAAAAATGACTCTGCTGATCCACTACTATATGTTACTTCACAACAAAGTTAACAACGAGACGCCACTGCGCCAACTGGGTCTGTCTGTTCCGATTCGTTGGAACCAGGGTGGTGGTGCCATTGAGGCGCCCCGTAGAGGGCCACGTTTGTTCGTTCCTCCTGCGGTTCGTACTAACTACGCAAAAAACGCTCCAACAATCAGGTCCCTACACCTGCTCAGGGATATGCTCGCTAGGCACAGCGAGGTAGACATTTTCCACGACCCCATTAGTGTATTCATTCGCAAAATAATCACGTATTTAAATTCTATTAGTTATATTGTCTGACATATTTTGCTGTTTTAATGTTTCTATCCATTTTGTCTGTACATTTTAAATTCTATTATTTTTATATTTGTTATTTTAATTTGATTGTTATTTTTTTGTATTCTATTATAATGACTGACTAGCATATAAATGATTTGGATGCACTGTCTGTAAGTTTATATGTGTTTTTGTAAATAAATAAATAAATAAAAACTGTAAGGCGGAAGTCCTTCCCCAGACGGGCTGCTAAGATTTGAGCGGATTATCCGCTGATTATTACATTTGGACAAAGCCAATGGACTTGAAGGCGTCTCTATTCAAAAGGTCTACGTACTCGATGGTAGTGACACTTGGTTGTACTTCGGAAATCAGAGAATGCCCCTTTTGAAGAACCCCATATTATAGTCTAAAGAAAAGACCTCGACCGGGATCTCATTCCACAACCTCAGCGTTCGCGGGAGGAAACTACTCTGAGCGCAACTAACCTCAAAAACACAATTAATTACTTTGTGTAAAGTCTCAAGAATGTAACTCCACAATTTAAAAAGTTATTCTCAGTTATTTAAGCTCTTTAATTTATAATGTGTAATATTAAAGACTTTCATAAAAGCCGGTCCAAAAAGCGCAATTGTGGGGCGCGCGACTTTGCGCGTGTCGCCTCCCGCATTCTAATGAGGACGGCTTTTTGTCGCGCGACAGCGTGGGAATGCCCGATGCTATCGGCTTACCGTACGATATTGATACCGGATCGAGAATATTACCAGAATACAGGCTATATTGGAACCTTATGTAACCGTGTTCTGTCTAGTGACAACCCGGTGGTATGTTGGTAGTGATCCTTCAGCACCTGAGAGTGCCGGTTTGATTCCTGCTCGACATTTATGTATTGGTGTTTGTTCTCGAGTATGGATATTTTTTATGTATTATAAGTATTTATTTGCAATGATACATTCGTTGCCTGATACCCATAACAAAAGCAGATAGACTGACTTTCTTTGGGACCAATTGGCGCTGTGTAAATTGTGTAGTAGAAATTTATTTGTTATTTACAGTTTATTTCTTCATTTTTACTATTTTGTTTTGTAACAAACTGAACAAAAATGTCAGTAACCGGTTTCTGTTTGCTGTTTCTGTTACCGAAGGAATTTTGGAAGATTTTTTTTTTAAAGAAAGAAGAATATTTATTGAGAAGTCAATAAACCATAATAAACTTATCACTACAGAAGGAACTAGATTAATGAAAAGAGAATTAGATTCATTGTCTGTGTACTTTTAACATAAGCAGACTCAAATCTTAAATTAGGACCAGATGGCGCTGTGTGCATTATGTATACTTTAAACAATGTTGTTTCAACTTACCTAACGATATGTTATATCAGCAACGGTACAATAAATAGACTTGGGAATGTTTATACGTCTCATGTAGACGGTTTTCTCGGTACTCAGTAGTGACTACCACAGCGCTAAACTTTTAATTAACAAAAATCGAATGCCAATCATTTCTAATGTCCAGTTTAATGTGAGAAAGACGGAGACGTTACCGTCGTACTTACGCGGATGGTCAAAGAGTTCTTTATGCAGAATGGCCTTTTACTTTTGTACCTGTAATTTTTGGTAGACTGTAAGTGCTGTAATGTAATTGTGGAGAGAATTTTATAAAACGAATGAATAATTCTAGTAAACCTACCTATATACTACTATACTATATACTCAAAAGAAAAAAACGGCCAATCGTAATTTCGTACCTACTTCAAATAACCAATAAGTGTGTGTAATGTTTCTAGTGTTAATTTTTTTCTCGTTTTTTAGGGTTCTGTACTCATAGAGATCCAGCGAGACTAAGCCTCCAATGTCTGTCTATCACCAGGTTGTATCTCATGAACCGCGATTGCTAGACAGTCAAAATTTTCACAGACGATGTATTTCTGTCGTCGCCATTACAACAAATTACTATAACTAGAATAAAATACATATGTAAGGGCCCATACAACAAACGTGATTCTTTTGCTTAAAATAATATTATTTTTAAACTGAAAGGAACTTCGTCCTCGAAGCTTCCAGAGACAACGACTAAGTAGGCATTAAACTCCAAATTTCCCTAATCAAAGAACTTTGAGCGTAAGGATCCCCGCGCATTCCGGCGCGTGCAATTTTTTGCTGCATCACAGCGATGAGTCAAATCTCTGCATTTATTTATGCGGCTAACTAGCAGCCCGCTGTGAATCAAGCAATGTTTATTACTAGAAAATGTCTGCGGCAGCGTTCTTTATTTATTTTATTTAGAGGACAGAGAGGGATCAAATAGTATTTTTTAAGACTGAAAGTTGGACACGACCAGCAACAATTAATAATTTTCCATATTGCGTTCCTCTTTTGAATTTACACCAGTTAGGTAAATTCCAAAGAGGTACAGGGCAGACTTACTTCTTTTTAATTGACGACGTGACATTAAAAAACAATGTCATAAATTTTATAATTAATAAAATAACAAAAAAAAATATTTCCTGTTTTAATACGGCTACATTTTTGCCAAAATGATGATTATTATTATTATTATAAACTTACTGTATTTACTAGTTTTATGAAATAAAAAGTTGATTCGAAAGAGTCGATAACAAAAAAAAAACCTTTTGACTTCTGACATTAGGTGGTCGCCTACCTTGTGTGTGCACCATAAAAAAAGTCAGCCTACGGAATTATCATTAATAAATCCTACTAGTAGTAACTATATAAAATAGAATAATGATAAATTAAATAAAATATTTATAAGCAATTAAATTAACCAACGGTTAAGCATATTAATATTGTGATTTACTATTCAAAGATGTCGTAAAATAAATCGGTTGTGACTCGCCGCGGGGCAATCGCGCAGTACCTTAGAGCAGTTGCTAATGGGCCAATTAATAAATTTTATACTACTATTTTCCTGAGGAACTCAATGTCTGTGTGTCACACTGCTAACTAACATGCAAGGTATGCAACGTCGTCAAAGTGCAAAAAAAATGTAGATGGACAAAAAAGGCCGTAACCGGTTTTCTTTCGCCATTTCTCTATCTATTTTATGGTTAAAATTATGTTGTAAAAGAGGTGTCTAAGTGCCCGCGAGGCTCTACAGAATAACATATTTTTGACTTTGACTTTGAAACTGTTTGGATGGATTTTGTTATAATCAATCAATCAAAATATTTTTATTCAAATAGGCATATTACAAGCACTTTCGAATCGTCACTTTATTTCCCTACCACCAGTTCAGAAGGCAGATTTGTGCTAAGAAGAACTGGCAAGAAACTTAGCACTTGCTCTTTTAAAATGGCAATGACATAAGTTACAATTACGATAAATAAAAGTAAACATTGAAACAAGAATAAAAAATAAAATAAAACTGCATTTTTTTTTAAATAAAGAAAAATTAATCGAAAATAGAAAGGCGTATCAGTATCAGCTTCTCCGTACTTCGGAGGGCATGTTACGCTGTCGGCCCTATAGCTGTTATCGATGGATGACAGTCATTGACGACCTCCGTGGCGTAATGGTTACCACGCCAGACCGCCACCCAGGAGGTCCCGGGTTCGATCCCCGGTCGGGTCATGATGAAAAATGAACTTTTTCTGATTGGCCTCGGGTCTTGGATGTTTATCTATATATGTATTTGTTATAAAATATAATATCGTTGAGTTAGTATCCCATAACACAAGTATCGAACTTACTTTGGGGCTAGCTCAATCTGTATGAATTGTCCCTATATATATTGAACCTAGTCGGCCTTAAAAATACTGGCCTCTGTCAATCCACATTAAGCAAATTGCCAGAGTACATATAGATTCTAATCCTACTCGGTTAAAGGGAGATCCGTATTCGTATCCTTGCTGTGGGATGATCATGGATTGATTTGATTACTAAACCGAGAGTTTGGTTAATTTGGCGATAGATATGGTATTACACTTGAACATTTGTTTGAACACTATGGGTAAATTCTAAACTAAATAAAATCATTTTAGACGCTAACCAGTTCAATCAATTTTCGAGAGAACTGAATAAGGATTTGCTCTTAATTTTAAATTGGGTTTACACAAAATTTAAATCGTGATTTTATTGAAGAGTAAGTTAGCTGGGCTTAAGTATAGATTTACATGTATTTAAACATGGTACTTGTAATACATTGACCGCAATAACATGAGCGGGGGGCGGCCGCGGTCATGCATTGTGATCGCTTTTTGTAATCTTTTATCTCAATGTATCCACTGTGTAATGATTGTGTACAGAGTATGGTCTGCAATCTTGTCTGTTTTTTTTTCGTATTATAAAGATAGCAAACAAACATATCCTTGAAGGAATATGGATTTGCAGTTTGAAAAAAAGGTCACTGCAAGTTGCCAGCCTATACCTACAGTTTAAAACCAAACCCACGCTGCGTCAGACGCATGTCCTGTTAACAGGGGCATTTGAAGCTAAGCGTAATTAGTATGAAAATTATGTCGATGGATGGCAGTCGTTAAGCCAAGTCAGTGGCTTTCAAACACTGGCCTCTGCCAATCCGCATTCGAGCAGCGTGGCAGAGTGCAGTAAGATAATTATGTCATATGATGAAATTTTAATGTCAAAATATTTATATACAAGTACAATTTTAAAAGAGCAAGTATTAAGTTTCTTTCCAGTTATTTTTAGCACAAATCTGCTGTCTGAACTGGTGGTAGAATAAGAAAAGACGTCTCGAAAGAGCTTGTGTGCCTATTATTTTTTTTATGCCACAAAGTTGGCAAACAATCATACGGCCCGCCTGATGGTAAGCATCACCGTAGCCGCTTGCAGTACCGGGGGTATCACTCACGCGTTGCCAACCCCTCCAACCCCGTAGAGCTCTGGAGACCTTACTCACCGTAGAAACAACATGGCCGAGACCAATGCTACAATCTTCTGTAAGGTGGAGGTCCTTCCCCAGACGGGCTGCTCCGATTATCCGCTGTGCCCTAACTCTCTGGAAAGATATTTGAATAAAAATATTTTGTACCTATTTGTATTTTGCATGCTGTCGGTACAAATTAATTAATACAGTATTTTCGTGCACCCTTTTGTCGTGTGGCCGGCCCGCCCGGCCGCTGCCTTAGGGCGGCATGCTCCTCCAACCTTACGAACGTGCTTTATTAACGATTGTAATGCAAAAGTTATGATGTACCCAATTTTTGAAAGCATACAGTTATTGACTCGACAAGTAAACTTAAAGGCATCAAAATATAATATTGATAAATGTCATAATAATATGTAATTCGAAGATTGAGTATTAATGGAGAATTGGAAGGGCATTATGCAAGATATGGCGTTTTCTTTGTAAAATAAGTATTTATTTAAGTATATTTATCAGCAATCCATAGTACAGGCTTAGTGCTTAGTTTGGGACGAGATGGCGTTGTGTGATTCGTCCCAGAATATTTATTTATTCAATGTACCTACATTAAAAAAATAATTTAATGTAGTAATGTAGGTAGCAGAGTCTAGCTGGAGTAGTTCTTTGACCAGGCGGCGCTGTGTGAATCGTGTAAATAAAAAAATAAAAAAAACGAATTGGGATCATTAAGAGCCACAGCACACGGCGTATTTTATACGCGCAGAGGACGCGCGTTTCGTGATACATTGAGCTCTTTGTTTGTTAAACGTCACGATGGAACTATTGCAACACCGCCTTGGATAACGAAACGCGCGTCATTTGCGCGTTTAAAATACGCCGTGTGCTGTGGCTCTAATACTTGCAAAATATACTTGCAGTACAAAAGATATCAACGCGTTTCATCACCTTTCAAAACTGCTAAAATCATAAAAAAACAAATTTCATCATAGGTGGGCAACGAACCCAAGATTCTTGTAGTCGTAGATGCTCATGAGCAGCAATGATTGCTTACCATCATACACCAATGGACTCTCAATGGTGTCTCAATCGTGTCTCAAAAGAATGCCGATAGTGTATCAGTGGAATAGTTTTTGACTTATGGACTTAAACAATAACACAATGTTTAACTTATTGTTTAAGTCCATAACAAATGTCAAAAACTACTCCACTGATACACTATCAGCATTCTTTTGAGACACGATTGAGAGTCCATTGGTGCATTTGTGTTAGTAGAATCGGGCCACAGGTGACCCGCAAGCACGTTTGTCCTCCTCTGTCATAATTAAAAAAACATAGAATCAAATATTTTATTTTGTAACTAGTAATATAATAAACTTCGTTTGCGTATTAAAGAAAGAAAGAAAGATATCTTGCTTTCCCGTGGGAATTTTGCAAAATCCTTTCTTAGTACACCCCTAGACGTCGTAAGGAACATTCCGAATTTGGAATCTCTAGACCCAGCGGTTTGGGCTGTGCGTTGATATATAGTTAAGTCAGTCAGTCAGGACTTTGAATTTTATATATATGGCACTTTCTCTCGTCATTTACAATATACATCTTTAACATAAAATAATTTTAATTATATAAAATACATTATTTATACGACTCTTTAAACTACCACCATTTCTGAAACAAATCAAAATTACCATCGGTAAAAGAAATGGCGAAGGCTTGCGAAGGACATAAAAATACATTTTCTTAAAAGACACCAAAAAGTCAGATTTAATTTTTGTCAACGGTTTTAATTAAGTAATCAGTTGAATATGTTTTATAATCATTTTAAGCTTTAAGCTCGTTTATAACTAACAGTGAAAGTGGTCGAGATTCCGATTGACTAAAAGCCGACTATGTCAGTTCGTGTCACAATGTAGTGCAAATAAATATCAATTACTCGGTTTAATTCGGTTGCGTGGTACTGTCGCCTCGTTCTGCACGGCGCAAATGATAAGAGGAAGCGATTTCTATAACTTTTTTTTTACTTTTATTCAAATATGCCTATTAAAAGCTCTTTACAATCGTCTTACCACCAGCTCAGACGGCAGATTGGTACTAAGAAAAACTGGAAAAACTTAGTACTTGCTCTTTTAAAATAGTAGGTACAGTCCACCATACAAGCCAACGGGAATAATTTGGAAAAAAAAAACTCTGTTGGCACACAACTATGGCACAACCAGATAATTGTCATTAAATTTTAGTTCCCATTGGCACAACTAAGTACATTTGTGTGCAACACTGTTTAAGAGGCATGTTTTGGTGTGAGTTAGGAATGGTTTTGGGGTGATTTTGGAATAGTTTTAGGGTGAGTTAGGAATGGTTTTGGGATGAGTTTGGAATAGTTTTGGGGTGACTTAGGAATGACTTAGGATTGGTTTTGGAGTAAGTTAGAAATGGTTTTGGGGTGAGTTAGGAATGTGTTTGGGGTGAGTTAGGATTGGTTTTGGGGTGAGTTTGGAATAGTTTTGGGGTGACTTAGGAATGCTTTTTTTCTCTACCGCTTACCCCTCATAACAAACTTATTTTTAATGGCTTTGTACTATGTTGCTTTGTGTTATGTAATCTTATATAAACTCATATTAAACAAGTCAATATCGTCACAAGTCTGACCGAATTATATCGTCGTCCCGTCAAGTGTCACTGTATCGCCATCGTCCATACGTCACGCCAACACTCAAGAGTACTTCAAAGGTACCGTTTTGCTACAATTACTGTTTTTAATTAACAAAAAAAAAAGAAATAAACTCGCGGCTAATGAAAATTGAGAGGCGTGGCTCAATATAAAAACTTTATATTTTTATTGTCGATTGTATCTTCGGTAAGGCTGCTGTTCCATCGTCAGCGAAAGCTACAAAGGTTGTAAGAATTGAACTATTTTGAATTCGACTGACTCGATCGAGAATTTATCTCCCTCTCGCAGATTTATCGACATACTTTCATCTTTTACACAATTTTTTCCAACTTCTTTCTTACAATTTATATTTATTTCTTAGTGTTCATTTGCTTGTTAGTTGATGTAAATCTTTTCACATGGAAACTACTGCCTGGTTTAGTAACCTAGATTGCTATGATTTTTTTATTATTCAGAGAGCAGGCCTTTGCAGACACTTCACACATCACATCTAGTCAAACTAACACCATTTTGGAAACAAAAGCAAAATTACCACTAGTTACGGCCTTTTGTACTCCATTTGCAACTCTGTTACCCTAAGGTTGCCTTAAAAAGATTGCTGTGAGCAATAAGGCCGCCTTGTTGCTAATACACTAGTCTGTAAGCTATTTTGTTTTCACCGTATTATGTTTGCTTAGAATTCTAATGTTTATAGCCTGTGTGTTGCAAATAAAGCATATCTATCTTTCTTTATTCTCGCTGGCAATGGAAGGAGGACCTATAAGAGTGACAATTAAAGTAACCTTTTACGTAGTGACATTTCACTCTTGTAATAAGGTATAATACAATGCGTAATATGGTTTTTAGTTGAGATAAGAAAATGATTGATTGAGATAAAAATGTATAGAACAATGGAATTTTGATTAATGATTGTATTTTCAGTTTTAATTAAATATTTCTGTTTAATCAAGGTTATAGCGTAAAGTAAACGTCGTTGCGTCCAATAACGTAAGTTAAGCAACAACAGCCCGGTGGTGCGTTGGCCGTGATCCTATCTTTGATATCGGAGGGCGCGGTTTCGATTTCCGCACGGGGAAGACATTTAAATACATTAATGTATTAACATTATTGTACCTCAGACAAAAAGCTTAACTTTAAAATGGAAAACAAACACATAATAAAGAATTCTTTATTTATTCCCAACTAGCGAAACCCGCGCAACTTCGTTTGCGTGTGTCCCGCTTTCCCGTGGGAATTTTGGAATGTATTATACATATAAAACTTTCTCTTGAAGCACTCTATCTATTAAATAAAACTACATCAAAATCCGTTGCGTAGCTTTATAGATATGCATACATAGGGACAGACAGAGCGACTTCATTTTATATTATGTAAAGATAACATATATGTAAAGATAAAGAATTTTTATTTAAAAAAAAAAAAAAAAAAGATTGTCCCATGGGAGAAAAAACACGAGTCCATGACGATTTCTTATCTTTTTCTCACGAAAAAGTGTTGTTGCAAAAGACTAATTAAAATGTACACTTTCGGGTAAATAGTTCCGGTTCGATAAGTTCCGGGTACGATACAGATATCACACGATTGAATATTAATTATTATGAGCATAATTCTTGCGCTTAAAATGCAATTAATGGAGCTTATTAAAAGGCCGTAAATTTTTTATCACCAATTCGAAAATTGGCTTACGTATGTTTTTTAAACTCAATGAAGATGTCGCGACTTCGTCCGCGTGAAGTTCCGCACCCGT
The DNA here is from genome assembly GCA_905163395.2 of Endotricha flammealis. Lineage (NCBI taxonomy): Eukaryota > Metazoa > Arthropoda > Insecta > Lepidoptera > Pyralidae > Endotricha > Endotricha flammealis. Next base: position 1,921,596 of record LR990863.1, on the reverse strand, counting down.
TCCCGTGGGAACCACGTTGAATTTCGGGAAAAGCTATAGCCTCTCCTTGACAATGTAGCTTTCTACCGGTGAAAGAATTTTTAAAATCGGTTTCGGAGCCTTTTCAATTCAAACAAACAAACAATCAAATCTTTCCTTACGTATATATAAAAGAGGTCTGATACAAATGACCACAATTTTTTTCATACAACACAAGTGGCAAACAAGCATACGGTCGGGTCGACCTGATGGTAAGCCGTCACCGTAGCCTATAGACGTTTGCAATACCGGGGGTATCACTCACGCGTTGCCAACCCTCCCAACCCCCCCAAGTGGAGCGCTGGAGACCTTACTCACCGTAGGAACACAACATGGCCGAGACCAATGCTATTTGGCTACGATCTTCTGTAAGGTGGGTGGTGCACTAAGAAGGGATTTTATGAAATTCCTATGAGAACGGAAATACGTTTCGACAAACAATTTATTGACAAATAGAATCGACAGTTAAATAACACTGTGGTCTTCTATAAAACGTCAGCTGTCACCAAACTGTCAAAAAAAGAAAATAGTTTGACATCCGAAAATCGAAATCTAACTCTCCTACAATAACAATCACGAATAAAATAACAAATTGAAAACCATTTATTTACTGACACTCGAGATATCAGAAATCGACTTCACAATGCCCCCATTCCGTATTGAGCCTCTATATTTCCTTTAATAAAGACATCCAACATAGTTGGTCGGCGGCACTTAATCATATAGATAAATTATGCTATCATAATCAAACTACCTACTTCGGACCATCTCGATTATAGATAGATCGAATTGACAATCGATACATCGCACAGAATCGGATCCGCTATTCGCCGAGAAAACCGAGAATAATTTGGTTAGTGTCGGAGGTTACGGTGCATTTTTAGAGGATCGATAACGCGCGTGGTTGCCAAAGGCGTGCTAGTGTTGTTCAGTTTGTCGATCATTATGAATATTAATATATCGATGTCCGTGTATACTCAAGAAGGCTTTAGGTTATACAACCTAAACATACAGCGATTTTTTAATAGATATAATACATTGTCATAGTCTCTTAAAGATCCCAATATTTAGGATTTAGTATTGTCATAATTATTTCCATCTTAAAGAAACTGCTCATTATCATTATATTTTTCATGTCATAGATACTATGGTGTGTATGAAATATTACAATTGGATACTTTAAAAGTGATATAAGAATAGCACAATCTAAAATAGAACATTTGTTCTAGAATTAAATACAATGTATACGATGAACCTAATAGGGAATAGTTCAAAACATTCAGTTAAACACTTGCAAACAAATGTTTAGCGGTACAAACGTTATTCGAAACTTGGTAAGCGTATTTTACTTGAACACATTTACTGTTTCAGTAGTGTCGCTGTTACTTCCTGTATCCATAGGAACATGTAGGAACACCAATATACATCTTAAGTTGTACAAACGTTAGTTAGTTCGGAGCTCAGGTGCGAAATATACGGCTGTTGTTTTGTTTGGTAACGGTACAGTTTCAGTCCTATGACCCTGTACACATGTACGCGCGTTAATGTCGCGTTTGGTGATACACTGAGCTCTTTGTATGTTAGAACTCACAATGAAATGATTGCAACACCGCAATGGACTAATAAAACACGCGGAGAATTCGTTTCTGGACTGGTGTATGCTTTTAGTTTGACCGTCGCGGTTTCCGGGCGTCCTATGTGAAATTTGAATTTGATAATTTAAGGATAGTGAGCATATGTGAGCCAATGTGATATTTGAAAACATTTTTTATTTAAAAGATACGTTACTCTAGTCTATATAGATGTCATTATTGTAATATTCATGAGCTACCTATATAAAAATTATTTAGATCGTTCAGAATTGTCAAAATTGACAATGAAAAAAATGATTGTTTATGTTTTTGGAATTATTACTTATTTATTTGTCAGTTTTGCTCATTTAACTTTTGAAAATTTTATTCGTCTTATCCGTCTACCTACGTCTTGGATAAAATATACAATTATCAATAATCTAATTCATCAATTAACCATTCACAACAAAATATGTTAAGAGATTTTTAATAATATTCGATAAAAATATCGATACATAGTCATCACTATGATCGAGTGACGCGCGTAAATCGGTGCGCGTGCGCGCCGTGGGGCGACCGCCGCTCGTAATTCGCGCCGCCCTCACTGGCTCGATTTGAACTAGCCTCGGATTGCTGCTTTTGCATAATACATCCTGTTTTCTGAGTTACAAGACAGCAGGAAGACAATCCTTGAAATTTGTCCTGTATTTATAGAATTGCAAGCGAATTTTTTTTAAACAAGGTTTTCTTTCGCCATTTCTTTTGGCGGTGGTCATTTTGCTAGCTAGTAAAGAATAAAGATATAATTATGGCATTATGGGTTGTACATTTGCCACAAAGTAAATTCTTCACGTAGTAAACACCTAAAATTTGTGACGAATTTGCTTTCAATGGATAGAGTGCACAATAATGACGAATTTACTTTGTGATGAATGTATAACAACCCCGTTCCCCTTTCCGTGTAAATGTAAAAGTTTCAAAATAAAGACAATTAAATACCAGTACGATTACTGGTAACCCTATAAACGAAAATCAAAAATATACAAATTAAAAAGTTCGCTAACCGTTAACCAAAGAGACAATGTAATATTTTTTCATGTATGTGCCGTGGCACGCCTCGACTACGCCTTGGAAATAAGAAGATTTAAAACGTCCGCATATGATTATGCCGAGCAATATCCGAAAGATTACGATCTTATCGAGAAATCGAGACATGCCGCATCGAATGACACTTTGACCCTACGATTTTTTTTTCAGCATAATCGATTACAATCGCGCAGAAACAATATGTTGATACGATATAAGATATTGTCGCAATTGGTTATTGGAAATTATATTGTAGCTTCTGTTTGGTTTATGTTATACAGATATACCATTTTACGAAGAGCTATGAATGTTGTAACGTTTAATATCTGTACTAGCGTCTCACTCTGACTTTACAGTAGAAAAGACTGTACGGGTCCTGTTGAAATAAGGCGAACAACTTAAAAACCCTTAGGTTAGGAATAAGAGGTAAAATCGTTCCTTCTCACCCTTATCTTATGCGTTGACTGTCAGATTTCAGAATGCTATTTGAATTCTATGACGTCCTGCGTGTTTAAGCCTACGCTACGCATAGCTTAGGTTATTTTTTAAAATAGTTATTCTTACTAAAACTCGTGTGAAACCGGGGCGGGACGCTAGTAAATTACAAAAGGAGAGACTGACCACTGTATCAAATATGATAGGAATTGAAGATTTATTTTTATTTTTGTTTGAAACTAATTTTAACGATATTGATACCTGCTTTATAATTGTACGCCTAGTATTTTCACTTTAGAATAATAAATTTATGAATATCATTATTGGAAAAAAAGATTTTTTTCATTGAGTCTGAACTTAAAAAAAAAGATGTCTGAACTTAATCTCTGCAGTTTAAGGTACAATTTATGGAGGCAACGACTGACCATCAATAGGTTGAGGTTTAAAACTAAACAGAAGGCAAAACAAAAGAGAAATAAAAGCAAACAGTTATAAAATTTAAAGGCTAACAAAATTGTCTTTTCAATTAAGCCGCTCGGGTAGCTTAAAAGTTATTTTCTTAAAGTATTTCGCGCGGCGGCGTTCAGTCCGTCTTGTCAATAAACTCCATATAAATTGGCTTTACCTTAGTGAATTTGAATATAATAGCCCGTCCGCAGGTCCGTTTTTACCCCTTTCCTTGAAGTCGGCACACAATCTCTGTAAGATTATATTGTAAGCAAATTATCTGTTCGAATCTGGCATACGGACTGAAGGAATAAAAAATGTTTATTTTCATACATACTATTAATTTTATTTAGCATAGGAATGAAGTAAGTCGGCGTGTCGATGACCCTTATCTTTTAAAAGTTCAGACTATTGACCGAGTTTCTTTTGGCTTTTTCTTCTCGTAAATGATCATTCCGAAATGATCATTTACGACTACTTACTACGTAATACGACTTACGGCTACATTAAAAATATTAATTGTTAAAGACGTGTCTAAGTGCCCACGGGTTCACAGAATTAAGAATTTTTGATTTTATTTTTGATCAGTATACACCCAGAGATCCATCTCTCTATGGTTTTGTTTTTATATTCTTTTTAATGTAATTTTTAAAGCAGCGTATTGTTTGCTTAAAAACTGCGGCTTGACATAACTTTAACAAACTCATCCAACTTTTTTTTTCGCACGTGTACCAAAATGATCGTTAACTTTCCGCATTTCCATCAAATTGGCGAGAAAGAGAGCAAACATCGATATATATTAGTCAGAGCGAGAGGTGAATATAATTAAATCTGCAAGTGTTTACTAAGAATTGTCCGAAGGTCTTCAATTATCGATGGAATATTCAGACGAGAAACGAAAGTGAACGATGCTATCACACAGACAGACAATGAATATACATGTTTAGAAACTTCGCTAGTCTGGAATTCAGAGTTTGCATAAAAGATGCTTATGCTTGGAAATTAGTGAAACTTTTGGCATATTTTCAAGTCTTAATATAGTATTACGAGGAGCTGATGGCGTCGCTCTAAAATGGACACGCAAGTTAAGCAACATAGACCCTAGCCAGTGTTTGGATGGGTTTAGTTATCACGACCTTCTCCATGCTTCGGAGGGTACGTTGCCGTCAGTTCCGACTGTTGTAGATGGATGACAGTCGTTAAAGCCATGCCTTCGGGCTGCTTGCAAACTGGCCTCTGCAAATCCGCATTGGAGCAGCGTGGCAGAGACGACACCTTCGATTGAAGAGACCCGTATCGCTGCAGTGCATTTTTGGACAATGTCAGCCGGAATGTATTGTTGGACGGATGGTATTGTATTGTACACGATAGACGAAATAATATGTGTGGCCGATGCTCAGAGCCAACAGGCATATAACGTTGGCAGTAAGGCAAATAATATGTAATATTTTATATAATTAATTCGTAAGGTTTTGTAAATTGACAGCTCAATAGCGCACGCGCGGCTCATTGCTAGTTAGGCTCAGTGTCCACTTAAAACGTGATTTTGAAATAAATATTTAGTACTTCATAAGAAAATTCAGCTTTACTATATTTTTTTATATTACTAAGGTGGCAAACAAGCATACGGCCCGCCTGGTAGTATGCGGTCACCGGTATGGACGCTTACAATTCCATAGGTACTGATTATTCTAAGTACTAAACTAGCGAAACCTGCGCAATTTCATTTGCGTGTATCCGGCTTTCCCGTGGGAATTTCGGGAAATTCTTTCTTATCGCATCGGATCGGCCTACGTCATACGAAAGTTCATCCGTCAGTCAGTCAGTCATTCAGGACAAAGCCTTTTATATGTATAGATGACGCATAAGCATCCCGTCGAGTCAGATAAAAGTTTTGTGTACACTTCATTAAATAAATTTAGAATGCGTTGTCTATCTTCAATAAGAGTAGATCGAGAATTTTAAAGCCATCCAAATACTGTCTATGGACACTGTTGCTTACCTTGCCAGTTAATTTGGTTTACTACTTCCAATGACGCCATCAAGAAGTAAAACAGTAAAATAATTGAAAATGAATAAATAATTACATTCTATTAAAATCATACTCGTTCATTAATCAGCTATAAATGAAAATATAAAATAATTAAATCGAACTAAATAATCGAATATAATAATCGAATTGCATTATAAAATAATCGGTAAACGCAACCACAAACACTATATCATCGGTATTTAGACCCTGTACACATGTTCGCGCGTTGGCCTCACGTTTCATGCTACATTGAACTCTTTGTATATTGGACCTCACGTTGAAATGAATTCAACTCCGCGATGGATGTTAAAACGCGCCGATTCTCGCGGCTTATTCGCCTTCTGGTACAATGTTTTAAATTCGATTTTGAAAACAACATAAAATCGCCGATTTACGATAAACAGGAGCAACTATCACCTGATTTACAGGTTCAGTGAAAAGCCTTGTCCAATTAAAGGTTTCGTTACAATTAAAACGGTAGCAGTGTTGCATAACATGTAATTAACCAACTTTACGCAATATGATCTTGTATGATAACAATATTTTTATGTATGGCACAAGTGACGGGCAGAACGCGTTTGTTTAAAACATCTGTGGTTCAAAGAAATAAAAAAATATACTTGAAGCATTTTACGTAAAATATACAGCCACGTTAAACCGTCGTCGGTGGGTGACAATCGTAAAGCCAAATCGGTGGTCTTCGGGCGGTTGAAAACACCAGCCTCTGCTTATCCGCAATGGAGCAGAGTACGTACGTTCTAATCAAGTTCTATTGAAGAGAGTGGGATGATTATGGGTTGACATGATATGACTTTCACAGTAGTGAGTCTATTCTCGTTAGAAATTCATTAAAATATAGTTTCAAACTCACTCATTCCACATTTCGTATATATTTGAATATTTTGTGGAATACAAAATTAAATATTATTTAATCGCTAAGCGCTTGTGCTGCGCGTCCATTGAATTCATTTTATTAAATAAAATATGTTTTATACAATGTTAACTGGAATAAGAAAGAGAAGGCGAATTGAAAGTAAAGTGAAATTACCCTGGGACTTATGTATGTATGTACGTATAAAAAAATCGATGAATAACTCGGATATATACATAGTAATCTAGAAACTACGAATATAGATAGAACAAGAATATACAGACTATTGACTCATTGAGTGAAATGGCGCTTGAGATCGATACTTGATAATTTTCGTAAAAAAAAGTAAAACACTAGACAATTTTAGCAAAAAAAGTCATATTTCCATTTTGTATCAAAGTATTTTTTTTATTAATAAATTTTGACTAGAGCCTACTTTTTTTTTTTTTTAAATAATCCACCAGCATTTCGGAAAGGCCGACCATTGACGAAAAGTGACGAAAAAGAAGCTCTTTCAATATAGATCAGAAAGGGTGTTGTTTTACCTGTAAATCAGTGTTTTAAATGTATAGGATCCACGTTAAGCAAAAACACTTCAATTTAATGACGTATTAGTTATCGAATAAAAATAAATAGGAGTGGTCAGTGGTCAACCCGGGTGTCCCGGCTGTGTGGTCTGCTGGGCGCACCCCGTGGCGACTCATTCATCGCCGCACCGTGGTGGCTTACTTAGTCTATGCCACAGATTAAATATAAGTTAATGTGGTTCAATTCGCAGTTCGCACTGCCTGCGAAATTCAAATTTTCTTACGTTTTTAACAAATTGCAGCTCAAGCTTTTATTGCAATGATAAGATTTTGATATCTACTATAACCATAATATATCTACTGAATAAATCTATCTACACATAAAAAACGCTTTGTTCTGAATGACTGACTGACTGACGAACTATTCACAGCCTAACCCGCCTAAAACTTGGAGGGTTATTTGTATGACGTAGGCATCCGATATGAAAGAATTTTCCGAAATTCTCACGGGAAAGCGAGATACACGCCAACGCCACTATATATATATATATATTTGTAACATACATGTTTTTAAGGAAAAAGAATCATTTGCCATCTGTCATGTAAAAAAAACTATCACGATTAAGTAGGCTCTATTAGTTACCGAGTAATAATCGACAAACTCTTAAAATTCTTTGATGAAAACGTTTAAAAGTCATAGAATATTGCATTCATCTGTAAGCGAGCATAGCGTATCGAATACGGAACACTACACTGTGCGTGGCCCGACACACACTTGTCCAGTTTTTTTTTCATTCTCTTTTGAATCTGTGAAACTGACTCGTAACTATTCCTCGAGCGAAACTCCGTTCATGAATTCACATTTTGTATGAGAATCTACCTCTGCAGTTTAGTTACTCAATGCCTATACACACCCTAAGTCGTTTGATGGGATTAATGAGGTCGTGATACACCACGGCAACAGAGGTTAAGCTTAGTTTTCAATGTTAGCATTACTTCTTTAGAGTGCAATAAACTTTTGTAAAACAAAGAAGCAAGGTTTACGAGTCAACAATTTTCAGTAAAAAGTAACATGCCAAATTGTCTGTCTGGGAATTGAGCAAAACGATTTTAAAAGTTAATGACGCATTAAATTATAGTTGTCACTGTCAAACTAAACACCTGATGACCTCCGTGGCGTGATGGTTACCATGCCGGACCGCCACCCAGGACCCGGGTTCATTTGTTTCCAAACATAAACAAACAAACCTAATTACACTAGTTTACACAGCCTTGCATACCCGAGCGTCACAATTATTTATTACTTTATTTGCTCATCATACACATATAATTAAAATGTACATATTAATATAGAAATAATTAATTCTTGGCATGCCGACGTTTCTCCGCGGGGGGCTAAGGACATACGTCTGTCGTTAATTTACTTGCACAAAGTGAATAGCTTTAATACCAATAAGTGAATTTAATGAATTTAATTATGGTTTACTGGAAATTACAGGTATTTTTTTTGGATTTTTGGAAATCACTTTTCAGCTATCTTTAGGTATTTACACTTTGTCATTAACATGTACTGCAGTATATAAATATTTTCGTAAAAATCCACTTTAATGTCCCACGAGTCACGACTGGGAACTTACCCTGTTTTAAATTTTATCTATTGATTGTGTGAAAAAAAAATTAATAATTTCCCTAATGATTTTGTGAAAAAAAAACCCTTATCGATACAATATTCCTAATTACTATTATTTTTTAAATTTACTATACTACTTATTTAAACATTGAAAATTAAATTAAAGAATAAATAAATGGGATATGTAAACATATATCTTTTTGTGAGAAGGTATACAATAGCTGGAAGATACGACATGCCCGGGGCATTGCCAAATTTGAATAACCAATTACTCTGCACTGCTGCTTTTGATTTATCGATCAATTTAAGTTAACACTGATTGTGTGGCGGAATTAAAAATTAAACTTTGACGTTCAGCACCTTTTTTAAGTTATGAAAATGTATTGCGTGTGCGTGTACCGCTCGGGGAAGCGGAGTTCTGTCGGGCTATCTCTTCTATATGAGACGAGGACTCAGAAACATCATAGAAGGAAAGATAGAAGGTAGAAGAAGAAGGGGAAGGCCAAGAAGAGCTAACATGGATCAAGTGAAGTAAAAGGCTGGGGTCGTGTCTTATAGAGAAAAAGCTGGCAGAAGGCAGAGGAAAATGGAGTCTGACCGTCAAGAGCTCATAAATGTTAAAGAAGAGAATGGCGAATTGGTGGTGCGAGATTGGTCTACCTAATGCATACTAAGTCAATGTTGTATTCTAAAATCTACATGAAATTGTATCATTTTACACAACTATATGACACATGCACCTTATAGGGATGAAGGCATTGCTCTCAGTAATCGGGACCAATCCGCGTGATGTCATAGGTTCAGCTGCATACAACAGTTGTTTAGTTCTTAGTCACGTAACTGTTTTGAAATTGAATTGTTCCGCTTTGCGATTTTCAAACGATATTTTATTATAAAATAAACTGTGATTTCCGTGTCTGCTACATTCAATTGCACTATAATATTTATTATAAAAGACCATTTAACACTCTACAAAACACAGAAAAAGAATATTAAATTTGAGTTTCGTCAAATCGTATTACGACAACATTTAATTTCGATAATAACAATGTAACTACGATACAGTTTTGGCAGACCATACCGGGTGACAAAACAAGACTAAGTTTTTTTGTTACGTTCTGCAATCACAGTTTAAATTGAGCTATAAAAAGTCAGTCTCTAAAACTATACTTACACGTTTTTGTAGGCGTCTGAAGATGCCCCTTTATATCAGTGCGGTACATATTTTCTACTACTACTTACAGTAAAGAAAGAAAGAAAATGGTTTATTTATTGTCTAACTTACATTTAAGAACTTACTACTGTGTCAACTTAAACTGTTAAATAAGTGTTTCTTAGAAAATACAAATAAATTATTTTTCTATGTATATAAATTATAGCTTGGAGCGTAAATATTTCTCTCTCGGTTTAACTTGCGATTCACGCCGATATTTTACAAGAGAATAGTACTTTTTCGATCATGCCACTGGAAACATTCTTGTTTTTAAAATATTCTCTATCAATTTATCTTTTATCGAAATGTTTAAAAGCATCCCGACATGATAAATAAGTGCATTTTGTCAGCAATTGTTTTCTTGTCCTACCAACTGTCGGTAATTAAAGGTACATTGTAAAAGTCAGCCGGCTGCCTGCTGTATGCCCTGAAAAAATCCCAAATGAATTACTCATACTGCAGGCTATCCCCCGCTGGGACAGACTTATGTTTTGAGGTCCTATTCTGTAGCTACATGTCGAAAGTTCAAGTTTTTAATATTGTCAGGATAGGACAGATGTGCTTACAAAATATTTGATACTAATTTGCTAATCAATGATCGCCACCTTGAAAGGAATAGTTATTAGGAAATAGTGATAAAAGAGGAAACCTGAAGAAAACTGAGTTACGTATTATTTTTTGATTGATTGCCACATCCAAAATAAAAAATGTTTGCCTTCTCTTTTTGGATTGAGATAATTTTACAGGATAAAAAGTATCCTATGCCCTTCTCTGTACCCCTGGTAATAGGGATGCAAATATTCATAATGATTTCTTTCATAGGCAAGGCGTGAAGGAATAATAAACAAAATATACTTTTTTTTTTCTTTTATTATTACAGCCTTGTGCTATACTCACATTAACATTTATAATATTAGTTAGGATGTCCGATTGATTATCGTCTAATAGAGATCACGGTTATGTCCACTGGCTTATCAGAATAGGGACGCCTCACTCGGTGGTCTAGAACTGTTTTGTAAGATACCATTCTCATTGAATATGTCGCGAATAACTCTGCAAAGCTGTATCTAACACGCACGTATACTAACGAACACCCGTGACTTTGTCCGCACAATCCTATTGTTTCCGTTCTTATGGGAATTTCTAAAAAGAGACTATGCTTAGCCTTACAGAAGATCGTAGCCAAATAGCATTGGTCTCGGCTATGTTGTGTTCCTACGGTGAGTAAGGTCTTCAGAGCCCCACTTGGAGAGGTTGGCAGGCTTGGCAACGCGCTAGTGATACCCTCGGTATTGCAAGCGTCTATAGGCGGCTTACCATCAGGCCGACCGTATGCTTGTTTGCCACCTTTGTGGTATTAAAAAATGCTACTTCTTACAATATAAGCTAAAAACGGATCACTAACTATCGATCTTTGACTCTCGCGAAGTCGAGCGAAAACGAGGTGGACGGGCTCTTCGTCCTACTTGGTCTTCACTTTTCCTTTGTCTTCTAACTTCGTGCCTAACTTCACATAACTGAAGAGCCGTCATTAAACATTGACATGCAAATAGCAAGAATTCGATAATGACATTAAAATTTTTGCAGCTTTTTAAATGCTTACTGTCTTGTTGCACACATAGTCGTTTAACCCGAAAATCATAGTTTGAAGTTAGTTAAGCCTAGCTTATTGTGGGACCAGGTGGCTGTGTGAATTTTGTAGAATTTATTTATTTATTATTTATATTAAATAGAATAATCTGATAATCAGAATACCCTAGTCAGATATAAATTAAGCATCAAAGAGACGTTGATATCGATAAAACATCGATTTTCTTGTACAGTATCGATGTATCGGTGATGGACGTCAATCTGTTTTTGCGAAGCAATCACGCAGAACTCGATTACTTATGCGATGGTAAGTAACCGTTACAAATGTGCTTAAAATGCACATGATTTTAAAATAAAACGCATAAATAAACGGGGAGCTCCTTGGTAACATGGAGTATGGTAATTTAAACAAACACTTTGAGCGTTGATGTCGAAACATCCCCATTTGTATAATCCTTTCCAAAATACTTTTACTATTTTCGATTTCCAGTGAAATTCAATGTGTTTAAATAACCTATCTATAACTTGCCAACCTTTTTGTGGTAAGATAATAATGCTTTATCGCAATTATTATTATTACATTATTATTAATGAAATAAAGAATAAATTGTTTAGGTCTCTCCTAAAACACAAAAATATACTTAGGCATATATTTTTCACATAATAGAAACTTTTGTTTTTATCCTATAGCGGCCTACACACCACACGGTGGTCCTAAAATCAGTGGCGATATCGGGACAGTGGTGGTGGCGAAATCGGCTACTACTCTACAGACACCCTACCAGTGAGTACGTAACCGACCGTGCAACAGACTGCTCTCAAAACAGCAAAAAATAGGCATTATCTTGAGGGATATACCAGTAGGGATACATGGAATAGGGGACACTTACTACTGTGCCACCTAACGAGACGAAGAAGATGGGTTAAAAACTTTAAAAAGTTGATAAGTCTTATCGTTCCAGAACTCGAGCGCATACTGCGTAGAAATCAATCCCGATTTCGCTACACACGTGCCGACAACGCTCCCTAGACGATAATCGTCCCTAAATCGTGAGCTCGCCCGAAGCGATTTAGGGTGAACAATAAAATCGGGTCGATTTGCCTATACACGAGGCGATTTATGGTACGATCTAGGGTCCCTCCCACCACTTCCTCGATATCGCCACTGATTTTAGGGCCGTGTGTAGGTCGCTACATAGGTCCAATGGTGTCAGATTCAATCTATTATCGCACAGCGGATATAATGACATAAATTAGTCAATTTAGTAAGTTGGCTGTGTTAAACCCATCCAAATATTGGCTAATATCGTTGTTGCTTAACATAATGCAATTATTCAATCTCCTCTTAGATCTAAATAAATAAAATGTAATAGCTAGATCTATTTCTACACAAATGTTTATAAGGAATTTGTTCTCAAGTTAAAAATATTCATTGTGGTGATGTGGTTGATCTGCAGTCATTTGTATACTTTTTCACAAATGCTAATGTTTTGTAGATTAAATTCAATTATGCACCAGGGGCCAATGTTTATTTTAAATTGTCAATAATACTGTTATACTCACAATTTCATCTACATTTGAAGGATTTGTCAATACAATAACTACTCTCCACGCCACCATTTAAACAGTCGTGCAATTATAGATATTAGTCGGTAATAACATTTTAATACATACTGAAGTTTTTTTTATATTTGATTTGAGTGCGTTTGACCTCAATCTTGCCTGATGTTAAACATAGATGAGGTGAGGTTGGTACACGCAAACTCAAAAAATGCCAACAGTTTGGGGTTAGGTTTTATCCGTGTACCCGGCAACGCGCACACTTTCTGTCATCTTTGTTTCAATGTCCTTTATTTCAAACTGGATTTTAAACCGTGTATTTCATTCTACCGTCCAAGCTTTAATAATATGTATAAAGTTCAAACGTGTCAACAATTTCCTCAAAGGATGCAAATATGACAAGTGATTGTGACTATATACTGTCAAGGTCCAACAGCCTATTAATTTCCATAATTAAGCAGAATATATTAGTAGTATTAGGTATGCATAACACTATATTATTCTCCAATTATTCTTAACTAGCTGTGCACGTGACTTAGTTCGTGGGTTGTCGAAAACACTATCGCGATGTGAATAGTTGACCCCGTTTTTGCAACATTTTTCACTGTTGCATGCTCCTATTGGTCGCACCGTAATGTTATATAGCTTAAAGCCTTCCTCGACAAATGGACTATCCAACGCAAAAAGAATTTTTCAATACGAACCAGTAGTTCCTGAGATTAGCGCGTTCAAACAAACTCTTCAGCTTTATATACTAGTATAGATCTATACATTTATATACTACAGTACTACACCATAAATAATACATTTTATAATAATAATCAATTTAATAAAGTTATATTTTTATTAGTACTCTTCGGTAATCCGGCTTACACTTTCAAAATTTTTGTTGGTTTATAATATGACTAAGTGACTTTTATATGTGATCCTTTAGATTGATATAACTTTTTTTGTTCATGAACCAATTTAAATGACATAAACACTAAATGTTAAGTCGAGCAAACCGCAACGCATTATGAAAACCACATCCAAATCGATTAAGCCGTTTCTGAGATTAAAAAAATATTGTTATGGGTTCCATTAAGTTCATAAAGACACCAATAAAAAAAAATATGTAAATTAACACTGTCCCCTAGAGTATCCAATGTGTTACAGTCACTGTGACGATTTTGTTTTTACTCGCGAGCCGCATCTGCGTCAACTATAAATCTACTCGTTTGCACCTCGCCCACTTAAGTTTGACGTGTTAATGAAAGGCTTCGACTGTGACTACGGCCACTGAACTACAGATCGATGTTTGGATGACTTTAATAGGGTAGATGGATGAGGAAAATTATTTACTCGAACTGGTTTTCTTAAGTGTAGTTTTCATTTATGATTTTATTTATAATTTGCTAGTGTTAGGTATGTTAGGTGTTATAGCTTCATATATTAAAAGGAGAAGCTCGATGGCGTTGCTGTGTGCCTGCACACTAAACGTACATGCAAGTTAAGCAACCTCAACGCTAGTCAGTGTTTCGTTCTCCGTGTTTCGGAGGACACGTTAAGCTGTCGGTTTCGGCCGTTGTCAGCAAGCGTGAAAGTTTTATTGAGAGGTTTTTTCTATAATTTTGACAGTCTTTATCTGACAAATGAGTTAACTGGAGCCCAGCAACTCATATAACATGCCCTTAAAGTATAATTTTGCTCATAATATACTGTATAATATATTTTTTTTATAATTTTACAAACGAATAACAGCTTTAATAAATCGCTAATTAATGTCCAATTAGCCGCCTAAATAGCTCATCACAATTCTTATTCCCGTTACATTATAAAAACTTTAACATTTAAACAGTCTCAATCAAACTGCGACTAAAATAAAAGAAATCGATCGATAATCGCTCCCGATATCGATCAAAGCGTTCGTTACAAATCGATTGGATCGATGCATCGCTGAATCAATTACCCATTAATGATCGGAAGGAGTGTAATCATCTTTTCTTATTTGTCATTCAACGAAATTGTTGGTGATGCGGCTGAGTTAGAAGCGATAGCGATTTTATTATTTTAAAGAGGCTTGCGAGGTTGGGAGGGTTGGCAACGCGTGAGTGATACCGGTATTGCAAGCGTCTATAGGCTACGGTGATGCTTACTATTAGGCGGGCCGTATGCTCGTTTGCCAACTTTGTAGTATCAAAAAAAGAGGCCCTGAAGGCCTAGACAAATGGTAAACGTTATTTATCGAATGTAAATATATTTCTAATAGAAAGTTGATGTTTAAATTGAATAAATGAAGTCTACACAGCAGCGCCACCTGATCCCAAAGTAAGCAAGATCTTATATGAGTACCAGTGGTACTTAGATTGGAATATCTAGAAAATACCCAAACACAAATTTCATTACATATTGTGTTGTGTGCCGTGGTACCAAAGGTAGAGTCACTATCTACACCGGGCTGTTTTTGCAAAGTAAAATTATCTTATTTCTACTGATATTTTAGTTAATGTTATCGCCTAAGGCCATAGACAAATGGCATGGCAAGACCAACAATTCAAAATTGCTATACCACTCTCAAAAGTTTAAAATTATATTGTCGTCTATAACTTAGACCATACGCGAAGTACTCCCGAAGTAATAGATTTAAACAAACATTCCCATTACGTGTCGAGCTGTCGACAGCAAAAAGAATCATCACGCCTATGAATGTGAGTGATAATTTTTGTAATGATAGTGTTTAGTTGTATGCGGTGATAGCCACACGTTTCATTTTTGGTCTAGTGATTATAGTTGTTAAGTTTATTTAAGATTTTTAAAGAGTAATTATTTTTTATGGGTACATATTACAAGAAACTTATAAGCAGTGTAAAGACTAATGTCTAATGTAGATTATACTTCCTATAATTCACACACTTCTTACGTCAGTCTTGCAAGTTCTTCATCGGTGGAATAAATAAAGTTATTATGTTACATAATTTACACAGCGTCACGATCCCAAAGAAAGCTTTGTTTGCCAACTTTGTGGTATAAAAAAAAGCTAGGCTTAACCTTGCTTGTGTTATAATTACTACGCATCGGATATATTATTATTTTGCACAATGTGAGAAAACTTAAGCTTGACTAAAAACAATGATAATATAAAAAACCTTTTTGGAAGAAACACTGGTTTTCATGGTAAAGCTTTATGTGTTTAGAAAAGTATATATCCATGCAAGCGAAGCGGTCGCAACTTCCATCTAGTTAATAAAATTCATATTAAAATTCAAAGTATATACAGCAAATCGCATTTAAATATTGAAATAAAAGAACCCTCTATAAATAAACGCGAGTTTACACTTAACTCGATTTTTTATTCACCAGTAGTTACTTTCACGAAGACGCTCCTAAAAAGAAAGTAAGGCAGCCGTACAAAAAAAAGTATTATAAAATGCGCCCCGGGCACACGGCCCGACGCGGAAACAAAATGTACAACAATTCATAATTATCGACCGCGACATAGGGATGCGGTTTTATCGATAAAACGATTGACATTATTCTTAGTTCTCTTTTGTTTGGAAAAAAATGTCACTAAACGAAAGAGCTTGTAATATGGCTTGTTGCTCATATAATATTAAAAGATGAATATTGCAAATAAAGTATATTTTAATACAGTTGCTCAAAAAGTGACGTATTGCAGGGACGTTTAGCGTTCGGAAAGTGGGCTATTACACACGCGTGCTTTTTCTTTACCTTTTCCGCACTCGTGCGTTCTCTTTCCCAACTGTCAAAATTAATGTCTATTAAAAAGAAAAACTCAACCACGAAGTTTTTATTAAAAAAAAATCATAGAAGATTTTATGACTCATGCAAATATTTATAAAAAGAAGCTACTAATTTGTTTCAATATCAGATTTAATGATTTGATTCAATGAGTTAGGTTAGGTTTCATTTCATTTCATCTCATTAAATTTCATTTTCATTTCATATCAATAAAAAAAAAACTACTGAAGACTTGGCTGTATGGGCATAGACGGCCTTTGCCTACCCAGAATGGGTGAAGAAAACAAAAAAAAATCTCTGCTTATATTTTACGGTTGGCGCCATTTTCCAAAAAATTTCTTTGCGATTTTAGTTGTTTGTTGCACATAATGAGTAATTAAATTGCTTAATTTTTTCGCAACTGTATTAAAAATAGTCGTTCAGTACACGTGCGGAACCGTCATTGCAACTTGTTCCGACTGTCAACCCTCACCTTCGGCTGCGCCTCGGCTCGGGTCGACATTTGTCGGAACTCTTTGCAATGACAGACTTTCCGCACTTGTAATGAAATGTACTATTCTCTCTCTCTCTCTTATTTGAATAAAGCCATGATGTGTTTTGTTTTTTCAATCAATGTTCCCATCGAAAAGATGAAATCTTTAACAGTCCGGTGGTGGTGACTTGGTATACCAAGTTGGTAGTGATTAGTGATCCTACCTTCGACATCAGAGGGCGCTCGGGTTTGATCCCCGCATAGAGCATACATTTTTATGTGATGGCATTTTGTGTTGGTCTCGAGGCTGGATGTTTTCGATGTATTATAAGCATAACATCTATACTAATATTATAAAGAGGAAAGATTTGATTGTTTGTTTGTTTGCATTGAGTACTACTGGACCGATTTCAAAAATTCTTTCGCCACTAAAAAGCTACATTATCAGGGAGTGACATAGGCTATAGCTTTTCCTGAAATTCAATATGGTTCTCACGGGAACGGGTCCGGAACTTCACGCGGACGAAGTCGCGGGCAAAAAAGCTATTTTTTTAGTGGCCGTTAAGTGGAGTAGGTTTTTTTTTTTTTTTTGACGATGTTGTGCAAGCTAGTGAAGCGCTAACGGGATACGCTTCACCAGCAACATTGGTTTTACGTGGGCGAGGTGTCAACCCGCCGCACAACCCCCGAAATGCTGGAGGACCACCCGTCGTTGGTCAGCGAGTCTATCGGACTTAGCCGGTTAGTGTAGCTAGGCTGTACTACCGACCATTCCCCTATCCGCCACCTTGGGGACGCTCCCCTACGCTGTGAGGGCCAGCGCGGGGAAGTGTAGTAGGTTAACTTGGGATCATTTGGCTCTGTGTACACTGTGTAGAATTTAATTATTTCTTTAATTTGTCATTTATTCCATCAATGCCTTGGTTAAGTGATATAATATATTAAAACTTATATGGTACTGCGTTAGAGTAGGTTCAACCGAAAGCACTGAACCTAGAAGTACTTATTTTTTTTACTAAGATATACAAGTGATTTCTAGAAGTGATTTTGACAAAAGAGTGAAAATAGTAACAAAATTGTGCAAGTAATACCGCCTACTGTATTATGTTGGTAAATTTTATCAGTAAATAATTTTACTTCTTATTTACTTAAAAATTATCGACTGTATCGCATCTCTAGCCACGGCAATTACCAACGCAATGATCGTCACGTTTGCTTTACCCGGGAACATCAAAAGGGCCGCGCCCGCCCGCAGATTCTCACCAAAAATTTCCCTTAATAAGAGTAAAAACCCTACCCAAACAAACTTTTGACAATTTATTAAAATTTAATAATTTGCTTGCTTTTACCAGAGAATGAGAAATAATTATAAAAAATACAATACAGTTATGTACATTGGCACGGTTTATTATCGGTATACATTTTACGCATATCCGCGATCTAGGTCTGACTGCTAGTTTCTGAAACGCATTTTAATTTTAAGTCCACATTAAGTCTCAAGATTGGTATCCCTTTTTTTTAATACCACAAAGGTGGCAAACAAGCTTACGGTCCGCCTGATGGTGAGCGGTCACCGTAGCCTATGGAAGCTTGCAACACCGGGAGTATCAAGCGTTGCCGACCCTGTAAAATACTTTTAAAGCCCCTTTTCAAGAACTCCATGTTATAATCTAAAGGAAAGGCCTTCTTCTTTAAGTTTAACAGTAACATCTATTATTCAATGTATTAGTTAAGTAACTACGCTGACAGAGTGGTAGTACATACAAAACCTATTATCTTATAAGACCTCCCCTACGTGTAAAGTGGGAATGTTTTTTTTTTCGAACCCTCCAGATGTGGTGGATGTATGATGATATAGCTCTCATAAAGAGTAGAAATTTATTTAAAAAATATTAGTTATATCCTTTTTCGCATTCTTCGTTAATAGAATAGATATTGTAATGTAAAAGCAAGTTACAGGTCTTTTAATGAGACACTCGTTGGGATTCAGTACGTATAATGAATGCATAATATTATATTGATAATGTATTTTTATAATATTAATGAGGAAGCGTGGCACAGTACCACACACTACACATTTACGAAAAATAAAATTTGTTGTGTAAATACATTTTTTTTAAAATCATGTCACAGTATATACTGGGTGAAACGGAACGACCTACATTGCAAACGTCCATAGGCTGCGGTGAATGCTTACGTCAAGCGGCCGTATGCTTGTTTGCCACCTTAGTAATATAAAAAAAAATATTTTAAAAAAAAACAAAAAAAAAAAAACAAACCTACACAGCCGAAATTTCTAAAGAGATCTTATACATCTACTTCGTGCTGGTGAAAGAGTTTTTTTTCTAAGTCTGATAGTATCAGAGTAATTTAATAACAAACATTTGTTGTGTTTTCACCCCTAAAAATCTGCCATACTAAAGGACGTTTTTTAATATCGGTAATTGACCACGATTTTTTTAAACCTGTATGCTGTTTAGTGTTTTATGTATTTTTTTTGGTTTTAACCAAAATATCCGCCTGTTTAAGGTATCTTTATATGCATTATTGCCGCGTAGAATTAGGGTTATCAATACGTAGGAAATTAACAGGTCAATGCATTTTTTTTAATAAACTGTTTTTAAATTAAACCTTTACAAAAAGCATGTCTCTAAGGTATCGAACATGAAACTTTCGACTGTGTTGGTCTTTTTTTTTTCATCCTGTATGTTAGAATGAAACAAAAAACATAAAGATTCCGCTGCTTGTGACTGTACAGAGTACAGACATAACTTAAATTATTAAGTCAATTAATCTTACATCAACATATTTACTTAAAAGTGGTTACCAACAATTAATAAAAGCTTTTTTATTTTCTTACAGGTAAATTACGAGACGTAATGCTCTTCGCACGACGGTGAGACAGCACATTTTTTTATTCTTTTCTTCCAATGATGTATCGCGATGCAGATTGGTAACATAAAATAGGTACAGCTTGTTTTCACGCGGTAGCATATTCTAATTACTTTGCACCAATTCTCTAATGTAGTTAGGGACCTCTCTCTTTCTTTGCCTATTCTTATCCCATGTCATGTGGGGTCGGATCACCTCGTCATTCTTCGCCATATAATGACGGTTAGATAGGTACTTAATTATGCTTTCTTCATGTCGTTGTTGAGTACAGATTACCTGATTTGTGGAGGTCTTCCTTGCTTTTGTTGGTCTGATTCTGATATCTATGCTCAGGGCATGCCAGATCATGTGGTGGAAGGCAGCCTTAATGCTAATAACCTATCTGTATTTATATTGAAATAACATCATCCCCCTCATCCGAATCAACGTAACTTGTTTATAAAAGTCATTAATATCATATACACTGTGAAATGTAATCGGAACGGTTAATGAAAGTCTTGGCAGCATCAGTTCGTTAGGTTTCGAACACGCGTACGTGGTGTCGACAGCGTCCAATTTATCGACTAGGCACAATGTAATCGATATCGGCGTTTTAAAATTTCATCGTATTGTGCGCGTCACTATTTTTTGTTTGGTATAGCGTTGTATGAAATTTTATTGAATTAAAATGTTATTCATTATTTTATTCTTATTTAAGAAGACTGAGTGAACACCCAAGTTAATAGGTGCATCTGTAAATATTTTATCGGGTTCGGTCTCCGAGGACTTGTCGCGACTCTTTTTTATGGCATACTGCAAACAAATATGCAGGTCACCCAATGAAAAACTGTCTACTACTGCCTACCTATGAACAGTCTTAATAATAATACTTTTTACTATTTTATGGCGACATGACTTATTTGCGTATGATTTTATTTTTATTAGCTTTAATATTTACTTTCACTAAATATCGTAATACATCATTTTAAACATCTGTCCTAAAAAAGTCTATAGATCTACAAAAATGTTTATGACAGTCGTTTCATACATAAATAGGCGCCATTCGCGAAAACCTCTCAAATTTGTCTTAGTTCGTCCTTATTTTCCATATAATAAAGTTCAATGTCGAATAAACACTATCTTTTCGTGACTTCGTATCATAAAAGCTGGTATTACTTTGCATTGTAATGACACGTGTTTAAAGAGAAGCGTAAGGCCCTTTGTCCACCGCCATCGTCAACGGCACGTCACGGAGAACGACATGACGGCGCAAAAGTGCGATATACATTTACTATGGGCTGACACCGCATCATCTCTTGAATGGTTATAATTATTATCTTGGAAACTAGTCTGATCGTTTTGTCACCTTCCTATTTTACATTTTGGATTTGATTATAGCACTATTTAGATTGACATTTCACGTTTACTTAATTTCTGTATGTACCTAGATCTGTATTTAATTTTCATTTAAAAATATTAAATGTATTGGTTTTCTTTCGCCATTTCTTTTACTAGTGGCCATTTTGCTTTTGTTTCCGAAATGGTAAGCTAGAATATTTACACAAATAATTTAATTGCACAAATTATTTATTGCTGTATGACTAGAAAATGTCTCTGTGAAAGAAGACATATTCTCTTAATACACGTTTTGAATCGTAGAAATCTGTAGTCGTGTGTCCATCGTACGACCGTCGCCCAAACGCGCCGTCATCACGAGATGACGCCGGCGCGCCACGCACGTAAACTACAACTACGACAAACTGACTGAACCACCGAGATCGTCGAGAATTGCCGTCACGTCAACGTGATCTCGTCCAGATATAACGTGACGTCCCGTGACGGTGGACAAACGGCCTAACGTATTTTATGCCGTCTTATTTGTAAGAAAAGACTTTGTACCTTATTTCCTGAATGTTAAGAGTAGTTTTTGATCATACATTTAATATAAAGGATGATTTCAAATTGTAAGTGGGTCTGTAGTTCAATATAAATGTAGTTTTCGTAATTCTCTTCTTGATTTATTCGGACTTTCAGGATCTGTGTTAAAAGGGTTTTCGGGACCTGTTTTATCTTGTTTACCCGATTATAAAGCTTAGTGGAATGGCCCCTAAGATAATTTATTAAGGTACAATACGGAAAGTAATTCTTGTTTTGAAGTGTCGTTTGTGTAAAATGCATGATTTAAGCCTCGGTTTTGTTAATTCGACAATTCAATAAATGAAAATCTGAAAAATGGAAACTGTGTGTTCCTCGGTCGTCCCTCGAGACTCGTCCTCCATAATAAATATCCCAGGTCGTCCCCCATAATTAAATTTTATAGGCCTAAGTCGTCCCGAAATTTATGTTTTAATATTTTATTCCCGACTCGTCCCTTTTCATAAGCCTTATACGTCCCTCGTTTTTTTTGTATGAGAAATCTTGAAATTTTGTACAGTCAGAAAAAAAACTATTACCCAGCTATTTAATATTAATAACTTAATAAACTATTTAAAGCAATTTAAAATGTATTTTGTAAAAAAAAATACGATGGAATAGAAATTATTTTAAAATGTTTTAGAATAAATTAGGAATTCTTTTAGGATTATTTTTAAAGTAAAATAATTTTTCACCGCCTTTTTATTGCGTCTTTTGTTTGTTTGCTTGAATAGACTCATTTGGCCAATTGAATTGCTTTCGGTTATCAATGGCAAAACGGGTTTCGCACTAGTTCCCGTGACGTGCATTCAATATTTTGACTCATTTCATTTATCATCTGTTTTTTTAAGCGTGTAAAGTGAAATCTTGAAATAAATTTGTCAAAGGTAAGTTTATTTTATTTTGAAGTATTGTTAAATTAGCAGTTAATTAGTAATTGATTTTACATTTGTTAAATTACCTTAGTAGTCCAGCCAAATTAGACATGAAAAGGGAGTCGTGCTCGCAAAAGATCGTGTTATTCAGATTTTTTTATATGTTGTCAAGACCTAAATCAATATACTCCGGTCAAATTAAACAAAAAAACAATTTTTTGTACCCCACCTTCACCCCTAGGTGAAGCTACATTAATTCCCATTAAGCTGAAAATCGGTAAAATCATTTAAAATAGAATTATGAATAAAATCTGAAAGTTCCCCATCTTTCCCCTGTATGGATTTTTTTATTCAAGGCCAAAGATAAAAAATATAGTTTTTTGCGATTTTCAGCAAAACGGTAAGTATTATCATAAAAATACGCCTACCATGAGTCTAGTGGAGGTATACCATCATAAATTCTATACTTGTATCGCTATCAATACCCTCAATGTGAAAAAACCCGTAAAAGTAAGGTTATTCATAAACTGCCATTTAGCTCGGAACTGCTTGGACCAATTTTAATGCCACTTACCATGAATATCTAGTGGAGGTATCCAGGATAAAAACCGTATTAATAAGGATATTAAAAAACTGCCATTTATCTCAGAACTGCCGGGACAGATTTTGATGCCTCTACGTATAAGTGTTTAGAAGAGGTACCCTATGAAAAATTGTATACCCACATTGTTATTGGTTCATAGACCACTTCCCTTACAAAAAAGCCCAGTTTCCACCTTTGGCCTTGAATATATTTTTTTCCATACAGGGGAAAGATGGGGAACTTTCAAATTTTATACATAATTATATTCTGAACGATTTTACCGATTTTCAGCTTGTTGGGAGTTAAAGTAACTTCAAATGTTTAAATTGACCGGAGTAATATTAAAAATCCAGATTTGCAATTTCGAAAGTGCTGTGCGAGCCACTGTATGCCAAAAAAACCATGAATTTTTCGGATTTTTCAGTTTTTGCTCAATATCTCGCGTGTTATTCTGATTCGCGCGCTTTTGCGAGCACGACTTCCTTTTCATGTCTAATTTGGCTGGACTACTAAGGCAACTTAACAAATGTAAAATCAATTAACAATACTTCAAAATAAATTAAACTTACCTTTGACAAATTTATTTCAATATTTCACTTTACACGCTTAAAAAACAGATGATAAACGAAATGAGTCAAAATATTGAATGCACGTCACGGGAACTAGTGCGAAACCCGTTTTGCCATTGATAACCGAAAGCAATTCAATTGGTTAAATGAGTCTATTCAAGCAAACAAACAAAAGACGCAATAAAAAGCCGGTGAACACTTTATTTTACTTTAAAAATAATCCTAAAAGAATTCCTAATTTATTCTAAAACATTTCAAAATAATCCTAAAATAATTTCTATTCCATCGTATTTTTTCTTTTACAAAATACATTTTATATCGCTTTAAATAGTTTATTAAGTTAGTTAGTTTATTAAGTTAGTGATGTGATACTAATTAATAATGATTATTTATATTTAAAAGGTCTATTTTATTAACATAATAATATATTCTTTAAATCATCCCAAATACTTTTGTTTTCTTTTGCTAACTGTACTTTTAAAGTACTTAGCAATGGAGGACGAGTCGTTGCTACAAAACCGATGGAGGACGAGTTAGGATTTTTTTGGAATGCGGGACGAGCCTCGAGGACGACCGAGGCCTAAATCGTTCTGTGAGACGGTAGTACAGTCAGAACTTAAGAAGGGTACAAAGTCTAATATGTAAAGGTCGACCTGCTCTTGACTGTACTTCTACAGTCGAGTTAAGCTCACAGAAATTCTCTAGCACTCTCTGGCCAGTTTCTCAAACGAACTTTAATTCTAAATTTAGTCTTAAGTTATCTCTTTTTCTTCTTCTTTAATTTAACAGTGACTGCCATAATTTAATGTGTCATTAACTTTAACTATTTTAGAAACTGGCTGTATAACACATTAAATAATATACTTTAATATACTTTTTTTCTTTTAATATAATAATATGGACAATTCATACAGATTGAGCTAGCCCCAAAGTAAGTTCGAAACTTGTGTTATGGGCTACTAACTCAACGATATTATATTTTATAACAAATACATATATACATAAACATCCAAGACCCGAGGCCAATCAGAAAAAGTTAGTTTTTCATCATGACCCGACCGGGGATCGAACCCGGGACCTCATGGTGGCGGTCTGGCGTGGTAACCATTACGCCACGGAGGTCGTCAATAATGAAATAGAGAGTCATAGTAGATTTAAGCAATACCTATATAAATGTGATTAAGTTGTAAGTCCTTGTTTATATTATAAAACTTTAATGTATTTAATCAGCAAATAAACATTTTGAATTATTCTAAATACGAAGCCGCACCGACTAGTATTAAAAATCAGTTTGTGAACCACAATTTTGCAGTAAAATCCCGATCGAGGTGAACATTATCGAGATCGCGCTTGCGCAGCTTAGAAATGAACAATTAAAACCGTACGTTATCGTCACCTCGTGCTATGCCAGATAATTTTATAGAAATATTACTGCGCCGCTAATATAGTGGCGCGGCAACCGTCTACATCTTAGTTCGCAAAGGCGCCGCTAGATACCGCCACCGACGATTAGATGCGCGCGCACAGAATTTACGGCCGGGGTGAGTACTATCGCGCACAATAAATTAGAAATTCGTTAGATAGAGTCGTCCCAAGCGAAGAATGCCAATTATTTTGTCTATTCCCGCCTGTTTGGTTGTTTTACGCGGGCACCGGTCGTTTGTTGTTTGCTTAATTAATTTTTAGAATTGGTGGGCACGCGAGGCTAATTAAACATAAATTTATTACTCAAAACAATATAAGGGACATTCGTGATTTCATATTATACCTAAACAATCACATAACGTTTGCAATAACATTGTAATGTTATTTTACAGGTTTTAAGCGTCTGTAATATTCTTTAAACTTTAACGGCCGAACCGAATATGCGATTCAATTATCTATCGATGATTGTTTGTGTTTGACGGAAGTGAATACGGATCAAGTAAACTACGAAGTTTACTTCCATAGATTAAAAATACAATGCATTGATTGGGTGAAACAGACGCGTAATGTTACTTTCTCAAACTAACATAGGAAAAAAAAAAGGATTGAGATCGCATTTAGGGTCTGGCGTAAAGCACCAAATTAAAGATGTATTTTTACTGAAGTTTTTTTTTATGTTTTATTATTTTAGGCAAACAAGTAAGTGAGCCACCTAATGGAAAGTTATTATCGCCGCCTATGAACATCAGTAATACCAGAGACCATTGGGTGACAAACAAAAGCATTTAATCACTGAAAAAACGAAACGTTGATATTCTGTAAGAGGGTGATACTTCCCGGACAAGCTAGTCCATTTCATAAATGCTCTACTTAAAAAAAAAATACTAACATTGAAACTTTTTGTTAGTCTGTAACGTTTAACGTTTAAAAAAATATATTTTTTAGAGACTAGGCTTCTCTGACACTTTCTATCACATACATCTTTAACAATAAATAATTAATTCTAACTATATAAAATATATTATTATATAAACTATTCTATAAACTACCATTACCTGTAATTAATTAAAAAAATCCATGGGTACGGATCCCATAGATTTTTAATTCCACGAACCTTTAGATATTCCTATGTCCATTATACAAGAAATTCCTTTCGGTAGTTTTCAGCTTGACAGACGCAGACTACTTTCATAATTTAAACCTCGATGCAAATCATGTTAATCCAACCAATAAATATAATCTATCGTGGACGCCTGAATCTGAAAACAATCGTCCTCTCAAAAACAGCTCATCATTATCTCTAATTGACGTCGCGCTCAAACAATGTCGCCGTGGCTAGTGAGGTGCCCCGCAAAAAGTTTAATCTATCGATTCTTTCGTTCTTTCGATGCACGTATTGCTTTTTGCCCGCGAACGCATGCCAATCGCTCCCGCGCTCAAATTGCGACCAGAACAATGTCGCTTCAATTATAATATCGACCTTATGTACAGAAAGTATTAATTTAACTCAACGTAACCCTTACTATGAGTAAATAGAGTCGCAGTTACCTCGCACAAACACACAATAACAGTAAACCCTGAGTTTTCTATGTAGTTTTATACGCACTTTACGCTGCAAAAAGCCTATACAGTAGTCATGAATAAATCATGAGCAGCGACAAATAGTGTAGGTAAAGGTCAGTAGCTTTATTATAAATGCGTCCAGCTCACCTGTTTGATTGGTTATTTCATTTGTCTATAAAAAATACTGGTAGGTAAGAACTATTTTTTTTTGTAACATAAAAAAAGAATTTAATATTTTCGCATGGCAACATCATGGGCGCGGGAAAGCGCGAGGTGAAATGACGCAAAGATACATACATTGCGGCGGTTTGCCGCGCACTGAGCCGCCACACCCGGCTACGCCTCTCGGCCCGCCCACTGCTATGTTACCAACTTCATGGCGGTTCGGGAAAGTGGGAAACTCGAGGCTAGTGGGGCTATGATGGTGGCAAGCCTGCGTGGTGGGGCTGCCGGTCAGAACATGCGAAAGGAGGGCGAATGTCTCGGCAGGGACTCTTGACGAATGAATAAATTATTGATGAAAAAAACTACAGATAAGTTAGTATAACTTCTGTAATTATTTAGACTATTTAGAGCATATATCCTTGTTTTCTATAAAAATATATTTATATAATCATTAATTATGTAACATAGTGTTGCTTGCGATATAAGATGATGTCATGAGAGGTATTATATTTATTAACCATCTTAATTATTCGCCAACAAACTGTCTAAACAGTTTGGCGATAAATTGTGTATCGTATAATTATGTACTTTTTGGATAATATAAATAAAATAAAATAAATTAGGACTTAGGTAAAATTTATATTGTTAAACGGCACATTGTAAATTTATATAAGAGGACGGTACTAACTTATAGATATACTACAGGATTAAAAATATCGAAGATATTCTACGTAGCCTCATGGTAGTGCATTTCTGCATTTCCTATGATGATTTTTAAAGTTCATAGCTAACCTTCCAGGCATATATAGCTGCTTTCATGTTGTTATAACACCTCCTAAATCTCGCAAAACTCATACAATTTGCATGCACACCTTGTTGAGGCATGCAGAGAATGCACTTTGTGCACTCCAATTTAATTTATTGCACGAAATTGCTAGTTTTCTTTATCCATTATCAAGTTAGCGGTATTCTGATAGTATCTATAGGTCTTATTTCAATCTAGATATCTTGTTTTTCAAATTGAGTTGCGTATGTAGATTTTTTTTATAAATTACTAGTGAAACCCGCGCAACTTCGTTTGCGTGTATTTATTTATGCACAGTAGCGCCATCTATCATCTATGAGAATAAATGAATAAATTATTATTATATCAGACTTACGATCAAATCCTACCGGAATCGCGTACTTTTCGGGATAAAAAGTACTCTATCTGTTAATCCATGGTATCAGCTACCTACATAGGTACCAAATATCATAAATATTGGCCCAGCCATTTGAGCGTGAAGAAGTAACAAACATACACATAACTTTCGTCTTTTTATTATTAGTATACTTTGTTTGCAAACACTTACAGATTATTACTTTAGTAAGGCGGCCTTATTGTAAAGAAATCATTTCAATGCAACCGTAGAGAAACGATCTTTTGCATGGAGTGAGCAGGGCTTCTTCTTGCATCAATTCCCCAATGCTGAGGGTCGTGGGGTATCAGGGTATCAGCTTGTCACGTACGATGTTCCCCCATCTGTTCTTATCTTCTGCAGCATGACCGCTTCAGCAATGCTAGTGTTGAGTGCTAGTTATGTTAAAAGTAACAGATAGTTAGGTTTTTGCATGAAAGAGATAAATAATTTATTTCAAGAAATTCACACAAAAAAGCGAGATGCAAAATTTGGGCATTTCTCACAGATAACCCTTCTCTAGTCTATTAGATGCACAAAACATCCAGACAGACAAACAGACATGTGCATGTACACAAATGTTTGTCTTATGCGGGATTCGAACCCACGTAACAATATCATATTACTAATTAACAATGACTATCGCTTTGATATTATAGTTGTATCTGTGCTCTACTTAGTAACAATATTAAGTTATGGACGAACTTTCTTAAAGCAATTGCATCGAAGTGCCATCAAGTTTGTCCCCTCAAATTGAGTTACATGAACAAACTTTCCTTCTGATCCAAATTAGTTATTTGTACTGTATACATAATAATACTGATATCTTTAACTTAAGGCAGAATAACATGCTGTAAAAAATTGTAGTGTGTCGTGTCGCGACAAAAATATATCGTATCGTACATTTATTATCTACTACACTTTATACAAAAACTTGACGACCTACGTGGCGTAATGGTTACCACGCCAGACCGCCACCCAGGAGGTCCGGGGTTCGATCCCCGGTCGGGTCATGATGAAAATAATATTTTGTATGATATGAATCGATAACAAGCGACAATAAAAAAAAAACAATTAAATCCATTTATTTCAGATTAATATTATATACATGAAAAGAAATTTAAAAAAAATTAAAAATATTTATTCAATCTCTTACAAAAGGTAACAAAATTGTGGCTGGAGCCTCCATTTAAGTACATTATTAAATTATCCACAATAATAATTATTATTAAACAGTTGTTCATAATGCAAAGCATCAATTTGCCTTCACAAAGTCTCCCTTATTTTATAACATTCTCTACTTTCTTACTTTAAATGTGGACAACGCACCAGCGACCTTTACACAGTCTAGCCTCTAATCTATGGTGTCCTTGGCAACGGTAATTGCCTACCATCAGGTGGTCATACATAAAAAATGAATCCGTACAAAGTAATGGATACGGTTAGTAAGTAATCCGGAATATTGAACACGTATTTTACACAGTGCGAACTCCTTTACACAGTCAAACAACACAAAACATGATTAAAAATTAGAACCACCTTACAGAAGATCGTAGCCAAATAGCATTGGTCTCGGCCATGTTGTATTCCTATGGTGAGTAAGGTCTCCAGAGCTCCACTTGGGTTGGGAGGGTTGGCAACGCGTGAGTGATACCCCCGGTATTGCAAGCGTCTATAGGCTACGGTGACGGCTTACCATCAGGCCGACCGTATGCTTGTTTGCCACCTTTGTGGTATAAAAAAAATAGATCAGTAACAACAAGATAATAACAAAAAGAAAGTTAAACCAAAAACGGTAAACAATTATCCTCTAATCTGAATTGAAACAATTGTCATCAACAAAGCTAACTGGGCCATTCCGACACAGTAGCCCCTCAAGTACCACCCTAATATGGTCAGAATATCGTGTCAATGTAAATTTGGACAAAAACCTGGTTCTGTTGTTCGTTTAATTGTCGTTACCTGTTTATGGTAGGTGGATAGACGACAAAATGACCAGATATGGTTCCGTGTGAGTCAGGCCGCCCACGACGCGTGCGTGGTACTAGCACCTGATCTGTCAGTTTCTAAATATATCCATCATTTTTGTGACATTATTGTCTACACCATAATTTGTTTTTGCCATCTCTCTAAGCTATAATGCATTTTGTTTCTCTCTCACGTAGTTGGTAAAGAGGGAATTAAGTCCTTTCAATACTTTCCACTCCGTCTATTTTATTCTTTGTGAGTTCAAACACAGCTGTAGTTTCTCACCCGGGACGTCAATAAGCTTCATTACTTATTTTCAATCTGTGGTTGCCGTTATTGATCCTATACAGAAGACAGCAGTGGGAATGTGTGGCTTGGTATTCAAATCAAACTTCTTTTTAACATTTCTCTTTTTTACTTCTATCCTTTAGACTACGATATTGGGTTCTTCAAAAGGGCCATTAAAACATTTTTACAGGGTCGGCAACGCGCGAGTGATGCTCCCTGTGTTGCAAGCGTCCATTGGCTACGGTGATCGCTTACCATCAGGCGGGCCGTAAGCTTGTTTGCCACCTTAGTGGTATAAAAAATCTTTCTCTATCCTATTCCTTTAAATCGGCAATACACGTTTTGCCATTCCTTTGTTCTTTTCCTCTCCTCTCAATCACAAATTTCTACGGATAGCAACTATTGTTTACCATCAAAATATGATCTGCTCTTTTGTCCACAAATAAAAATATAAAGATCAGAGTGACTATAATGTATAAGTTACGAGGTTGCCGCGATATCGCAGGCACGTATGCGGGCTCTGAAATATTGAAACTAATATTGCACGTTTCTGTTGGTACAAAAATGTTATTAAGAGTTTAAGAAATCTTCATTCTCGTAAAATAAAATATATTTCCTTTACATGTGAACTACTATTATTTACTACGTTATAACAGTAAGCTCATTCTTTTCGGAAGTATAAATAAAACATAGGTTTTTTTTTATACCACTAAGATGGCAAACAAGCTTACGGCCCGCCTGATGGTGAGGGATCACCGTAGCCTATGGACGCTTGCAACACCGGGAGTATCGCGCGCTGCCTTGTAAAAATAAATGAAGGTAGCAAATTCTCCTGGAATCCTTTGTGCAAAATCATATGCACCAATACAATGCGTTCACAAGAATCGCGCGAATTCTTACGCTGTCATACTAACAGGGTCTGCCCCCTTACTCTCGAAGATAATTCCGCTCGATCGCCATTGGATTGTTACTTTTATGTACTCTTTGCAACTAGACTAGCGCTAACTAAATACTAAACTAAATGAAATCTGATTGTATTCTAACCAATTAGTTAGTAAAGTATAAAATTTTAAGGGTATGAATTAGGATTTGCTGTTAATTTTGCATTTGAAATTATACAGAATTGAAATTTAAATCGCGAATGCTTTGCAGAGTAACCTAGCTGGTCCTGCCAGCAAAATATGAATCTGACTCTATATTGTACCATCTTATGTGTCCAAATATGAATTTGAACTGTGCAGACACCTACTCGAACGCATCTGATTCTATGATTTAAAAACGCGTTAATAAAAATAATAATTACTAGTCAAGACTAAAATTAAATAGGGGCCAATCGTAATTTCGTATGTAGGTACTTACTATAAAAATCACAACTTTAAAAATCGTTTACAACAAGAACATCGTAATCTTATGTTACAAGTTGTTGTAGTCTGTAACGTTTCTATACAGGGCGACTTTTCAAGGGGTTGTAATTTTTTGAGGAGGGACTAAGAATCAGGAGCTTAATCGTTTTTTTTTATTATGTATTTTAGTAGGGCAAGCCCCGCTTTTCGGCTTTATTGGAAGGACCGCCACTGAGTTCAAGTTAATGTTTTTCAAAAAATTCTACGAATAAATATAATTAAGGACAATAAAGTCATATTTTTATATTGTTCTATAGAGCTTATTTTTATAAAATGGCAACCCAGGGAATTGATTGAAAAGGATCCACCTAAAATAATTGTTATATTTTTTAAGACACTTGTGCCTGTTTTCACCAACATTTCTTAGCGGTAAGAATAACCTTATGTCATAAAAATTTGTCCAGTTAGGTTATTTCTAACGCTAGGAGGCGTTAGTGAAAACGATCATTAATATTTGTGGCTTTTATTTTGTTTTGAGTATAGGTTCAGTGACATACACACGTACAGAATTATATATAAAGATAGACAATAGACCACCCACGCATATTTATCTGAACATCGGCAAGGAAGTCCGGTACCGACGCAGAATAAAGTTAGCAATAACATAATACGTGTTCAATATTATGTATTACTTATCATATCCACTACTTTCATATCAACTTATGACTATATCTTACTGGAGAGATAAAGGTCTTCACAAATGTACAGATAAATGTTTTTGTCAAATACCGTTTTGAGTGAAATAGTTTGTTACAAATGTCATAGTCAAAGGTCGATATGCAGTTTCTTTGCGGAATGACTGGTTTGTCCCAGGTTTGACCAAAGCTTTCGGGCTAACCCCGAAATAATTAGGTTAGGTTATGTTAGGTTAGCTTACGTTTCAAGTTAGACCTGAGGATTGATTAGTCAAATCTAGGAGCGCCGGAGCTTCGAGGATTGACTATAACACATACATATAATAAAAGTAGGACTTTGTCGAATATTATATGTATATTGCCGTGACCCATTTCAATAATCCTAGGCCTTATCCCTGCAAATTTCTAAGAAAAACTAAGCCGATTTAACATTATAAATCGATACTTTAAATCTTAACCATCAAAGAGCACCATTTATCGTTACAGATCACTATCGATCGTGTCGTGATGAATAAATCATCTGTATTAACGAGATATTGAATGAAATCGATTGTGTGGGATGCGCAGGCGCCGCTGACGTCACCGATTTCACCAATATCGACCTTAACACCTTATTGGTAAATCCCATTTTCAAATTTCCATTCTGAGGTTTAATGTTTCATAAGAATTAGAATTTAATTGATTTCGATCTTTTTTAATATGGTTATAAGATTTAATTTTGAAAATTTAATCATCAATTGTAAATTATCTCGTTTTTATTCCTATATGGTTTATTAGAGAGGTCAAAAACACCTCTGATTGATTGATAGATCAATGTTTTTTTTTATCCAATTACTTAGTAGTAGTTTTCTTACAGAATAATTAAGTTTTTATATTTTATAACACTGCTACATCAATAAACACACAATTCTTCTTTCTAATAATGTTAACTTATTAACTAGGTTTGCGCACTAAAATAATATTAAATCATTTATTTTGCAAGTAGATCAGCCGTAGATCTACTGGGAATTTTGTGTATTGCAAAATAAAACTAAGCATATTCTATCTAGTTAGATATAATTATTTGCAATACACGTACAACAAAAGAAAGAAGAAGAAAGGAATAATAATAATGGAATTGATACCTTCAATACCAATGTATTAGCTAGCAACACAGATTTAGCTAGCTAGCTAGCCCCAAAGTAAGTTCGAAACTTGTGTTATGGGATACTAACTCAACGATACTATATCTTATAACAAATAAATATATAGATAAACATCCAAGACCCGAGGCCAATCAGAAAAAGTTCGTTTTCCATCATGACCCGACCGGGATTCGAACCCGGGACCTCGGGTAACCATTACGCCACGGAGGTCGTCAACAAGGCGGCCTTATTCGGACATCCAAACTTGTGGTCGCCATTGCTAAACTTAAGAATTTGTTCATTATCCTATGTTTTCCAGGTGCGGTAGGAATAACCTATCTATAACAAATATGATATAAGTTTACGCCTACTTAATGCTAGGGGGCGATAGTAAAAACTGGCATCAGTTTCTTAAAAACTTTCCAAATTAACATTTCAATGTTATGCAAATTTAAAAAAAGGTTAATAAATGCGTAGTTAAAAATAAAGAAGTCATTTCAAGAGTTCATAACGTATATCCGGTGTTATTTTGTATGCTACGAACATGAGTAACCAGGAAGACAGGGTGTCTGCACTTTACGCTTAGGGCGTTTTTCCACTACTCCGGCATCCGATTTTTATCGGTCCGGTAATTGCCGGTCCGATGTAGAAATTCATACTTTAGACATAAAACCGGATGCCGGAGTAGTGGAGAAGCGCGTATACTAAAGTATGAATTTCTACATCGGACCGGCAATTACCGGACCGATAAAAATCGGATGCCGGAGTAGTGGAAAAACGCCCTTAGAGTGCTTTTTACGAGGGTGTTTTTTGAAAGTTTTTAGAACTGGCCACTTGTAAACAATTATAATTAAAAAATAAGTTAACATTTTTAAAAAGGAACTCTTTGCCAATATTGACGAGTATTTTTTTTTTCTTTTGTTTTACGGTTTGGCGGCAAATTAAATTTTTCCCGAATCACGGCAGCATAAATTTAACGCGAGTAAATTTTCGTGCCATAATTTTTGATGACTTTCGATGTCATTTAAGTCAACAAGAATGTTTTAATAGACTTTGAATGGCCTTTCATGATGAAGCCCCATCCCGTGACACAATTTACAACTGATATAATGACTTCAAACGTGGTCGCACTATTCTTACCGATGATCTGCGTGAAGGACGGCTTTCTACGGCTACGACTAAAGTAAACATAATACTCATAATTTGACCAAGAAACCCCTAAAGACGAGTAGGAAAACTGCTTTGCTCAGTGGTTTCATCGGATGCAACGATGCATTGATGTGAAGGGACACTATTTTGAAAAGATATAATAAAACTAATAACTTTTATTTTCGCCCAGTTTTTGATTTTCTAAGAACTTCCAGTTTGACCCTCGTATATCTAGGGACACACAAATTGAGCAAGCCCGAAAGTAAGTTCGAATCTTGTGTTATGGGATACTAACTCAACGATACTACATTTTATAACAAATACATACAACAAATAACATCCAAGACCCAGGACAATCAGAAAAAGTTCGTTAAGTTTCATCATGACCTAACCGGGATTCGAACCCGGGACCTCCTGAGTCTGGCATTTCCCCACGGAGGCTTTGACATCAGAAACTGCCAAAGTTACTTGACTACTAGATTTAGCAAACGGTTACCATTAAGTTAATCAGCGGCCCTTTTCTCGTAGCAAAAATCGTTCAAATCTCGTGGATTGAGCAAGAAATGAGCGAAATAGCTATTGAGATTAATTAACACGAGATTTATTTAATCACGAGATTTTAGCCGTTAATAGTGTAAATTGAAATATTATGGGAGGATTTGATTATTACTATAAATTGTAATGACAATGTTAGCTCCATATCAAAATTGACACTACACTGTGGGTACTACATCTGACAGTTTAAACATCCCGCACGCAACTATTGATGTGATGAACTTTTTTCTATTTTAGTCATATTTACAAGAGATATTTCTACAAAAACAATGTCTTTCTGGTACTCATAGGTCAAGCAGCCTCAAATCTTTCCACATAATACAGACTTAATATGCAAACGTTCCAATGTAAGTAATGTAAGGTATAAAATATGTCAACATGAAATCAGCATATAAAATCTAAGCGCCTACCTATAAAATTTATTTGGTGCATTAGCTATGCAGTATGCACCGATGCAATTAGGCCCGTGCGAGGACGCGACGAGGGCCTGACGAGTGCGTGATGTGAATGAATATTTTGGGACTGTCATGGAAGTTTATTGTATTTTTCATTGTCTTTTTATATTAATCATCGTAGTAACGGCACGACAATAAGCAGTGAATCTCATATCAGAAACTACAATCTTAGGACTCGTAACACAATACTTAAGACTCAATTTTTTTATTGCACCAAAATCTAAATTAGCAAAATGTTGACTCATTATTTTTTACTAATTTGTTAGAGTTTGGGGAAGCCTTTGTCCAGCAGTGGACTTCTTGAGGCAGATATGAAGGCATGACGATGATAGAGAGTTTAGTTTTACATTACGTTTTTACCTAAATATTTTAAGTTGTTTATGATGGTTTTGGAGCGACGTGGATGAGAAACACGGAGAGCCGTGCAATATGGAGGAAACATGGAGAGGCATATGTCCAACGGTGGGCGAATACATGCTGTTGAAGACGAAGAAGAATGATGAGTTTTCCCATTTCACTACACACCACACTAATTTCAATATATTTTAGTTACTGATAAATATGTTTGCTTAGCCCGATTAGAACCTGGGACACGTGTTTGCGAGAGTTCGGAAGCGAACCCCGCACGTTCTTTCATTTCCTCTTGAATTCGATGACAGGTCTGTGTCCATTCATCGTTAATGTACGGGATATTTGGTGAAAATAAATCTTTTATGAAGGAAACCTCCCAAAATAGAACAATTTTCCAAATAGAAAGTTGTGAATAAGTTATATTTTAATTTAAGTATGCCTTCTAAAGGCTAAATTTCTTGTGGCTGAGATAATGATGATATGTCTTTATGTATGGTGATGAAATGATTTGGTTTATCAGTTTGTTTGTTTTGTTGAACACAATAATCTCAGACTCCTTGCCAACTGGCATTTATTTTTATTTTTAAAGTGACGGTTCCATAAATTTATGTCATTTAAACGTCAAATTTGAACGTTATTCGAAAAAATTACATCTGCCATAGGGCTTCTGATTCGTACCATATTTCACTCAGAAACTATAAAAAAGTGAATATTTTTTATTTCTATACTAAATTGCTCATTCATAATTATTACAATAGTTACACAAATACACAGCAGCTTCGCATACAATAGTTCGAAAATAAATAAAAAAAGCCTTTATTCTATTAAATGTAAATAAAATCCCCAAAAAGGCACAATTTACAGCCACCCACCATCAAAAAGACAATGTCGCCTTAAAATCGTAATTCGGCGATGGGCTTGCATTTCTAATTTTTTTTTATTGCGCAAGTCAACGACCCCGTTCGGACAGGACGGAAACGTCTGCGGGGACCGGGAAGTACACACTGTGCATTTTTTTAATATCTATTTTCGTCACATTCGCAGGATATTACTTTTGGTACATTGACTTCATGCTTTATTACATTGAAATGCCTCTGGTTTGTTCGTACAAGCGCTAGTTTGAAATTATAGTGGACACTGATCTCTAATAGCTCTTTGTGCAGAATGGCAGAGCATGCTAAAAAGTCATTCACATTCAAAAAAAATCTTTATTCCATTAACAAAGTTAAGCTACAACTAGTTGCCGAGATCTCCTTGGCAATACTAATGCCTGTGTTGCCGAGACCTCCTTGGCAATACCAATGCCTGTGTTGCCGAGACCTCCTTGGCAATACCAATGCATGTGTTGCCGAGACCTCCTTGGCAATACCAATGCCTGTGTTGCCGAGACCTCCTTGGCAATATCAATGCCTGTATCAGGAGACCCCGCTCCTCCGAACCTTGTTTTAACATTTTAAAAAACGTGTATATTTATTTGTATGTGTGATGTTTGTTTGATATAATATATTGATATTAAATACCTATTTTTTATACCACAAAGTTGGCAAACAAGTATACAGCCTGCCATCACCTTAGCCTATAGACGCTTGAAATACCCTGGGTAGGCTGGGTATCACTCACGCGTTGCCAGCCCTCCCAACCCCCCCAAGTGGAACTCTTGAGACCTTACTCACCGTAGGAACACAACATGGCCGAGACCAATGCTATTTGGCTACGATCTTCTGTAAGGTGGAGGTCCTTCTCCAGACGGGGTGCTCCGATTTGAGCGGATTATCCGTTGTGCCCTACCTCTCTCAAATACAACATATAAAGATAGAGTATACAATATGGTTTACTCTCCTGGATGGCAGGGGTGATGATGACTAGTGCATCGGGCATAATATTAGCGAAACGTGATAGTTATATCAATTTGGCTATTTCGGCAATTGTAAATAGTTGTGGTTGGTTGTTGAATAATTTAAACGTAAAACAATTGGTGTTATGTGGTCGCGAATTTCGTTTCGATGAGTCGTTTCTATGATTTAAAAGGAAGTATTTACATTATTTCATAAAATTAATATAATAATTTCTGTTCTCGTAACGGAAACAATTACAATCTCATGTCAATCCCAAACGCTGTCTCTTTCATATAAAATAGGATATGAGCGAGATAGTGCTCGAGTTTGAGATGAGATTGAAGCTGTTTTTGTTACAACAATAGACCCACTGTTCATTCATTTTAAAATACGACTCGTAATAGTCATGTCCATGTCTATTATATGTATATGTAAATCTAGTTAGAGAAAAAATATTTTTCAAGATTTTGTTCTAATTACATTGTCAAAATTGATAATATGTGTAAACATTTCAAACTCTACCTTTCTAGTATTAACCGTCTCTGTCTGTAAACCTCGGCGAGACGGTCATTTTTTTATTTTACTAGCTGACCCAGCGAACTTTGTTCCACAGAGCCACTACCCAACCCATTATCCTACCCTACTCACCCTTTAAACCTTCCCTGGACTTCCACGAATATTTCAAGACTAAAATTAGCCAAATCGGTTCAGCCGTTCTCGAGATTTAGAGAGACTAACGAACGCAATAATTTTTTTAAAGTTTTTTATTTTTTTATATAATTTTTAATGACCACATAACACAAAGTACTTAAACAATAGGCGGACTTAATGCTATATGCATTATTTACCAGTCAACCATTGGGTGTGCAGAAATTCACGACTGATTCATAAATTAACTAATTATAATTAAATATTTTTAAGCTAATATGTTCCGAATGGCAAAAGACCGGGATTTGTTTGGGAAGCTGACGGTCAACCTCCAGTAGTAGAGAGGCACAGAAAGAAGAAGAAGCTAATATACATGGCGAAATTCTTCTTGAAACCTAGAAACTGTTTAACTGCGAAACCCTAAAAAGGAATTGTCTTGAATATGTGGTCTCTCCGGATGCATTAAATCATATATTTCTGATAAATAATAACTTGTAAAAAACCAAGTAAATCTGTCATTTCATGACCTAATTTACACTACACGAATAATGAAGCCGCTATCATTATAAGAATAATTACAACCATTAAAATAATTCCAGTGTGGACAGACCCTTAACGAAGCATTGTTAAGGTGCAATTTGTATTATTTATTGCTACGATTAAGTAATTATGAAGTACATAACGGATCTTGACTTTTATATGTTCTGCGTGTGTGTCAATAGCCTATTTTACTCAGAACATATGAAAATTAAGATATTAATTTCAAAAATACTAATATTTAGCCTTTTTACCACTATTTCCTGTTGGACCAACTAACTATATTTAATAACTGTCATTTTTGTTTTGTTTCCAAAATGGTAGCATGTAGAACATATTAATTAAACATTATTAATCTATGTACACTTTGACTAGATAAAGTCTCTAACGGGAGGCCTACTATCTGAGTAAATGATTTGACTTTGACAAACCCTATGCACAGAATTCATAATAGTACTAACGTCCCTAGGTGCGGTTTTAGCCAAAAATGTAATTTTTTGGTTTGTATCAAATTTGAGCGTTTACTATGTATTGTAAATAATTGTCCTAGTAATATTATAAAGGCGAAAGTTATGTGTATGTTTGTTACTTCTTCACGCTCGAATGGCTGGGCCAATTTTTATGATATTTGGTATGTAGGTACCTGATACCTTGGATTAAGACATTACATTTTATCCCGAAAAGTACGAGATTTCCGTAGGATTTGATCAAAAGTCTGATATAGATGGCGCTGCTGTGCATAAATAAATACACGCAAACGAAGTTGCGCGGGTTACACTAGTTGAAAATACTAGCTGACCAATGCAACTACGTCTGAGTAACGTTTTGTATGGGAAAATAAAATTGACATTTTTAGTAATTTTTCAATTTTTCTATATTTTCTTTCCCTGCTTCCACAAATAAAGGGTTCAGGTATTCTCGAGTTTTACGGAGACTAATGCACAGAATTTTTAATAGTATCTGTTGTATGTACGGTACCCACATCGAGTATGTATCCCTGGTACCCATACCACAACAACAGCTCATAGCATTAGGCCCCAATAGTAATGTAACAATAGACCGTGGTGCTCGGCAATCGAGCCATCTCTCTAAGTTATAATGCCTTTTGCTCTTTGCTTCAAATTTCTGTCTCTCACGTAGTTGTTAAGGAGGGAAGTACTTTCAATACTTCCTACTCAATACTC
This sequence comes from Endotricha flammealis, assembly GCA_905163395.2. Lineage (NCBI taxonomy): Eukaryota > Metazoa > Arthropoda > Insecta > Lepidoptera > Pyralidae > Endotricha > Endotricha flammealis. The sequence continues at coordinate 1,881,131 of LR990863.1, read as the reverse complement.
CGACTATCTTCTTTCTGTTTGAATCGTTGTGAGTTCCAAGGCAGCTGTAGTTTTCTTCCCCGGGACGCCAATAAGCTTCATCGCTTATTGTCAATCTGAGGTCGCCGTTGTTGATCCTGGCTACTCAGGAGACACATCGGTGGGAATGTGTGGTGGGCTTGGTACCGATACCACAAGCGGGTTAAGCGAACTTTGGGACCAGGTCCCACTATCTGAAATGTGTATTTTTTAATTATTTTTTTATAATTTTACCTACGTCAATTGATTACGTTTATTGCATATATAATGCCATTGTTTTAGCGTGCCAGTAAAATAAGTCATACGTACGTGCTTTACATGACGAGTGTAGTAAAATACATATTACTCATTGATACATAGATTAAACAATGGTTTTAAGAATGTAATATCACGCCGGTAATTAACGAGCCTACCTACTCGTTAATTACCGGCGTGATATTACAGTCTAATTAGTTTTTTTTACTGGTCTACACGCGTTCCTGAGAAAAGAGTCCTTGACAGACTGAAAACAAATAGATTTTATGTGCGTTCCATATTTTTCTTTGACTTGTGTACTACTAATAAATTACATCTAAATAAATTCATTATCATTTTCCACATCCAGTCAGCCAATCAAAGAGGTGAGCAAGGTCGTATGAGTATGACTCAAGTTTTCTAAATATTGTAATTATTTTAATCAAAAGTATTCACATTGTACAGTCAGGTGCACGTCAAGCTTTACACTTGCAGTACAATTTTGGCTCTTATGAGAGAGAACTTAAGAATGGTACAAAGTCCAATATGTGAAGGTTGACCTGCTCTTGACTGTACAGAGTTTGCATAAGTATGCTTACATTTATTAGCGTCCAAATCTTTGTTTTTATTTCTCTACCTTGGCCCTGGTCACATAACGTAGAATTTCATTCATAGTATTTGTCATTATGTAATTTAACATCAAAAAAAACAATAAACAATATAATTCAAAATGACTTCATTACAATTTGCTCGTCATAACCTGCGCGTGCGTTGGCGGTTGCACACGGTACCTTTATAATCTGTCAAACAAAAATAAACCTTATTTCTAACATATAGAGTTGTAATTTAAATAGTTAAAACTCCTTTTTGCTCATACCATATAAGGCAACCATAAAATTGAGGTTATATTGCCATCTATTACTATCTGTGTCTCGTTCTAACATTAATAATTTTATATTTGCATCCCTTTCGTTTGTTTTATACTATTTTTACATATTCAAATAAAATAGATTTATAAAGTGGTCATAATTATTTATTGATTGATAATTTGTTTTTGAAATTATCATAATATTTTTATTAATGGGTTTGTGTTAATGTTAACTAGGTTTTAATTGCGACTTTGCTCGCATGGATGCACTTAAAAGATTAAAAGTCCTTTAAAATTAATTTACTTTAATAATTCCATCTTAAGACTCAAGTCATGTCTTTAGATAGATAGATAGATAGAATACTCTTTATTTGCATTACTCACAGGAAAAGATACAAAAAAACAATCTTTCAAACTAGTGTAAATGCAACAAGGCGGCCTTACTGCTAAAAAGCGTTCTTTTCAAGGCAACCTTAAGGTAACGAATTTCTGTATGGAGTGGGCAGGGCTAGCAAGACAAGAAAATAAATACTAAACAAGAAAATGATACTTAGGACATCATCTAAATATTAAAACAAAATTAATAAATAACTTCAAATATCATAAATATTATTATAATATCTTTAGTATGACAGGGACAGCTTTAAATTAATGTCATTAATGTTAAAAATAAGTAAAGCCGCCAACAGCCAGACCCGACGGCTTGCCGCGCCATATGAAGCACGGAGAAACTCGTGATAACGACACCCATCCAAATACTGGCTAGGATCGATGTTACTTAACTTGCTTTGTTTTAGAATGCAACACACAGTACCGCCATCGAGCTCCTCATGGTGAAATAAAAATGTAGAGTGTAATAAATATGATATGAGATATGTCGTAAGATAAAGTAGATTTTAATAACAACTTTGTATACTCGCGCCCGCAATTAGAGGCAATTAAGAACTCTACAAGACGAGATAACGCTACTATGATATTAAGCATTGATAGATAAATGAGGTGTACCGTCACACCTGTACTCCTCTAGGGGGTAAGCCGATGAGTGCCTCGGAACAAAAAAACATTAGTTTTGATTCACAGATATAAAACTGATACATAGACATTTCCTATAATAAGGTCTGAAATTACTTTGATTAGTGCGAGTGCAGGTGATTAGTAATTGAGGGTGAATCACCCTCATACCAAAAAATCTACTACCTATATCTATTGCACCGTAGTAATTGAGGGTGAATCACCCTCAGTTACTAATCACATACACTCGCACTGATCTAAGTGAATACAGGTCTATATTGATTTTTTTTTGACATACGGCAAACAAACAAGCAAGTGACCTGCGGGTCTATTCTTGTAAAACAAAAACAGTTTCAATCTTACCTCAAATTCACTCACTATCACGCTCAATTCCTATTTTTATGATTGAAACAGCGATGAAGTTTGAATTGAGATTGAATCTGTTTTTGTTACCAGTATATGGGGGGCTGATCTATAGAGCCATCAGGCTGTCAATCTGATATTTAATCAATTATTAAGTTTTAGGTGTAAATTATAATAAAGTGCTTCTTACCTCATCCAATTTCATTCATTCACTCGGCCATTAAAACAGTCGCTTGTTACTCTTTCATCGAGGCTTAGAGTGTGTTTTCGACAGTTATGTATATGCGACACGACTTATAGTCGACAAACTATGGGCGCCTATGCACTCTTCATGAATCCGAAGGACAGACTAAAGTTGAGTATACATTAAAAAAAAATACATAGGTTAATTGTTTAGTTTTTATACATTATTTGGTGAAGGTAATAGTCACTATATACATTCTACTTATACTTCTACTATACTATAGTGTATTAAGAAGTATTTGTGTTTAATTGAAGGTTTGGAAAGAAGGAGAGCTTCATGGCGTCTGTAACCAAATTGAAGTAAGTACTTAGATGTGTACTGCCAGAGCCTAACATTATAACTAAAATATATTGTTCTCAAGGTGGGACATGCATGACATAATGTAATGTGTTTTCCTGACTTAAAACAAAAAAAAAGAACATACTTGATGCTACCAACTGAGTTACCGGACTGTCGTATCATCGCAGTTGATGGAAATACAGCTTAAGCTGTTTGATATGTAATCACAGTTTTTAGCTTGTCAATTTGTATGATTTATTACGTTCATGTGTTTTAATGGTAGCTTCAACGGCTTATTTAAGCCGAATTATAGCTCCGTATAATGCTTTTTGTTATAAAATAATTCAAATTGTATCACTAACGGAATGGGATTGTTAAATTTTAATCGAGTTGATCGATTGAATGTATCGAATCGGTTTGTTCGAATAATTAGTTTTGTGCATTCGATTTTGTAATTTCAGCCGAGCGTTATTTATTTTTATCTCCAATTAACTACCATTCCGTTCGTGACTTACCATAAAGCCGTATGGTAGTTTGCTACCTTAGAGATATAAAAAGTGTATTACATAGTTCTAAAGTATTAAATAGACTTAACACATAATAGTATTGACAGAGTTTGTTTCGGATTTTCTTCTCGTCAATAGTAATTCCGATTCTGGTGCTGGTAGCCATTCCGGCTAGCATCATCAGCTCTCATCCACCCACTGCTGGGTATAAAGCCTCCATTCGTCTACGCCAGCCTTCTCTACCCCGAGCCATCTCAATCCATTATCGTCCAGCAACTTGCCTGACATCATAATTTTATTTTTGTTTATTAGGTCTGTCAACATTTTTATACCACAATATATATTTGTAACATGTCATAGGTACATTAGTTAAAAGTATAGTATAAAAACAATTACACAAACAGCGTGGAATACAAACGAGAAAAAAAAGAAGCAATATGTTAGTAAATACTTGAACGTAATCCGAGAAAAGTCACTCGAATATTATAATATAATATAAATAAATGTATGGAAAAAAAGAGTATCGGAATAAGTTACCCCATTATATTTATATTCACCATACATACATACCATTAATGTATTATTCTTTCTTTTGCAATAAAATTTAAATTAGGTTACCAGACCAAATAGTTTATATTCGCTTTCAGAGCCAAACAATATTCGATTTGGTTAGTAGTACATTAACCGAAGCGTCATTATCGGCGGACGGCAGCCGACTAACCATATGAACCGTAGACATTATTCTAAATAGATACCGCATTTCTCTTAGTCTATAACACTGTATTGTAAAGAGCGTTTCATTGTATTATTAGAATAAGAAAAAAATGATGGACAAAAAAGTCAGTTTTCATTTACTGGATTTTTTATACTACTAAGGTCGCAAACAACCATACGGTCGGCCTCGGTAAGCCGTCACCGTAGCCTATAGACGCTTGCAATACCGGGGGTATCACTCACGCGTTGCCAAACCTCCCAAGTGGAGCTCTCTGGATACCTTACTCACCGTAGGAACACAACATAGCCGAGCCGAGACCAATGCTATTTGGCTTGGCTACGATCTTCTGTAAGGCGAAGGTCCTTCTCCAGACGGGCTGCTCCGATTACTTAACTACCTCTCTTAAAAATATGAAAACCTAGTCAAAAATCAATTTATTTTTTGTTGTTTTTGAACAGTTACTTTCTCATATCATATAGTATTATCGTATGACATGATTTTAGTGTGTGTAAAATATGGAGTGAGACGATGGCTATTTCTACAAAAACTACTACTTTCGCACTAGATTGTTTAATTTGTAAAAGTTTGTAACCCTTTTCACAGAATTTTAAAGCGTGACATAGGCGTCATCTATTTCGGATAGTGTCTGTGTAACGAACCGATTTTATATCGGCAGCTCATTTAATAAATTAATGCCTTTACTGCAGCGTGACGCGGCACTCTTGTATTGTGGTTTTGCGCGGGAAACTGTTGTTTTCATTCATTATTGTGGTAATTTTGAATTATAAAAATTATATCATTTTTTTATTTTTTTATTTGTATTTAATTAAATAATGGCTGTTTCGAATCATTTAAATTGTTTTCCTACGACCAGTTCAGACAGCAGATTTAGTTTTTTATTTAGTTTATTAGTAAGGCACACAAACAGACATTATAGTAGAGTTTTGATTACAAATAAATTATTATGACTAGTCTATAATCCACTTTGAGGTTTTCATTTGTGCTAAGAAAAACTGGCAAATAACTTAGCAAGTCTTTTAAAATGGTACATAAAAAGATTAGTACATTGTATGTATATATAACCCGCGTCCTATTGTACTAGGAAACTACGCCACAATATGTCGGAATAGATTCAATAGTTTTTGTAAAGGTAACATACCACAAAGCTTCTTTTCCTTCAATATTAATATGGATATAAGAATAACACGTTCAGAAGTGTGTGCAAAAAAGTTTTAACACTCAAAACTTCGTGTTAGCTTGTTCGAAATCATGTTTTTTGTCATTCTCAAACCTGTGTTCCTTTGTTCAGTGGCACTTGGGACTAACAACTGTTCCGCCACGGCTTACGATGTAAACCACGCCTAATGGCAAAAACGGGCGATTATGATAATGTCGGATTTTATAAAGTATAAGTGACATAGCTGGAATATATTTTGAACTGTTGACTTCTTTTTGTTTTTTATATTTCTAAGGCTGAGTTGCACCATCTTACTTTAACAATAACAAACAATGAAACTTCAGTTAACGTACCGGTTAAACTAAAAATTAGTTGCACCAGTTGACAAATAGTTAAATGACGTCATAACTTTAACCTTAACCGTAACCGCTCACTTTTCGCTGGTTAGTGCTATTGTTTGTGTTAAATTATCCGTCAAGCTGTCAAACGCATTGAAATAAAACAAACACACCGTACTGTCAAAAATTTGACACTATTGGACGAAGCTAGATGATGATGCCCATATTTAAAAATGTTACCCCCAACGAATTTTGGGTAAATCACACCTCATTTGACTTGCAACATTTTTAACTTAAACAAAGCTAATGAATTCGCCGGCCGGTGCAACACATTTTGCTGTAACCGTTAAAGTCAGCGTTAGGTACTTTTAGTGATAAATTTAACACAAACTATTACTAGGACCTCTAATATGGTGCAACTCAGCCTAAGGGTTTTATTGTAAAATCACAGGGAAGGTGGGATGGGAATAGTCAAAAGTAGTAATGGAGTTGAAGTTTCAGATCACTATTTAAAACTTTATTATCTATTAAAAATTTCTTGCCAGTTCTTCTTATCACAAATGTGCCGTCTGAACTGATGTCAGGAAAGAAATGTGACGTTTCGAAAGAGCTTGTAAGCCTATTTGAATAAAAATATAAAAATATTAGACTTTGACTTCACTATATATATGAAGAAAATACTTTTCATCCGGTGTTCTTGCTAGTTAGCTTACCGTAAATAAATAAAAAATACCTTCTGTGTGTACAATAATTCAATAAAACTTCTTTTGTCTTTCAATACTCTTTACTGTCCGTTTTCAATTATCATTATTTCAGCCGTTCATATCGACGCCATGACACCGAATGCCTTCATTTGCCGCGTGTCAAATCTTAGTGTTGCCAGTGTTCAAGATAATTTTCCCCATATTTTATAATTAATTTCAATTTGAATTACTTTTGAATAGTAAATTCGTAATATAATTAAAATAAATCAAGCAGGCTTACAACTGGCTATAAAAATTGCTTTAAAATAAAAGACATGCGCGCAAAGCAGCAAGCATCTTTTACAATGTTATATTTTTAAATCTACCAACATTTCGTAATGACCCTTGACAAGAAAAAATGCCGAAAAAAACTGTCAATATAGATCCTTTTTTCATCGCCATAGAACAAAAACCTAAAACACTTTAACGGAGAAAATGGGATATTAATTCCATACTTTGTATAAACGAACCCCATTTCAGTTGTATTTCCTACAACGCAGACATATGCTTACAAGAGCCAGGGATATGTTCAGAGAGTAGCCCGAGTAAACACAGCACCCCCGTTAGTGCAACGTTGTCGGACAAAAACGAACGATGTCGCGGGACAAGTGAAGTGCTCTATAAACATACGTCCCTAGAATCGAGCGTTGTTAGGGCTGTCGACAGAATTAATTTTTGTACTTGTTTTATACAACCCGGTGGTGCGTAGGTAGTGAGTAACTATTTATTAATCTGTGGTAGTGGTGCCGAAGGTAAGATACCAGAGAGTACGGAATCGATTCTAGCTTGGGGGACAAACGTGTCAAAATGTGATGTCATTTTTGGGGGAGGCTTATTATCCAGCAGTGGACTTGTGTTTATTCTCGAGTCTGCGTGTTTTATATGTATTATAAGTAAGTATAATTTCAGACGGGCCGTATGCTTGTTTGCCACGTTAGTGGAATAACAAAAATAAAATAAAAAAATTACAATAATATATCCGTTATTTTACCCATAACACAAGTAGGTTACGCCTGGCTTAGGTACTTCGGGACCAGGTGGCGCTCTGTAAATTATGTAAAGTTATTATTTATTTATCCATGCTCTACCACTCAAAAGAGCTCGTAAAATAGGCCTATTTGAATAGAAATATTTGACTTTTACCAACTACAAATCTCAATCTCTATACTGTCACTCAAAAAATCCCTAAAATTAATTACTAGGGCGATGACAGCCCTGCGCTAAAGGCATGCTGCAGACGTTGTCCACAATAGCCGGTCCGTCCATCGTGTACGTGTACGAGCTGTTGATTTGGTTATTTGTTCGTTGTATCTTTTTGCACTGTGACATTTCGGCGTGACGTACGATCGTGCGTCTTTATTGCTTATTGAGGCGCGAAACAAGTGGTTTTTAATGTTTTTCCCAATGTATATAATAGCATTTCACTAAATCTGAGTGTGTAGGCATTCAGTTGTTTCAGTGGTTAGTGTGTGTAACTTTGTTTCAGTGTGTTCGTTGTATTCATTTGTTTTATGGTCTGCGTTACTAATGAAACAAATGAATGCAATGAAAACAAATGAACACACATTTTGTGCGGTTGAGTCTGCAGCGCATAAAAAGTCAAGCGCGAAAAAGTAAGTCACGGATTTTTTACAAATTCAACAGTTTCAACACACATGACGCACTTCTACTTATACGTGCAAGATAGCAGACAAAATGTATGTAGTTTGGAAACGTTCAATATTTTTTCGTGTGGCGTGATCTGCTAGAACCACCTCGAAACTATACGGATTTTTGTGCACTAGACTTTTACTGCGACGTGCATACGTCTGTCTATAATTGCATAGGTTCTATTTTCACAGATAAAAAGTGCGTATGCGGATACAAAGGAGGTGTGTTTGTGTGCATGCATACGTCAGAATCCTCCAATAGGAATTCATAAGATGAAGTGACTGGAAAAAGTTTTAATGGTGACAATTTGTAAAGATGGTTCGAGGTAGATTGTTTCCTTTGCTGTGCGAAGATATTTTGTTTTTGGGCTTTTACGATCTCGGTTCGGGAATTATAAGCATTTGTAGTAAGAGCGAAATGGCATCGTTTTGTTTTAGAAAACTTTACAATCTACCTTATATTTTACTTATTTTATACTAAACTTTTATAAAGTCTATTTTAATCACTATAAAAGAGAAGTTAAAGGAGCTCGATGACGTCGCTATGTGTATGAACATGCAAGTCAATCAACGTTGACCCTAGCCAGTGTTTGGATGGGTTTCATAATCTCGAGTTTCTCCGTGCTTCGGGGAGCACGCCAAGCCGTCAGTCCCGGCTAATGTCGATGAATGACAGTCGCTGGCCATCTGGCGGCTTGAAAACACCAACCTTAAACACATTCACACACAGTGGATTATCTAAACCCCCCCACTTCACCAAAAAGATTCGGTCAATCATTCCTGTGTCGAACCATCAACGGTAGAACAAGCTTCCCGGCGATGTGTTCCCTGCACCACACATGTACGACATGGTGTCCTTCAAGCGGAGCGTAAAGAGGCACCATAGGGGATGTCTCGTCGTCGCTCCTGGACCCCAGTGACCTGCGGCTCATCTGGCAGGCGCTGGCGTCATATGCCGTGTCCCAATAAATAAGAAAACCTCTGCGCATTAGAGCTCTAATTCCCTTCGATTCAAGGGAGACGCTTATCCCTGCAGTAGGGATGATAATGAAAAAGTTAACTATTAACGATTTTGTTACTTATAGCTGAACGGAACACATTCCTTTCGTACATTGTAACATTCCAACGAATGTACAAGTGGCAATTAGCCATAAAACAGTTGTTAGTCCCGACACGCAGCTCATCGCATCGATTTAGCTGTGAAATAATAGCTTTCACGGGATATATTGCCGCGACAAGTTATCCCAAAGATAAAATAAATCCAGAAGCGATCACAGATTAATCTGTGATCTCACACCCTTGTTCTCAAAGGAATGGAGTCTGTCTGTGTATGTCATCTTCTCGTCCAAAAATCCTGAGTGCTTAAAAATCGTTTATTCTACGAAATATGAATAAATTATGCATCTACCGATTTTACCTATCCACTTATGTTTACGTAATCTAAAGCAAATTATGTTTGTTCATTCGTTAAGTTAGTTGGCGTTAGTATATGACGGTCACGGACTTAGCTTTACATCTCTCATCGATCGACAACAGCAGAGATCGGTCGTATCAACGAGTATGTCCCTCGCACATTTCCGATATTGTCAGAGTAGGATGGGTCCAACAGCAATGATTACGCGATCCAATAGCAACGCAGTAAACGTTTTCAGTATCCCTGATGATAATAAATAATAAATAAATATATAGGGACAAATTACACAGATTGATCTGGCCCCAAAGTAAGTTCGAAACTTGTGTTATGGGATACTACCTCTACGATAACAAATACATGTGCTTATAGATAAACATCCAAGACCCAGGCCAATCAGAAAAAGTTCGTTTTTCATCATGACCCGACCGGGATCCGAACCCGGGGCCTCCTGGATGGTGGTCTGGCATGGTAACCATTACGACACGGAGGTCGTCATATAATGAACTGACACTTCTAATTATTCTTTGACAATACTATCTTCCTGTCTATCGTATCGTATCGCGATTGGTTTTCACGCAAAAAATGCGTTAGTTGTTGGCGCGTCACCGTGGGACCGACGAGTGTGTGACCAGCCTTAATAAGCAAGTAACTTATTAGCGGCAACCTTTTTACTCGAATGCACGAAGGAGGGTTATGCATTCACGGTATTCTAACCCTTTGAGGTGTTGCTGGTATTGTAAAACAAGTATTCTTTTGCTAATTGAAATCGTTCTTTAAAAATCTAAGGGTTATATGTATTACTCATAATATTATCACTTGAAAGATCTTAATGAATGTCGTTGGTTGTGTTCTAATTGCTTATCATCACGTAACCGTATGCTGTGGTACAAAAAAAAATATTGACTTAGAAATGTCTTCAATTAAGCAATAAAATACCTTAACTAAAGAAATCTTTATAAAAAAGTATGTATTGAACAAATGAGCTATCAATTAGCTATGGAAATATAATCAAAATCGATTGAATACTGAAATAAATCCAATTCGTTAGTAGAAAAAGTTATTTAAGTCTATTACAATTTCAAATGGCTAGAATTGACGGACGCATCTCTGTTAATGCCATAGATCTACTATTCGTGTTCTTATGGACTGAACAAGCTTATCAAAGTTACTTTGATAAGCTTGGATTATATGTAGATGACACTGGAGTTTGTATGATAAATCGTTATTATTATTATATTTTTTTCTTAATTTAAAGAGCTAATTCACCATGTGACTATGTCGCTCTAAAACCGTTATAATTTTATTTCATACCAGCAACAATCTCGTTTTTAGTAAGGTAAATTTTTCTTTTTAGTTATATTTTTATAAAAGAAATTGTAGGTAATCTGGGTAAGTATAGCTTTCCAACAAGTAAAAGAATTTTTAAAAATCGGTCCAAGCACTTTCATAAATCTAATGTATTTAATTCTCTGCAAGATTTTTAGGATTTACGTTGTTATGTAACTATAGAATTAAGGATAATTATTATTTTTTCTGTATCTTGTGTAAACTGTCCTAAATATTGTATCTGTTCAGGCGGATGGCATTTTGGCCAATGCCTTAATAAATAAATAAATAAAACTCTGTCTGTCTTGTTTATTTTAAAATATAGATCTAAAGATCAGAGACTAAACCTTCACAAGCATTTTCTCTAAAGAAAAGGTGAGGCAAATATATCAGATTTTAGAAACAAAAGCTACCACCATTTCGGAATTCAAATATTGCATTTAAAATAAGACAGTCTATTTATTTAATGTCTATGTATCCCACCCCACAGAGAGAGCGCTGTGCGGTCCTTTTTCCAGCAGAGATATTTTGAATTTGTCCGAATATTTTATTTCCATGGATTAATTGAATATTTCGAGATATCGGGCTTCGGAACGAAATCGTTTCGATTTGACAACTCCTAAACCAATTAGGTCTTTTTTGACGGTAACTTGCAAAATTTAATTAAAAGTCTGCAAATTTTTTAATGGCCCTTTTTCTGTTGGATTTAAGGTTGATTATTTAAGTGTGTTTGTTGATATGGATGTAAGTATTCCGTGGTTTTCGTGCAAAAAGTAATTCGTCAAGTTTTTGCCTCGGATCTCGGACCGGGACCACACATGTTGTTCGGACTCAATGTCCACGTAAATCTGTCCGTTTGTCAGTCTATTTATTACCTAATATATACTGTAATTACGCTTGATATACAATTAAAAGATAATTTTAATTGTCTTATTTGTAACACATAAACATATGAGAGACACCGCCGTAGTGTCTAGTTAATCTTATAAGAAAGAAGGCCAAAGAGATCCGAAGGAAGTACCTTTTTTATATGATTAAGTTTTCTAAATATTGCTTTAATGTATTTACTCGTTTTTTTTTTGCAATAAAATCGTGTAATTTTTTTTTACATGAAAATAAATCATGAAAACTGAATTATCTTGTTTTTAAAAAAAAAGTTGTTTTTATATATTTTTTTTTTCGTTGTAATATCTTTTAATTTATGGTCATCATATGTGTGATTTATGGTCAATCAAAAATTACAAAAAAATACACATGGTACATAAATATTTCGCCCTCATATCACCTAAACAAAAATGGGTCTCATGTGTTACCTATCATAAAAATGCTCGTGCCTTTTATCCTTAATAACAATGGAAATATCATACCTTGACAAATACCTATCATTCGTCATCTCACATTTCGTAGAATATGACGAATTCATAAGATACCTATGTCAAATAATCTGTATTAAGAGATTTTAGAATGTGACAGCCCGATGGCTCAGTTCTTAATAACCTTTGGCGCGGGTTTGATTGACCAGGGATGTAACACCCTCTTATAGAATATCGGCGTGAAGAATTGTGTTTCGTTCGGTGGGTGACAGACAGGTCATGAATTGTTTTTTTTTTTCTTTCTAATATGTGAAATAGTTATGCTCGACCGTGGCACAACTCCATAGCATTATGAAGCATTTATGAAATGGCCTAGCTCGACCAAAGAAATACCACCCTCTCACATAATATCAGCTTAAAGCAGAAATGCGTTTCGTTCCGCGAATGAGAGATCCGGACGCAAGCCGAACTTCTTTCCCTTCTCCCCAATTTCCTTTCTTCTTAAAAGCAACACATTGGTACCGCCTTCTTTTAAGTATATAATTCTCAGATCATCACTTCGTCACTAAAATACAGATATCTTAATACCGGTATCAGGTTTTCAGTATTAATATTATACAGGGTGATCCATCATTTGTCACAGTACAACAGTAATCATGATTTGTGGGCCACTTTGTTTGCAAAACGTTGGGTTTCTGAGGTATAACGGCAAAAACTGTTTAACAAATGCGTTCTCCTGTTACTTTACAAACAGTAAAACAATAAAAATAATATTCCATTGTACCTATAAAACTATTAGGATTGCCTGAAAATAAATACGTACATATTACCCTTCTTCCACTTTGGTAACTAAAGTTTGGTAAACGTTCGATTCGTAACAAGAAAAGTTTTTTTTCGCTGTTTCGTAACTAGCTGTGAAAGAAGAATTATTTTTCCACTTTCTTAGAAGGGACACACATATCCCTCAGTCCAAAAAGCCACTATCTTGAATAGCCTACAAATTCTTATGTGATGATTCTAACATTTGTAATTAACCATGTCTATATCTTATCATCATCATCATCTCAGCCACAAGAAGTCCACTACTGGACATAGACTTCTAAATCTTATAATGGCTATTGCCATTATAAAATAAAACTCATTTATTAATGAGTTTCTGAGACTTATTTATTAATGAGTTTTTCAGCTGTGTGTTATTTATTTAAAAACAACGCTGAAAACTTAGGCTACTTGACTGTTTGCCCTATTTTTATATTATTAAATATTTATGTTTTTTTTTCATAAAGAGCAAACAAACAAACGCAGACGTCACCATTAAGGCTTCAAATGAAATCATATTCACTGATTTATTAGCTACATTGTCACACGTATTAATTACACCAATAATCTTTATCACCTAAGACCTAAGGTTCAAAATATTGACTGAAAGATAGAAAAAATATATCTTTTGTCACTTGTGTCAAATCTAATAAATCATAAGCCATGAAACGAAACACAATGTATTTTAATACTTAAGTATTTGGTTGTAAAGTATAAATTGGTTTGCAGTTGAATAGGGTCAAGAATCACAGTTGTTTTTCTTACTTTTGTCTTGAATCGGGTTTAAATCATAACTCGAGAAATCGAAGACGGGTATATTCGTCATGTTGTCTCATTAAGACATTATTTGGGATATAAAAAGCACCAAAGAGAAAGCGTACGGTTCTTATTGAACACCGAACAGCTAACAAATCGTATGTTTTCATTGGAAATCAATAATATGCGTCTGCGTAACTACTCAATTTAAATTGCTTTTTTTTTTCTTAAATGGATAAAATGTCAGGTCCTCTTTGACCTTCGCTCAAAAGTATCTAGATATAAGTACATACAATTAAATATAGTTATAATAATTAAGTCCTGACTGACTAATATATCAACGCACAGCCGAAACCGCTGGGTCTAGAGATTCCAAATTTGGAATGTATAGGTTCCTTGCGACGTCCCAGTACTAAGAAAGGATTTTTCAAAATTCCCACGGGAAAGCGAGATATATACAAACGAAATTGCAAGTATTTTACTAGTCTATATATAGAAAGAAAGTCGTGTTAGTTACACTATTTATAACTTACGAACGGCTGAAGCGATTTGGATGAAAATTGGTGGAGCTTAGAACCGGAAAGGAGAAGGACATAGGGTAGGGTAGGGCCTCTAAGGGGATCAAAGTTCGCCGGGTCAGCTAGTTATATAACTAGCGTAAATTTGCGCGTTTATACATATAATAATAAATAAATAAATATAGGGACAATTCATACAGATTGAGCTAGCCCCAAAGTAAGTTCGAAACTTGTGTTATGGGATACTAACTCAACGATATTATATTTTATAACTAATACATATATAGATAAACATCCAAGACCCGAGGCCTAACAGAAAAAGTTCGTTTTTCATCATGACCCGACCGGGGATCGAACCCGGGACCTCCTGGGTGGCGGTCTGGCGTGGTAACCATTACGCCACGGAGGTCGTCAAACGTCGTCAGAGGTATAAACACGCAAATTTACAGCTTTCTAGTATTAAACGTCCAAGACGTTTAATAAAAGACGAAATAGACCGAAGAGCCTGTTCACACTCTCATTTTCGCCGAACCTCGTCGAGTCGTCGAGTGTAGAGCCAGCGCAAGATTTGCACACCGAAAAAAACTCATTCCAAAACAGGTCCTTCGAAAACATAATACTTATCACAAGTTATTGACCAGGGCGAAGCTGTGGGTAACAACTAGTAGCATATAAATTAATAAATTCCACTCAGACATTTATATTAAAAGCAGACGATGTTACAGAATTCTTTATATTAAATGAAATACCACAGAAAAGAAACAATTTCAACTAACAGCTTTTTAGTCTGGATTTTTTAATAAAACCGCAACAAGTGTGCATACCGACATTTTCTTGAAATAACATAATTAATGATAAAACCACTAATGTAATAATACAATGCTGGTTTAGTATGTAAACGAATTTGTATAGATTGATATGCAAAAAGTAAGGGATGTTATACAAATTGTACTTTGTCACGAATTGTTTGATTCTTACGTCTATAAATACGGAGGTGCCCGGCAGGACGCAAGACGCTATTTGAAAACCAAAAGCTATGGGAAGGTTCACCACACTGATGAAATTTTATGGGATAAAATACGTTTTGGGCACAAAAAAATAATATAATGTCAACCCTTTTAATAAATTAACTGACTAAATTCGTTGTAAGTAGTTCGAAGATATTTTTAATTAAAAAAATTATGTGTTGTAGAACCGCGCCGTTTCTAGATATTATGTTGTTTTTCCAATACAAATCATAACTTGAAGACAATATTAAAGTACATATCTATATTATAATGCGACTACTGTCTCAAATTTCATCCACATCCATAGAGTTACATTTACGTGATTTAATAATAAATATTCGTTCACTTTAGTTATATACTAGAAATAACTACCGGGGAAGTATCCTCTCAGAGAATATTAGCGTAAAACAGCAATGCCTTTCGTAAGGTGAAAGATCGAAAGCCCAACTCTATTTCTACGCATTCAGCTGTTTATTGGCGGCGGTTACCAACCACTTTCAATTAGTTCATTTACTTATTGCCTGGCGTATGACATAAGAAAAATCTTAAATATAATTGTATTTTTCCCCACTTTTACAAAAGGGCGGACACCACGAGGTCGCGAGGTGAAGTCGGTAGCTGAGATGAGACGAGCGATATAATGTCAAAGGTCGACCATATTGAGGCTATTGTCTGATGCACTGACGGTGTTTATGGACCATGTATGCTCATATATCGCGGATGGGAACCCTACGGTGTCGCACTTGTTCCTAGTTCAAGTTTTGGATACAACTTTGTTGTAAACGTATGGAATATTGATGATTCTCTACAGTATTATGTCTCATAGTGTTTATTTAATTTTATTACATTCACGTTGCATAATTTTTTTAAAGTTAATGACACGTTAAATCTTATTAAAATACGAAAAAAGGTTGCTTGTGAAACAAAAGCCAATTAAGCAATCCCAAAAAATATAATAGTATTGTTACCCTGTTATGACGTAACACGATCAAAAATGGAATCTTTGTTTTCTTTTTAAATATGTAGAATCTTAACATATTATTTTATTTCAAAATATTTGAAAATAGAATCAAATTACTTTTTTTCTGGCCACACAAGAAATAAAAAAAAAATACACGTTTCTTTTTCAAAATAAAATCATGACAATTTATTTATTCCAAAACACTTATCAAAAATAATATCAAATTACTTTTTCATACAAAGTTACTGGCCACAAATGAAATAAAATAAAAATAAACCTAAAATCTATTATTGGAACTTATATATTTTCTCGTCACGTATGTTTGCTTTTAATTTTTTACCCCATAAATGCATATTATGTTATTGTTGAAACTACGATAATATCAGATCCGAAAATATCAAAGGAGAGATAAAATGCCTTTGTGTTTTGTGTTTTTATATCGGCACTTTAATACCAAACGTATTATTATACTAGTTCTTTCTCGCAGCTTCGTTTGTTTTCGAGAAATAGAACTAAGAGATAAGCATGTATAATCATACTTCATACTAATATTATAAATGAGAAAGTGAGTTTGTTTGTTATTCTTTCACGGCTTGACTAATCAGCCGATCATTATGAAAATTTGTATATTTATTGTCAGGGTACAGAGCCCAACCTAAGCTACTTTTATCCCGTGAAAGTATGTCATTGCAATGGGAAAATATTTTTTCTACTATAGAGGGCGCTGTATGGGATGCTTTCGGCCAACAGATGGCGCCACAGGTCGCGCTATGGCTTGTTTTGTTGTCACACGAGATCTATATCATAAAATTAACGCGAGCGAAGCCGCGGGGAAAAGCTAGTAATGTAATATTTCGCAAAATAAGTGAGTTGATAATTTCTATTTTCTTAAAAGAATGGTAATCTTTGAAGTGCCATAGCTTGGTTTCTATGGAGTCAATGGAGCTGTGATTATGCTTAAATTTCAGGTAATTTAATACAGTTTATATGTGTAATAGACATCGTTCGCGAAAAATGCATAGTTTTGGCCCTAGAGAAACAAATCCTAAAATTTAGAAGTTTACTCAGTTTCCACACGGTTTCTCGAAGTTGCAGATTTGAATTCACACTACCCACACAACATACCAAAAATGCTGAACTGTCAGCATCACGCTTTGCGAATTTAAGGTTTATTTCCTACAGCCTAGTAATCATTCCGCCCATGATATGTCTATACATCGTCAGGAGAAAAGCATAGTCGCAAAATATCATAAACTTAAGAAATGCAACACAAAAATAATATCAACCATATCAAATATTTTGAAACGCACAATCGAATAAAAATAAATTATTAATCGAATCGATATCAAATCGATTCATGTATTAATATCGATTCTGGAATATCGACCATCAATCATAATTCTCATACTATGGCGACATTATCACAAAAGTCCATCGCCGATTCGTAACATTATAGTCCATAGTCCAAGCTTCGTTTTTCGTACCTTTTTAGGATTCTGTAGTAAACAAGGAAGAAGATATCTTGGTAGTTTCGCCATGTCCGTCAGTCTGCGGTCTAGCTCTGAGACGCCTGTAATTTGGCATGTTTACGCATTTATTTATTTAATTACCTTTATTGACCACAATACACAAAGTACTGATACCTAGGTGCCTCCCCTACATGTAAAATGAGATTTTTTTTTCGCGCTTTCTACATAGCGAACATTTTCCAACAGATTTTTGTATTGAATTCTTCGTTCTTTGAAGAAAATTAAATTAATACGAAATATAGAGTTAGGACGATGGTCTAATATGGTTACGAAACCTTCACGAGCAAAGCAAAACAATTAAACTATTGTTTATTGTATTTCGATACAAAATATATTGTATCGGAATCGCAAAAAGGGAATTATTTTACATAGAGTATATAAATTTTTGTTTATCAAAACGATCGTGTTGTTGGAACATTCGCCATGTCCATTGTACATTGCTTGCTCTGTATTGTGTTGTCATTGTTTTAACACTTTAAAGGGGAGCAATAGTATTTATTATGAAATTGTTTTTGAATATCACAACTGAAAATGAATTGAATTATTTTAAATACTTTTTCTGGGACGAGAACGCAGGGATTGAGTACTTTATTGTTCTTTTTATTTTCACTTTGGTTATTCATCAATCACCTATTTGCCAAACAAAATGTTTATAATAATTATTTCAATATTTTTTTACCTGGCTGCACGATCGTGCGACATTCTATGTCCGTAATTAATGTTAGAAGACCAGTCATAATGCTCAAAATCTTCACACCGCGTAATTTCACTTCAATACGCTCTACTCCGCTCCGATCTTCTCCGCGTCAGTAGAAACGCACCCTAACCCGTCAATACATTCGTAACATAGCGCGAAAAACATAAATAAAACACAATAGCATTCAGCCTGTCACATTAGGGCATAATAAACTCAAAAATATGCCTACTAAAGGTAGTTGCCGACGCAAAACCTCCCTAAATATTTATAATAATATAAATTCTATAGATATACATCATTCGATTCTGTTATGTCCGAATCATATTCGATTTTTTCGGATGCGATAACTTTGAGATCTTAGCTCGGAGCGACTCGGTATATCGTTAATCTTAAGACAAAACATTATTACATTATTTATATGAAGTCAACTATCGATAAACATCATTCGATTCAGATAATTTTTGTTTGAATCAATATCTCGATACCTCTAGTTCGTTAATCATTGACAATTTTGTTACTGAACTATACGAATTTTATACTATTTTTTAGTCGCCCGCCTAAACTTTTTCGGGTTAATAATAGCCTGTGACACTCGCAAAATAATGTGCTTTCTATTGGTAAAAGTATAGTTTAATAGATCCAGAGACCTACAACCTCACAAAATTTATCTTTTTTTAAATTAGTATATTACCTATCGAAATGAAATGAAATCGTTTATTTCAGAAATTAGACCTTCACAGGCACTTTTTCTTGTCATTTACAATTTGTATATATGTATAAAGAAAATAAACTACGTTATATACTACCACCGTTTCGGACAATTATCAACACGATTTTGAAGATAAGTTATTATTTCCCATAATACATGTCATATAATATTTGTAATAATTTGTTGCGTATATAATTCACACAATGTTGGTGATTCCATTATTTAGGAAAAAAACTTAAAAAAGGAGTTCCTTGATGAAAACCACTGTCTTTTCCTGGAGTTACGCTGTGGCATTACTCTTTGTGCGTTATTTTAATACTTTCCATTCTTTTATTATTTGCTTAAAATTAACCGCAAGGGACCCAGCATAAATAAATGAAAGTAATGGAAGAAGTTGTAATATGACGACAATGCCATATTTTTGGTTCTATGCATATTTTATAATGCCAAGCCCCACGAGATGCATGAAGCTTGTGTTGGAAGATGAAGTATAGTGGAGGGGAGAACCCTATATAAGGCGTTGCCTCACCGGCATCGACACATTCTTGCTTCACACTTCAAGTAGCTTGGTCGTTACTCTGTCGGTTCGGTTACTCATTTTTGTAATTAGTTATTAATTAATTAATTTGTCGATTAATTCCGTTTTCTTAGTTAATTTGTATTGTGCGTAATTTCGGATTATTGTTTGTCATAATTTTGTTTAGTCGTTTAGATTTTTAGATGATTGTTAAATGGTTAATAATTAAATTGTTTTGAGTATAAATCTATTTTTGAGTTAATTTCCTTTAGGTTTTGTAATTATAATTTTTAAAAAAGTCACTTCTGGTCTTATTTCCAAGATCAGAAGTGGGATTCAACCTAATTTGCCCACGTATTTAGTTTTTCATTATGGTTTTTATTAAATTTTTATGTTATTAACCGTTTACCATCTACCTTCGATAATTTTTTTTTCTTTCTTAATTTTTTTACGTATATGAGTGACAACTGAGAATTGATGTCGTTATTGAGGGTGAGTCCTTTTCTGTTTTTTTAATATATTTGTGGCAGATGGCTTCTACTTTGGTATTTTTGTGATTTATCTGTGATTTTCTACTGTACATTTGGTGTATTTCCTTGCGTTTGAACTTTAAGTTGTTGTTCGAGTATTTTGTTGATTAGAATGTCAGATCACCAGCGTGATCGCAGTGTAAGCCGCCGTGATAGTCGTAGCCCGTATCGCGACCGTGATCACCGCTATAGCCGCGACCGACGCGATGGTAGGCAACGTGATCGATCTTCCGAGATGAAAGCTTTAATGGCTCGCCTTAAGGCGTTAGAGGAAGAGGTTAGGGCTCCATCCGTGCCGGGACGTCCTAGTGTACAAACGGTCAATTCGAAACGTCGCGATAAAAGTCGAGTTAGGACGCCACCGCGGCGCCAGCGAACACCGCCCGCGCCGTCACGTTCACATGCGTGCCGCCTATCGCCAACGCGGTCTATGCGTACGTTAGTGTCGCCAGGTAGGCGCGTGTCGCGAACGAGAGATAGGTATGTGTCTCCTTCTCGCGAGCGTAGTCGGAGATACTCACGCGATTTGCGTGCGTCGCCCACCCGTGATTTGTCGCGTTCGCGCCCTAGATCTAGGATGCCATCTCGCGATTCGGAACGCAATTCGAGAAACCCGCCGCAGCCGTCGGGACATTCCTCGGTTACCGATCGCCTTGTTGACGCGTTACTTTCTATTAGCAATGCGGGTAGATCAAATCAACATTTTTATATTTCTAATTTCGATCCGAACCTACATAGTTTTGATGATTGGTGTGCGGAAGTGGATCGCGCGAAATCATGTAATAAATGGAATGACTACGAATGCCTTTCGCGTATTGGCAACTGCCTTAAGGGTGAGGCACGTTTGTGGTTGAACGAGTGGGTATCGAGTGATCGTACCTGGTCTAATTTTAAGAAAGAGTTTAAGTCGCTATGCCCAAAGACACCTGATTTCGCGAATATTTTGGCTGAGGTTATTAACACTAACTCTGACAAGTACACTACTTATGCGGACTATGCGCGTCGCGCATTGCTTCGGCTACGCATAGTACAAGGTCTTAGCGATGAGTTGATTTCAGCAATAATAATACGCGGTATAAGCGATCCTAGTATTCGTGCATCGGCAACGAATGCGAAACTAACACCGAATGATTTGATAGAATTTTTCTCGATTTATGTTAAGCCGGTTAATACATCAAAGAGCTCTGCCTCGCGTTCGGTTGCGTTCAACAGTACCCAGAGTAGGCAAACCACAGATTTGTCACGAAAAAGGATTAGTGGTGATTTTAAATGTTTTTCGTGTGGTCAACCGGGACATAGGCAGGCTAATTGTTCTAAGCGTCCTAGGATTGATCAGGAGTTGAGTAAATCGTTGATCTCTTCGAGCACCACGTCTTTGAAGCCTGCTTTTATGCCGAGTAGGTCTGAACCTTGTTCGTTCTGTAAAAAATTAGGACACAGTGTCGATACTTGTTTTGCCAAGCAGAGATCCGAAGCAACAAATAAGGAGGCAGTTAATTTCTGTAATGTTTTGGCTACTTCCAACAATAGTGACGTTGTAGTGGCCGTTATCCAGGACATTCCAGTGGACATTTTAATCGATAGCGGATCAACTATTTCACTTATGTCGTCATCATTGCTGAAGCATTTTAACTGCTCTGTTAAGCCTGCTTTTCGGATTTTAAAGGGATTAGGTAGTCAGGAAGTAGAAAGTACGTCTTTTGTGAGATTGCCGATTGAGTTTGACGGGTTGACGCTTGAGGTAGACCTATTCATTGTACCATCGCAGTATATGAACACGCCGGTCATATTAGGTACGGACGTGTTGAATAGAGAGGGTGTTAGGTATGTTCGAACCAAAAACTACACTCGTTACAGAAACTTCTGCAATAGACTGATAAAAACATTGAAACGCGATTTCGAACGTAGTGAAATAGAAAACGCCGCAAATAACCCTAAGCGAACATGGAAAATCATACGCAAGATCACAAATACCCAACCTAAAAATGATCAAGCCCTTGATTTGTTAAAATCCAATAAGACTCCTCAAGAATCTATTGATGATGCAAACCATTTCTTTGCTAGGGTTGGCCCCACTCTCGCTAGTCAAATTCCTAAATTTCGGAGCTCATCCACTCTAGCCAAATCAAAAACCCAATCTTGCCTAAATTCCTTTGTTCTTCTGGGCACGGATGAAGAAGAAGTATATCGTATAATAATGTCTCTGCGTAATGACTGCGCCACAGGATGGGACGGCATTTCTGCAACGTTGCTTAAACAACACATCAAATTAATATTAGGTCCCCTGACCCATGTTTGTAACCTCAGCCTTGAAACTGGTAAATTCCCTCAAGTTTTCAAAAAAGCAATAATAAAACCAATTCACAAGGGCGGAACCAAAGAGAACATCAATAACTATCGTCCCATTTCGCTTCTTCCGGTTATGTCAAAAGTTCTAGAACGGCTAATAAACAACAGACTGGTAAAATATCTAGAGGGCTTGCACCTCCTCTCCCCCCACCAATTTGGCTTTCGGCGCAACAAATCAACTGCTGACGCTATACACGAGGTAACTGATTATATTGCGGTAAACCTTGATAATGGCAACAAATGTCTTAGTGTTTTCCTTGACCTCGCAAAGGCCTTCGACACAGTCTCCTTTTCGTATCTTATTGATAAGTTAGAAGCCTTAGGTATCAGAGGGACTCAGCTCGATCTTTTCAAAGACTACCTATCAAATCGGAGGCAGATAGTTGTGATCGACAAACTCGCGAGCAGGGAAGAAGACATATCTTTTGGTATCCCACAGGGAAGTATAATCGGCCCCACCCTCTTCCTATGCTACATAAATGAGCTTAGCCAACTTCATTTAGAAAACGGTAAAATTGTCTCCTTTGCCGATGACACTGCTCTCTGTTTCACTGGAAAGACGTGGTCTCAAGCCTTCCTGGCCGCTCAAAAAGGCATTGATACAGTGATGTCATGGCTCACAGACAACTCCCTCTCCTTGAACATAGACAAAACCAAGTTCATTTCCTTTTCAATGCGTAATAGAACCCAACCTCCATCCTCGTTTCGACTCTTGGTTCACACTTGTGACAACCCTCAACTTAATTTATGCCAATGTCGTCAACTCGAACGAACATCCTCCATCAGGTATCTGGGTGTTATACTGGACCAAAACCTAAATTTCACAGAACATATCCAAAACCTCACAAACAAGGTGCGCAAACTAATATACATCTTTAAGAACATACGTCACGTCGCAGAGTTTAATCTAATTAGGAAAATTTATTATGGTTTATGTCAGTCGCTGATTCAGTACTGTGTTACAGTTTGGGGTAGCTCGAATAAGACCACAATGATAGGACTCGAAAGAGCTGTTAGAGCCGTAATTAAAGTTGCCACTTTTCGCCCAATCAGATTCCCAACTCAGGAGCTCTACAATCTCGTTAAAGTCCTCAGTGTCAGACAGCTGTACATCCTAAATCTCGTTTTGAAACAACACTCCAATCTGCAACACCCGTCAAATATCATTCTCGCCAAACGCAGACTTCACCGCATATGTAACAAGCCAACCATTAATTCTGCATTCATCAAAAGATTCTTTCCATTTAACGGCCCCTTCCTGTACAATAAACTTAACAAATATTTATCCATCTACACTGTCAATAAATACGCCTGCAGAAAGTTAGTTATTGATTGGCTCCTGCATATGTCCTACACCGATACCGAAAAAATACTTCTCCCCTTTAATAATAATGAGAACTTAATGATATATTAGTCATCTCCACATCCCGTATCTACCTCCTATTTATGTTAACACCACCCATTACAATAATTTCCAGTCATATCTCACTATTAATACACTACCAAACCCAATCCATTTTCTCTTGCTCGCACCAAGCCAGCTGCTGGTTATGCTTTATATTTTTTATCTTTTATTATTACTTTTCTTTAAGTTTCATTAAATTATTATTTTTTTGTCATTAATTCCGTACTCTTGTTATATAAATTCCAAACAGGGAATCACTGAGGCCTCAGAGATACAGCATTCGTTGCTAGTTCAGAGGACTCAAGGCTCCAAACCCATTGTTATCCTACGGTAATTGTTTACATGAATAGTTATTAAAAACTCGTATAATTATTTATCTATGTAACCCTCGACAACTTGGTGAACAATGTAATGTACTATTTGTTGTGTATAATAAAATAAATAAATAAATAAAAAAATAAATAAGGACTACCAGCAGCTTACGAGGGTTGAACGCAGTACAGATAGGGTGATGACAGTCCAATCTGAGGCTTCAATTCCAATTAACACGCCTCTTATTGGTGTCCAGTTACAAAATCTTTTGGACATAATAAATGAGTTTGCGAAATTTTTCATTTCTGGTACTGCGACCTCAACAGTTAAGACAGGGTGTATGTCAATCAAACTTAACTCCAACACTCCTGTCTATTATCGCCCATATAGGTTATCTCATGTTGAGACACTTCGCGTTCGCGAGATAGTTAAAGATCTTTTGGACAAGGGCATTATTGAGGAGTCAGACTCTGAATATGCGAGTCCTATCCTGCTCGTCAAAAAGAAAGATGGGTCGGATAGAATGTGTGTCGATTTCCGTAAGCTAAATGAAGTCACGGTTAGAGACAGGTTTCCTCTGCCGCGAATAGATGACCACATAGACCGATTAGGGAGTAGTAAATTCTTTAGCAGCCTTGACATGACAACTGGGTTCCACCAGATTCCGTTAGATCAGGAGTCTGTACCGCTTACAGGATTTGTCACGTCCGAAGGACATTATCAATATTTGAAAATGCCTTACGGTTTGGCAAATGCGCCTGTTGTCTATCAACGGATTATCGCAAAAACACTTCGCGAGTTCATCGAGTCTGGTGATATCTTAGTATACATCGACGATATCCTCATTTTGAGTAAAACGGTAGACCAGGGCCTTATTTTGCTTCGTAAGGTCCTTGACACGTTAACCAGCGCCGGTTTTTCGATTAACTTGAAGAAGTGTTCATTTTTAGCGACGGAAGTAGAATATCTGGGACGGACTATTAGTGAGGGTCAGGTTAGGCCGAGTCAAGAGAAGGTGAGAGCTTTGATTGACTCAGCTGAACCACAGAACGTTAAGCAGGTCCGTCAATTTATGGGCTTAGCCAGTTATTTTAGGCGCTATATAGCTGACTTTGCCCAGAAGACCGTATGTATTTCTGCGCTTACAAAAAAGGGTATTAATTTTTCTTGGGGAATAGAACAACGGGCTGCTCGAAAGTACATCATAGAATGTCTAACGAGTGAGCCTGTACTAGTCATTTATGATCCTTCGTTGCCAATAGAGGTCCATACAGACGCGAGCTCTATTGGTTATGGAGCTGTTTTGATGCAAGTGCATGAGGGAAACCGTAAGCGGGTGGTGTCTTATTTTAGCCGACTTACTCAGGGTGCTGAGAGTAGATACCACTCGTACGAGCTGGAGACGCTCGCTGTCGTTAAGGCCCTTCAGCACTTTAGACATTATCTTGTGGGGATACGTTTCACCGTGGTTACTGACTGTAACGCATTAAAACTCACTCAGAGGAAAAAAGACTTGTTACCTAGAGTGGCCCGGTGGTGGGTATACCTGCAGGATTTTGACTTTTCCTTAGATTACCGTAAGGGTTCCCTTTTGCCCCATGCCGACTATCTCAGCCGTAATCCGATTAATGTTATTACTGTCCAGAAGCCTCAGAACTGGGCCCGGATCGCTCAGGCTTCTGATGAGGAGACCCGGTCTCTCATGCAGAGATTGTCGGACGGGCAACTGGATTCTACTCAGTACGTAGTTAAGAACGACATTTTGTATTATAAATTTTCACCTACTGGTGAAAATCCAAAATTGTTATGTTACATTCCCAAAGGCCATAGGTTGAGCCTTTTACGAATTTTTCATGATGAACATGACCATCCCGGGGTAGATAAGACAGTCGACCTGATCATGAAGCACTTCTGGTTCCCAAAGTTGAGAGCTTTCTCGTTGAAGTACATAACACACTGTTTGGTGTGCCTTTCTCATAAGAAAGTAGCCCGCGCTCCACTTCAACCCATTCACTCGTGGGAAAAACCAGACGTGCCTTTTGAGACAGTCCATATGGATGTATTAGGACCCCTCCCAGAAGCCGATGGCTATCGTTATATCCTTATTGTTATTGACGCTTTTTCCAAGTACAGTTTATTATACCCTATGTTTCGGCAAGACTCGGATGAGTTGAAACGCCATGTTACCAACTTCGTTTCACTTTTTGGAACGCCTAAGCTAATCGTAGCTGACAGAGGTCGGATGTTCCAAAGTGCAGAGTTCCTCGACTGGATTAACAGCATGGGTTGCGACACGCATCTGATAACTCCTGAGATGCATCAATCCAACGGTCAAGTGGAACGTTACTGCCGTACTGTGCTCAATATGGTAAGAATTGAGTGCAATTATCGAGAACAAAGATGGCCAACTGTCATCTGGAAGCTGCAGCTGGTTCTTAATATCACCAAGCATAGGACAACGAAGTGCTCAGCTTTAAATTTGTTGGTGGGTATTGAGGCAGCTACGCCACTCATCCGGAGTTTAATCCGTGATGTAGCCATTGAGGGCTCTAGCCCGAACAGGGAAGCTCTCCGAGAGATGAGCCGACAGAGGGTGTCTGAACGTCTTCGTTCAAACCAACAGACTCAGGACACGTATGTGAACAAAAACCGTAAGTCACCTCGTGGTTTTGAACTTAATTCTTTAGTGTTTGTTAGAAAACAGGCTCAAGCGACGGGGAAGCTGGACTCCTGCATGCGAGGACCTTACCGGGTGGTTAAGATCCTACCTCACGGTCGCTACGAGCTCCAGCTCATAGCTGGTTCATATGGCAAGTCAACTCAGGCAGCTGCGGAGTACATGATGCCATGGCACGGAGAATGGACTCCTGAAGTCTGTTCTGTATTCTTTACTGGTGAGTGATTATGATTATTCACTAGAATCTTGCTTAAACAGTTTATGTGAGACACACCTGTGTCCGTCTTAAAGATAAATGATTTAAAGAGAATAGTTTTCTTTTTGTTGTTTTATGTACCCCATTATGTCTGTGAGTGTAATATGTTTACTTATGGGGTAGACACAGTTGGTGAAGGTTTTATCTGGCGGTCTGGATAGCCTCTATCTTGAAGTCCGTGTACTTGGGTAAGCTAGTCCTGGCCGACGGATATACTTCCAGTGTGAGGTACGTTTCATGTTGTGGAATGCTGTCTTGGAGTGCGCTCAGGCATGCGATTCTTATATATGGAACATGCTTTGTGTTGTGTGCTCAGACATGTGGTCTTGGAGCAATGGTACACGCAGGGTCATGCCACAGGGTTGGCCGCTGACGAGTCGTGGTATATGGGTGTGTGCTTTTGTGGTAAGCACTATCCATGGGTTGTTATGAGTTTGGATTGAAATAGTCTTTTATGTGGAACCGATTAACACACGCAAAGTTATGTCTCACGTAAGTGCGCGTAGATCTCTAACGAGTCGTGAGGCGGCACTCCCCCGACGGGAACTGCCCCGAGTGATCGGTACAGATATCAGCTTATTTTATATCCGTTGTGCGTAGGCTAGGTTAAGTTAACTAGTCTACTGCGTTGCTGTTTAACAATTATGTTTCCTAGCTTCGTTTTGAGCGAGTAAACAAGTTTTTGTGCTTTGGTTTTTGTTTTGTGCAGATGCAGATGACGAGAGCGAGAAGCCCGCCACAAGCGCCCAGCCTCCTGTGTTAGAGGTGCTGGACGATGGCGAGCCGCAGCCTGGACCATCCGGGACGCAGAGACTGGTGGAAGAGTCTACTACGCCGCTCAGGACCTCGTCCGGAAGCGAAGATCCTTCCATGCCGATTTTGGACACTGACCTTCAGTGTTAGAGAAGGAGCCCGAGGACGGCCTCCCGTCAGGAAAGGCCGTGTTGGAAGATGAAGTATAGTGGAGGGGAGAACCCTATATAAGGCGTTGCCTCACCGGCATCGACACATTCTTGCTTCACACTTCAAGTAGCTTGGTCGTTACTCTGTCGGTTCGGTTACTCATTTTTGTAATTAGTTATTAATTAATTAATTTGTCGATTAATTCCGTTTTCTTAGTTAATTTGTATTGTGCGTAATTTCGGATTATTGTTTGTCATAATTTTGTTTAGTCGTTTAGATTTTTAGATGATTGTTAAATGGTTAATAATTAAATTGTTTTGAGTATAAATCTATTTTTGAGTTAATTTCCTTTAGGTTTTGTAATTATAATTTTTAAAAAAGTCACTTCTGGTCTTATTTCCAAGACTTGTTTATTTACCTTTGTTTATGTATGTAATTTATTTAGACACTGTAATTTTTATCCCAAGTTTCATGATAGTTGTAAGACTCGTAAAGTTGAGCGAAAACGTGTGGGCGTACTCCTCGTTCTACTTCGTCTTCATTTACAGAAAATACGAATACACTATACACACAGAAAATATTACAGAATGGTATTATGAAAAATCCCTTCAGGCTGAGAACGTCGTCCTAAAACGTCTATTACAAAATATACAATTTGCTGTAATGACAATTTCCGAAAATGACAACTTACTACTGAGGCTGATAGCGAGGTGGCTGGTTTTGAGAGACTTTTTATACGTCGAATGATATTTTATCTGAAACATTTGAATGTACTACCCGAAAAATGCCATCGAGTCGCATATCTTGCCTGCATTTATGATATAATTTTTTTCTATCGATACACGATCTCAGGCGCCGGTCGTTATGGCGTGTTCACTAGTTTCATATCAATTTATTAATAATTCCTATTTTTTGTCCCAAACCCGACCCCAAAGTTATAAATATGTCATTATTGTCACCGATCAATTAGGGATTAGATTTTATATATGAATTTATAAATCTGAATTTCGATACATTGTATTTTGTTTAATGTTATAAATATTGGATGGGATATATTTATTATGGTATAACAAAAATATTTATAAATATTGCATGAAGGAATTTATTCGGAATTATTAATATCATTAGTATTTACGTTATACTGTGTGATTACAAATTTTATTACTTCCATTCATCACCGTCTTAGCTACAAGAAGTCCACTGCTGGACAAAAGCCTCCCTACCCGAAACGTTTCAAGTACGACCGGTTGGCAGCGGTAAAAAAAGTTTTCAAAAATGACTTAGAAAATGGAGTAAAATATAACATTTTTTTTTTTCATATCACACATATTAAGCTAGCCCCAAAGTAAGCTCGAGACTCAATTGAAAAATCATAATAATTTTCTACCGGCCCATTTTCTATATAAATTTGTATGTAATATTCAATTTTGCATTATAATCGGTTAAATTTGTATAAAGAGTTATTTGCAATGCAACTGAATTTCACCGGAAATGGTGCAGTATTTTAGGAATGTCGTAAATATGCAGGAATCTCTGTAGAACCGCATTCGTTGATTAAGAACTTTGATAACGACGTATTACTAATTTAATCAGCGTAATCATTATGTTAATGTATGTACCAAATACTTTACTTGGAAATACTAGACGAAATGGGTCATGTTTTTTTTTCGGTATTTCTAATTTTCTGTATATTTATATTCATGTTAACCCATAATTAATCATATTATACCACTGCACTGCAAAGACACTGCATAAGATAGATATAGGTTGGCAGAGACCATTGTTTTCAACCCGCCTGAAGACTTGGCTAAACCACTAAACATATTTTCTTTCTTTATTTCTTTCTTTCAATCGACAGCAGCTGGGGCCGACGGCTTAGCGTGCCCTCCGAAGCACGGATAAGCAGGAGATAACGAAATCGTTTCAAACACTCTGCTACGACGTTGTTGCTTAACTTGTGTAAACGTTAAATACTGCGACACATATCTTACCTATATTCATAATACGCTTAATAAATAACTAACGATGTTCTCTGCTTTGTTTCAGGTAAGGTCAAGTAAAACTGCATTTAGCTCACTGCAGAAATAAACAGATGTAAGGTATAAAAAGTTACTTCGGTAATAATTTACTGCCCCTGGAATTTCGTCATATCACGGACCCGCTTTTACGTAAAATCAATATTTATATTATAGTGATATCTTCCAGTAGGTACATATTTTATTAATAGAAGTCACATCATTTTACTTTATAAAAACCATAGACCCATACGACAAAAAGGGTTTCAACACCTGATAAGTTGTTGTTTTGCTAAATGTGTTACCAGCTCATCTTTCTATAAATTATGGCTTTCTAAAGTATTAAAAAACCCGAAATCTTGTTAACCTCTGCGCTGTGCTCTGCGGTTGGAAGTCATCAGTGTTATTATATGTAATATGTAATTTCATCGCGAAATTTTGTTCAATCATAATCTAGACATAACCGTTAAGGTTCAGCATGGTTAAAATGAGAGTTAAAAAAAAATCAACGCATTTTTAACTAAATGAGGCCATCTACCTTGCATTAAGGAAATTATCAGGAGTGATAACACCGGGTCTTCCTCTTAACTTAGGGTTGTCGACTATTTTTTGTCTTTTACAAGAGAGCGGAACAAACCAGCTAGACCTGATGGTAAGCGAACACCGCTGCCCTGGACATCCATAACTACATGAATACTGGACGCGTTGCCCACCTATCAAGGAATAAAAAAAGAAGAAAGAGGAAGAAACCAGGTAGTAGGGCGGCTCTCACGTTCATCGTACGAAACACAGCAACGCCGGCGACGTATCGCCGCTATTTCATGTTGGATTCTGTGAGAGTACTGTCTCAACCGAGCCACTACCAGTTCACAGCACTATTACTAGCATATATATTATTTTTACTAGCAAAACACGTATAATTGAAAATCGGATGCCTTTTTTTATTTATAGTCAGGAAAATGCATAACTACATGTCTCGCTTGAGTAAGCGATGAGAGTCTGACGGGTTCTCCTCTTTTGCCAATAAAGCATACCGACTAAAAACCTGACGGATGCCTACGTCATAAAAATAACACACTTTCCAAGTTTCTAGTTTCTACAATCAGCGGTTTAGACTGTGCGTTGGTTCTCAGTCATTCAGAACAAAGCATGTTATCGCGACAACCCTAACTTAATAGCAATAACGCAAACAGTTAATATGTAAACGTTGAAGCAGCATAACTCATCGGGAAGGCGTTATTTTTCGTACTTTATCTCCACATCTTGAGAGCAACAAGCATGATTAATTCGCTCCCAGCTCTTTAGTGCATCTGCCTTTAGGCTCCCAAACCGTTTACATTTACCGTTTCGCCATGTTTATTTGGATGTTTTTAAATATTGAGATTTTCTTGTGCGAAATGCCGCTTTTGTTGTCTGATAATGGTTATAGGTGTTTATTGAAGTGTTATTGATGTTGCTAATTAATAATGATTATACAATACAATACAACAATATTCTTTATTGCACTAAAGTAAATACAACAATGAAATAGTACATAGTGTCAAGAAAAGTACAACAGTCGGTCTTATGGCTAAAGCAATCTCTTTTAGACAACCTTAGCTTTTTAATGATTTATTTTAATACTAGCGGATTCGTGCAAGTGATCTAGGTGAGGTATCAATGAGGTGTTAGAGGTGTATCATACTCATCATACTAATATCCTTACTAATATTATAAATGAGAAAGTGAGTTTGTTTGTTTGTTATTCCTTCACGGCTTGACTAAGCAGCCGATCATTATGAAAATTTGCATACATATTGTTAGTGGTACAGAGCCCAACATAGACTACTTTTTATCCCGTGAAAGTATGTCGTTCCAATGGGAAAATAAATTTTCTACTATAGAGGGCGCTGTATCGGCCAACAGATGGCGCCACAAGTCGCGCTATGGGTTGTTTTGTTGTCAAATGAGATCTATGTCATAACATTAACGCGAGCGAAGCCGCGGGGAAAGCTAGTTATAAATAAGAAAGTGAGTTTGTTTGTTATTTCTTCACGGCTTGACTAATCAGCCGATCATTATGAAAATTTGTATACATATTGTCAAGGGTACAGATCCCAACATAGGCTTTTCATCCCGTGAAAGTATGTCATTCCAATAGGAAAATATTTTTTCTACTATAGAGGGCGCTGTATGGGATGGGCTATCGACCAACAGATGGCGCCACAAGTCGCGCTATGGGTTGATTTGTTATCAAACGAGATCTATGTCATAAAATTAAACGCGAGCGAAGCCGCGGGGTAAAGCTAGTAGTATATATTTTTAACAATTCATGTGTATGCCAATATTACCAATAGATGGCGATGAATTATTTAAACACATCTCACATTAATAAACAAAGATTAGCCAAGGTTTAACTATACCCGTCTCTGTCGTCCTTTGACCAAATATTGATCTAATATAACTGCTACTAGTTACCGCCATTTCATGTCGCTTTGCCTTGCTCTGGATGTTTTCTAGGTATAATAAGTAAGTATTTATATACAAAAAGTACCCATAGTATAAGCTTAGTTGCTTAGCTTAGTAGAAAAATACAAGTAAAGGATTATCAAGGCCTCCTTCCGTATTATCATACGTTTATTTAAAAAAGTTAACATGTCTCTCCATTTAAGATATAATTACAATAGTCGGAAACGATCATTCTAATCATTGTCATCTGCAATATGTCTTGGACAACATTCCTGTGTTCAGAGCAACGAATTCCAAGAAGATTCGTTAAATGTTTATTAATTATTAAATTCTCTAAGACCAACTTGTTTCATAATTGTTAACTTACTAGATTTTATTTGAGAAAACCGATCCATAGCGCGATTTGAAAAATGATTAGTGCATCTGCTGCCATCTGTTTGTTAACACACGAACTGCAGCTATGATTTATAGAAAGATTTTTTTATATTTAAAGGTTGACAAACGAAACGAGCATATGCGGGTCACCTGAAGTTAAGTGAACACCGCCAACCCATGGAACCCAGAGACACCGAACTATCGTCTGTGACATATAGGTACATTATGTAAAGTAGCTGTATGTCATAGTGATAACAGATGTATGATACCAACATAAGAATGTTAACAACTTCAAAACTAAACAAGAGAACCAGATTACAAAAAGTTATTGTCAAAATGTGAAATTTCCTTACAATTCACCGCAATTCGATCAACAATGCATAATCGTATCTCGTTCGTCGGGCGCTTGTAAATATCTTATTGTATCGGAGGCTCGTCTGTCCGTCTGTCTGTCCGGCTGATTTGCTACCCGCTCCCGTATAGTAATGAAGGCGCAATTCCATGACAGCCCACTCGCGCCGACTCGATTCATATGATCGATTCGACGGCTTAAACCGATTGTGTGTACAATCGATTATTCGTATCGGCTTTTGTATTGTCGGCTTAATTATTGTTGAGTTGTGTAACGTATAAACTTTGAAATGTAAATAGAAAAGTTGCTACTACAAAATAACTATTTTTATAAATTGTTTCATACACCTGATAAGTCACATTGACAATGACATTTGTTCGTTTAGATTTTTAAGCCGTCGTCGATGGAGGAGTCTTTATAGGTATCAAGTGGCTTGACAATACTGACCTCTGCATGTCTCTCATCCTCTCCTCTCAGTTTAATTTACTGATAATATAACATGCACACCTCATACCAAGTATAAAACCTGGACACCCACAGTTGAAATTACTTCAATACTAATCCTTACATCTAAACGACGATATCAATATTCATGAATAGTACGAAAACCTTGGAGGTGGCCTTACGCCAAAGATTCCAGGACCCGTGCCGTCAGTTTTTCGATGGTAAGGCCTACCTCATACTTGCGGTTTTTTATGTGCGTTTCTATAGCAGCTTATACCTTAGTAGCTTAGTACCCATAGTTCAAGCTTAGTTGCTTAGTTTGGGACTAGATGGCGTTGTGTGATTCGTCCAAGGATATTTATAAGATTGATTTGTTATCATTTGCTTCGGTTTCGCTGCATTACGTGATGGCAATGTGAAATTAAATAGGTTAATTTATTCTATTCAATTCTGCGGCTCTAGTCTCGTAAAATTTTTTTTTTCTAATCTCGTGTCAATTTCAATCGCTGTCTCACTCATACAAAATAGGAATTAAGCGGGATAGATATGGAGATTAACCTATTTAATTTCACATTGCGATCACGTAATGCAGTAGAAACCGAAACAAATGATACCAAATCGATTTATGTCACGAGAAGCCGCCGCTCTTTTGTGACGGAGACCGAGACTTACAAATGTCGAGTAATCCCATTTTTTTTTTCAATTCACACAGATTGATCTGGTCCCAAACTCCCTAAAGTAAGTTCGGAACTTGTGTTATGGAATACTAACTCAACGATATTATATTTTATAACGAATAAGTACATATAAAGATAAACATCCAAGACCGGAGGCCAATCAGAAAAAGTGCGTTTTTCATCATAACCCGACCGGGATTCGAATCTGGGACCTCCTGGGTGGCGGTCTGGCATGGTAACCATTACGCCACAGAGGCAAAACGATTACCATTCTTTAGGAGTTGTTTTTTTTGTCCAATAAAAAAAATGAACTTGCCTCAAAAACAACCTTAACTTGTTAACCCACATCATCTCGATTTAGTTTCTTCAGCAATTTACCTAATATTAACGACGACCCAGCCTCGGCGATTTTCTTCATTATACAAAATTTTCTCCACCATGCTCCCATTTATGAAAGTTATAGAATTTTCTACAAGACACAGTGATTCTACAAAAAATCTCATTATCATATAATTGTAAACGCGCAAAAAGTTCTATAACCGTCATGCTCACACGTTCAAGAAACGTTAGTATGTGATAGGCCTAACCTTTTTCGTTAGTTCTGGTTGCCACGCGCTGCGCGTGCGCCTCCCTGATATGGCGCACTTGGAACACCCTGGTCTGGACATGTTTTAATATATTTTTGACTTAAATGCCACTGGTTTTTGCATATAACGAAGTAGAGTTGAGTTTAAATAAATATAGCTGATGAACTTTACAATATTTGCAATCTAGCCGTTCGTCTGGTGGGATATGCAAAGATATATTCCGCGGTATACGTCGCCCGCTATATTATGGAGGTAGCCATTTTGAAAACATTATAAATGTCAAAAAAAAAATTATTTATTTTTTATTTCGAAATCATGGTGTAATAGTAGGTTGTTACAATTAAAGTAAGAACAAGCATGCATCGTCAAAACATGACATAAAATATGTTTGGACTTTAAAACAAATCACGGGCAGCCTGGTCTCATCTGCACCATTGATGGTGAAGGTCAATGGTGCATACGGTACAGCAGGACCTAACTCTATCAAACACGTAATAATGTTTGAGACAACATTTTGTTTTTCTAAATTATTTTTTTCGGTAACCCAGGTATAATCTCAAATAACAGTCACTAACAAATAACTAACAAGTTATAGAAAAATATGTAAAATTAGAGCAGTACCGGAGTACTGACAATGTTGCTGACCTATCCGATATTTAAGGCATCCGATATAATAGTTGAATTGGCTTTAATGATTTCTAATGATGTGGACATTGTAAATCTAATGATACACGGACATCGTGACGGTATGTCACTTGCTTGCTCCCATCATTATGGACTGATTATGATTGAAGATCGACACTTGGGTGACAGCTTTCAAAGTAATTCTGGATATCGCCATATTTATTTGACGACCCCGGTGGTCAAATACACAGAAATTGTCGATCATTTGGTCGCCTGTTCGGTAAGAAAACCGTGATCAAAGGTTAATAGAAAACTTTTGTCATCATGATGGTTTCGTTGGCATTAATATGTTTTTTCGTGATCAAAAGTATCCCATAAGTTAATCAACTAAAATGCTAATTTATGCCAAATTTTCTCATGTAAAGTGCCACCATGACATTCAATTATTGACATTCTGCAAAAGTAGAATGAACACCAGTCGATATTAGCCCGTTAATACCGGCCTTTATTACCCAATCAAATGAAAAAGTTGTCATAATTCTATTTGTATTATATTTACTAGCTTTTCATCTGTATTTGAACATATTAGAATGTGTTTGTGTCTGGTTTTAGAGTCGCTCTGACCGCACGCTGACCGTCGGCACTGACAGCAAAAGGTATCAATTGTCCGCGCTGATAACTACGCTACGCATTATTCAAAAACGCAAGTTCATAATATTTCGGCTGTCAACGCCGAGACGGTCAGCGTGCTGTCAGCGCGTCTCTAAAACCAGCCTTACGAATAAACTACGAATCAATACTTTCGTCGATCACGAACAAGCATTGATAGAGGACTTAGATCTCATAATTGGGTTCCGCCGTTAGTCTGCTAATATCTTAAACAAAGTTTAGTAGCAGGGGCAGGTGTTCCTGTCCCGTAATCTCTAACTGCTAGATTAGCATTAACTAATTTAACAAATGTAATTATGCCATGAATCCGTCATGTAACCTTGGTCACCAGCACGCTAGATGCCTTAATTAAATTACTATTTACTGGAAGACACTCGGTCTTCGCATGCCATGTACACAATCATCTTATTTGTATTCTTCCGATGTCAATCAATGCAATGATTTACATCTGTTTCGATACAAACAACAGATAATTACTATTAATGTGTTATGCAGGCTTTACACTCTCGCGAAGTTCAGCGAAGACGAGAGTCATCATCATCGCGTTAAATTGCTTGCTGAGTCCAAGAAAATGATTGTAGACCGTCCGATCCGTGTAATAAAGAAGTGGTGTTGGAAAATAATAGGAAAAGTATCATATTAAGTCATCCCACTGCCGAGATACGGGTCTACCTTCAATCGAAGGGGTAAGGTCTCCAGAGCTCCACTTTGGGGTTGGGAGGATTGACAACGCGTGAGTGATAACGGTGTTGCAAAGGTCTATAGGCTATAGTGATGCTTACCATCAAGCCGTATGCTTGTTTGCCAACTTTGTGGCATAAAAAAAATCGAAGGAGATAGAGTATACTCTGCTACGCTCCAATGCGGATTGGCAGAGGTCAGTGTTTTCATTTCATCGGCTGAACGACTGCAATCTATCGACAACAGCCGAGACCGACGACTTTACGCTTAATATAACAAAACCTAACCAAAAACTGGCTAGAGTCGACATTGCTTGACTTGTGTGTTCGTTTAGAGTGCGACACACAATAAACTAATATTCAATATCTATCTATATATATAAAATTCAAACTATATACCAACGCACAACCCAAACCGCTGGGTCTAGAGATTCCAAATTTGGAATGTAGGCATTGTAGGTTCCTTATGACTTCTAGGGGTGTACTAAGAAAGGATCTTTCAAAATTCCCACGGGAAAGCGAGATATACGCAAACGAAGTTGCGCGGGTTTCGCTAGTTAATTACAAAATCCAATAAACACATGACAACAAAAGCGGCGTTTTGTAGTCATACTAATATTATAAATGAGAAAGTGAGTTTGTTTGTTATTCCTTCACGGCTTGACTAAGCAGCCGATCATTATGAAAATTTGTAAACAAATTGTCAGGGGTACACAGCCCAACATAGGCTAATTTTTACGCGGCCGAAGCCGGGTGACAGTCTACAATATTTACTTGACTTGATGATTGTTTAAAGTGCAAAACACAGGAACGCCATCGAGATCCATCGGAAACGAGAGTATGGACGTATTATTGATATAAGTAATTGAATTATAACTCTGTTTTCACAACAAGAACTCGAGAGTACATTTCGTAATGTAACATCCGAGGCGCCGCCGCCCGTATGACGAAGACAATGTCGTGTGTTTGTTCTTTATTTACTTACAAAGTAGGGGAATATAAGTTTGCAGAGTCTCCCATCAAAGTGGCAGTAAAAATATATGTCCGCGCTGAGCATTTGCAAAATGAAGGAAACAAATATCATACAAGGTATGTCCTTATTCTGCAACATACGTCTTTTAAAATAATAAAATCTGAAAATTTACTATATCTGCATATTATATATTTCATCTTCCTATGATTTTGAGAGCGTTATCAGCTGACGATCAACACTCGCCCGAGATTTCTGCCTGCTGAAACTTCGCCCGCGTAAAATTAGCCTATGTTGGGCTCTGTACCCATGACAATATGTATACAAATTATCACAATGATCGGCTGCTTAGTCAAGCCGTGTAACAAACAAACTCACTTTCATATTTATAATATTAGTATGAATAAACTATAGTCGACAGGTAAAGCTAAATTTGACAGCTATGGTAATAGCTGTCAAATTTAGCTGTCCGTCTGTATGGGGTTAAATTTACTTGCAGTAATTAATTAGTAGCACACAGATCAAGTACATTTTAATTGCCAGATTTAAAATATATATATACAGAAACCATCTAGACCAGACCAGCCGTATTCTCGTAACAAAAACAGTTTCAATCTCACCTCAAACTCACGCACTATCGAGATAGTGACAATATACATTGAGCGAGCTCAATTACTATATTGTACGAGGAGACAGACAGAGCTAGTAATTGGGTTTAAAAGTACCTATTTGCCAGCCACTAGTCCACAAGTCCGTCAAGTATCATCCAATCCAAACATGTATAAACTCAGAAACGATTTGTAATACTGGAGACACGACAAAAGACGAATATCTATGTCCCTTCCGTGTCAAGAGCAGACGATTTGTCGATGTCAGTACTGCAAATACTACGGATTGTTCTGACAATCCTAGAATTTCCTAGCTTAATCAGTCTTAATTTCTAGATGCAGTTCTATGCTAATATTTTAAAGTGGAAAGACTTGTGCATTGAATAGGTTCTAAAACTACTGGACTGATTTGTTAATTTAATTTAATGAATGAAGACAAATTAAGATTTTGAAATGATCTTTTTGACAAATCGAGGGTATCGATTTAGGAACATATTAAAAATCTCTTTATATCTCCAACAAAGAAAACGGTCAACGACCTGAAGTTAACAAAACATGCGAATATAATTCAGCAATAATATTTTTAGTATTTACAGCAGAGATACCATAACCGTCATTAACATTGGTATCAAGTAAACATCGGAACGTTACGCGCCGATGATGAGCTCACGTACAAACGTACGGTATCGTCTGGTATAAAATGATGTCTGGTAACCCTGCATGGCATCCCTCGTTAGTGCCATAGGCATCCTTGGCGTACGCGAGTACGCGTAGCGTAATTTTTTGCGATCTCGCGCTCGACACGCATCGAATATAAAAGGGCCCCGAGTTGGATCCCCGGCCTTTTAAGGGACGCCCCTTAAGCGGGATTCCTTCAGGGGACGTGTCTGCAGAATAAAAAGATTTATAAATTTATCGTATAAGCAAAAGGCGATCGACCGCCGGTTCCGTGAAAGTGTTTAATTTTGTATTTCTTCCGTACCTCGTGCCCGACGCTAAATTAGACTTGTTTTGTTGTAATTAGTTTTTGATCAATTCCTAAAGTAAAAAGTTTAAAATTCTAATCGCCGAGTGGTTTGGCATTGGGTTTGATAGCGGTTGCCCAAGACAGCGGCAAGAAAACTTTATATTTTCTTATTTATAATATTTTTTTAAGATTGTTTTATTATATGTATTTTTTTCAATTTAAGGTTTTGGAAATGACTAGGTACTGTCTGTGAAAGTGCTTACGTTAACACTTATACAAATATAGGTATGTGTATAGACCATACATCAAAGTAATAATATAGGTTAGGTGTGTTGTCTCGGACATTACTGATGAAGCGGCGGCAACCACTTCCATCGTGTCCCAAAAAAATTCTCAGAGTTAACTTTAGAAAAAAAAAACCTTAGTTTCATATTGTATTTCTTTATTTTTTATTGTGTACAGAAACCAGAATAGGGATTTTCGTATAAAATTAATGTTACTTATTGAAAACAATGTAAAGCAGACGAGGCAAAATGATTGGCCATATTATACGACTCGATGCGTTGAATAATATCATAGAGGGAAAGACAGAAGGGTAGACCAAGGATAAGCTATTTCAGCTAGATCAAAAGATTGGAGTCGTGTCGTATAAAGAGTTTAACGAATGTGCCTAGGAGAGGATACAGTGGAGATCAGTTAAATCTCGAGTAAATAGGTTTCTTCTAGGTGAGCATGCTAAATCGTAGACCACAGCGAAACTTACCATCAGGCAGGCTGTGGTCAAACCCAAACCTATTTTAGGTAAAAAAGAAGGCATATATCGAGAGTTATGCAGACAAGAGCACTGCTTTAAATAAAATCAGATTAGCTTACTATTGTTGCCGCATTTGGGTTGACGAATATTACCACAACTTTGTTTATACATACGCGTCAGGAAGAACTCCTAACTTCACTGTAAGGGTGAAACTTTTTGAATCCCACCTCAAATTTCAATTCTTGTGGTCAGTGTACCGACCGACCATCTAGAGACCTTCGCCTTTATCAGTAGCTATTACTAATAAAATGGATTGCCCGATTCCATGTTTAGTATTCCAGCAGTGAATTGATGTATGGATTTATGATGATATAAAATGTTCAAAACAGCCTAGCACTACATTAATCCATTTTGGACTTACCAATGCTTTATAGATGACAGTAGTCATTAAACATGAGACTTCTGACGTATCTAACAAAAAAAAAGTTTTAAATTTTCATATTGGATACAATATTTTTCTTTAGCACTCTTTCAGTTTGTTAATAGTTTGTAGTAAAACCTATTCTTTTACAAGTAGATAAGAGCTATATAAAGTACTGGCTGTGTGGCCGTCTGTACATCTCATATATATTGATCGCAGTGCATGGACAGTTTGCCATCTATCTATAGAAATGTGCGGTCCTGTCTGGCAACATACCGCACTTTTATTTTATAGTGGAGCCCGACGTGTGTAGTGATGTAATGTTTATCGATATTATAATCAGAACTGCTTCCTTTCTTCATCGAAAGCTTATTTTTATAATGCCACAAAGGCAAACAAGCATACGGCCCGCCCGATGGTAAGCATCACCGTAGCCTATAGACGCTTGCAATACCGGGGGTATCACTCACGCGTTGCCAAACCTTACTCACCGTAGGAAGACAACATGGCCGAGACCAATGCTATTTGGCTACGATCTCCTGTAAGGTGGAGGTCCTTCCCCAGACGGGCTGCTCCGATTTGAGCGGATTATCCGCTGTGCCCTACCTCTCTTAAAGAAAATGAATAATATATGATAATTTTTCTCTTATGAAAATGTGATATGTGAGAACTTCAGTGGGTTTCTCGTAACAAAAGCAGTCAAAATATAGTATCAATTACAGCTATTTCACTTTTTTTGTATTATGTATGAGCAAGGTAGCGCTTAAGATTGAGACTAGATTTTAACTGCTTTTATTACGAGAATAGACCCGCTGAACTAATTTCTTCCTATATCTAAAGTTTATGATAACATGTTGAAAATTTCAGGTCTAACACGCAAAAAATTCCCATTGCTATGTCTTTAAATTCGTAACGATTTTAATTAGAATATAACGTAAATCATACGCATGTTAATATGGCGATATAGGAAATACAATAAAACTTTAAAAAAATACTCGTTTATTAATAAATTAGATTAGAAAATTAGACTTAATATGATAGAAAGAAACCAGTTTGGTTTGTTTTATTTAAGTTATTTTTTTTTTTTTTTTTTCGTTTATTAGGGTACAACAAACAGCATTACAATAAAAAATACTTATAAAGATCTTATAAACTAACAGTACTCATTGTAACGCCAACAACGTTGACCACGGATTACAAAAACAATTTTTATAAAGTGAGATATTGCTGAGAAGTGCAAGTTACAAAAAAAAAACGATAATCATGGCAGCTGGAAATTATTATATGGTTTGGCTATCAAAAGACAGCTAACTCTTTAATAACCATATTCTTAAAAGCTAAAGGGCGTGTGGCAAATATATCTAAATTACTGAGTCTATCATTATAATTTGTTACAATTCTGTTTAAAGGTGAGCGCGAACCGGCAATGGTACGACTTTTTTTTATCGCAAATAATTTATGTTTTCGAGAGGACCTTTGCTGCGTCCGCAAAGGAACACGGTAGCACAGCACGTTTACCAGAGAACTACAGTCATATCTATTATGGACAAGATCATATAAAAACATGACCTCTTATTGTGTACGCCTTGATTTTAAATCTAGTAATTTGTATTTATTTAACAGATGTCTGTATTCCAAACGATTGTGAAAGAATATGTATTGCACTCGACGTAGAAATTTCTTTTGGACCATTTCAATTTTATCAGTGTATATATTATAATAAGGGTTCCAAACAGCAACAGCATATTCCAATTGAGAGCGTATTAAACATTTATAAAGGTATAAATAAGTTGAAGGTTGCTGAAAGTGGACACTACTTTATACTACTTTATTATTGAATCGATTCATCGATAAATCTAATATTAAGTATAGGCGCATCCCTAGGGGTCCGAGAAAAACCATATGGGCACGTAACGTACCTTTCCCAGGAGCAAAGTTCCGGGTTTTATTCCCCGTAGCACGTGGGAAACCCGACTCTATAAATCAACGATCGATTTTTTTTATTGATCCCGTGAAACGATCGAGTATACTAGCGAGTTATTAGTTGTTTATCTTTTTTTATCGATAATATTGTTGTGGTTTGCCTTTAAAAGCAATCCGGCTTTAGAAGGACCAATATGATTGCTGTATGATTAGACTTGTTATGTTTTGCTTTCTTCAATTGTTTTTACAAGGTTCGAAACTTTAGAGATTTGCCCTCATCAACGACTTGTCGAGCTCTTTAAAGTACTTTAGACTCATACCTAATCAGCGACGTGGCTGTGGCGTGTCGCTGTCTTCGTGGCCAGTCCCATATAAATCTATACATTTCGGCAGCCGTTCTTCACTTCGAGTCCGCAGACTATGTCCTATGACCTATGACCTATCCCAGTACTGGCTGGGGCTGACAAACTTGCGAAGTCATTCCGTTTGACAATTTGACATACACCAGCTTAGGAGTCCTCTTTTATACCCTAATAGTCGACTACTGAGATCAAAGGTCAATAAAAGCGTGTAATAGTTCATTAGAATCTTGAGAATTCAATTAGTATGTAATTCACAGGACCTCCAGAGGTGATGGCGATGTGGACACACCATTTTCAGAGTGACACGTGTCATATTATGACAATAT
This sequence comes from Endotricha flammealis, assembly GCA_905163395.2. NCBI lineage: Eukaryota > Metazoa > Arthropoda > Insecta > Lepidoptera > Pyralidae > Endotricha > Endotricha flammealis. The sequence goes on along the minus strand of LR990863.1, from coordinate 1,837,786 downwards.
GATGTGAACCTGCTCAGCTGTCAAATGACAAGTGACAGTTGACTAATGGTGTAAACACAAACTTATCTGTGCACGTGGCCAAAACTGGAACTAATGAATACGCCTTGAATACTTTGTCAATTATTTACCTCCTAACGCCCCCACCATCAATATTCTTTATATTGTACTATGTAATTACAATGTTTCATAACGTTGTTTACATTATTAGTTTCAAAATCTTTACTCTTAGCTACTCTAAACATAAATGGCATCACATAAATATTTGGTTTTGCCCCGAGCGAGAATCGAACCCGCGCCCTCTGTTTCAAAAGGGCTATCATTCCTTACAGCGACAAAACAGGGTTTAGTTAATCCAAGGTAAATATTTAATTGTTAAACCCCTTATTGTCTAAAGTAACTATTAACTGCGGTATAGAGATTCAACGCGAGTGTACATTAGCATATAAATAAGCTACTGTAGTTCGTTATGCTTCTCTGTGAACAAGCTGTAAGGCCGACGGCACTTTTGTAATGGCTTGATGGCTTATATGATATGTATTATTCCATTATTTGTTTGGAACAAAACTTGTAAGTGATTTTTTAAATCGTTCGTCAATTGTTTGTATGATGGAATATTGCTTGTATCAAAATCATATCGTTTACTCAGAGACGGCCATCACAGATTATTTAATCAATAGTTTATACATTGCTAACATTAAATAATTAACAACTAAACCATCAGATATTTGTACATCTCTTTTTTGTTTGTCTGTCTAATAAGTGAAAGTAAAGTGTCAAAAATACATTAATTTTTAAAATAAAATCTTTTTATTTTCACACATGTAATTTACCAATTGATCTTCGCAAGACGGTGAGACAGAACAATTTTTTATTTCTATCATCCAATGATGTTTTTTTTTTTCGTCGTCGGTATATCCAGTAATCCAGCACTCCTAAACAAGGACGGATGTATTTTTTATATTAGTATAATCTATATACATAATATTTAAAATTCAAAGTCCTGACTGATGAATTAGATATCAACGCACAGCCCAAACCAGGGATCGAAAAGGTTCGTAAAATACCGGTAAAGAACCTTAAAGGTACTTAGTGGTTCTGTTTCTAGAACCCAAACCGGAACCGGAACCTAAATCTGGAACCTGGACCGAAATCTTTATTTTATCGGTTCTTCTTTAAATCATGTCCGAACTTTAGTTACACTTAGAGTATGTCTACGTGCCGTCGCAACGTAAACATTTTAGCGCATTGCCGGCCAAACAGGCGTTGCGTTTGTGGCCTCCCATACATTAAACGTGATTTTTTGGCATTTTTTGGTCTGTATTAACAACGGCAATAGATAGACGCTTGATATTTCACAAAATATTTAGTTTTTTGCTCGGTCCGGCATGACTCAAGTTTTAAGATGAAAGACCAGTGAAACTCATGAAGGGTATACACGACAAACATGCTGCAAACATGGTCCCTAGGTTCTCTTTAGACCGTATTTTGCAGCCTTTAGTGTACCTACAGACTTCTACACTCCAATATCGAGGGCTAACAGTTAGCTGCTGAAAAAAAAACGCTAGACACGGTTGAGCGTATCCCTTCTTCTCAGAGAACCTTTGAGGAACCGGTAAATTGGAACCTTTATTCAGAACCGGTTCTTTGGAACCGGAACCGCACCGAAACCTGAACCGGAACCGTACCGAAAAGAAGAACCTTTTTACAAACCGAAATGAGGAACCGGAACCCAAATTCGTACCGGTTTACAATCCCTGGCCTAAAGCGCTGGGTCTAGAGATTCCAAATTTGGAATGTAGGTTCTATAAGGCGACGTCTAAGAAAGGATTTTTCAAAATTCCCACGGGAAAGCGAGATATACGCAAACGAAGTTGCGAGGGTTTTACGAGTCCAATATACGATTAAATTGACTAAATCAATATCTCAATATAAAGGTATGTCCACACTCGACGCAATCAAATAAATAATGTAAGGTGCACACGCTCTCGATACAACCGATCATTGTATCGGATAATACGTTCCATTATACAAACACGTATAGTCTGGTTCGCTGCACTGATTTACGCCAACACCGACACGTGGTACGACACTATTGGAATAATCTAGATTAAAAGGTAGGAATCTATTTAGTTTTTATGAACAATCGCAAAATTCTTAATTTTTTGGTACCAGTGGTACCCCCTATTTCCACCGTACAGTTAACACAAAGACTAGCTATATGTCCAGTTTCCACCAAAGCGGAGAGGAGATATCATAAATTGTCTCTCTTTTATGTAGGTGGAGCTGACACTTGCAAGTCTTGCAACACAGTTTTTATATTTGTGCACGTGTCATCGTTATTATTGTGTTATTGTCGGACAGCACATCTCTCCTCTCCGCTTTGGTGGAAACCGGGGCATAGTATAGCTAGACTAGGTACAGTAAAAAAAAGGTACAGTCTAGTTATTCAATCTCAATTGTGACCTTACCTTTATACTAAGAATTTATGAAACTACCCCGCGGTGTGGTTATTGCTTTATTTGCACAAGTTCCCTTGCCATTTTAATTACGTTTGTAAGTGCTTTGATTCCCAAGTGTCTATGGGGGCTGGACGAATTTAATATTATCGGCTCCTTATATTTTCATTTAGAGTGCTTTTGCTAGAGCGAATGAGGTTATTAAATTAAGGTAAACAGTGGGTGAAGTGTAAATAAAGGAAAACAAGTGGTAAACAAAGAATAGTTTGTGATGGTCATGAGTCACATACCCTTCGATTGAACGGAGACTCGTATCCCTACAGTGGGATGATTATAGGTTGATGTGATGGTTATGTGCTTTGTTTTTTAGAGGCACGAACGGACATGGTGAATCAATCCAGCTTTCCTGAATAAGAAGGAAACGTAAAAAATTCACATGTTACCAAAACGAATTTCAATTAGTCTTCTTCAGATTAAGTCTCAAGATGACTTTTTGTCTCCTTTACTTTGATATTGACAGTCTAATTTAATGTGTCGTTAACTTGTGCAGCTCAAATTAGCCGCAGCAAAAGCTCAGCATTTATTGTGAATTGTTTAAAATGATGAATACAAGGCGTCAATACTAAGCGCGATCAATGCTAATACAGTTTACTTATGACAAATGGTTTTCACAAATATCATAGCAGCGGGAATCGAACCTACTTAATTCGTGTCCGTGGTAAATATCCGATATCGGGGCTCGTGATAGGCCGACGCGCCCGCGGCCCTACGTCTATGCCGACCTAACCCTACATCACGCGGGTTCACGGAACCATCGACAATTGTTACGGTTTTAAATTGACCAATAAAATTTATATTTTTGTGATACCTATGTAATTTTTTTTTTTAAATATAATAATCTGGGTTTCCCTATTAGTCGACGTGGTATTATAGTCTATCCTCACTGGTTTACCGTACGTAGGTATGTAACTATTTGTAAAAATAATAAATATCTCAGGAAGAGAAGTCCTTTTAATACTTCCTACTTCGCCTATTTTCTTTCTGATTAAATTCGTTGTTAGTTCCATCCAAGACAGCTGTAGTTTCTCGACCGGGACGTCTATAGGCTTTATTGCTTATTGTCAAACTGAGGTCGCCGTTCTTCATACTGACTTTACAGGAGACACAGCGATGGGAATGAGTGGTGGACTTGCGTCTCTTTCTCTTTATAACAATAAAAATGCTAAAGTTCATGAACCAGGAAATTAGCAATTCTTTAGCTATGATCTTCAAAGAGAAAGAACTGCAAATGATCATGAGAGAATTTCCCAAAAAGAAACAGCGAGTGAGTGAGTAAACGGTAATCGTATATGCAGATAGCAGTTAGCCACAGGCATTGCTTGCGCGCACTATCCCACGTGCCGAGATCCGTGTGGCAAGTAACTGCCAGATATATTAACTAATACAATACAAAACCTTTTATTGCAGCAAACAAAAATTACAATAATTACACAGATAATTAATATTAAAAGTACAATAGGTAGTCTTATTGCTACGCAATTTCATCCAGGCTTAACCAATATACCTGGCAGTTACTTACAGACTAAGTAGTCTATCGGAGAATTGCTTAAAGTATTTTTTAAAGTTAACGACACTTTATTTTCGCAGTTACTGTCAATGTCAAAGTAAAGAAAAAAACAGCTCGAGACTTAATCTGGAATTTAAATTTTTTCATTTCTGAAATAAACGATTTCATTTCATTTCATTTCATATGACTGAAAAAAACTGGTCAGGTATAAAATCTAAAACTCCTTGGATTGTAAGTAGAAAGAAACCTATTATCGACAATAAAATAATATCGGTTGATGATGATGATGATTATGATCTAGCGTCATTGACTCGCACAACTACTTAAAGTATGAAAAAGTCTCATCGAGCTAGTCTAAAAAGTTGATCGTAGAGTCCTGAAACTTGGATATTTTTTTATTTTGTATGACGTAGGCATCCGATGAGGATTTTCCGAAATTCTCACAGAAAAGCAAAAGAAAGTTGCGCGGTGTCGTTAGTTACTAATAACTTAAGTGCCTAATTTATACTCTGACGGGCATCGCAATTTACAAAGGGGCTGACTATATTTTGAATTATTTGTTAGATAATCGTACAGTTACCTACCTCACGGTCTGCAAGTGTGAACTATTTATCCAGTTTGAGCATTGCCGATCGTTCTAACGTTTCATTTATCTGACGTTCACTAACAATGGATCACTGTACATTGCTCTTACCGACATTTATCATAGATTCTATTTTGCTTTTTATTTTTGCTTATATTTGTTGCTATGCTATTTCCTCTTCTTTAATATTGTTATGTTTGTTAAAGTCGATACTGTCTCTATCTTCAAAATGTATTTTCAATTAGTCGGCTTAATTTGCTTGGGCTATCGGCAATTAATTTAGAAATCATAATCTTTCTGTGTTTACTCCGAGTGCCTAAATCAGGAAACAGTAATTAGATCTTGATGGGAAATGCTGCTAATGGTTTTTTAGAACATGTAACTTCTTACTAAGTCTTCTCACTGGACATCTGTATTGTGTCAAGTCTCATTTAATTTCAAGCGCTAAACGAGTTAGAAATTTTTGTACAAATTATGATAGATGTTACTGTTTAGTGGATCATCATCAATTATTTCAGTTACTACTTCAACTGTGATTAATACTGTAGTTTTATTTCAAGAAGAAGTTAAAAGAACAAAAGCTCCATGAACACAATCCAACTGTAACAATTCGTCAATAGTAGTGCCCTCGGCCCGCGGGCGGCACGCCGCAGCGATCTCATATACCCAGCCACCGCCTGCGATTTGCGCGTTAGCCGATGTTTGCGATGCATCGATTTGAATTCGTCACGTTCCAGTACCGATACTGGCTAATTTTCGAGGCGGGGCTGGAAACGACGGCCAGTGTGAACGGTGGAAACTTTCACACTGGTAGGATCCTCTTGTTGTGATTTCCGATACCGATTATGTAATGGTTTTTAGGGTTCCTCTAGTTACCTACAGGGAAAGATGGAAGGCACATGACCACGCGGAAGATCACCGATGCGCTAGACCGACCAAATAAAAACTGCCCTTAATGGTACATTCAATGAATGTGCCAGAAAACTATAACGGTTAAGTGGGACTAGTTACCGAGTAATAGCTGACGAACTTATAAATTAAAATTTATTTGATTTAAACGTATTAATATTATGGAATATGACATTGTACTGATTTGGAAGCAAGCGAAGCGTAGGAAATATGGAACCCTACACCGTGCGTGGCCCGACACGCACTTGCCCGCTTTTTTTTGAGAATTACCGAACCGTGATCTGAAATTTATTTTGCTAGTATAAGAGGCGGTATTATGATTGATGGCCAATGTGCACCAACTTTCACGATCTTGTTGTGATGCCAAGATCCGTAAAACTTTAGTTAATTCTCAATTGAGTGGAATTTCTAGAATGAAGTTGAAACTATGGTTGACTATCTGAACTCAGGTAGAATCTTGTTAAAACTTTCTGATAGAAAGATTACGTTAATATTTTTGAAAATTTCCAACGAACGTTCAAGACCCAAAGGTCCACTCGATAAGATAAGATGGCTGCAATTTGATTTTAAATAGGCTTTAGGACTAGCCAAATATGTAACGAGCATAGCTAAGAAAAATCGCAGGAAACCACTGGATGCTGCTGCCGGTCATACTGGAGGCATTTGGGGGAGGCCTATCTATGTCCAACAGTAAACTTCTTGTGCCTAAGATGATGATAAATATAGACTAAAAATGTCGTTAATGTTGAAGTAAACATTCTCTGTGTTGGGATAGTCGAAAAGAATTGATTGATTAGCTTACCCTAGCTGAACGAAGATTGTTTGTAAACATATCAGCAAGTTTAAACAAAGAACCTTTTATAGCTTTATATTTCAGAGCGTTTGCTGTATTGTAGCGAGGCTTTAAAAACATTTTCGGATAAAACAAAGACAATTTACGAGAAATATAAGAGGAGAGGTTTTCCTTGGAATGTGTTTATTTATTTAGTGGGGTCATTGAACCAGTAAACCCTCTTCAACTGAATGGATGCCCAAATCTTCTTAAATGGCCTCCTGGAATGGTTGCCTTTTAAATAATTGCTGCTTTGTTAATTTTAGAAAGCATCACTAAAAGTTTTCTTGTGTTGCCTTTTTCGCTACTTTCCAAGTGCTAAGCCTTGTTGAATTGAGATATTCAGTTAATTATTTTAGCTAAGTAAAGAAAACAATTTGGTGACTCACATTCACTTTTTATAAATAGTAACAGAGGTAAATGGGGGCTGATACATCAACAATTTTAGAGAGTAATAAATAAAATACTAACAAACTAAAATGCTTCTTGTTTTAGTGTGCTTTCCGCAATTAGAGTCAATTGCGGGTGTCAGTTTTATTCGAAATGAAAATCGATAAAGGTTTTCACACATGACGTTTTATTTATGGGTCTACGTCGCGCGTTCAAGGCAATTATGAGGTCCTTACTAGATGTCGCTGCCTATCAAGATTAGTAACACCTGGTGCAATACCAATGCGTTGCCTGCTACAAGGAAAGAATTAAGAATAGGGTTTAGCTTCCGAATCTCTTTTACTAACCTGCTTCATGCCCATATTCTGTGAGCGGGTGATACTTCGGGTTGAGCTGGCTCATTTCTTAAATCTACCATTTCAAAAATAATTCTAAATTGTAATTCGTATATTTCCGACGGGTATTTTAGTAGTATTCTAAAAAAACAATCACATACAAATCAGATACCTCGGGACCCTGGAGCGTAGGCCCGGAATAATAAAACCTCGAGCCGCTAGTGCGGCTTCGATTAGCATAAAGGACAATAAGGACCTTTCACCATTTCACACGTGCACTTTATTAGACAATTTCCACATTGTGAGGTTTCGTTGGGAATAGTACGCTTTATTGTTTTCGCACCTCATCTGCTAACTTTTCTTTAGCTAGGTTACCTTTTTTCTTACCTTTATCATAATCAAACTTATACCATTTATTCAGAGACTTAAGTCTTCACAGGCACTTTTTCTAGTCCTTTATAACTTACTTACTTAATACAAATCTTTATCTTTCACAAACCGTCAATTCAACTAGCTTACTCTTAAATAAAAAGATAATATTCATTTTAATTCGGACTTTTTCTTCTTTATGACTATTAGCAGTTACAAGCAGCATTTTTTCCCGTGGGAATAAGATTCTTTATTATATTGATTACTCGATTATTCGGGATAAAAAGTAGCCTTTAGCCAATGATATTACATATAAACAGTAGGGTACAGTAGGGTATCGATGCCTTTAGCTTTTACAGTGGTTGGTATTTTGAAATATGTTCTCATTTTATAATATTGAATAATCGAATCGCGAAATCTTAACTCATCCGATATAAATCCCATAACAATAGTCATAGGAAAAGCTGGCCGCCATTAGCGGCTATTACGTCACGCATATTAAATGCGCTTTCATCTCACCGCCCATTGTCCCTGCTTCCGTGTGCCCGCCGCCTTGCGCGACACCCCGATGCAAAACCATATAAATTAAGAATTGTTAATATTGAGATATATTTTTATTTTTTTAAATATTCTTAGACGAATCGAAAAAATGTGTTTGGATGAGTTTCGTCATCTCGAGCTTGTCCGTGCTTCGGAGGGCACAGAATTCGAACCCGCTGCTGGCGACATAAAATGTCTATTGCTAGCCACTGGATCATCAGCTCTCGTAACAAAAACAGTTTCAATCTCATCTCAATGTCACGGACTATCTCGCTCAATTCCTATATTATATGACGCAGAATATAATAGTATAAGAATATAATCTATATATATAAAATTCAAAGTCCTGACTGACTTAACTATATATCAACGCACAGCCCAAACCGCTGGGTCTAGAGATTCCAAATTTGGAATGTAGGTTCCTTACGACGTCTAGGGGTGTACTAAGAAAGGATTTTTCAAAATTTCCACGGGAAAGCGAGATATACGCAAACGAAGTTGCGAGTATTTTACTAGTAGTATAATAAAGTCCAATGTGTATGCTGCTTGACTTGATTGAATCTTGAATATTCACATAAATTAATTGCATGTAATTATGCATTGCGTATCAAAATGTCGTTACATTTATGTTGAAATTAATCTACAATTGAATTATACCATCCATTGTACCCTTAAATTAATCTACTTATGACAAATTGATAACAATTGTACGAAACACAGGTTAAAACCTGTGAAATTTATGTGTATTGTTTTATCAGGAACACATTAAAAGGCTTTTGGGGATGACACAAAAGCGCCCTCTCGCCGAATATAAACGCATCACTGAATTTTGTCGCTGCGAAAATATGGCCTATTGCAGGCTGTATGAAATTTTCCGCAACAGAAATTTTGTGCTAACGGCTCGCCATTTCATATTTTGTTGTACGTTTTTGTAATATTTTGTTGTTGGGATTTACATTTTAGACGCGCTTTTTTATTTCACAAATTGCTGTGGATTGGTTCAATATATTTTATACGAAACTGGAGCGTTTCGTTATTTTACGTTATAATTTTTAGCTTTCAAATTGAAACGTTACTTTTAGATATATTTTATTGATTTTAAGATTATTTAGTTATGATATAATTTAGTTTTTTTAGAATAAAAATAGGCTAATCCTAATAATAAATTATCTAACAGTCAGTACTGTCAAAATTGTCTAGTCTGCTTCTAATATTATAATCTAAACGGCAGATTTTATTTAAAAACAAGTTTAAAACATATTTCACAGAAATGAATAAGTAAATGATAAAAATACAGTAGCCTCATTATAAAAGAAAGTGCGAGGGCCTAGTCTTTGAATAAATGCTTTTATCTTTATAATATCATACTAGCTTTTTCCCGCGGCTTTGCCCTCGTGGCCTTTTTTCTTCAGAAACAAATTCCGGTCCGGTCCGGTTCGGTCCGGTCCGGTCGGTCCGGTTTTTATAAGAAACCTACATGCCAATCAGCATATTTTTCTTCAGAAACAAATTCCGGTTAGGTCCGGTCCGGTCCGGTCCAGTCACGTCGGTCCGGTGCCGGTCCTTATAAGGAACCTACATGTCTTTGGAATCTCTAGACCCAGCGGTTTGGGCTGTGCGTCCCCTCGCAACTTCGTTTGCGTATATCTCGCTTTCCCGTGGGAATTTTGTAAAATACTTTCTTAGTACATCCCTAGACGTCGTTAGGAACCTACATGCAAAATTTGGAATCTACATGCAAAATTTGGAATCTCTAGACCCAGCGGTTTGGGCTGTGCGTTGATATATAGTTAAGTCAGTCAGTCAGGACTTTGAATTTTGTATATATATAGATTATTAGGAAAACGATAACAGTAAAATCAGACTTACTACATTTTGCACAGAGGGTTTGCTCTCATTTCGTTTACCAAATAGGTCCCAACTTGTTATTATGTTATTAACATTAGAAATTACGACATCTCATTGTCCTCTAATCGGTATTGAGTTCGATTCCGCTTTTGCAAGTGTGCTTTATTGTGACTAATACTGTTTATTACTGGCCAAGTAAGTGTTAATGGGCACAAAACACACTGCACAGCGCAGCCGGTCGGTAGTGGGAGACGCGCGGTGTCGCGATCAATGATGATGATGTCGTTCACACAAATATTTGAAATACAGATGCTCAGCTTAGCTACATTTTTTTATACTACTAAGGTGGCAAACATGCATACGGCCCGCCTGATGGTAAGCAGTTACTGCAGCCTATAGACGCTTGCAATACCGGGGGTATCACTCGCGCGTTGCCGACTCTTTAAAAAGTGGAGCTTTGGAGACCTTACCGTAGGAACACAGCATGGCCGAGATCAGTGCTATTTGGCTACAATCTACTGTAAGGTGGAGGTCCTTCCCCAGACGGGCTGCTCCGAGTTGAGCGGAAATCCGCTGTGCCCTACCTCTCTGAAAAACCTACTACTTAATAACTACTGGTACTTTTCCAATCCAGGTATCATGTTCATAAAATATGCTCCACCATTTTTTTTTTTTTTAGAAAAAATTTGAGTGCGTTTGACCACAATCCTGCCTGGTGTTAAGCAGTGATGAGGTCTAGGGTGGTACACGCAAACTCAAAAAATGCCTGTTCACTCTTGCCTTGAAAATCCCTAAATTGTACGAATCGGGAAACATAGACGCGGGGAGGGAGTTCCATACCTTGGCGGTTCGCATTATAAAAGTGGAGGCAAATCGACAGGTGCGGTGAGCAGGAATATCGACCACATACGGATGGAATCGCTCCCCACGCCGTGTCGTCCGATTTCGAAATGGTGCAGGGGGAATTAAATGATGTAATTCCTGAGCACACTCCCCGAAGTGTAGCCTGTAGAAAACACACAAACTCGCTATCAGTCGGCGGTGTTCGAGGCTCTGAAGTCTGGTCGAAAGTGTGTCCTCACCAATGAGTCTCCTGGCACGCCTGTCGATAGCTTCCAAGGCCTCGAGCTGATAACGGGCAGATCCATCCCACAAATGGGAGCAGTACTCCATACATGAACGGACTTGGGCTGTATAAAGATTCAGCAACTGACACGAGGTAAAATATCGTTGAACCTTGGAGAGGATACCCAGTTTTTTGGAAGCAGTCTTAGCCCTGGTCTCGATATAGCTACCGAAGTTAAGGTTGGACGAGAGGTCGATACCAAGAAGCTCGAGATGGTCGGTCACAGGAACAGGCACACCACGAAAAGTAGGAGCCAAGTTGAACGGGCTCTTTTTTGCACTGAACAGACATGCCTGAGTCTTAGAGGCATTGAAGCTGACACGGTTGGCATCACCCCAATCGGAGACGGCTTGCAAGGCACGATTGGTACGGTGCACCATTGCCTCTCTGAGATCGTCGATTTCCGGTTTTTTAGCCCTTGAACTTGAAAAATATCTTTCAGCAACTGTGCTATCATCTTTTTTTTCGGCGGGTAGCAGTGAAACAGATAACACGTATTTTACTGTGCTCCTTGTTAATTATTTATTTAAATAGTTTTACTTACATTTATATATTTAAATTTTTACTTATATGTTTTAAGTATTGCTCTTGCACCTTCTGACACTTAAATTTCAAACACCTTTCACAACATGGACACATCATCACAGTTAAACAAGAACATGGAAGAGTTGACGTCACTTTTTAACACCAGGATGGAAGAATTTGAGCGAAACCTTCAGCAGCAGTCCTCGACATCTGCCCCTCCAACAATGAAGACACTATCGGCAGAATTCCAGTCATTTAAAACATTTTTATGGAAGGCGGTCACAATGCTCAAATCTCAGGTGGAGCTAGCGACATTGGGTTTGGATCGGCTGGAGTCCCATAGCCGGAGAAAGGTACTCCTTTTCCATGGAATCCCTGAAGTAGACAATGAGAATCTACCACATGTGCTTCGTATGATTTTGACCGACCAACTTAAACTATCGGTAGATAATAACGCTTCAGATTTTGAAGCGTGTCATCGATTAGGAGGTAAGAAGGATCAACCTCGACCTGTCCTGGTTCGCTTCGCAAGTTATGCCTTTAGGACTTCGGTATGGAATGCTAAGACTAAGCTGAAAGGATCGCGAACTTCCGTATCCGAATTCCTCACTAAGCTTAGGCAGGAGGTGTTTGTTGCGGCCAGGAAGCATTTTGGCGTGAAAAACTGCTGGTCGGCGGATGGCAATGTCGTTGTTCTTTGCGGCAATGATAGAACTAAGGTTGCGTCACTTGCGGACCTCCGGCAACTGCAGTCCCGCTTTCCTTCTGGTGCAGCACAGCAGGAAGACAGCTCACGGCGTGCAGGTGCTTCAGGCAAGCAAAAGGGCAAGTGAGGGTTCTGCTTAGTGATTTCTCTTCAATGGATTTGATTATTCAACTCTTTCGGGTATTTATCTAATATTTAATTTGTATTTCCACCTTCTAAAATTTTGTATATTCAAGGAAAAGCTTAATTTTGCTAATGTAGGTAATTCTTTGAGATTTGACGTAAATTGACGTTTGACATATTGTGTTTCGTTCGACAGTTGTCATTGAGTGACCTGTCAAGTGCTTTTCATTTGTGGCAACGAAGCTTTAACTTAATTTTAATTATATCTGCCAAGGTCAAAATTTGTAATGAAGAATGTTTGTGCGTTTTGTTTTCCTTTTAAAACTGTAATTTGTATTAGTGCTAACATAACTCTAGTTTTATATAATAATCTTTATATTAGTAGGTACATTTTATTTTTATTTCATACTTGAAAGTGCCCATTTGTAATATTATTTGATCAGTCAGAGATGCGAGTATAAGTATTTAATTTTGTGTTTGTTTATATTATTTAGTAATTAGCTATATATACTTATTATATTATTTATTTATTATATTTTATTTATGTCTCTTGAAGATGATAGTAATCTTTTCTACTCGTGTTCCTCGGATGAGTATGATAGTGCTCTTAGTGACGCTTCTTTTTCTACGGAGTCTACTCTGGATTGCAAATTGCAATCTGTGTTAGGAAATAATTCTAACTATCTTAATCTTGTGCACATTAATGCTCAGAGCATATTAGCTCATTATACGGATTTTCTTGCATCCTTTAGCAATGCAGCAGTTGATGGCGTTCTTGTCTCTGAATCCTGGCTTAAGCCTTCTCTCCCATCTGCCCTATGTTCTCTCCCTGGCTTTCGGCTCTATCGTAATGATAGAACGGGTGCTGGAGGAGGGGGGGTATGTATATATCTTCGAGACAACATTCCTGCAGTTATTATTTCACAATCCCCATCAGACTATTCGGCCTCCCTAGAACACCTTTTTATTGAAATCACTCTCCACCACGCAAAAATTTTAATTGCCGTAGTTTACAGCCCTAATGATAAAACTGACTATTTTCATACGCTTGAAAATACGTTAGAACGCCTTCTCCCCTCGTATAATCATGTCATTTTAATGGGTGATCTCAACACCTGCCTTTTGAAAAATGACTGCAGATCAAATAAGCTTAATGACTTAGTTTCTGGATTTAATTTACACTCATTATCACTTTCTCCAACTCATCATTTTCCAAATTGTAGACCTTCTCTCATTGACTTAATGCTGGTTTCTGACGTAGATTCCGTAATCAATCATGGACAACTTACAGCGCCTTTCTCTTACCACGACCTAATTTTTCTGACCTATAAGGTGCGTCCTTCAAAGCATAGAATCAAAACTATTTCCCAACGTAACTTTAGAAACTTGAATATTGATTGCTTGAGGGCCGATTTCCGGAATGTCAACTGGGACGACTTATACTCCGCTGAGTCTGTCGATGACAAGGTAAACTTGTTTAACTCCACCATATTGGAACTGTATGATAAACACGCGCCTCTGAGACCCGTTCGTATTAAACATTTTCCTGCTCCGTGGTTATCTTCAGATATTAAAAGGTTGATGGTTAAACGTGACAAGGCAAAGTCTAAACTTAAAAAATTTCCCACGGATGTTAACTTGCACCAATATAAGCAATTGCGTAATGTCTGCAATAGGATGTGTAGGGATGCTAAACGCCGCTATATCCACTCATCTATTGATAAAATGCCAACTTCACATATCTGGAAATTATTACGAACACTGGGTGTGGGTAAAACTCCTGATAATATTTGCGATTCTCCTGATTTAAATGCTTTAAATAAACATTTCTCTTCACCACCTATTACGGTTAATTCTATGAACAAATTGTCCACATTACACTCTCTATCCCAAAATGTTACACCCACAGATGATTCTTTCTCTTTCGGCAATGTCACGGAGGAGGAAGTTAAGAAGAGCATAATCTCTATCTCTACTAGAGCTGTAGGCAGTGATGGACTGTGCTGTGATATGTTAATACCTATTATTGACCTCGTTGTACCGGTGATCACACACTTGATTAATTTCTCCCTCTCTTACAATGTGTTCCCGACTGCTTGGAAAATGGCACAAATTATCCCTATCCCTAAGACTTCCAATCCTGCGTCCTTTTCTCAATATCGTCCTATCTCTATTCTACCAATTCTATCCAAGGTCCTTGAAAGTTCTGTGCATAAACAACTCTATAAATATTTATCTCTCCACAATCTTCTTAGTCCTTATCAATCTGGCTTTCGTCCTAATCACAGCACTGTCTCTGCGCTTATGAATGTCACTGACGATATACGATATGCTATGGACAATAAAAAGCTCTCACTTATGATTTTACTTGATTTTAGCAATGCATTTAATTCCGTAGACCTTGACATTCTCCTTGGTATTCTTCGCTCTCTTAACTTCTCTCCTTCGGTGATGGCATGGTTCGACTCTTATCTTCGCGGTCGCCGTCAATGCATTAAGCTCAACGAAACGTTCTCAGATTGGATTGACCTCGTTGCAGGCGTACCGCAGGGCGGTGTATTATCTCCTCTCTTATTCTCCATCTTCATAAATGAGATTTCCAAAGTTCTGACTTCTCCTTACCACCTATATGCGGACGATCTTCAAATCTACAGCCATTTTAGTACTAGTGAAGCTTGGGATACGATTGAGACCATAAACAAACAACTTAGTGCTGTTCACGAATGGGCCGAGAATTTTGGACTATTAGTTAATCCCACTAAATCTCAGGCCATAGTCATAGGTAGTAACCAGTTACGTAGTAGGCTTAATTTTCACAACCTTCCTAAAATTTTTTACAATGGTCAACATATACCCTTTGTCAACAAAACCAGAAATCTGGGTCTAATAATTGACGGCACATTGTCATGGGCAGCACACGTTAATGACGTTAGTAAGCGCATGCATTTCTCGTTTCATTCCCTCAAGCGACTTCAAAACTTTTTACCCTTTAAAACTAAAGTTATGCTGGCTCAGTCTCTTTTACTTCCGATCCTCGACTATGCTGACGTTTGCTATTTGGATGCAACTGAGGAGCTACTAAACAAGCTGGAAAGATTACAAAATCTAGCTGTCCGTTTTGTTTTCGGTCTGCGTAAGTATGATCATGTTTCGGAATTTCGTTCACAGTTGAAGTGGCTCCCTATTCGGCTTCGCAGAAATGTGCACATACTATCTCTTCTTTTCAAGATAATTACCAATCCCAATTCCCCCCAATATCTCTGTTCCCGTTTCCAATCTCTTCCACCCCCTACCCGTTCTCTACGTTCTTGCCATATCAAAACATTAGACTATCCCCTGGCCAACACTAAATTCTTTTTTAACTCTTTCACTGTTCGTGCCGCTCAACTCTGGAATAAACTTCCTACACAGATTCGTGAGAGTACTTCGTTTTTCACTTTTAAGAAAAAAATTAAAGAGCACTATCTAAACACATTATCTTCGAGTGTAACTTGATATTGACTTGTATATATTTATTTGTTTTATATATTGGTATACATTTATTTATTTGGTTTAAGTATATTTTATTCTATTGAATATTGTATGTTTATTTGAATATTTATTTTATATATATATATGTCGGATAGCCTAGCGGTAATTCGATGTGCAATTCAACATCACAAGGGCGTAACGAGGGTAGTCGTGATATGAGAGAAACAACAGTTTTAGTTTTACTTAAAGAATGTTTATTCAATTTACTAGCACTTCGGAATGACCACTGATGGAAAAGAAATGCCGCAAGAAAAACCTCAGTCTAGGTCTTTTTTTCTCAATCGCTGTTACAACACAAGTTTTATTAGGTACAGTTTCTTAATATGACTTAATACAGAATAGACACTAGGCAAAACGCGACAGTTCCGTGACTACGAGTACAACTCTCTATGGCGCTCGATAACGAAGTATGTCCATTCGAGCCCGCCAACCGCCACGGCTCCGCCCAAGCGCGCCAAAGCAACGTTTTCTCAACACGCCGCTAGATGGCGCACCCTCGTTTTGCTTAGCGTCCATGTCCATACTCATGACCGTATGCGACACTGCGACATATATATATATATATATTTTTTTTTTGTTAGGTTAGAAGTTTTGAATTCACCGTTGGCACATTGTTGTTTACCGCCCTTGTACAACCTGTTTTACACCCGTTCTAGGCTAGCTGGAAGAGATCTCTTAAAGAGATAAGCTCACCTTTGTACACTAACTATAACTGTTTTTTCTGTTATTTTGTTTATGTGCAATAAAGAATAAAGAGTATCATCAGCATACCCAAAGGTACCGGGTTTAAGCAGATCATCTATTTGAAGCAGAAAAAGAGTTGCTGAAAGAACAGATCCCTGAGGTACGCCAGCATTAATTGCTAATAGGTCAGACGAGCAGCCGTCAACAACTACTCGAATAGACCGTTCCCTCAGGAAATCGGCAATCCAATTACAAAGGCCAATGGGGATACCGTACGCGGGAAGCTTCGCCAAAAGACCATCATGCCAAACTCTGTCAAAGGCCTTTGAAATGTCAAGTGAGACACCAAGTGCTTCACCGAACCTCTCAAGAGCCTCACCCCAAATATGCGTGGCATACACAAGAAGATCCCCAGTAGACCGACGCTGGCGAAATCCGTATTGTCGGTCACTGAGGAGATCATTGTCTTCAAGGTACGCCAGCAGTCTCTTGTTAATAACACGTTCCATCACTTTACAGAGAATGGAAGTGATCGCGATTGGGCGGTAGTTTTTAGGGTCGGCACGACTACCCTTCTTGGGTACAGGTTGTACATTGGCAAGCTTCCACACTTTGGGTACGATTCCGGACCGAAAAGACAGACGATACAGACGCGTCAGAACAGGAGACAGCTCAGCTGCGCAATTCCGTAGGACAATCGCAGGAATATCGTCAGGACCACTGGCTTTATTGACATCAAGGTTGCGTAGAGTTTTGAGAACCTCCTTTTGGTGAATGCGAACTTCATGCATTTTACATCCACGAGGAGATAACTGAGGTGGTGTTTGAGAGCTCGCATCCAGACGTGAGTTTTCAGCAAATAGAGAAGCAAGTAAATTGGCTTTTTCTATTGCTGTATGCGCCAGTGTTCCATCTGGTTTCTGCAAAGGGGGAAGTGAGGAGCGGCAGAAGTTTGCTTCAACGCTCTTGGCCAGAGACCAAAAGGCTTTACTACCAGTTGGGTACGAAGCAAGTTTGGTCCCCACTCGGCCTATGTGGTCGAAGCGAGCCTTCTTAATCAGCTTTTTGCAGGACTTGGCCGCAGAGTTAAAAGCTTTCTTCTTTATGCGCGTATCCGGAGCTTTGCGACTACGAGCGTCAGCCCACGCCTGGTATGCTGACTGTTTGATAGCTTCAGCTTTCAAACAGTCAGCATTGAACCATGGCTCAGACTTGATGCCAGAGGTTCGGTTTGAAAACGGAATATAATATTCCATCGCTACACCGATGACCTCAGCAATAGCGTTTGCACAGCTCGACGGATCGCCAGAGGAGAAGCATACTTGCAGCCAGGGGAAAGACGCAAAAAGTGTCGCATCTCATCCCAATCTGCTGATTTGTACCTCCATACCCGTCTAGTGCCTCTGGGGCTAGGGTCGGACGGAGGACAAGTCAGGACAGACCTCACCAGACAGTGGTCAGAGCTTCCCAGAGGGGCTGAAACAGACACATGATACCGGTCTGGTTCGGTCGTCAGCAGAAGGTCCAGGCAATTGGCTCGGGTTCCCGAAGTTGAAAACTTCGGGAACCCGAGTAGCCTGGTCAACCAACTGGGAGAGGTTCAAGGACAAGGCAAACTTGTACGCCTCTCTACCAGCGTGGTCCGTATCTCTAAACGGAAACAACCACTGCTCATGGTGAGCATTAAAGTCACCCATAAAAACAATTTGCGCAGTAGGGTACCTTTGTTGAGCCACATCAGCCGCCTCACTTAGATGTTGAAACAGCCGCGAGGTCTCCCGGTTTCAAAGGAGATAACCGTATCTCCTTTGAAATGGTAGAGCATATTTATATTATTCTTTAAAATAAAAAGTAAAGTAAGTCATACCATACCTACTAACATAGTTTTTAAGATTTACATGTTAACCCCTCGGATAATCTTTGGATGTCCGAAATATTTTTTATTTTATTTTATTTGATGTGAATTAATACAAAAAACAGCCAAATACTCTTGTTAAATTAAAATAGAACTTACATTTTAACTCAACAAGTCGGAGAATAGATAAAATCGATGTCTAAACTTAACATGTTAGCCCACCCAGTCTTTCTCAAAGTGTGCGATAACGACCCCCTGTGGCCACTAGCGACCTAAAAGGGGGCTATAAGGAGACCATAGATTTTTTAATTTACTCACTAGTTAAAAAGTGTCGCTTAGAATGTAAGATTTAATTATAGACCAGCGTAATAAAATTCACGTAATAAAATCTAGTGTCAATTAAGCGCTATCATGTCCTACAAAATATAAAACGAGCGAGATAGCGTTTGACATTGAGACTAGATTTTAACTGTTTTTGTTACGAGAATAGACCCGCAGATTAATGTTAAAAAAGAAGGGGGGGGGGGGGGGTAGAGTGACAAGTCATTTATTTTCAAAGCTTTAAACGAAATAAGTTTGAGAACCTCTGTTAAGTCTTTCGTCGTTTTAAAAAAAATGCACTTTGAATCCCGGTACACTTGAATTCATGTAAGCAATCTACAAATCTACAAACAAACAAAAACACAGTGAGACCATGTAATTGGCACGATGTGTACGTTTAAAATTCAGGTGTCACGTCAACGCTTGTATCTCGCGGGAATCGAACCTGTGTACAATGGGCACACGTCAATATAGCAGTGTACAACTCTTCGACCGTCCGAGATTTTTAGGATAAGGAACATTGATACATAAAATTATTTGTTTGTTAAAATTTTGTTTATACCTAGTTATACAAATAATAATAAAATACGAAACGCATTATTTACTGTTTTACGCCTATATTCTGTGAGTGGGTGGTACTTCCACTTGGTGGTCGTCGATTCATAAATGCTTCATCACTCCAAATGAATGACTGAAAATGCTAAAGCCAGCCTCCATTCATAAATAGCCTTGGCTCGCGAGGGGCCAATGCTCGGTGTGTGGACGTACCTTGGAGCTAATTTTGAGAATCGACAAAAATCGTCAATGGTTGGCTCACGGTCGAGCGGCTCTTGGCCGAAGCAACGTGCACCAGAGGCAGGCCGCGGCACGTCCACATACACCGAGCATTCGGCTCGCGAGCCATGCTCGGTCTGTAATGACACGGCTAATTAAAAAGGCAAATCCTTACAAGAACTGTCAAAAAACTACTAGTATATTTCACAGATAAGGTTATCCGGTAGTGACGAGACAGAACCTAGAGGAGTTATTAGTCTTCTCGACGACAAAAAAACTGGTAAAATCGAATGCCAAGTCGCACGATCCTGCCAGATTTTTTCGTGAGAGATGACGAATAAGTTGAATAAATTGATGAAAAAGAAAGTTCTTTTCCCATAGGACTTATATGTCTGGAAACAAGCGATTATTTTAAGGTAATTTCATTATAATAACTAACCATACTCTTCTTATTATTTTCCATGACCACTCCATTAATATAAACGGAGCAGTGTCCGCAAACACTTTCTTGGTTTCAACAAGCAGTTTCAATTTCGAGAGTCCACAGTCGCAATTTCATTTTAATTTTCCCTTGTCTGCATACCCTGGAGTTTAGAAGGTTGGACAATGTGGCAGATAACATGATATTATATTATTTACCCATCTTTCCTCTCGACGACCTCCGTGGCGTAATAGTTACCATCCAGACCACCCAGGAGGTCCCGGGTTCGAACCCCAGTCGGGTCATGATGAAAAACGAACTTTTTCTGATTTGCCTCTGGTCTTTGATGCTTATCTCTATATGTATTTGTTATAAAAATATAATATCGTTGAGTTAGTATCCCATAACACAAGTTTCGAACTTACTTTGGGGCTAGCTCAATCTGTATGAATTGTCCCTGTATATTTATTTATTTATTTATTTATTTATCTATTATGTATTTGTTATAAAAATATAGTATCGTTGAGTTAGTATCCCATAACACAAGTTTCGAACTTACTTTGGGGCTAGTTCAATCTGTGTGATTTGTCCCTATATATTTATTTATCTTTACATAAATCTAATGAACGTGAATAAAAAGAAACCTGAGTGACGGAACCTAGGAAGACACTGTAAATTTTGCCGTTGAGAGCCTTACAGCCAATTTCTGAAACGCGTTTGAATTTTAATTCCACATTAAGTCTCAAGCTATCTCTATTTTTCTTCTTCAGTTTGACAATGACAGCTAAAATTTTATGTGTCATTAATTTTACAAATGCTTTTCAGAAACTGACGGTTACTCTCGCCATTGCACGGTGTAGTAGCAAACGACTGCAGCAGGTACTACATTTTATCCGTTCGTTCAAAATAAACAAAACTTATAAACTGTCATGTCCTCTTTTTCTACGATCCATGGCGAAGATAGTTCAGTTGAAAGCAGTGTAAATAACAAAGCATTTTCGCCACTATAAATACAGTAATATTTACTCTTTTCCCGTTAGTTCTTTGTTGGTTTTTATCTCTTGGGAATGAAGAGATAACTAATGAACTAGGTCTTGTGGTAGGTCATACTTATCTATACGTATAATTAATTCTCTGTCCTGAATGATTTACTGACGCATAGCCATCCGCGGATCGTGGAGACCTAAAACTTGGAGATTGTGTTCTTTGTATTTTATTTTATATCAAACAGTAGACAAACAAGCAAGCGGGCCACCTGATGGAAAGCGATCACCGCCGCATACGGACATCAGTAACACCAGGGGCGCTACCAATGCGTTGTCCACCAAGGAGGTTGGAGGAAAGGAAGGAGGAAGCGAAGGGAAAGAAGGAGAGGGAAAGAGGGGATAGGGAAGGAGTTGGGCTTCCGGATCTCTCACTCACCGAACGAAACGCATTGCTGCTTCACGTCGATATTCTGTGAGAGGGTGGTACTTCCCCGGTCGAGCTAGCCCATTTCATAATAATCGCTCTACCACTCCAAAATTGTATGACGTGCCTACGTTAGAAAGAAATTACCACGGGAAAGTAGAATACGCGCAAAAGAAGTTGCGCGGATTTTTCTAGTTATTCATAAAACATTAATTGCTTTGTACAATATTATTATATGTGAAATATTTACGTCAAATCAAAAACATCTATCTATGCATGTATTGACGCTTTTTGCATCTTTTTCAGATCATGCGAACGATCTTGCTACAAAATCATACCAAAAAATAAACTCAAAGAATCATAGCCCGTTTATCAACCCAATACAATGTCTTGCTAGATTTTACATCGTAAAATATAATAGCTATTTAATACCTGTTCCACTGACAGCTAATAAAACAAGCTAGTTGACTAAGAAACAGCTTGCCCGCCCTGCTATATGTACGCTTAACCGATTGTGCTAGCATTAGCTCGATTGACAGAAACATGGTCCTTGTTACCGCTGCATCGGGATGCGTATCATACCCGCTACTGTTTTCGAATCTTGGCTTAGAGATAAATTGTGCTAGATGAGATATACCACAAAAATATTTAAAACAAAACTTTAAAGATGGCTCCAGGAAAAGAATGACTACAGAATGAAGGGTTATTTAACTTGATTTAATTTGTTTAACTTAATCTATTTACTGTCTTATGTGAAACATGATCTACTTGTGGTGGTGACGGTGTTAGACGGAACGATGTAGATACGATTGGGTGCCGATCAAGGTTCCCAAGTGGACAATATTAAGCCACATAATGACATGTGATAGTTTTTAAGTATTAGACAATTTTATCTTTTTTGTTTAATACAGGAATTCACGCAAGTAGTGGCCAATAACACATAATTATTTTAATTTCTATTTTAAATCAATGAAGCACTAAATACTGTGTCACGTAAGCCGCGGCGCGATCCCTTCCTTTCTACAATCTCTGAACTTAAAATGTCAAGCGAGTGCGGTCCCGTTTAGAAGTTTAGAACACTTTACAATTTTCTGACAGAATAATATTTATATAGACTTTAAAATAACGCTGTTTACATAATTCTCTCTACTCTCCTATCATCTATGTCCATTCCAGAATAAAATAATTCAATGTAATCGCTTCTCGGGTGTAAATGGGTGCATAATAAGAGGGCATTCAAAATCAAACGGAGGCATTCTGGCGTATTATACGCAGTTCTATACACATGTTTGTTACTCTGTGTCGACACTTGTATGGCCCGTGGAATAATGATTTACAATGTGTTCACATTTAAATAATGCCTTTTGGACATTTTTTATTATACATATTCAGTTTTATTGTTCAATGTTTACTATGTAGTTGCATAATAATATTTCAAGAAAGAAAATCATTTGTTCGGTACAGCACCTGACAGAAGAAGACGACGTTCAAACAGAATAAAAATAAATTACAAAGAGAAACCTGATTTACTAAATTAAAGCCAGTTCTTCTTAGTACAAATCTGCTGTCTGAACTGGTGGTAAGAAAAAATTGTGACAATTCGAAAGAGCTTGTGATAGGCCTATTTGAATGATAACAATTTGAGATTAAACCAACTATTACTTATGTGTCTCTCGGCTGCATAGAAAGATTTTACAAAATAAAATAATCATTATCTCAGTTATGAGAAGTACACTGCTGGACTTAGGCCTTCCTATACAATTTTCGAAATCCATAAAAAAAAATGGCGCTTTATGACGTTGCAATCGTCAAATTCTAAAAGTATTATGTTGGCCAATGGACGGTGCCATAAAAAGCTATCTTTTGATTTTCTCAAGTTACTCACTCGATATCTATGTCAATGGGCAAATCTAATTTCAATAGTTCCTTATCCCTATAATTTATTTCTGAATAAGTTCGTTGTGAGTTCCAAGACACCTGTACTTTCTCCCCCGGGACGTCGCGTCAACAAGCTTCGTTGCTTTTGTCAATCTGAGGTCGTCGTTGTTGATCCTGGCTGTACAGAAGACACAGCTGTGAGAATATGTGGGCATATCCCGAATTAAACGCGTTTCATTGACCATATAGTGCACAGTTAACCTTTGAACGATAAGGGAGGCAAGTGTGGTGTGACTGAATCATAGTTACATTTGTCCCATTGCTCGATTTATGGCCGCGTATTGTATGCAACTATGAAATAGCCTTAATATTTATGGTGGATTCGCATGTAATCATTTTAATGATGCGAAGAACTCGATTTCGTCTTTGTGTGTCGCATTAACACACAAGGTAAGCAATGTCGACCCTAGCCAGTGTTAGGATGGCTTTCGTTATCTCGAGCTCCTTCGTGTCGTTTTTAAGCAGTTTTTTAAAGCTTCTCATCGGGCAACATTTTCAATAGAAAATGTATTCCATACTAATATTATATTTGTATCGAAAAAACTGAAAAACTACGGACCGATTTCAAAAATTCTTTCACCGTTGGAAAGGTACATTACCACTGGGTAACGTAAGCTATATTATATACTAGCGAAACCCGCGCAACTTCGTTTGCGTGTATCCCGCTTTCCCGTGGGAATTTTGGAATGTATGATACTTTAAAACCTTCCCCTTGAATCACTCTATCAATTAAAAAAAACCGCATCAAAATCTGTTGCGTAGTTTTAAAGATTTAAGCATACAAAGGGACATAGGGACATAGGGACAGAAAAAGCGACTTTGTTTTATACTATGTGATATATTTTTAAATAGAGATCCTTAGTAATATCCGTGTGAAGCAACGAATGGCGTTTTATTAAGCGGCTAGTTTTTATAAAGCCTTCCCTAAAATTATAACTGTACAAATTTAGCCTTATTACGGGCTCCATTCGAGATATCGATATATATAATCGTGCGATCTTCCCAGTATCTGACACGATCGAAGTTGATACGATCTTTGTCGGCTGCTACGGTGCACTCCTATCTCGGTAGATTTGATTTGTGTAATGAAAATATGATATTTAAAATTCTGTTTCATATAAAATTTAATTGATTTATACTGCACATATGAAATAAAAAATAAGACCATTATAGCACTCCAAGAAACTGTCAAAATAGTATTTTGACTAGTTTTAGTCAAACCTAAACTTTTATAGTCTTTTGACTAATAAAAAAATTGTTTGACTGACTTAAAGCCAGTTTCTGAAACGCATTTTAGTTTAAAAAAAAATTATACCACAAAGTTGGGAAACAGGCATACCGCCTGATGGTAAGCATCACCGTAGCCTATAGACGGTATCACTCACGCGTTGCGAACCCTCCCAACCCCTTCCAAGTGGAGCTCTGGAGACCATACTCACCGTAGGAACACAACATGGCCGAGACCAATGCTATTTGTCTACGACCTTCTATAAGGTGGAGGTCCTTCTCCAGTCGGGCTGCTCCGATTTGAGCAGATTATCCGCTGTGTCCTACCTCTCTTAAAATAAATACTATTATTATAATTAATTACTCATTATCGCTATCTCTTTTTATCTTCTTAAATTTGGCAAAGACAGTTTAATGTCATTAACTTTAAACATGCTTTACAGAAACTGTGCTATCTATAAGTGGAAAACACAACACAATAATGCCTTACTCAAATAGCCTTTGTAATGTCCTATAGTCTGTTAGTACAACAAAACGAGGCATTCCGTTGGCAAGCGGTGACGGCATCATTGCCAGACAACGCAAATAGTCGCTTTACTCGTACGATACAAGCCAATTGTATTTGTAATTTTAGCCGTGAAATGTGATTTTACAAACTGTTGAATGCAATTAATGTCTGCTATCGTTTTTAAATATATTTTTATTAATATACTAGAGGACTAGAGGCTCCGCACTGGTGTTACTAAGGATATATACAATGTAGCCTATGTTACTCGGGGATAGTGTAGTTTCCCAACGGGGTCACGGAAGTATCTTAGTTCCCGTGGCCCCGCCCATCTAGGCGGGTGAGGTGGCAGTCAGTAAGGTTTTTAGTCGGTATACCCAAGTGGTTTAAAGGGGGAGCCCGACAGACCCCCGTCGCTTCCCCAGCGGCGGGACATGCAGTAATGCATTTTCCTGACTATAAACAAAAAAAAAAAAAAAAGTTTCCCAACGGTGTAAGAATTTTTGAAATAGGTCTAGTAGTTTTTGAGTTTATTCATTACAAACACACACACAAATACAAATCTTTCCTCTTTATAATATTACTGTAGATGAGAGAAGTTACAAAAAACAAAAAACAAGTTTTAATCATTAAAACCATAACTAAAGGATCATAGAATACATGATATGAGTATTCTATCTGTTAGTTGTTTTAAAAAAATAGTATAACATTTTAAGGTTAATGACACGTCAAGTCTCTTGCTGTCATTATTCAATTAAACTTTAAAAAATAAAGTCTTGACAAAGTATTTTTTTTTATATTACACTAACATAAATATACTAATATTGTAATTGGGCAATTTTTCTTATTTAAAGCTGTTGTCTAAAATAAAATTTTATTTATATTTTATCAACATAACCAAATAAGCGATGCCGCAAAGGGAGCACACCGTATCGATGCGCTCGCGCACCTGTGCATTGAATATCGCGGTAATGGCTGGATTTTCACGGCACTCGAGATTCTTGCAGTGATTTACGGCCCCTTTAGTGCCCTCGGATAACATGCGCTCGTGGTATGCAAATTCTTTATTTCGAGCGTCGAAATATTTACCAAACCGTACATTTTGGCGCTACATTGGGCACTTATAGAATATGCTTTATTTAACACACAAAGTAATACATTAAAGGGTAAATTATAGACTACTGCATTGAAAATAAGGCGGCCTTATTGCTAAAAGCAATCTTTTCAAGGATACCGGGTAACGATTTTTGCAAGGAGTGGGCACGGCTAGCAAGGTAAAGGTAGGTCTACGCTATTATATTTTATTATATTTTATTTATATTTTATCAACATGACCAAATAAGCGATGCCGCAAAGGGAGCACACCGTATCGATGCGCTCGCGCACCTGTGCATTGAATATCGCGGTAATGGCTGGATTTTCACGGCACTCGAGATTCTTGCAGTGATTTACGGCCCCTTTAGTGCCCTCGGATAACATGCGCTCGTGGTATGCAAATTCTTTATTTCGAGCGTCGAAATATTTACCAAACCGTACATTTTGGCGCTACATTGGGCACTTATAGAATATGCTTTATTTAACACACAAAGTAATACATTAAAGGGTAAATTATAGACTACTGCATTGAAAATAAGGCGGCCTTATTGCTAAAAGCAATCTTTTCAAGGATACCGGGTAACGATTTTTGCATGGAGTGGGCACGGCTAGCAAGGTAAAGGTGGGTCTACTCTAAACGAGCCGAGCACGAGCGGAGCACGAGCCGAGCCAAAATTCGTGTAGTGTGGACCGACTTACGAGCCCCGAACCACACTTGTCACCGCGAGCAGAGCGGCTCGGCTTGCGCTCAGCTTGTGCTCGGCTCGTCTAGCGTAACCTTAAGGTTTTTTATAAAGCAGGACCTACATAATACGTATTTTAAAGTGGTAGAGCAAATATGAAATGGGCTGGCTTGATAGGGAAGTGCCACCCTTTTACACAATATCGGCGTGATGCAGCAATGCGTTTCGTTTGGAGATCCGCTTTCCTATACCTTTTATTCCCTACACCCACCAAAGTAAGGTAGGTAAGCATGGGTGACCGGACAATGGATATGTTATTGTACATTTTTACTTATAATAAATAGAAAATACGCGGTACAAAAATAAATGTTTGTTCGAAACTCACATAAGCGCGGGAGCGCGGGCGACGACGAGAGGAGCGCGGGCGGCGCGGGGGAGGCGAGGAAGCTTGCGCCCGCGACCGCCGGCGCCGCGCCGCGCCGGCCGCCGCCAGTTCGCCTTACGAGCCCTCATGAGACGCGTGCGTGGCGCGCAAGAATTTTTTGTACCTACATTAATCTCAAGAAATTAAACCCCTTCAATCCTTGAAAATCTTCTTTCTTTATGTCTCCCCCATGACGTACGAGACATAAAAGTGGCGACCGTGACAGGACATCTGCAATACTTGAATCGGAGAACAAAGGAACAGTGGCGAACGGCGGAGCGGCGGAGTACACCGCGTGGCTTCATCAACTGGCTTCAACATTCCAGAGAAGTAGCCTCAATCCTTTCTTTCCTATTGCCGATGTCCAACCTTTATTTTTGTGAATGATGTGCTTAGAATATAGCATTTTAAATTTAAATTAATATTACCTATGCGCTTTAGCAAGCACGAGCTGGTGTGTCACCTATCGACTGCTTCTTTATTTCATAGCACGATTGCACAGCATCAGCATACAGCACCGCATAGAAAATATTGAGAATGTTTTTCTCCATAATAACATAACCATTTCTTTATTTGGGCCGGCGCGGCGCGGCGGCCGCCATTACTAACAAATATTAATTTGCGCATTGCCTTTGCCTAGGTTCCTATTAGCTTAGGTATAAGAGTATTCCTAAACATAAAAAATAAATAAATAAAATAAAAAACATATAATTATATTCGTTCTTATATGTACATTACAGGTTATTTCTATAATAACATTCACGGACACAGCTCGGCTCGTGCCGGGACCGCCTCGACGTGCCGGGACCGCCTCGACGTGCGGGGCGGTGGTTCGCTGAGCGGCTCGCTGAGCAGCTCGCGGAGCTGTGTTGCGGCTGCGCCTGCCTAGTAACAGCTGTCAGGGGCGCAGCGTGTCTTGACCTTGACCTTGCACGGAACTATTTGGTTTGATTGCACATTTCATTTGCTTACTCTAATTCATTATTTTGCCTGATTAAAAATGAGTGATTCCGAACTTTCTGAACGAGTGAAGCTTAGCGCAGGGGAAAGAAGGGAACTACGTGATTTAAATGTAAAGAGGGGAGTCATTAAAGGGCGATTAACCAAATTTAAAGATCATATTTCACATCTTCAAGAAGTAGCTCCTGATTCATTGAATAAGATACAAATTTGTGAGCTTATTCTAAGAATTAAAAACATAGAAATAGCTTACGGAGAATTTCAATCAATACAACCACAAATTGAAAATTTGACGTTAAATTTAGATGATGAAATTGATCAAAGAGAAACTTTGGAATCTTCTTTTTTTTTACTTCTTTCCCAAGCGCGAGCTATCGTTGAAGCTTCACCTCACAAGTCGAAAAACAGTGGTAATTCTGACGACAAGGGATTTCATGATAATTCCACATCTAGTACTAGTGGAACTTATGGTCAAATTCGTTTGCCCGAAATTAAACTATATAAATTTACAGGAAATCAATTATCGTGGCTAGAGTTCAAGGAAACTTTTGATTCATTAATTAATTCGAATGACACGATGCCAGACATACATAAATTCCACTATCTTAGATCGTCGTTAGAAGGTGAAGCGAGGGACGTAATTAAGTCGATTGAGTTTACCTCTGCTAACTATAAAGATGCGTGGCATACACTGAATGATAGATATAATAATGTCGCTATTCTTATAAACAACCACCTTAAGTCTTTAGTAAATATTGAGCAATTGAAACATGAATCACATAAGGGTATTCGCTTTATTATAGATAACATTTCTAAACACTTGCGCGCGTTGAATACATTAGGTGAACCTACAGATATGTGGGATAGTTTAGTTATATTTTTGACATCTAATAAACTGGATATCGCGACTCACTCGAGGTGGGAGGACTACAAGAATGGCATGAAAACTTATCCTAAATTAAATGAATTTATAAGTTTTTTAAATAAACGTGCAGTAACACTTGAAAATTTGTACTGTAATCGAAATAATTATCCAAGCGGGAATCGAAATAACTTTAACCAAAATTTTAACAATAATAAGGATAATTACAAAAAACAAACCGTAAATACTTGTGTTACAGCCGAGTGTAGCAAATCGCGTGGAGAGCCTTCATGTCCATTCTGTAAGGAGACTCACAGATTAGTAGAATGCCTGAAATTTAAAGAGTTGCAACCTGAAAAACGAATAAGTGAAGTATCAAGGTTGCGTCTCTGCTCCAACTGCCTTCGGAGGGGTCACGCTTTATCCCAATGCACACTAGGTCCTTGTAGAATCTGCAAACAGAAACATAACACATTATTACATAGCAATTCATCAAAAAATGATAATTTGCAATCCGATACACCATTAGGCAACACTTATGAATCACCGATAAACTCCTTACCAGTTACACTTACAACCTCCTGTGCTAGTAGTCAAGTACTACTAGGGACCGCTGTAATAAAAATAATAAATATCGCTAATAATAATTGCACTTATCAAGCTCGAGCATTACTTGATTCCGCTAGTCAGTCTTCATATATAACTGAAAGCATGAAAAATAGAATGGGCTTGAGTTCTAAATGTATAGAACCCATTCGAGTATCAGGAATAAATGATACTAACTTTACTATTTCAAGGAAATGTAATATTACATTCCAATCATTATATACACATTACAATAAAAACATTAATTGCTTGATTGTACCTAAAATTACTGGTTACTTACCAAATATCGACGTCAACACTTCCGAATTGTCTTTACCACCGAATATACAACTTGCTGACCCTACCTTTCATAAATCAGCTGATATAGATATTCTGTTGGGCGCGGATATATTTTATGAACTCTTGACTTCAGAACAGCTGATATCTCTTGGTCCTAATAAGCCAAGGTTACAAGGTTCTAAGTTGGGCTGGTTGGTGGTGGGGCCAATTGGTTGTAGTTCTAACACTAACACTCCAACATATTGCAATTTTAGTAAAGAAATACACCAGTGTTTGCAAAATTTTTTTGAGCTTGAAGAAGTACCCTATACAACACACACACATCAGTTAAACAATTTGGCACCTGAATATGAGGTTTGTGAAAAACATTTCATTTCACATACCCAGCGATTACATGATGGCAGGTTTTCGGTCCAAATGCCATTGCGAGAAGCGCCTGAAGGAATAGGAGATACTTATTACATAGCCAAAAATAGGTTTTTGAACTTAGAAAAGAAACTTATAAAAAATCCTGAATTAAAACATAATTATTGTAATTTCATAAAGGAATATGAGTCATTGGGTCACTTAACTAAAGTAAATAAACCAGAATTTGGTATTTACTTACCACATCACGCTGTATTGCGAGAGAGTGAGACAACTAAACTTCGCGTTGTTTTCGACGCGTCGTGTCAGTCATCACACGGCAAATCCTTGAACGATTTGCAATATATAGGACCCACATTACAAAATACTTTGTTCGACATTATAGTTCGATTTAGACAGCATCGTTATGCCATGACAGCCGATATACAAAAAATGTATAGGCAAATATCTTTAGATCCATCGCAACGACACTTACAGTTAATTTTGTGGCGCGACACACCTGACACACCACTAGAGGTGCTACAACTTAACACTGTCACTTACGGTACAGCGTCAGCGCCTTATCTTAGTCAACGGTGCCTACTACAGGTAGCCCAGGAATGTAATAACAAAGGTATATCGGACATAATAAAACATGATTTTTATTATGACGATTTACTTACAGGAGCTGACACTGAACCGGAATTGTTGTTTATTCAACAATTTGTCACACAAACATTAGCTTCAGCTTGTTTTCCTTTACATAAAATACACACTAATTGTCCAAGTATAATTTTACATGAAAAAAAACCTAACTCTTTAGATCCTAATAAAATGTCAAGTGTGTTGGGTTTGCTGTGGTCTCACAATACTGATACACTACAGTTCTCTGTAAGTGTCCCTCATGATTTAGAGAAAGTCACAAAAAGAACCATTTTATCAAATACTTGTAAGACTTTCGACCCATTAGGAATTTTAAGTCCTTGCATAATAAAATTAAAAATTATTTTACAGAAACTTTGGTTGCTAAATTCGGGTTGGGACGACCCAGTACCTGATGACATAAAAAAGGATTGGCTGAGCATTATAAATAAATTACATACCTTAGGTAGCATTACAGTTCCTAGGTATGTACTATGCACTACTACCACAGGAGTAGAAATTCATTGCTTTGTGGACGCTTCTCAGTTAGCCTATGGTAGTTCTGTTTACGTGAGATGCATTGATAACAATAATACAATATCTGTGAAACTTTTATGTTCCAAGACACGAGTTGCGCCGCTGAAGCCTACCACCATTCCCCGCCTTGAACTGTGTGGCGCGTTGTTGGGCGCTCGCTTAGTCAAGACTGTATGCGAGGCCCTTCGATGTGACATAACACGCAAGATTTTTTGGTCTGATTCTACCATTGTATTAGCATGGATTAAAAGACAGCCAAAAGATTTAAAAATGTTTGTATGTAATCGCCTTTCTGAGATACACGAACTCACGACCAGAGAATCTTGGCGTCACATACCTACCTCATTGAACCCTGCAGACCTGGCTTCCAGAGGTATAAACCCTGACCAACTGCAGGAATCAAGTTTATGGTTCAGCGGCCCAGCTTTCTTAATGGAACGTGAAAGTCAATGGCCTCAACAAAACCACATCAAATCACATGACATACAATTGCCTGAACTTAAGGTACACACGAACATTATAAACACCCCGGTGTTGGACTTCCAAAGATTCTCAAAATTCAAAAGATTAAAAAACACTTTAGCATACTGTTTTCGTTTTACACACAACTGTCGTAATAAAAAGAAGTTATTTGGAATTCTAACACTGGATGAATTAAAAATGGCAGAAATAGCAATAATTAAACTTGCCCAACAAGAATTATTTTCTGATGAAATACACTTACTTAAACAACATAAATCATTAAATTCAAAATCTTCTCTGTTACAGTTGGTCCCGTTTATCGACAGCGACGGAGTGCTCAGAGTAGGTGGTCGTCTTCAAAACACAGAATTTTCTTACAGTAAAAAACACCCTATATTATTGCATGGTGATCATTATGTAACAAAGTTAATAATGGAAGACGAACACATACGACTGATGCATGCCGGACCTCAGTTGCTCCTTAGTTCTATTCGTGAACAATATTGGCCAATTCGCGGACGTACTTTGGCACGCAAAATACTGCGCGAGTGTGTCATGTGCACTCGCCTTCGCGGTAAGGCTATGGAGCAGCTGATGGGTAGTTTACCATCCGATAGATTAAAAAATCCCGGATATGCCTTTGAAGTTTGTGGTACAGACTTTGGAGGCCCCTTTAAAATTTCATCAAGGAAGGGTCGTGGTAACAAAATTTCTAAATGTTATCTGTGTCTGTTTGTTTGTTTTGCTACTAAGGCAATACATTTGGAAATTGTTAGCGATCTAAGCTCCGATGCATTTTTATTATGCTTACGCAGATTTATATCACGTAGGGGTAAACCTCATACGATATATTGCGACAACGGGCGAAATTATGTTGGGGCTAATAATGAGTTGGGGAGAGTACATGGGTTGTCTAGTTCCGTGCTTGATAATTTCTCAGCCAATGAAGGCATAAAATTTAAATTTATTCCCCCTTATTCCCCCACTGTCGGTGGCTTATGGGAAGCAGGAATTAAATCCGCAAAATATTTTTTAAAACGTATATTAGGAAACGCTAGTCTGACTTATGAGGAGCTAGGCACATTATTCACACAAATAGAGGCGATCCTAAACTCCCGACCTCTCACTCCTCTCTCACCTGACCCAAATGACCTTTGTCCTTTAACCCCGGGGCACTTCTTGATAGGACGAGCCATAACTGCCATGCCAACGACGCCTCCGCCTAGGCACCCTAACAGATATGAACGAATTGAGGAATTAAGACAACACTTTTGGTCCAGATGGAACACTGAATACGTTTGCGAGCTTCAGCAGCGCAGCAAGTGGCGGCGCAAGCAGCGAGATCTCCAGGTGGGGGACCTGGTGGTACTCAAGGACGACAACACTCCACCTATGGGTGGAAACTTGGAAGAGCCATCCAGCTGTTTCCAGGCAGAGATGGGCTCTGTAGAATCGCCGACTTCAAGACCAGCAGCGGCATCGAAAGGAGAGCACTCAGTAAAGTTTGCCTCCTTCCTGCGACGCTCCTGGGGGGCGCAGGATGTTCGAAACTCACATAAGCGCGGGAGCGCGGGCGACGACGAGAGGAGCGCGGGCGGCGCGGGGGAGGCGAGGAAGCTTGCGCCCGCGACCGCCGGCGCCGCGCCGCGCCGGCCGCCGCCAGTTCGCCTTACGAGCCCTCATGAGACGCGTGCGTGGCGCGCAAGAATTTTTTGTACCTACATTAATCTCAAGAAATTAAACCCCTTCAATCCTTGAAAATCTTCTTTCTTTATGTCTCCCCCATGACGTACGAGACAATGTTCATCACGTAAATGACGTCATTCGGAGAACGAACACGCGTCCTCTATTATCAAAGGTCGCTAACAACTCAGTCACTCGACTGTCGATATAAATATTAGTAGGTATTGCAATATGGATTTAGTTGAAGGTGGTTATTTAGACACTAATTTACAGTTAAGGTTTACACTGTAATGAGACAAGTGACGTCACTAGAAAGCGGACAAAACAAACTATGGCGTCCGAAAACGGCGCTAATGGCCGAAACTGTACCGACAGCAACCGAAACTCATAATATTTGTTTAATTAAAATGTTAGAAAGCCGCGGTAAACACACACACACATCAACCCATAATTATTCCAGCAGGGATACGGGTCTCCTTCGATCGAAGGGGACTGGAATGTACCCTGCCACGCTGCTCGGGCTCGTTAAGACGAGACGCGACGCCGCCATCGAGCTGCTTAAAAAAAGTTTTTTTTTTCAATAAAACTAATAGAATCGGATTGTATTCAGTGATCATACTAAATATTCTATTCCATTCATATTCCATTTAAATATTCAGCAGTGTGAACATTATCGGAATACTATGAATAATTTTCAAATGGAATTTCCAAACAAAGTAATCCATTTATTGCCATAAATATCGGTAGAATAACCCCCAATTATCAACACTATATTACCAATTTACCAGCAGTAATATTTTAAAGATGTTAAGCAAATAAAAAAGAAATTACAAAAAAAAGATAACGACGTTAAACATGTCTAGGTATAGATTATATTCACTTTGAAAATATTAAAATAGCAAACAATAACTTAATTTTTCATCATAATAATAAATAAAAACTCATTTATTGCCATTATAAGGTTTAGACAATCAAGATGCGTAGTACAAAAATTTTAAGGACAAAGAAAAAAAAATCCTACTGCTAAGTTGGAACATTGCTATCATTTTGGACATTCCCCTATATATTCTAATAAAAATACTTTTTACCAAGTGTGGCCTGCGGTTTTAATTACTCATCATCATCTCAGCCACAAGAAGTCCACTTCTAGACATAGCCCCCCCCCCCCCCCCCCCCCCTAAACGTTTACAGTGTGAGCGGTTGGCAGCGGCCTGCTCATTATTTTATTGAACGAATATATTTAATTTTATAGTACTGTCGTCCCAATTATCTTTTCTGCTGATTGTACTTTACTTATCAGATGTACAGAATGCCGAATGCGTTAAACGGTAGTTAGTTAAGCACAATTATTATTATTTAGTACCGAAGCGAATACAGGCGACGCCCACGCGCCTGCAACGAACGAATTGTATGGAATGGACCATTTGTTTCACATGCATTTGTAAACATTGACATTAAAGTAAAGACAAGCTGTCCGGTACTTAGATTTTGCGGCATTGCGATGGTGCAAATTGACACCACCACCCTTCAGTCAGTTATGAGCGAGCGACAGAAGCAGTGGTGTCCAATTGACAAAAAACCAACTGTAAAAAAAAAAACGATCTGTTAAATAAAAATTGACAATTGGATAACACTGCTTCTGTCGCTCTCTGAAGGGTCGTAAATTACTAAGTTTAAAGGAGTTAGTATCATATTGGTGCATTTGTAACGCCTTTGTAGCCGGGCTAAATGGAATTTATTTAACGAAAATGTCAGTAGAATTCTGATACTTTCTCGATGGCACTCTACACCAACACGCAAGTTAAACAACGATCCTAGCCAGTGTTTGGATGGGTTTCATGATATCGATCTTCTCCGTGTTTCTGACGGCAAGCCTTCGATCCCGGCTGTTGATGGATGACACTGGCCTTCGCCATTCCGCATTATAGCAGCGTGGCAGAGTACGCTCTAGTCCCCCTCGATTGAACGAAGTCCCGTATCCCTGCAGTGGGACGATTATAGGTTTAAATGAAGCTACTCATAAAAGCAAAGTTTCGGCAACTTTGTCTCTATAATGAAGTCTTTGAAGG
Source organism: Endotricha flammealis (assembly GCA_905163395.2). Classification (NCBI taxonomy): domain Eukaryota; kingdom Metazoa; phylum Arthropoda; class Insecta; order Lepidoptera; family Pyralidae; genus Endotricha; species Endotricha flammealis. The sequence goes on along the minus strand of LR990863.1, from coordinate 1,802,164 downwards.
AAGGAAGAGAGCGTTAAATTTTAATTACCTTCAGAGCTTTTGTAAGTTTACACGGAAAATGGCATTATGGCTTTCGTGGAAGCTCCGCGTACATATTAATGCTACGACTGAATTTATAATTGTCTTTTCAGGTTAAGACATCGCTGGCACTTAAGCAACTTTGTCTGAGTGTTTTTTTTAAATTAAAGCTTGAATTTTCTCTTTAGCTTACTATAAGCTGCCAGGTGCAGACTTTCTCTTCATAGCGTGGTGTTATAAGTCTTCAATAACTGGACTATCTAACATTAATTTATTTAATCTTTATTGCACAAAGAAAAGTACAATTGGCGGACTTAATGCCTAAAGGCATTCTCTACCAGTCAACTATCGGGTAAGGCAGAGATATTGTTAGCGGGGTAAAATTAATAGTAATCCACTGGTTACCTAATAATTTATTATATATATACGGCGATAAACATACACAAATAAATAAAATATATTATTAATAAACTTACATAAACTATATGTAATTAAATATTCAGACATGTCCGTATCGACGAATGAACGAGAGGTGACAAAAAAAAATGTAAAAAAAAACAAAAAAAAACTTAAGGTTCTTTGAGGAAAAACTCTCGAACCGATTGCTTAAAAACAAATTTGCTAGAGCTTATTCTAATTTTATTGGGAAGCGAATTCCCTAATCTAATGGCAGAGTGTGAAAATATTTTTTTTTGTTAATTCGAACCAGTAGCTCCTGATTCGAATTGAAAAATAGAGTCAGTCAGGACTTGGAATTTTATATAGATTAACCCTAAAAAGCCCCGAAAAATCCCACGTTAGTAGCAGTAGTAAAAAGTTAATGTAATTCATGTCCACTATAAGCCAACCCGAGTACAGCGATGATCGTATCAATACGGCGTATTCGAAATCATCCTTTGTAGGTATTTATTAACAATTGTACTACCTTGATACGCTGCTCTGATACCATTTAATTACAATAGTGATTTATTATAAGCGTGACACAATACAATACTAGAAATAAAAAAATTAAGCTTCGGGTCGCCGGTTCAAATCCATTCATTGCAATCGATTGTAACTTTAAAATTAAAAATAACCTCGATGTACCTGTAGGAAAATCATTTTGTACCCGTTTGTACAAAACTACAGCAAAAAACATTCGATAAGAATTGTTTCTTATTATTTATCCAAAATAAGGTACACCCGCCATCCTGATATTCATGTTTTTTTTTACTTATCATTCATGTAGGTACTTCACGACGATGTTTTGGGAGAGTGTGGCACTGCCCCGGTGGTGAATGGACTAGCTTCCATTTAATAAACGCTACGCCACTCCAAAAACTGAGATGAGGTCAAATATAATGGATCACTTCTTGTAAACCTTTTTGTGAAAATTCTGTCCAAATCGATCATGATTAATCATTACGATAAATGCCCGGGCAAACATTTCAGGAGGAAAATAAAATACCTTACTTTAATATATTGTTTGTTATTAAATAATGCGCAAAATTCATGATGCTTCATATGTCAAAATTATAGTACCCTTTTTTTATTATTTTTAAAAAACCCTTAACCCTAACGGACACATTATAGGAATTTAAACCAAAATATAGATATTGTTAATGTCGCTTGTTTCTCTTCTTAAACTAGTTGTTGTATTTCCGTAAAAGTAGTTAATCAGGCAGTTTCAGAAATGCAGGCATGCAATGAATCTGATATTTTATAGAATGTGAACAACGCATCTGAACCTCCACTGTTGAAAACCCAAAAAAACTATGTGAACCGTGAAACCCAGGGTAACATCGTTAATTTAAACTCGGTGGGATAGAACGGTGAAAAATGTCCTTTTCCAAACTGAAAGTTTTGTGGGCCGAAACGTCCTAATTGATTGAGAAGCAAACTTTTACTGGGCTAACCGAGTTTCTTGGTGCTTACCCGAATTTCGTGATTCGTCTACCATTTGTTACAAAGCTAAAACTTAATAAATATAATCTCATAAAATATCGTGAAGCATATATATATAGCGGTAATTAAGAGATCCAGATGCTCATCTCTCCCAGGAAAGAAAGAAAGATTTTTTTCCTGTTAATGATCAGGACAAGCCCACCACATATTCCCACCGATGTGTCTCCTGTAAAGTCAGGATCCACAACAGTGTCCTCAGATTAGCAATAAGCCTCATTGACTCAACGAATTTAATCAGAAAGAAATTTGATGTAATGTGGATTTAAGAGAGGTAGGGCACAACGGATAATCCGCTCAAATCGGAACAGCCCATCTGGGGAAGGACCTCCACCTTACAGAAGATCGTAGCCAAGAAAAGTAGCATTAGTCTCGACCATGTTGTGTTTCTACTGTGAGTAAGATCTCCAGAGCTCCACTTGGGGGTGTTGGGAGGGTTGGCAACGCGTGAGATAACCCCGGTATTGCAAGCGTCTATAGGCTATGGTGATGCTTACCATAAGGCGGGCCGTATGCTTGTTTGCCACCTCTGTGGCATAAAAAATGTATTTAAATGACTACCCTAGCAGCTTAAGAGACAGCAATTTGAAACCAAAGGCATTATAGCATAGCAAATAAAGTGAAGCTTTATAAAAATCAGTAGAAAATATAAGGTGGGTCTACTCTAGACGAGCTAAGCACGAGCGGAGCACATGCCGAGCCAAAATTCGTGTAGTGTGGACCGACTTACGAGCCTCGAACCACACTTGTCACCGCGAGCAGAGCGGCTCGGCTTTCGCTCAGCTTGTGCTCGGCTCGTCTTGCGTAGACCCACTTCAGCTAGTATAGCAGAGCAGGTGCATAACATATCACAAACTCACAAACTTTTCACTTGTAACAGTTGTAGATTTGATATCGAATTTAAATAGTGAGGAAAACGGATAAAACTTCGAGGTTCGGTTCATTCACGCCGAAATGATAACAAAAGTTGGAATGGAACAGTGAGATCAATAACGTCAAAGTGGGATCTAAAAACTTTCTACGGTATAAGTTTGGTACTGAAAATGTTTACAAAAGCCATTAGGTTGATATGTGATATAATCAGGGGCCCAAGTCTGCTGTTTTAAATTAAGCGACCAACTATTGCCATACTAACACCACCCAAAAATTTCCATATTGGTATTCTGCTAAAAGTTAACTAGTATCTCAATGTATTGACTATAGAGTATCAGTGGAATATGAACGGAATGGTCGACAGTTAAAATCTACCATGAACTACTGTTTGAGTTAAATCGCTTTTATGTGAAAGATACTACCTAAAAGATCAATAGTAGTTCGATAGTGTGTCAATGAAATGGCCTCAGACTAAACAAATATGAGAATACCAAATGTCAAAAACTATTCAAGTGACACACTATCGACACTCTATTGGTGCATTTGTATTTATAGACCTGTAGCGCTAGGTTCTGATGTTTCAAAAACATTAAAGTTGCTTGTATTTCGCATATAGTTTTCGGGCCATTTACCCAACCTTATACATTAGTTTGTGTCATCCTAGGTACTTGCATAGGTAGAAATTTAGGTATTTGTCTTTTCGATCCGTTTTGGACGAAAAGATAATTAGAGATAAAAAATTTACTTTCATGATAATAACGAAGTACTAACTAATATACATAAGCATTTTGTGTCATCTCTGTCCACGAAAATCCTGATATTTAATCAGTACCTAACACGTCACCCAACTAGCTCTAAAAAATATTACAATAAGTTAAATATATGTTAAGCGTTTCAAATTACTTATATCTGTTATTCAAAATATTTTGTGTCGAATTCATCCACGATATTTATTGATTATTTAATTTTTTATTACAACACTCTGTAAAAGCCACAAAAGAAAATGCAAGTTACTAAAGTTACGTCTATAAGATTATTGTAGTGTAACAAAACACTATTCATAATTTGTGCTGTTTTTATGCACGAAATCTTATTATTTCATTAAAAAATAACCAAACTTCGCGCGAAGGGCGAGCGCGGCGAAGAAAGCGGACGCGCGGGGGGGGGCAAACAAAATTCGCAAATTATAGTAGCGGCACGCTATGATGACCGTTTTGACGTTTGTCCACTCATGAAGTTTCGTATTAATTAACAAATTATTTGAAGGAGCAAATTGCTGTTCTTTATTGTCAATAGTGACGTTCAGTTAGTCATACAATTTATCGAATGTATGATTTTAGGACACATTTATTTATTACATTGATTTCTAAGCTATGTTATTAGAGTCCCGCGAACATTTATCCTTTATTTTTATATATGGTGTACTTATTTACCACACAACTCGGCATAAGTTTTTTGAAATTTAAAGTGTGCATATAAAGTATGTATATTCATTTTCATTCCAATATTCAGTTCGTTCAAATATATTAAGTAAACATTTATATTTTTGTTTTATTAAACCTTTTTAATCATGTACATACTACTTGCAACAAAAACTTATCGATTTGATTATATTTTCTTCGAGAATAAATTGACATTTCACATCACTTTTGTAATACGTCAAAACGGTCATCATAGCGTGCCGCTACTTTAGTTGTGCGTAGCAGTTGTTCCAACAGGAAACGGTGATTATTTTTATCTCTATAGGTAGAAGAGGCACATATTTCGCACCCCCAGGGTAATAAAGACATAAGTGGTATTACGTCGAAATCCCGATTTTACCATATCTGAAAATACATTTTTATTTTCATATTTTTCTTGTTAAATGAATTATTATATGCAAAACTTTGTTTTAAAAAAAAACTGAATGTGTGATTTTCGAGAAAAAGGAATTTGTGATAAAACGCAAAGAATAAATTGACCAATAGGACATACTGAAGATTATGATGCTTTTCGTTAAAATTGAATACCTATACAAAATAAACAGTATGTAATAAATATTATGATCTTATTCCGATTTGTCATTTATAATGCTAGTCTTTATAAACACTATACTCATAAAAAATAATTTTAAATATCGATTACCGCTTTTTTCCTCTAAGAATAATTTGTTGCACCGATTCACAACACTGAATACAGAGCACGGGGAGCCAACGGAGGCAACGTAAGGGTGAACACGTCTAGAAAGCACCTTTTCTCTGATGATGTTCCGCCACCTGTTCCTATCTTCGGCGGCGTGAATAGCTCCATAAAAGTCGAGAGCGGTGCGGATTTGGCCAGACCAACGCATTCGGGCCCCCCTAGGTCTTCTATCGTCCCTTTGCTAGTGAAAATAAAGTCGTTTGAGGACGTCTTTACGTTTCCTGGCGATGTGGCCGAAGAATTCAAGAATTCTACGGAGGCAGATGGTAGAAAGCCTTGTAGATATATTGAGCTCTTTGAGTAATGATGCAATGATCCGTCCATGGGATTTACAGTAGTCTCCTCCATCCGCTTTCCTTGGGGTCCAGGTCTCGGCACCATATATGAAAATTGAGAACACCGGAGTGGTCACCAACTAGCGTTTTGTATTTATGGAGATGTTTCTTTCTACTCAAACTCTTTGTAGCTGTGACACAACATTTTTAGCCCAGGTAAGTGAAACTGTGAACTATTTTCTGGTTAAGCGCGCCAGTGACCTCTGGCTTCTGCGTGCGGTGTACCACCATGATCTTAGTTTTTGCTGTTTATGGAAAAGCCAAGTTCTTCACTGACCTGTTCCATTCTGTTCAGTAAGGTGATCATCTCGCTTTCGTTGGCAGCTAACAGTGTGGTATCATTGGCGTAACGTAGTAAGTTCGTTATCTTCTCGCCACCAATCGTGTCACTATAAACGTTGAACTAAATGGGAGTCAGTCCTGCCTTACTCTCTTAAAAGTCAAAACTGAAAGGTTGTGACGTCAGTTTATCGACTCATATGATTTCCTGTTTGTTGCAGTATAGTTTCTGCAGCAGCGCAGTTAGATGCGGCCGCACGCTAAGCTTCGTTAGAATTCTCGACAAAAGTTTCCAGTTGACGCAGTCTAAGGCCTTACTGTAGTCGACAAAACACATGCGTGTTGAACTTATATGCTTTTTCAATAATAATAAATAAATATATATATAAAGGGACAATTCACACAGATTGAGCTAGCCCCAAAGTAAGTTTCAAACTTGTGTTATGGGATACTAACTCAACGATATTATATTTTATAACAAATACATTTATAGATAAACACAAGACCCGAGGCCAATCAGAAAAAGTTCGTTTTTCATCATGACCCGACCGGGATTCGAACCCGGGACCTTCTGGGTGGCCGTCTGGCGTGGTAACCATTACGCCACGGAGGTCGTCAATAAGTTGTTGGAGGTTCAGGATTTGTTCGCGTGTATCCTTTTCTTTCACAAATCCGGCTTGTTCTCGCTGCATTTGCCAATCCAAAAAACGTAAGGTTGCGATTGTTCAGTATGTGGCGCAAGGAAGATTTTGCTGCCATGAGAGATCAGAGCAAGAGTGCAATAGTTGTCGCATTTTCTGGTCGGCCTGACCAGTCGCCATGTCGCCAAGTGTAGGTGCAGATTTTGTGCAATAAGTCGATGAACGCGTCGCCTAAAGCCTTCAGTATTTCTGACGTAATGTGATCTTGTGCTTTCCTCTTTTTTAATTTGTTTATTGCCGCTTTGATTTCAGAACGTAGTATGGGTGGTTTGGTTGCTGATTCGGAAGATTCCAATTCAAAGGCGTATCATTGTTGATAGCAGGTTCTTTATAAAGGTCTTCGCAGTAGCTACACCATCTTTCGGCTATGGGTTCAAGGTCGTGTATTGGGTTACCGCGAGCATCTTCAATCACCCAGGAAGTTTTTGGAGAGCGGGCGAACTTTCTTAAAGAGGTCTCTCGTGTGAAGTTTAAGGGCCAATGTACTGACTGTGACGTCAGGCGGTGGGCATTCTTTTATCGTTTCTTCCAACGTGCTCTGAAAGATCGACTGTTCCGGGGGCTCCAAGGTCTGGGCTTAGGTGGTGTTTTCCTTTTGGGAGCCTTTAGACGAGCAGTGAAAGTGGCCACTAGTAGGTTGTAATCTGAGCCGCGCCCAGCACCGGGAAAGGTCTTTACATTTTTTTGGATCTCCACCGTGTGTTTATTATAATTTAGTCAATTTGGTTTGAGGAAATATTGCCGGGGACTACATGTGTAGAGGCGTTTTGCATGGTATTAGAAGCAGGTGTTTATAATGCTTAATTTTCTTCCAATGCAAAAGTCAAGAAGTCTTCCTCTATGTTAATTTCTAATGCCGAGACCATACCTTCCTACAACAGATTTTGAGTGATCGTCGGTCTTACTATTTCCCAACTTTGCGTTCTAGTCACCAAGGATTATAGTGGTTTCCTGATTGGGTATTGATTGAGATGAACTCCCTATATGCTTATCATCAATTTTTTATTACCTATTAATGCCTTATTAAAAGATTTAATTTAGTCTATGTGATACGAATGCTATTCCTATGCATTACCAAACATTTTACCTCCTTTGAAGGTTCATTTGTCGATACCATGCTTATTTGATTCATCTGTAGAAGATTAATTACATTTCATTTTAAATTAAATAAAATTTATAAATGTTTATTTTAAAACTGCCAATAGGTTTAACGATAACAATAGATTTTTAGTTGAATTTAATATAAAATATTTCAATAAATTAAAAGTTGTACATGAACACGATTTATTTATTAATAAAAAAAAAGTCTTATAATATAAAAAAACAAACGTATTTTTTTTGTCTTTTTATTTATTAAAGTTTGTATTTGAACACGTTTTTTTTATTAATAGTACGTTATTGTCGTACTCTGTGATTGTATTACATGAAGTGTTTTGTTTTTTTATTAATAAAAAAATAATAAGTCTTGTAAATAAGACAAAAAATATATAATTATGTTATTTTTATGAATCAAACCAAGTTTGTACCTATTCTGATTATTTTTTTCTAGATTTGAATGAATATAGGAAACTTTAGGTAGATAAAGTTAATATTTACCAAAAGTACATTGTTTTTTCAGTATTGTTATTATTAAATAGTATATTTGTAACCATACAGACATTAATTATTATTGTTTAAAAACAAATAGTTCATGTGAACATTTCGTTGCTCCTTATTTACTTTTGACATTTAACTAATTCCTTGGTATTAAGAGATATGGATGTCACATTTTTAATTACCTATATAATGGAAAACATCAATATCATTACCTATTACATAAGTGCTTTTGACAAATATTTAAATTGAAAAAAGGAGTAAGTAACTGATATGGCGCTAAATAACAAATTTGACACAGGGGAAAAATGGAGTAAGTTTAGTTATTCTCGCAAAATTGTTTGGTACTATAAAACATACTTTTTGTAATATACATTATTTTGTAAATAAATTTGGCTCAAACTCGAAAACTTAGTATTTTATATATAAAGTCCATTTTGATAACTAGTGTAATATTTTAATTTTCTTATTTCTAAAAAACCATAAACTATTGAACTGACTTGAAAACAACCACCATTGCAATATTTTTTCTCCTTTTTTTGATGTTAAAATCATTCTTCTACGATTAAAAATAAAGCTTTTACTGAAAAATCTACTTTTTCGGGTTACGTCCTTTTCGAATTGAATGAGGGTGCGATTTGTTCATCATCATGATATCGTAGGTACCGAACGAACTTGTGTGCGTGCGTAGCGTATACCCCCTACATCGCCGCCTGCGCGCGTACGCCCGTTTCGACCGAAATTATTGTTTTGGTGTTTTATTCATTTATAACGTGCATGAAATTGACACAAATTTACAATGTAGATTTTTCATGCATTTATGATATTAAATATGTGAACTCTAATGACTGTAATATTTTTTTGCAGCGTTACTAGCTTTAAATAGGAAAATAATTGAAAATATTAACATTGCATGTCTTAATTTGGCACAAATTTATTTATTGGCCTTAAGTAAGTGATCTGAGATAGGAAATAGTTATACAACCAATTGTAATTTTTTTTTTTGTACTGTTATTACATATTGACCCTATTTCAGTTTTGCTCTGGCCGAAGATGACACAAACTGGGTTTGTACACTCCGCAGGCTATCCTAGATATGATACCATAATTATTTTAAACTTTAAATTAATTTTGTCAGTTTTGATTTAATTATATAAAATCAACCACAAACCATCGAATTGCGGAAAATGCAAGTGACAGATCTGACACAAAACGCAATAATAAGGTTCTTAGGTACGTCCGTGTCCACAGGCGAGAAATCAACAACTTTAGAGTTTTTGAAACTTATGACCTCATTTTAGCCCAGCGCTATCGGTCTATTAGCAGACTTGGGCCCCAGGTATGGTTTAATTTGTTATGCCATCTTTCTAAAAGGTTGGTAAATGCGGCCCTTCTTAAAAATTTTGAAGTTCTTTGTACATACTTACCCGAGATTAATTTTATTGATCGGCAATATTTCTTAAGGAGCTCGATGGCGTCGTTCTGTGTCGCAAATTAAGCAACGTCGACCCTACGTAATATAATGTGTACAAACTAGCCTTACTGTTTATTCGCTGCTGTTAATCGAATGCTGTTAATTGAAACGGGACATTTATCCCAGGATGTACCTGGGATAAATGTCCCGTTTCTTCGTAGTCTTTATCCCGAGAATGCGAACCGCTGGTATCAAATGTTATCTCTTTATATTAGCTTTATGAACATTAAAGATTATGCAAAAGGTTATCCTCGTACCTACTAATTTGCTTTAAAGTTATAGCGTTTGATCCTTGCTTATTTTGGATTTTGCTCTGAAAACTTGTTTCGGAGTTCCATTAACTTTTACCCCTTTTTCCGCCCTTAGAAGGCCCTTAGTTACTCAAGTTTGTAAAGTTTCTGAGATAACAATCTGCTCAAATTTTTAATTGTTTTGTAAAACTACTACAAAACTCTAGAATTAGTAATTGTTTTGACTTTAATTAACGTTACACAAGTACTCGATACTTGGGGGGTGTAACTGTTTTGTTTATAGAAGAAGGTGGTAAATGATATTCTTGTTAGATTTGTCTAGACGCGTGTTACATTAGCCAAAATATCAAGGTTGCTCACTTCAAAATGTGAGCAAGTAAACCACATAATTTTGATTGTAACACGCGTCCTATAAATTCACATTATGAGAGTTCTTCTCTATTTGGTCGGTTTCTTCAATCTTGTTGCCTATATATGGCTTAATTTTTTTAAGCTAATAGCTATGATATGAAAATGAAAGCATTTTCTATGCCCATAAAAGCCGGTTCAAAGAGCACTGAAGAAGTTTTTGTCTAAGCTGGGTATTTTTTGAGCCATCGTCTTTCACCACCAATACTAATCTTCCTGGTAGCTCAGTGGTAAGAGCACTCAGTCGGATATCGAGAGGACGTGGGTTCGAATCTCACCTGTTCAAGGGCGGGGTGGTGAAATTTTTCTTAAAAAAATAATCCAAAATAAGAATGGCTAATTTCCTAACAACTATAAATAAAATCTTTATAGGTTTATTAAATAAACAAATATTCTTGGATGAATCACGCAACGCCATCTAGTCACAAACTAAGCAACTAAGCTTGTACTATGGGTACTAGATTACTAGATATACCTTATAAAATACTTTTTTTTGTAAATAAATACTTATTATACATAGAAAACACCCAGGCAAACAGACAAGTTCACGCACACAAATGTTTGCCTTGCGCAGGATTCGATCCCGCGGCCCTTGGGATAAAGTGACTTTTGCTAGCCACTCGACCACCGGGCCTGTCTTATTGTAGGTGGACATAATGCATTGTAACGTAGTAACTTGGTAATAAGCTAAAGTGGTTGTAAACTTTAGTACCTCGACTGTTTTTTCACGCTAAAACGTTTCAGAGAGGCTACCCTTAGCGGCAGATGCTCGCCGTTACTAAGCTACATTGTTAGACGATTTTCCGGATTAATGTTTAAAGTTTATTATAGTCAAAATATTTTTATTCAAATAGGCCTAATACAAGCTCTTTCGAATCGTCACAATTTTTCCCTACCACCAGTTCAGACGGCAGATTTGTACTAAAAACAACTAGCAAGAAATTAAGCACTTTTCTTGCCCTTTTAAAATGGTACTAAAAATTACAATGACAGAATATATTAGCAGATCTGTGGGAATTTCGAGAAATAGCTGTTTATTCTCGAGAAAGTGTTAGGATTACTCTCTTCTTAATTTCACAATAACAGCCTTATTTAATAACAATTAATAAAATTTATTAATATTAGATCACCGAAATCTTATTCTGATTCTAACACCAGCGGGTCTATTCTTGTAATAAAAACAGTTAAAATTTATATCGCTATCTCTCTCGTGTATGAGCAAGATAGCATGAGATTGAGACTAGATTTTAACTGTATTTAGACCCGCGGTGCCTGAGCGTTTAAAATATTATACATGTCGTCAGAAAATTTTATTGTTAAAATATAACCCTACATTTAAAACTGTGAAACATCTTGTAAAAGCTTTTGATATGGACACCCGATTCTCCCAAAGCTCACGGGGGCTTAATGCCGCTTTTATCTCCAAATTATGGACAGGCTTCTTGGCCTCTAAAACATTTACACAGAGAATACACTTAGCTTTATCAAATTAGGTTACTTATACCTGAGAACTTCAGTGTTTGAGTAAAATTAAGTTGTACTATATTTTAAGGAATTATTACCGAGTTTTTTTACGCGATGCTATTGGTCCATTATGATCCACGTAATCATTTCTATTGCAAGCGCTGCCATTGGTTAATGCAATAACCCATCTCACTCTGTCAATATCCGAAATGTGCGAGGTAAATATACAGTACCTACTCGTTTGTTAAAAAAATCTGATTATGGTGAGTAGCAGGTACGATTCCCGCAATGACGCAAGCCACTCGGACTCAGATCAGTTTAAAAGTGTCCGATTTGCCCCCTCAGCCAGTATACATGCAAGTACTTAATTTTAAAGATATACTTATACGTAATTTTTGTTTGTTCCAGGATGAACCGGCATCATCGGGGGACAGCGGTGATGAGAGTGGAAGCGAGCCAGAATCGCCAAGCGAGAAGCTTCTTCAGGCACAGAATCACAAACAAGATTGGACTTGCACGGATACCGACCGAGAAGGCACAAGCAGGTATTTAAAGACATTACTTTAAACATTCTGGGTGTACATTCAGTCAATGAAAGAGATGAGCAGGACCGTTAAATGATTCAAGTTTTCTAAATATTGCGTGAAGGATTTACGCGAATTTTTATTTATCAATAGTAGACATATTGTACAGTCAGGTGCACGTTGAGATTTACACTTGCATACAATTTTGGCTCTTAAGACATAGAACTTAAGAACGGTACAAAGTCCAATATGTAAAGGTCGACCTGCTCTTGACTGTACTATGTAATTACAAAGTTTCATAACGATACTAACATTATTAGCATCAAAATATTTGTTCTTAGATCTCTAACCTAGTTTCCCCTGTTATTGAATGCTGTACATACCTTGTAGATAGATAGATAGATAGATAAAACATTTATTCGTTTGCCACGGACAATACAATTTACATAACACAATTAACACTTATTACTAACTTACAATAACACAACAGCAACTTAAAGAGAAGTAGAGGTGGCTTATTGTAATATTTCATCCAAAAATAATAGATTACGATAAAAAAAATGATTTTTTTAAATCGATTAGATCAGAAAGTCTACAAATAGGTGTTAACGAAACTATTTTTTGTTTTAGGGATCTAAGCGAACCATTAGCATCTACATCATCGACCACCCCAGAAGCAGACAGTAGTAAATCCAACCAGCCATCTTTACCCAAGCTCTTGCCAAAGATTGACCTTCCTGGGGGTGCTATGTTATACCCTGGGGTTCTAGCTGGATTAGACAGTCTTGGGTCAAACATTGGCCTGGGTAACTTGGCTATGAGTTATCCTCATAGCTTTATTCTGGGATTAGCTAATCAAGGGCAAGATGGGGGTAAGTTTTATGGTAAATTATGGACATCGATAGATGTCTATAAATGATAATTTATAGACATTTATGACCATTCTCTACCTACATGTCAAGACAAAAATCTCAAACGTTTAAATTCGCATGTCGTTACACACAATGCGAATTGGAATTTTTTTGGTTGGTGGCAACCATCGAGATCGTTCCCTTTCTGTAGCAAGACACTCAAGCTTCATTATGTTCAAGTTTGATGATATGATATGAATAGTCGAACAGAAAATTACCACTCTCTCACAGAATGTCGACGTGCAGCATTAATACGTTTCGTTCGGTGAATTGGAGAATGAGAGAGCAAGATTCCCACACCACAGTGGAACCAATCACTGCATAGTTAGTCATGTTAGGAAAAAATGGTCAGAATTAGAATACTGCAAAATATGTACATTTAAATAAACTTGCTATTGTATTTTCCAGCTTCCTCATCATCAGCCCAGCACCAGTTCATCACAATCCCCCTGTCGATGGCTATGGCGGCGGCAGGTACTCCATCTTCCACAGTGACCAACGGTGGGCCAGTGAGCGCATCAAGTGACGACAGCAGTGAGCTCCAGGACCTCAGCACTGGCAGAAAGTGACGCACAGAGATCGTTAGTAAGTGTAATGGTTATTTCTTGAGTCTTTTCATAGAGTTTATTTAGCAATAAGCTACACTTATTACAAAATGAGGAGTGACAGGTAACCTAATGAAATGTGTTAAGTTACCTCATAAATCTTACTAGTTTACTACTTAATCTTTTTTTATGTCATACGGCGCATACGGCAGGTACACAAAGAAGCGGGCCAACAAATGCACCAATAGAGTGTCGATAGTGTGTCACTTGAATAGTTTTTGACATTTGGTATTCTCATATTTGTTTAAGTCAGTTTTTAAGAAGGGCTACATTTACCAACCTATTAGAAAGATGGCATAACAAATTAAACCATACCTGGGGCCCAAGTCTGCTAAATACAAATGCACCAATAGAGTGTCGATAGTGTGTCACTTGAATAGTTTTTGACATTTGGTATTCTCATTATGTTTAAGTCCGAGTCCATTTCATTGACACACTATCGAACTACTATTGATCTTTTCGGTGTATCTTTCACATAAAAGCGATTTAACTGAAATAGTAGTTTATGGTGGATTTTAACTGTCAACCATTCCGTTCATATTCCACTGACACTATATAGTTAATACATTGAGATACTAGTTAACTTTTAGCAGAATACCAAATTTGGCAATATGGAAATTTTTGGGTGGTGTTAGTATGGCAATAGTTGGTCGCCTAATTTAAAATAGCAGTCTTGGGCCCCTGATGAAAAGTGTTCACATCACACACAAGATATAAATAGAGGAGGAACGCATTGATAGCGCCACTAATATTATATATAATATAAATAAATAAAATAAATAATAAATTAAAGGGACAATTCATACAGATTGAGCTAGCCCCAAAGTAAGTTCGAAACTTGTGTTATGGGATACTAACTCAACGATATTATATTTTATAACATATACATATATAGATAAAAAGGAGAAGGGTCACTCAAATCGATATTCCGTGAGAGAGTGGTACTTTCGGTCGACCTAGACAGTTTCATATAATTCTCTACCACACCATTTACACTCCATACAAATTCGTTGCCTTAAGGTTGTATTGAAAAGATTTCTTACAGCAATAAGGCCGCCTTGCTGCATTATACTGTAACTTTTACTGTATCATTTTGTGAATTGCAAATAAAACATATTCTATCTATCTTCTAATAACATATTGTTTTTGTTTCAGCTATCACGAAGATCGAAGACAAATAAGATCTTATAGGTTACTAAAATATTGCTTACCAAAGTTTATTTGGACATGGTATTTAATTGTATAACAGTGTATGCGTAAATATTGTTGATTAGTTTAATGTTGTAGACAATCGTCCTAACCTCGTTTTTCGAAGCAATCGTATCTTCTTGGAGGACTATAATATTCTTATTTGCACTTAACTGCCTGCCTACTCTTGAACACTTGGAAACTCGGTATTTGATTTTTACGTTTAATTACTCTTTACAGATTAGTCTAGCGCTAACTACTATACCATATGAAATCGGATTGTACGCTGACGAAAAAGTTCTCTCTAAAGTCATTATAGTAAAAAACGCCATGGTCAGTCAATTCAAAACAGTCTGCCGTAAAAAGAGGTTAAATAATTAAACATTAAATAAGTTTACATACTGTAATTGTATTTCTACATTAAAAAGAAATATTAGGAATTTTGATCACAAATATTTTAGTGCTGATTTCAAGAGTACAAATTAGCATTTGTCAATAATTTTAAATTTGAATTATACGGAATTGAAATTGCGATTATATTCAAGATTAAGGTAGCTGGTGTATCTAAATATTGTCTTCTGCCAAACGAAACAAGAAGGAAAAATTCACCTTTAAAAAATTACTCTAATATTAAAAGTCGTTTAATAATTGCGAATATTATAATTTCCTAATAGATTCGTTTGTTACGAAAAATGACTTCGGACGATGGTCTATTATTATTATATTCTGTAACATAATTCTTTATTGCATGAGACTTTCAATATTTTAAGTTTTTTTTTAATTATCTACAACGTCATACTCATCTCAATGCAAGGAAAAATCGTTCAAAATCAAAGTCAACTATTTTTAATCAAATAGGCCTACTACGAACTCTTTCGAATTGTCACATTTTTTTTCCTACCACCAGTTCAGACGGCAAATTTGTACTAAGAAGAACGGGCAATAAACTTAGCACTTGCTCTTTCAAATTGAAGATAGTTTAGAACAAATACTATCTTTTTATTGGGCATAACAATAGCTACAATCTTCTCATTATTTTTGAACCATAATTCAGCAGCATAAAGATAAAATTAAATTGATTCCATATAATTACTTGCCTAATTAAGGATTTTGATCGAAAATCAATCATTAATAAGTTAATTTACGTAACGAGTACCTAGTTCCTTTATAACGTTTTAAATTATAATTTTTATAGTATAATAAAAAGTATTTTTATTACTGCTAGTGCTTTTGGGACCGTGACCGCGGTCCCAAAGTTATAAAGCTTCAATGTCAAAGTTCATGTTTTATCATGTTAGGGGTAAGACTAACACATCTACTTTCCTACAAAAAAAAACAGTCTTTATGCAGAAATTGTTGACTCTACTCTTAAGTTAAATAATTAAGTTAATACTCTTAAGTTAAGCACTTACCGTCTAAGTGCCCGCGAGGACTCACAGGATAAAGAATTTTAAATTTTTGACTGATCTAATTATTCTTATTAGACAGTGGTAGTCTTGCCCCGGTGGTAGCCTTACCCCAACTGACCTTATTACTATAATAACATATTATTATATCGAGACATATAAAATTATATCAATAAATATTGTAAACCTCATAAAGCGGTCTTATATCTTGCCTTTGTATAAAATTATAATCGTCTAATTACTCTAGTTAATTAATAATTGAAAACAGTGTAATAAAAAAAAGGTTAATATTGAAAAATAACTTAATTTATTGTTTGTAGTAAATAAGATATTATTTGTTTGTATCAAAAATAACAAAACGTATTTTTGTATCAAAACAATTTAATGCTGTATTTACATCTGCCGGGAAAACGCGCGGTAATGCACTCATAAAATAAGATCGTATTTACATATTATACAGACACAATTTTATAGCTCCAATGAATAAACGGACAAGACAGCTCGTACACGTCTAAAAAAAAGGGTACAAGTATCTATACTAAAATTTACTGTTATTTCGATCTGTTACCCCAAACAGTTCACCCTAGGGTGAACTCTGGGAAACGCATGTACAAAAATTTACCTTTATGTAGGGTGAATAGTAGCATATCGAGAATTCTTAGGAATTGTGTTTCCCAGAATTTACCCTAGGATGAATTCTTTAGGGTATCAAATATCCGAAAATTTACATTATATTTTTTCGTTTCAGAAATCTTGCTCATTTAATCGGCTGACAATTTAATTCTGTTTAATTTGTTTCAACAGCAACAATAAAAAATAATGATTTGTTTAGTCATACATAGATAAAAATTATAAAATTGTAACTTTCAACGACATCGCGCCTTAATTTTTACTTTGTTTTCAAAATTAGAAACATCACATCATTTCGTTCAACTTCGCGAGTGTAGACCTAGCATTACATAGTGAACACTGACAGATGTGAATAAAGCCTACTTTGTTGGGGGGTAATATTTTAGCTCGAACTTGTCCAATAGATCTCTTGGCATCGACAGGGGTGAAATAAGACCTTAAAGAATAGCTACAAAAAAAAACGAGATTATTAGCTAAGATTTATTTGTCCTCTAGAGAATAATATTTATATCTTTGTTTTGGAAATATGAAAAACAAGCTACAGTCTGTAATCGACGGTAATAAGTTGTATACTTTGCTCCTTATATGTTAAGGTTTACAGTCGTTAAGCACGGTACGGTGCTGTGCGGTAGTCGCGCGGCTGCTGTGCGGTACCGCTGCGGTTTCTTACGCACACGTAACATAGGTACACGAAATTATTCGTTTCGTCTATTCTTAGCCGCTGGACTTGCAAACGTGCAAGACTAAAGTCACGCAGACCGCACGTCATATGCAAGCTTTCGTCAATGTATCTCGTCATGCGGTGCTGACGCGACGTGGCCGGCAGTTTTGATTATTTATGCAAGCATTCGTCATGCAATCGTCAATTGATGAAAGCGTGCACATGACATGCGGTTTGCGTGGACTATTGTCCTAAGAGGGAAATGGTGTAATAAATAAAATAAAAATAAATAAAATCCATTAATTTCAGACTATATACATATTTAAACCACGCGACGCCGCATCGGTACCACACCGTGTGTTCACCATGTACGGCCAGTGGCAAAAATATGTTGTCACTTTCCAACCTTGTCATAACGTTGTTGATATGTCCACTCAAAGATCTTTAGCAAATAATATGACTGTCAGAACAAGCGTCTGAGCGCAACCGGTGGAGGCGGCAAGATCGTGTAGAGTCACGATCCTCAGCAGTGAGGGAACGATCAAGAAGAAGAAGAATTAAAGTCAAAATATAAAATATTTTATTCTGTCCCTCGCGGCTATTTAGACAAGTCATTTACAATGAGAGTGTAGCATATTATTATTCTGTATTAAATATTAAATAAATAAGCTATTTAGAGTAAATTACCACCACTTCGGAAACAAAGCAAAATGACCACCGGTAAATGAAATGGCGAAAGAAAGCCGGCTACGGCCTTTTTTGTCCATCAGAGTATTTTATCTTCTATGTTCCATTTTTTTTTTTCAATTTTTAAAAAGTTATCAACAGTGACAAGGTACTAAAATTACTACATATTTATACCAAATACTATAGAAACTACCGAGTTAATACGCACAGCTTCGGAAGAATTCGGGCAAGACGGCGACACTAGCGCCCCTACGGCATGAGGGCGGCATGAGGTGAACGATTTCAAAACTTTTGTGCGTTTTGTATGCAAAATGTTATAGCGCCCCTAGCGGCATGAGGTGAACGGAGGTTGCCAAGTCATTGTATGAGAAACGTCAAGAGCTGTGCGTATTAGTCTTCTATAGTATTTGTTTATAACGCTGACTGAACGGTGAAATCTTTGAAGTTTGAACCCCACGATGTAAAGTAGCTTACGTTATCATAGTTGTTTTTGCATTTTGTATTATGTTACAGTTTTTTTTGCCCTGTGTAGTTAATCGAGTACTTATCCTTAAAATTTCGGAAACCCGAAATGTTTTATCATTACATAAAGTCGCGGTCTGTATTAAAGCGGGCAAACAGGTATGGTTTTAGTTAATATTATTATTTTTACAAAATTATTTATTGTTGTAAAAATAATTGGAATAGTCAATAATAAATATTTAGTTTTTAGTAGGCTCTTTTCATATTATGTTTGCGTGCATCATATTATGTTTTTAACATTATTCATATAGTGTAAGATACGGAACTGAGAATATTAAATAATAAGAAGTAATTAATATGATTATTATTATGAGAAAAGTCATTTCTGAACAGAAAAAGCATGTTATGTTAATATAATAATTATATGGGTTATAAAGGCCAATTCTAATGGTTAGTTTCTTTAATGGAATTAATATTTATATGGAACTAATATTCCATATATATAACTTCAGTATATAAAAGTTGCTCAGCGCGAGCAAAACACTGGTTTTCAGTTTGTAACCCAAGACATATTTAACTGATATGAATCGAGCCTTATATTTATTGGTATCGCTTCGCTTAAGCTCGCCCGCTATCACCAAGACCGCAACTTTATGACTGCTTAGGCATATTTATTTGCAATGGAAGCATTTATGTGACTTTTGTTTTTACAGTATTTTAAATAATTATTTAAGTACCGTCAAAATATCGAACGAGTTTACGAGTAATACGATTTTCTTTATTAATAATGTTTCTTTCTTTCAAGTTTTGTAATAAAATAAATATAAAATATGTTTGTTTTTTTATTTCATATTCCTTGCATTTAAATAAATGATTCTGAACAGCGCCACCTAGTTTATATTTTTTCTATAAATTTTTACATATACACACAACGCCACTGTTCCAAAAACTAAACCACTCAACGGATTTTAATGAAGTTTTCAGCAATAGTTAGAGCGATTTAGGAGGAAGGTTTAAATGTATGTATAAGACTTATAAGAATTTTCCGAAATTCCTACGGGAAAGCGGGACACGCAAACGAGGATAGGTTCAGTCTAACTAAAATCTAATAAAACTAAAAAACTTCATTAAAATCCGTTGACTGGTTTAAGTTTTAATACTTTGTAAAGATTCCTGGCATTTATAAAAAAAAGGACGGGTTGCACTCCGGGAGTATCGGCAGAAGTGAAAACTTAAACATCAACGTCTCCATCCGTTTTATTTTATTTTATTTCATTTTATTTATTTTTTACCCATCTATAAAAGTGCCAAGCGCCGCTAAAGAAGTTTTCACTTCAAAAAATATTCAATAGATGGCGCTGTGATCAGGATCAGACGCGAGCTTAACATTTTTCCCCCATCAAAAAAATTGCCAATGCCGCTAAAGAAGTTTTCTCTTCAAAAACTTCACAATTCACACAGCATTACCAGGTTCCAGGTGAGCTAGGCTTGACAAGCTTGACTTATGGGTATCATACAACGGTCAAATTATTGTTAAACATATACTAAACTTATTCCGTGCTTCAGAGGGCACATTAAGCCGTCGGTCCCGGCTGTTGTCAATGGATGACAGTCGTTAAGCCGTGGTGTTATGACGGTTTGAAAACACCGGCCTCCGCCAATCCGCATTGGAGCAGCGTGGCAGAGTACGCTCAAATCACCTTCGATTGAAGGGAGACTCGTATCCCAGCAGTGGGATGATTATGGGTTGATGGGATGTGATATACTTAAAATACATAGGCACGAAACAATAACAAACGCCTTCGAGATCGAGAATGGAATGGAAGTCATTATCTGATAACTTTTAATTAATTAAAAAATGTATTGTGCTATTCAAAAATATCAATACTCATGTAAGCATCTTCATTGAAGTTCATTAGCAGACATGCCTTCCCTTATTCACACAAGTAAAAACGACGTGACAAGGGAGCGCTGCGTTCCTGAGAAATGTTCGACGGTTCACACTGGACTTTCTGAACACTGCTTAATTTTTTTCACCTATTTTTATAATCCTTTAGAAAATTTTGTTGTTGTAATTTTTCATGTAACAACAACCGCGTATTTCTCAGCCTCTGAAGTAAATCAATGAAAGACTTGACCAGGGTAGAGAAAAACAAAGATTTTGACGCAAAAAATGTAAACTTTGTACAAATAGTACAAATTATGAACACTATACTATTGATAAACGAAAATTCGACTTAATCCCTTCACGTAATGTTTAGAACACTTTATTCATATTTTCGACTCTGCTCAACTCTTTCATTGGCTGACACACATGACTATTTTCCTGTAAAAATGCGCGTACTACGCCCTCTGGTGGCGAAGATAGGGTCACTGTCAAGTAATTCTCACGATTATTATACTTTCATGCGTAAATATGACTACATTTTTTTTACCACGTCACACAATCCGCCATTACTATTTTGATAAAAAAAAGTCCAAAGAGCAAAACCAGCAAAACCTAGTATCATTCACAAAAACATAATAGTATTAACGATGTTAAGCCAATATAAATTGACCTCCGTTGCTTCTCATTACAAGTACAAATATGTTGGATTACAATGTCTTAAATTACAACTTTCAGTTCATCATTGACTGGTTATATTGATATTCATACGAATGTCCGTCAACATTTTTATACGTTATTTAATAACTCGATGTTGGTTTGTTATTGGTCGATGGCTGGCCAATAAGTTCACTTGTGGATTAATGTATGGTTTGCAATGACAGCTAGAAAACCGTGGAGTAGGTAGGTAGTTTTGACGTTTTCTTTTTTTCTGTAAAATTCAAATTTTTAACTGGAAAAATGTTTTTTTAATGATGCGTTGGTTCACTATATTTTTTTTAAATCTATATATATAAAAGAGAAAATCACTGACTGATTCATCACGAAATCTCCGAAACCACAAGTGCCAGGAGTCTCAAATTTTGCAAGGGGGTTCCTTTTGGGGCGTAGGTGCTCACTAAGAAAGGATTTTTGGAAATTCATCCCCTAAGGGGGTAAAACGGGGGTGCAAAGTTAGTATGAAACTTTGCCGTTTTTGAAGTTATTCAAATGAAATTCAGCATGAAGGTTCTTTACTGAAAAACATGAAGCATGAGTAAATTTTTTTTTTTAAATTCATCCCTTAGTGGGTTAAACGGGGGTGCAAAGATAGTATGAAACTTTGCCGTTTTTTAAAGTTATTCGAATGAAATTCAGCATGAAGGTTCTTTATTGAAAGGCATGAAACACGAGTAAAATATTTTTCTCAAAAAACATCCCCTATGGGGTTAAACGGGGGTGCAAAGTTAGTATGAAACTTTGCCGTTTTTAAAGTTATTCAAATGAAATTCAGCATTAAGGTTCTTTACTGAAAAGCATGAAACATGAGTAAAATATTTTTTTCAAAATTCATCCCTTAGGGGGTTAAACGGGGGTGCAAAGTTAGTATGAAACTTTGCCGTTTTTGAAGTTATTCGAATGAAATTCAGCATGAAGGTTCTTTATTGAAAGGCATGAAACACGAGTAAAATATTTTTCTCAAAAATCATCCCTTAGGGGGTTAAACGGGGGTGCAAAGTTAGTATGAAACATTGCCGTTTTTGAAGTTATTCGAATGAAATTCAGCATGAAGGTTCTATATATTAAAAGGCATGAAACACGAGTAAAATATTTTTCTCAAAAATCATCCCTTAGGGGGTTAAACGGAGGCGCAAATTTCGTATGAAACTTTGCCGTTTTTGAAGTTATTTAAATGAAATTCAGCATTAAGGTTCTTTATTGAAAGGCATGAAACACGAGTAAGATATTTTTCTCAAAAATTATCCCTTAGGGGGTTAAACGGGGGTGCAAAGTTAGTATGAAACTTTGCCGTTTTGAAGTTATTCGAATGAAATTAAGCATGAAGGTTCTTTAGGCGATACGAAGTTCGCCGGGTCAGCTAGTAATAATATAATTCAATAGAAAATTTAGAAAAGATAAAACACAAACTTTGTCTGTTTGTTGAGGACGGCTGATGTCGATAAATGACTGTATTGACAGTGGTTAAGCCAAGTCGGAGACCTACAGGCGGCTTGAAAAACTGTGCAGCGTGGCAGAGTACGGTCTAATCCCCTTCGATTAAAAGAGAGACCCTTAATCCCGGCAGTTGGATGATTATGGGTTGATATTATTTGTAATACTAGTGATCCCGCTTTCCCGTGGGAATTTTGAAAAATCCTTTCTTATCGGACGCCTACATCATATAAACAATACATCCTCAAAATTCCAGGGCTCTACGATCATCGGTTTAGGCTGTGCGTTGATTCTCAGTCAGTCAGGACAAAGCATTTTATAAATATAGATGATTGTAGTACTCAAAAAATCAATAAAATATAATGTAAATTAATATATCTCCATGAAACTTGTGTTCACATTTGACAAGTAATGCTTGACTCGTTAAGGTTGCCACCATTACATATACTAGTCAGTGTTGCCAGATTTAGAGGTTTTCCCTAAAACCTAGGGGTTTTTTGAGGTCGTTGAGGTTTTTTCGAGGTTCCGATGTTACTAAATCTATCTAGGGGATTTTCTGAAGGTTTTCACAATTTTTACAAACTTGATTTATTTTTAATATTAAACAATGACACCAATTTAGTTGACCAAAACAAAATGAATGGGATATCAAAACTTGATAAATGGCAACAAATTCCGTTTTTTTTTCTCGAATTCCTGTGTGGCTTGCTTCTAACTTCGTTAGATGAAGTATTTGAGATTTTGAATTAATTTGAACGAAGCTTAAAAAAAGT
Source organism: Endotricha flammealis (assembly GCA_905163395.2). Classification (NCBI taxonomy): domain Eukaryota; kingdom Metazoa; phylum Arthropoda; class Insecta; order Lepidoptera; family Pyralidae; genus Endotricha; species Endotricha flammealis. The sequence goes on along the minus strand of LR990863.1, from coordinate 1,778,763 downwards.
TTTTTTTTCCTTTTGGGTCAAATCACAGAAATTTTTCTATAAATATAAGTTTTCTTTACACAAATTTCACAATTCACTTTTCACAATACAATTTTCAATTTCACAAAAACGTCAGAGGATTTTCTTGATCATAGTTGGGATTCTAGGGGTTTTTTCAATATAACTAGAGGGAAAGGTGAAAAAAATTCTGGCAACACTGATACTAGTGCACAACACACACAGACAACTATGTACATACACAAAACATATATAAAGTAAACACCACCAATGATCCATTGACTTAATGTAAAATAAAATTGAAGGCAAAAAAAAAACTATTTTACAATTATTATGCGTTTGCAAGTATGAATACTTCACCCCTATTAGGTTGGTATAATTTTACATCATTTATCAAGCTACCTTTATTATAGCCAATTGATTAAACATTGTTGATAACTTAGAAATAGCTTCATAAAAATATCAAATGATAAATAATATATTAAAATGTCAGGAGGAGTTTAGCAATGATAGATACAATATTCTAAGATAAAGATAAAAAGTATTTATGTGATAATCCATGTTTTGGACTATCTCCTTTGTGGAAGTTCGTCGACGTCCGTGGCGTAATGGTTACCACGCCGGACCGACAGCCAGGAGGTCCCGGGTTCGAATCCGGGTCGGGTCATTTTAAAAAACGAACTTTTTCTGATTGGCCTCTGTTCTTGGATGTTTATCTTTGCATTTGTTATAAAATATAGTATCGTTGCGTTAGTATCCCATAACACAAGTTTCGAACTTACTTTGGGGCTAGCTCAATCTGTGTGATTTGTCCCTAATTTATTTATTATTTGTGGAATTATGACAGTTTCTGAAACCTATCTATAGACAATAAACCAAAAAACCAATGACAGAGGTGAATGGAGATAGACATGTTATGCACACAATGTTTTCCGCAGAATTCGAGCCCGAACACCGGGCCTGTCGGAAATCTTTGCTAAATGTTCAAAAATATTTGCTAAATTCAGGAACATGAAAATCGTCCTTCAGATTATAGCAATTGGTGGTGGGGTGGCGATCGCCCGCCATAAGCGGAGCGGACGCGAGTTAGGCAGTGCTGACGCGTGCGCGGGCATACTGATAGAATTTTGTATGGATACCATACATTTTCATATTTCTGGGATAGAGCCCGGCCAGACTAGCCACTTTTAATCGGCGTTACTGAGCGATTCTATCTAGTTTTTCGATGAATTCACTGTCAAAATTCTGATCGCCGCCACTAAAAGAAGCTAGTCTGGCCCGCCATTATGGTCGGTGGCAGCTTGTTAAACTGTAATTAATTGCCTGATGGCGTTGCTAGTATTAAATTAAAATCGAACGAACATACAAGATTTTTTATTTATTTAGGTACCTATTCTAATACTTTATTTTTTTATTGTGCTGCGCATAGTGTTTTGTACGTAAGAGTACACAAACATTGTTTTGTTTTTTGAGGTATTACCTACGTTCAGAATTTATTACTTCTTGTTTTTTTATTTTTTTATTTTCTGAATTATGATTAAAAAGTTTATGAATTACAATAATTAATAAATATAAATGGACACCCTATAAAAGATGACGTGCGGTCCCAATTATGGTGCGCATTATTAAAATAATGTGACCATAGTTTGAGTTGAGCATTGGCAAAATATTTTATTCGCTTGCCACAATGAATTTTTAATTACCAGACATACAATGCATTTTCTTACAATGGATATTGACAGGAAAATTTTCAAATGGCACATCAATGTTACACATTCCTGCATACAGATTGTTTAATGAACATTAATGAGGCGGTTTGTGAGTTAATGTTAGGTTTTTCTAGCGTTTTACTTTGTATAAAAATGCCAGCTAAATTGTAACTTATATGGACATAACACATTGCTAACGGCAGCGGGTCAGTATGCACGCTGTCGTAGTCGCGATGACAGCCGCGCCGCGTTAAGCGTGTTGACGTTCATGTAATTGTATGAAATACAGAAGTTACCGCGCCGCTCGGAGCCGCTCTGCTGCTGGCAGTGTGTTTTGCCCTTCATATAGTAAAATTTCTCTTTAAAAAATATTTTCCACATCCAATATCATAATTTTAAATTATAAACTTAATAAACTAAAGGTAATAAGCATAAAATAATATAAATTAAAATATGCAAAATAAATTCATTTCATTTCATGTTAGGCTCGATTTTTCGCCCCAGAAACATTCTTATTCATGGGCCCAACGATGACACCTTTTAAAAATGGGGTCGGATGAAAGAATGAGGTCAACACGGAATAAATCATTTAGCTCCATGTTACGGCGCGCTCGGGCATGTGAGTTTATTACAAATTAATCGAAAAATAGAATGGTAGAGAAAAGAAAAAACTAAAATGTAATACGAAGTTATTATACGTATTTCCATTGTAATTAATATGTTTTATTTAATTTATTGTAGAAATGGCAAGTGAAAAAAGACCTATATTGATAGAGATTCTTTCTGAATATCTTCTTGTTAGATAGATTAGAAAAGGTATCTGACATTGTAAGTCTTCTGTAAGTGTTCGCGAAGGTACACAATAAAAAAAATGAACTCTTTCGGGGACCGTATGAAAAAGGGACAGCAACAAGGCTTTAGCTGTAATTATTAAGCGCAAACAGTCGTGCTTATAAAAGCACATGCACTGTTGGACATAGGCCTCCCCCAGATGCCGCCCCACATTTCATTTAACGTGTTGGCGAGAGCAGTTGGTGAAGATTTTGAATTATTAAAAAAAAGGTAAACTGTTGAGTTTCTTGCGGCACTTCTTCTCAACAGGCCGTTCACGTCTGAGGTGCTAGATATAAAATATTGACGTGCAAAAGTATTCATTGTTTTTTTTTTTTTTTTTATACCACACAGGTGGCAAACAAGCATACGGTCAGCCTGATGGTAAGCCGTCACCGTAGCCTATAGACGTAAGCAATACCGGGGGTATCACTCACGCGTTGCCAACCCTCCCAACCCCCCCAAGTGGAGCTCTGGAGACCTTACTCACCGTAGGAACACAACATGGCCGAGACCAATGCTATTTGGCTACGATCTTCTGTAAGGCGGAGGTCCTTCCCCAGACGGGCTGCTCCGATTTGAGCGGAATATCCGCTGTGCCCTACCTCTCTTAAATTCATTCATTGTAAATCTATTTGCAAAATAAATTATTTAATTTTTATTTTACGTAAAAGAACGCTGCTGCCCGTTCTTTAATTTTATCTAGTCGCCTTCTACGACACCCATGGGAGTAGGAGGAGTGGTATTCTAAGCTGCCGTCATCACAATACGACTGGGGCCCAAGTCTGCTATTTTAAATGAGGACCTATTGCCAGACCATCACCACCCAATCGTCATTATATTTCCATAGTGCCAAATTTGGTATTCTGCTAAAAGTTAACTAGTATCTCAATGTTTTGACTATAAGTGTCAGTAGAATATGAACGATAGACACTATTGGTGCATTTGTATTTAAAATTAGCAGACTTGGGCCCCTGTGCTTATGTATAGGTAGAAACAGATATAAACATGTTTAAATTTATTCCTAGCAGTACCTCTGTTTGTATGTATCACATTCAAGAAATTAGGTTTGCAAAAGCGTAGTGACAACTGAGTCCTCGATGGTCGATAGCCGTGTTTAGTGCTACAACTGCGGTGATCCAGTTTTAACATAATATATTATCGTGTTCACTCATGTTTTACTTCGGTCATAAAAGATAGCTGATCAATACATAGTTTTATCACGGTTTAAACGCATAAAATTGTGGTTTTATTCAATGATGTTAAAACTCTAGATATTTTAAACGATGTTCCAAAATATCGGGACAAACCCAGAATACGTTCCCGCTGTTGAGTCGTCTGTAGACCCAGGATCAACAACGGCGACTTCAGATTCCCAGGGGAGAAAAGCTGTCTTGGAACTCACAACGAATTTAATCAGCAAAATTTAATTAGCTAGTCATGACACGACTAGACTCAACTAATTCTAAACTAAATGAAATGGGATTCTAAGCTAATCAAAAAGTATAGCATAAAATTTCAAAAGTAAATAAAATAAAATAAAAATAAAAGTACGAATTAGGATTTGCACCTAATGTTTTAAATTGAAATTAAACAGAATAAACCATGTTCTCGAGTCTGGGTGTTTTCTATCCATATATTATGTATAAGTGTATATATTTACTATAATGTATCTGTTGTCTTATACCCATATAAAAGCAGGTTTTAAGCCTAGCTTACTTTGGAACAAGATGGCGCTGTATAAATTATGTAGAACTTATTTATTAAATCGCAATTTTGTTACAGATATTCTTGTAATGAAGTCGAAATTCGTCGTTCCAATCAAACTGTACATACCTGTACAATAGGACAACGTACTACACCATCGTCCGTCGATCCCCATTGATTGTCGGCATAGATAAAATGAGATTAAAGGGGAGCTCCTCGGAATAAGTAATAGATCTCTCGGACTAATTGCGAAATTTTCCATTCTGCGAACGTCCGCTACGCATTTGTTTACGACCGCTCTGTTTTGAATTATTGTATACAAATTAGATACGTATTTTTTGTAATTTTCTATTACTTCACTACATAGTATAAAACAAAGTCGCTTTTTCTGTCCCTATGTCCCTATGTCCCTTTGTATGCTTAAATCTTTAAAACTACGCAACGGATTTTGATGCGGTTTTTTTTAATTGATAGAGTGATTCAAGGGGAAGGTTTTAAAGTATCATACATTCCAAAATTCCCACGGGAAAGCGGGATACACGCAAACGAAGTTGCGCGGGTTTCGCTAGTATTAAATAAAGCAATAACAGAAACATCCGACTAATATTATAAAGGTGAAAGTTTGTCACTCATTCACGCTCAAATGGCTGGGCCAATTGTTTATGATGGTATGTAGGTATGTAACTGATTCCGTGGATCAATACATATGGTACTTTTTATCCCGAAAAGAAAGCGATTCCCGTAGGATTTGGTCAAAAGTCTGATAGTCAATGGCGCCTTAAAGTTGATGGCGCTGCGTAAAATTGAATGCGGCTAACTTCGCGGGCAGCAGCTAGTAATTATAATTCAACTTATAAATCCTGATAATCAAATTTTCATCCGCGACGTTATACTGTCCCAAACTCTGTTTTGGGTGAAAGAATACCGTAGTGTGCAGACGAAACTTTATCTTACTTATTTCGTCTTAACTTCTTCTAACTTTGCCTTCGTCGACTTCGCAAGAAATCTAAAACCTATAGTTTAAAATTCAGCTAGTTGCACATATTTAAAAATTCACCCTACATATTGGTTATTTTAAGATAGGATCTTTTCTCTAGACGAGGCCTATTATACTCAGTTGGTTAGTTTGGGCTGATTCAGATTAGCTTCTTTTAATCGCGGTGATCGGTGATTTTACCTATTTGACAACTAAATCCATCAAAAAATAAAAGAGAATCACTCAAAAAGGCCCATCGCAGCGACCTATACCCGTTTTCAAAAACAATTCCTCAAATTCTCCAAAACTCTAGGGTTTTCACCAATATCTATACTGTCATTAGTGCTCAGCCAATTCCTAAAGTTTATTAGCCACAATTTCTACTCGCTATCTATCTCCTAAGTGGTGATGTCAGTTTTCTGTGTATTTTTTATCTGGTCTGGTAAGTTGGTGAAAACTTAAAATTAGTTAGTCAGATTCAGATCTGCGCCATAAACTGAAATGATGATGATGACTATTTACAGCTCCAACTCCACCAGTCTCAAACACGATATGGGATTAATCCGACTAATTCAATGTTTATCTAATTTTCACGTGTAACACTGTAACATTGTGCTTGCATTGCTAATTAGCGTTAAACCACAACGCCGTCATTGTGTGTTGACTTTACCACCGAAATGTACTTGACATATCAGAGCTTATCCATTATATATGGATTACTAGATTGAATCAACATGGGATTATTATTTATCATATCAACTCATAATCCCATAATAAATAAATTTATTTTCTTGGACGAATCACACAACGCCATCTAGTCCCAAACTAAGCAACTAAGCTTGTACAATGGGTACTAGATTGCTGATAAATATACTTAAATACTTTTTTTTGTAAATAAATACTTAATATTATACATAAAAAACACCCAGAGCAAGGCAAACAGACATGTTCATGCACACAAATGTTTGCCGTTTGCCTTGCGCAGGATTCCAACCCGCGGCCCTTAGGATAAAGTGACCATTGCTAGCCACTCTACCACCGGGCCTGTCAAATAATCATCCCACTGCAGCGATATACGTTTAGCTTCAATCGAAGGTGATTAGTCCCCTATTCTCGTTACAAAAACAGTTACAATCTTATGTCAATCTAAAGCGCTGTCTCCCTCATACAACATAGGAATTGAGCAAGACAGTGCATGAGTTTGAGATTATATAGAAACTGTTCTGATACGATAGTAGAGGTAGAGCGTACTCTGCCATGCTCCAATGCAGATTGGGGGTGACCGGTGTTCTCAAGCCACCGACTTCGCTTGACGACACAAGCTTACGTCTCAAAAATGATGCATAATTTTTTTATCATACTACACAATGAAAGCTGAAGAAATCATATACATTTTTAATTCTACAGTCTACACTGCTTACTTATTTCCATACAAAAAGCGTCAAATCACTTGTTTCTGCTAAATAAAATAATTTATTTTACATATTATTAAAAGAATTAAAATGATTTAAAGAAGAATCTATGCATATCCTTCATTTATTTAATGACAAGCTGATATTTATTTTTTATAATGATTTTGTTTATATTGTATAAATAACCACAGAAGTTTTAATAATTTAAGCTCCAATTACTTTATTTATTGAAACACTAAATGATATTAGTCCTAGCATTTTACATTTCTTTTAGCGTGCATCCGACACCGCAGTTAACTTTCGTGGTGCAACACAATGCAACTCGGTAACATTAGGTAACATTTTTCAACTTTTTTTGTTATCAAAATGTTACCTACTAACATTTGGAAACGTTGATCTACAAAAATTCATCGCGGTGCGGTGTAGATGCAGGGTTAAATTCCCATCTGATTACTGAGTTAAAGATAATGTAAGAATTGTAAGAATCATTATATGTCTAAGAATAAAAAATAAATTAACACCACAAGACTTGAATAGTCCATTAAATTAAAATTGTCGAATGCCACAAAGTGTTAAAAACAAGAAAGGCTTATCCGAAGTGGACCGCGAACGGGGAATTGATCCAGACCTTAATAGGTACGGTCTGGACGTGAAAGAAAAAATGCTGAAATTATGAGATGGACTGATCGTGTTACGGGCGTCGGCAAAAACGAAGGCTGTGCACACATGCCGCGTACGCTGTCGCCCGCTTGGCGCTCGGAAACATCGGGCTGTGTACGCCTCTTTATACCATACGATCAGAATTATTTTCTTATTATTATTTTAAATATCATTATCATATCAACTAATAATCATCCCACTGCAGGGATACGGGTCTCCCTTCTATCAAAGGGAATTAGAGCGTACTCTGCCACGCTGCTCCAATGCGAATTGACAGATTTTCACCGCCTAAATTCAACCGCTTAAATGCCACCGATTTGGTTTAACGACTGTCATCAGCCAAATCGTACCCGCACCCTCTGGTGCTGAAGATAGGATCACTGTTACTACCAACGCGCCACACCGGACTGTCACTGTATTTACATATGACAAAAATCGTATCGTGACATGTAAAGAAGTTTATCAATTGCAGATAGGTAGTAGTGAGTGGCAAACAGGGCGTAGCTCTGTCTCCTTCGACTGTTTATAGTATTCACACTAGGTGATTTCTTGAACATCATTCAAATTTATCTTTATAAAAAAAAATTTTTGTTATAATTTAAAATGAGTCTCTTGAAATTTTATCTTGGTCTCACGGAAAAGTCTGAAAAAAAATTTGACGCACACATAAGCGCCGCAGATGGTAGCTGGATTTACTCAACGACTCCATTCTCATTAATATAAGACACTCACGTTTTCTATTATTGGAAAAAGAATTTTCAAAATGGGTTCAGTAGATCCGGAGATTACCCACCAACAACCTCTCAAATGTTACCTCTTTATAATATAAGTACGGACAAATAAATCCATATAGGTACATTAATATCGAGGGATCTGGGTCAAGTTTTTTATTTGTAAATATTAGTTGAGTTTTATTTCTTTTAATTATGTACGTTCCTGTGTTTTGTTCTTTGCTTATAATAAATAAATATACTGTAAATTCTGATTTATAATTTTACCCTCAAGGCCGTTCGTCAACGGACTAGAAGATATTACATAATGAATAATTAACATGAACTAAAGTCGAACGTATTTCTTTGTGTATTGCAAACAAACGCTATTCTATTTAACGCTTTATTTTAGTAGGCAATTTTAAATTAAAATATTTAACATTGATCAACAACAGTATACATTTTTTTAATGTTACACGGCAGAAAAACAGGCAAGCGGGCCACCTGATGGAAAGTGGTCACCGCTGCGTGGATGAACATTAGCAACACCGGGGGCACTACCAATGCTTTGCCCACCTCTAACGAGACCTCTAATGTACCTCATAGTCGCACGTCATAGTCAGAAGGAAACACAGAGGCTGGGATATATTATTTTGAGATACATTTTCATTTGCGCGAAAAATGCCCCCGTGTGCAACATCTCACGCACGTAGCTTATGATATTCAGCGTACGGGCGTGCGCAAAAACCAGTCCGCGCCATTTTGGACGTGCGCGCTCTCGCTGTTATTACGGGAAATCTTATGTTAATTACAATAAAGCTGTCCACACGTTGAGCGGGCTAAATTAAAGATGAAAGTGAAATATTGTGTTATATTTTTAATTTAAATTTTTGTTGCAATGATCATAAATGTTTGCTTTTCAATTGAGATTTAAGACCCATGCACAAAAATTAAAATTACATTGAAATGACTAAAGATGAGAATGCAAGTGACTTGATTGAGTTTTTGAAGCATTTAAAGCACACTCGACATACATACATATGCGTATGCAGAGCAGAGGCTGTTTTCCACCAACTTGGCTTAACAGCCACAACAGCCACGACCGAGCGACGGCTTTATGCTATATTTGCTTACCTTCGTAAATTTTTTATCATACTACACAATGAAAGCTGAAGAAATCAGATACAACAAATAGCGTCAAATCATTTGTTTCTGTTGTGGCGAAGTTGTGGTCCGTTCCGAAATGATGATTGTTTATAGAGTAGCTTATTTAATAATATATGAATCGTATAAATATGTGCAAGGCCAGAGAACGTGCCTGGAAAAGTATATACTCTCTGAATAAAGATTTTCATTTTTCATAATCAATTTTACGACATACCAAAAACACCCTCCAAATGTGTTATGGACCTAACGTCCGCAACTCCGTACACACGACCCTGCAAAAACCGGGATTCTATACAATTTTAATGCCTTCCCTGGAATTTACGGAAGATTCCACGCGCGTTTAAAAAAACGATATGTCGTTTGCGCTTCGAATTTTGATTCGTGACTCTAGTTTATCTCGTGGTACTGTTTTGTGGGAGGGGTTTAACCCCCACTATTATACATGCATAAAGTAAATACCACCTATAATTAGCGTGGGGATAGGAGGGGTTCAGACTTCATGTTATTACTTAGAGAATTATTCAAATCCAATGCAATTATATATAATGCATACAGGCTTACGAGTCTAAAAAGTACTAATAGGTTATGTAGTCTAGATGTGACATGCAGTTATGACAATTTTAACGATCAGATAAATTATATGTACATAATACGTAAATTGCGAAACTCTGTTATCTCTTGACGTTAAAACAGCTGTGCTGTAACCATTGAGATGTTTGATAAGGGGATATATTAGGAAATGAAAAAGGACATGGTATAGTTTATATCTCAGAATTCAAAAGTAGTGGAAGTTTATGTATATTTAATTGTTTGCTCATTATTTCGTTTAAATGTTCTGATCAGGGTGAGGAGAGGGAAATTTTCAGATCTGACCCCTATTTTTTTAACCGGAAAAGAGGAGGCACCTTAACTAGTCAATCATTGTAATTTTATTTTAATGCGCATGAACAAATACTTTCACCAGTTCATCATCATCATTCCACCGCTCAGCAGCAGTTCCAAGCCTCTACTCTACGCCATCCGTCTATATCCTGAACCATCTCAATTAATTTACTACAAAGCAATTTGCCTCATCATTTATCTTCTAAATCTATCCAGGAATATTATATTTATGAACCGCGCCCCCTGTTGGTAGGCCACCGGAACGTGAGTCGCCGGTGACCCGGCGTGTAAGGCAAGGAGTCGATTAGCTTACTTTACTTTCACGACACATCCGCCGGACGCCGTTCCCGTTGACCTAATGGTGTTGCGTGCACTTGAACCTAGTCATTACTAATTCAACTTGAATAAATACTTGTGTTAAATGTTAACTTAAGTGAATAGATATATTTTAGATAGAATATTTATTTGTTAACCTAAACGGAATAAGTTTTGACAATCATAATTTGTTTACAATATTATTAGTTTGCACGTGTGCGTTACAGCTGCGAAACATAGTTTCAGCTCAGTGTGTTGAAGTTGTACAAAGGGAGCAACCACTGATTTTCAGCTGTTAGTCTCGGTGAAGGTGCGAAAATAAACGTAGCTATACTATATATACGGTAACATTAAATTAACAACAAAATAATGAAGAATTTCGGAAATATTTTATAATGAAAAAATATTACCTCTACGCCGTAGGCTCGATACAGTACTCCGGGGGCGGAAAGGTGAATTTACATTTAAAAAATCTAAGTATAAACGATTAGTTGAATCGTAACATCTATAAAAAAAGGCCAAAAAATAATTCATTGCCTACATTAATGTGTAAGTACAAAAAATCTAATTGTAAAAACCCCTGACCGTACTTTACCTGTTACACCGCCCTAATGAAATACGGAACCCTAAAAATGAATAATACGCTGTATCATACCCCATTAGGATAAGCCGACGGAACCTTCCAGTATCTTGTATCTGCCCCGGGGAACCCCGGAGAGACTTTGAGATTAATTAGGGTAATTTTTCCCCGGCTCCAATTAGTTAATGTACGTATTCTTTCAATTTTAATGAATGCATATGCTGAGTGAAAGATTTTATCAGATGAAATTATGCTGTTAATGAAAATGTACCGTTTTAATGTGATATCATTTGTGTTTTGATATTTCTATTCTTGTTTTCTAACTTTTGTATGAACTGTGATACATGTTCTTCGGAAATCTACTTCAGGCACCAGCAGGGCTACCATGAAAATGTCCATCCGAACCAACGAAACACGTAGTTCTGTCAAAAAAGACATTACTAGTTAGAGGTTCAAAACTGGTTAGAATTCAACAAAACGTGAGTCCGTATTTTCAGAATTTCGTTTCATGGTTGCCCGCTGTTCTTCACAATTTTACGAGACCCGATTCTATGTGTTGTAACTATATTAGCGAAACTCGTGCAACTTTGTTTGCGTAAATCTCACTTTCCCGCGGGAATTTCTTACTCATTGGTTTTGGGAAATCCTTACTCATCGGATGTCTACAAAGAACACACCCTCCAAGTCTCAGGTCTATACGATGAGCAGTTTAGGCTGTAGGTCGATCTATCAGTCAGTCAGTCAGTCAGTACAGCATTTAATATGTATAGATATTTCCTTTGACTGGTACACATTTACACATGCATGATAAGTCTAGCTTGCTTTGGGACTAAGTTACATTGTGTGAATAGTATAGACTTATTTATTGATATCATATAACAATATTAGGTTATGTGACACGCGTACGCGCCATTTCGCGCGCATCCGTCACGCACGCGTCGAACAAAATGGCGATTTATAATGCAATTGGCGCGAAAGTAACTGTCCACGTCCTTCCGGCCGTAGAGGAAATGAAAATAAATAAATGATAGAACAAAATAAATTAGTTTTCGGCACACGTACATAGAAGCAACGGTGTATCACACTGTGATTGACATTGAAATTGAAACATTAGGATTGCGGGCGTGCTATCGTTACTAATTGCGAGGAAGTGGCGGTAACGTGGTGTTTTAGTAATTTACTGTAGATAAGTGTAAAATTCAATTTCTTAAAAGCAGAGCCGAGAGAACTTTGTCTTTTGAATTCACGCGAGTTAAGCAAGGACACTGACCAGAATTTGAACTTTTTTTTAATGAAAGAGGTTGTGGTACTTTTGATAGCTTTGTCACTCTACTGTTTCCGAAGAAAACAGGCAAAAAACTTGTAGGTGAAATTTTTGAGAAATTAAAAAAAAAAGATGTTCAAATATATATATCTGATGGTTTTCTTGCGACATTTCTTATATCGGTCGGACATTTTAATTTGTTTCCGAAATGGTGGTAGTTTATACTTTATAGAGTAGTTTATGTGATTAGAATTAATTATAGTGATTTCACTATTTACTAACTACATTTTTTTTTGTACATAGTGAATTTTAATGATACTAGGGAAACCCGCGCAACTTCGTTTGCGTGTATCCTGCTTTCCCGTAGGAATTTTGAAAATTCGTTTCTTGTCGGACGCCTACGTCATACAAAGAATATATTCTCCAAATTTCAGGTCTCTACGATAAGCTGTTTGGACTGTGCGTTGATTCTCAGTCAGTCAGGACTTTATTTATATAGATTTTGTTAATTTATTTATCAAAGCAACAAGATATTAACAAGGTTACAATAGTTTGAATAATTTAACAAATAGTTACTTATGAATCTTATGATCTAGTCTAGACTAATATCCTTAAACGTGTATGCATATTTTTATTCTGGAAATCATACCAAAAATAACGCCGCGTGCATACTCTGTCAAGTGTGTACAATAATTAAGGGAAGTATCTGTTGGTGTACACTGATAGTTCAAAGTTTTAATGACAGTCCTTGATCATAATGTTAATTACTTCGCCCTGACATTGTTAATTGATGTGCGTGATAATTGATTAAAATTTAACTTAATTACAATTAGAAGTTTAGCTTCTATTGGCATATTTCTGAAAGCCTGATGTTGCGTTAGTGATCCTTCGACATTAGAGAACGTAAACATTTAGGTGATGGTATTTGTTCTCGAGTCTGGGTGTTTTCTATGTATTAAAAGTAATTGTTTACAATCATTTAATATAGGTAATATAACTATTGTCTGGTACCCAAATTACAAGCAGGTTAAGTCTAATTTTGAGACCAGGTTACTCTGTGTGAATTGTGTATAATTCATAAAGAAATAATATCCTTTTTGCCTATGTCCGTGGACTTCTTGTGGTTAACATGATGTAGATCCTTTTGATAATGCAAAAATATTTAACAGACATTCATTTCATATCAGAAAGAAACCATATAACAGCGGTCTGTTCCAATAACATAATTTTGTTATACACTAGCTTTTTTGCCCGCGACTTCGTCCGCGTGAAGTTCCGGACCCGTTCCCGTGGGAACGACATTGAATTTCGGGAAAAGCTATAGCCTATGTCACTCCCTGATAATGTAGCTTTCTACTGGTGAAAGAATTTTTGAAATCGATCCAGTAGTTTCGGAGCCTATTCAATTCAAACAAACAAACCAACAAAGAAACAATCAAATCTTTCCTCTTTATAATATTAGTATAGATATACCAAGATATACTACGGGGTGGAGACCTGATGACCTGAATACTGGCTTTAGTCTAGCTTAGGCACCACTCTGCCACAATGTTTTTTTTTGTACGATTATATAAAGGCTATTAGCCAAAGGCATACACCGGGCTTTTGCTGGAGCGTAGGGCTCTCACCGCCAAGTATAGGAGCATTAATCGTGTAATAGTACGTAGTACTATTTATTATTCTGTGGTAGTAGTAACATATTGTGGGAGAAATAAATGAATTTATATTATTATTTATTATCAGACAAAACGTCAAATAATAAATATTTTCAAGTTTACAGTGGAATAATTTGTCTATTTTGTTAATAAATGAACGTGATCACCTCTTAATCTGCGAATAATGGCCAGATTACTTTTCATCCCTATAATCTACGAAGGGTTCCGTAAAACAAACATTGTGTTTACGACGTAAGCGTACTAGGAATTTAAGTATACGTAAAATAACCAAAATATTTATTTACAGACTAAAAATCGGAGGTTCTACGGCTAGTTTCTGAAACTCATAATTCCACTTTAAATCTCTTCTATTTCTTTTCTTCTTCTTGAAAAGATGCTGTTAGCAATAAGGCCGCCTTGTTGCAATTTCTAGTCTGTAAATTGTCTATGTATACTGTGTCCTATTTTTGTGATTTGCAAATAAAGCATATTCCATATTCTGTCTATCTATCTATTTTCTTCTTCTTCTTGAGACTGCTAATTAATTACAAATATCAATGGCTGTCACTGAGCCATAATAATTTGTCATTAATTTCAAAAATGGTTTTGAGCAATTCCCCGCTAGTAAACTATTTTTTTTTACCCGTATGAATTGGTAGAGGAGGATTTCGACTTGGGAAGTACCACCCTCTCATAGAATACCCGTGTGAAGCATGAATGCGTTTCATTCGGTGAGTGAGAGATCCATGGCGTCGCTATCGGACCCTAAACCAACACGTAAGTTAAGCAACCACAACCCTAGTCAATACTTGAAGAATCGTGCTGAAAATGTTGGGGCCAGTAGTACCCCATACTTGTAGTTCTATCTATAGAACTGTTAAGGCCTCATATTAGTGTTTAGCATCCTATCAGTAATATATCTATATTATAAAGAGGAAAGATTTGATTGTTGTTTGTTTGAATTGAATAGGCTCCGAAACTACTGGACCGATTTCAAAAATTCTTTCACCATTAGAAAGCTGCATTATCAAGGAGTGACATAGGCCATAGCGGACGAAGTCGCGGGCAAAAAAGCTAGTAGTACTATATTGTACTGATGGGTGAATAGCATGGTGAATATCCCAACAGTTCTATAGAATTACAGATGTGGGGTACTACTGGAATGCACTCAAAATGTTGAAATGCATTTGAAAAAGTTGAAAGTCCTCCGTGCTTCGGAGGGCAAGTTAATCTTGACTGTTGCCGATAGGTAACACAGGTGACACTGACACCAGCTATCTATATAAGACTCCAATTAAACAACAAACAATCAGCTGTTTCAACCTGAGGAAACCCCGCGGTCCAGACGCGCCACGTGCATCTCCATACACGTTACTAACCATAAATTTTGGTGTCAATCCATAAGCAGCCCCGTCGACTACTCCAGTTAAACATATTTAGTCACTAGCCAGCTCTGTATGGCCTGCGACCATAAGGGGAGGGCGCTAAAGAAACTCTTTTAGACCGTTGGGATTTTCTTTTTTGGTATGCCCCGTCCCCAAAAGGCCAAGTTCAATGCTACGTTGCATAATCTCATCAACGGTTTGTCGACTTCGGTTTTACTTTCATGTATGTGTTCTAACATCGTTATGTTTTAAGAAAAACATAAGAATTCAGGCTTTCTAGTATTAATCTTGATATGAGTAAAGAGTACCTATAGGGAAACCTGGAATTCTCTAGAGGAAGCATTCACCTTCGAGAACGAGAGTTATTTGCTTTCACTAGCCAATTTAATTTTAATATTTTATAATTGAATTATTTTTATTTTTTTTATTTTAGTGTTTGAATATTCTTGTATGTACTCTTTTTGTAAGAAATATAAGGATTTTTTATTTATTTATTAGCCCATGGGAACGGAGTAGCGGGCACAGCTAATTTAGTGACAAAAAAGCTAACGGTCCTGATGGTAAATGGTGACCATATAAAAACTCTTTTTACACTTGCAAGAGCTACCATTAATTTAGCAGAATTTGTTAAGTAGAAATATTACATTTGAATACACCATTTACTTGAATTTTTTATTTATAAATTCTACTATTTATTTATCAGATTGGAGCTAATTGGAGCTTATCACCGTAAAAAAACTAGACCGAATAATGTAATAACTCTGCCATGACTCACACTACATATTCCACGTTCACCTAAATTGCTTAAAAAAAGTAACAAAATATTTTTTCTGATTTCGTGGAAATCTGATCAGCTTTTATAGGCGTAATGGCTTTCCAATAAACCAATTTAGTTTAGTCATTAATTTAAATCATTTTTATTATAATATTACGTGATATGTAACGTAGATATATTATTTACTAGTGGAACCCGCGCAACTTCGTTTGCGTGTATTTATTTATGCACAGCAGCGCCATCTATATCAGACTTTTGATCAAATCCTACGGGAATCGCGTACTTTTCGGGATAAAATTCAAACCTCTACATACATACCAAATATCATAAATATTGGTCGAGCACTTTGAGCGTGAAGAAGTAACAAACATACACATAACTTTCGCCTTTATAATATTAGTAGGATTTTATTATCCATGACTACTAATGACTAGCTGTTGACCTCGGCTTCGCTCGAGTTGTGAATGAAATAAAACATATTTTTCAAGTAGATTTAGAGGAAATATGTTTTGTACGTGAACGTTATTAAATCATTCTAGTACTTCGACGTGAATGGCTGGTAAAAATAATTATGTACATTTAAGGAAAATAGGTATTTTAGTTAAATAGTAAAATAAAAGGTATTTTAAAAAATCATGTCCACAACAATTTACATTTTGACATTGAAAACTTCCAAAGTGTCATATATTTTAACAAAACAAAAATATTACGTAAAACAGCGTAAAACAAACAGTTCGTATGACAAGTATTAGTTTTACAATAATTAGAGTTGCTCCTCAAAAAGGGGACTACCATATACGGGGTGGTTCCAAATTGTGTGCCCAAATATGCCAGCTTATATGGTGCCGCGAATTGTAATACAAATGTTTTGCTTTTTAACTTGACAATGGATGTTAAGTGACATATGTCACGTGGTTCCCAAGGATTTTTGGATGTGCTTGTGACGTCACAGTATTTGTTTTCAGTTATTACAGTCTTGTAAATTAAATGTATGTATTGACGACCTCCGTGGCGTAATAGTTACCACGACAGAAAGCCCCGGAGAAAACCCAGGAGGTCCCGGGTTTGAATCCCGGTCGGGTCATGATAAAAACTAATTTTCTGATTGGCCTCGGGTCTTGGATGTTTATCTATACATGTATTTGTTATAAAATATAGTATCGTTGAGTTTATATCCAATAACACAAGCTTCGAACTTACTTTGGGGCTAGAACAATCTGTGTGATTTGTATATTTATTTATTGTCAATGTCAGCCCAGTGGTGATAATATTGGATGTAACTACGTACGACCCGTGTGACACTAGTTACAACTAATGAAATTGCAAAAAATACGATTTATTTCAGTATACCAGAACAGAGGAATTAACTAAGGATTAGCCGATCGGAAAGAACGAACGAACAATTTTATTGGATCCATTTAATTAGGTATGTATTTCTTTAGTCCATTACACAAGTCGTGATGAGAATAATATTAGTTTTAATTATGAAAAATGGAGGATAGGTTATCACATAATTATAGAGTAAGTGCTAAGTTTCTTGCCTGTTAGTACAAATCTGCCGTCTGGACTGGTGGCAGGAAAAAATATTACGATTCGACAGAGCTTGTTACCTACCTATTTGTTTTTTCTTATATAACAAAGTTGGCAAACAAGCATACGGCCCGACTGATGGTAAGCATCACTTTAGCCTACCTATAGATGCTTGCAATACCGGGGGTATCACTCACGCGTTGCCAACCCTCAACCACAACATGGCTGATACCAATGCTATTTGGCTACGATCTGGAAGGTGGAGGTCCTTCTCCAGACGGGCTGCTCCGATTTGAGCGGATTATCCGCTGTGCCCTACCTCTCTTGAAATTTGAGATTTGACTTTGATAGTACTCTGTTCATTTAATTACTTACTACGCTGGCTCAGCGACCCAAAGTGGATCTTGGCCTCCGCGACGAGAGAGAGCCACTGTCTTCTGTCCTGCTTGCGCGAGGTCTTGCCAGTTATTGTTTATTGAAGTGTTTTATTGTATTTTATTATACCACAGTTTCTAAAACACAGCTTGAGACTTAATGAGGAATTAAAATTAAAATGCGTGTCGGTAACTGGATGTTAATGGTATTTTTTTTTAAATAAAAAAATCACAGGCACTCTCCAACGCACATGCTAAACCGCTGATCGAAGAGACCTAAAAATTGGTGTTCATTGTATGACGTAGTCGTATCCGATAAGAAATGATTTTTTCAAAATTCTCACCGAAAAACGGATACTCGCCAAGTTGCTTGGGTTTCGCGAGTAACAAACAATGTGTTTTTATACTTGTAAAATAAAATAAAAAAATCTAACAATGTGTTTTTATAAATAAATAATAAATATATAAGTAGGGACAATTCACACAGATTGAGCTAGCCCCAAAGTAAGTTCGAAACTTGTATTATGGGATACTAACTCAACAATATTTTATAACAAATACATAAATATAGATAAACATCCAAGACCCGAGGCCAATCAGAAAATTTAATTTTCATCATGACCCGACCAGGGATCGAACCCGGGACCTCCTGGGTGGCGGTCTGGCGTCTGGCGTGGTAACCATTACGCCACGGAGGTCGTCATACTTGTAAAATTAAAAAAATATATGAGTAAAAGGTAGTTATTTCGATAAAAAGTATTTTTTATAATGATCGGCTGTATACTTACGATGTGAAAAAAAAACAAAATATATTTACTTTCATAATAGTTATTAGGGTATTACTCCCTCAATAGAATTTAATAAAACAAAGGGTAGTCTATGTTATTACTGTATTATCCGATATCAAAAGGGCAGATAGAATAGCCATACAGAGAAACGGCAAAAACTTGGAAAACGTACTCGTTATCGAGTAGCGTAGGTACATTTGCGAACTAAATTGTTTGGGAATTCACAAAATCGATCTATTTTAGAGTGGATCACTTATAACAATAATTATTTATTTGTTCCAAAAACATATACAGTTTAGTTTTCACAAAATACTGTAAAGATTTAGTCAATGTTTATAAAGCAATTTCTTAAAAAACTGAAAGCTATTTACAGAGTTGTGCTAATTATGTTGTACATTTAACTAGACTAAACTAATTTTGACAGGACTGAAGGTGTCATTGTCCTTCCTTGGTTTGCAATTAGTGACAAGGATAGCAACACATCTAGTCCTGTTAAAATTAGTTTAGTCTAGTTAAATCTACAACAGAATTAGCTCCAGTATTTGCTTCTGCAACTGGAGTACCTACAGCTTACAATGCTCTCCTGTTAAGAGTTTTCTAAATGCTTTGTCCTGCATGACTAAAGCGCCTCAACCACTGATTGTAGAGACCTGGAGGGCTGCTATGAAACGTAAATCCAATACTTCGGCCGAAGTATCGGAAGAAATTAAACCTTGAATTACAAGGTATTTCATGGTAATAATTCAACGAATATTGAAATAACCATTAAGTGCAAGGTATTTCATGGATAGAATTCAAGGAATTACTAAAGTAAATATGAAAAACCTAAAAAATTAAAAATTCTTCTGAAACTTCCGCCGAAGTATCGGATTTACGTTTCGTAGTAGCCCTCCTGAATCTTGGAGGATGGGTTCTTTGTATTTCGTAGACATCCGATGAGAAAGGATTTTACGAACTTCTTACGGGAAAAAGGGATACACGCAAACAAAATTGTGCACGTTTCGCTAGTGACAAGTATATCAACAGAATAATAAATAAATAAATATATACGGACAAATCACACAGATTGAGCTAGCTCCAAAGTAAATTCGAAACTTGTGTTATGGGATACTAACTCAACGATACTATATTTTATAACAAATACATATATAGAGAAACATTTAAGACCCGAGGCCAATCAGAAAAAGTTCGTTTTTCATCATGACCCGGCCGGGATTCGAACCCGGGACCTCTTGGGTGACGGTCTGGCGTGGTAACCATTACGCCACGGAGGTCGTCAACAATAACTTTTATTGTATTTTCATATTGTGTTATAAATATGTAGAAGTGCGCTAATAGGTCCAGGTGATCAAGAAACTCAAACTTTTTAGAGAAGTGACACAGATGAATTTTTTAGAATGACAAGCTCGAAAATGACAGAAGTGAATTTAATGAATAAAGTTTGTATAAAGAATGCAAGAATGTTCAAGTTATAGTTTAGGAATGAAAAAGGAATAATGTGATCTGTGTGCCTATAAATATATATTTATTCGCGTTGTAAAAGCTTTTTGTTCGCGACTGTAGTAAAGACTTTTTGCTAAACAGTATCACATTACCCCCCGCTGACTTCAAGAAGTTTTATTATTCGCTAAAATTCAGTTGACATATAAGTACCTACCTATTAATGTGGCTAATTACAATTGTACTTATAATTACAAGAATAAAGTATTTTCTAACAAAAACAGAATTGCGGTACCAATTTGTAGTGTAATTATCATTTGTCTGTCATTCAATACATTGTATATAATATATTTGTTTTATTTCAATTAAGTAGCTACTTTTTTTTCGAAATTACAGTCTACGGACTTCGGGTAGATCAGTAAGTATTTTATTTGTTTTTTTTTGTGATATAAGTTTTCTTCTACGATACTCTGTTTAACTAAAATTGAACTATGTTACTCGTCTCGTACTCGCAACAATCGCCCTGTCACCGGAAGACCAAACATACCAGGTGGCACCCGTTCTCGAATTGACGTGTCAAGTCAGTCATCACCGTACTAATTTTCCCTCCTTCCATTTGGCTTCATTGCTTGATCCCTCTAAATTTAATCCATTTTAAACGTCGCCTAGGAATTGAGGCATTCATGTGAAAAAAAACTAAGATCCATTGAAGGATCAAGCAATAGATTGAAGTGGAATGAGGGCTAATTTGCAAAATCAAATAATTTCATTACATACAAAACCACCTATCTGAGGGCCGGGAGTGAGTGGCCGGAATACTGTAACACAGGTACTCCTAGTACAGTTTACGCTCTCACGATGGCATACATAAAGTGCAAAATATGAAGTACATTATGATATGATTGTATATTTTGTTTTGTCATCTGGTGGAAAAATAAATCATTTTTATTATTATTTATTTGCAAAAAACATGGTAAAGGTTCGGGCTAATACAATTTAGTACTAGGTATCCAGGGCTGTAAATAATATTTACTTCTACTACTACTACCTACGTATTCTTCTTATATTTGTTTTTACTGTACTACTACGAGCTCGACCATTTTATAAAACCTTTAACTTCGATTTTTCTAAAAAGAATTCGATATTTCCAATTAAAATTGCGATTTTCCTTACCGTTTCTATTAAATTTTAACACAAAGCCGTTCACGGTCGAATAATCAAAAGCAATCGAGTAATATCATTCGTAGATAAGTCCCTATAAATGAACTGAATCGCTAATAATCCAAGGCTTCCACAAGATAATCCACCATTTTGGAACAAGCAACGATGAAGGATAGAACATTGTGAGGATAACGAATTTTATCTGTACTAACTATGCGGGTTTATATATGCTCGTTTTCACCAACGTTTCCTAGCGGTAAGAATAATCTTATTTCATCAAATGTCATACAAATTTGTCCAATTAAGTTATTTCTAACGCTAGGAAACGTTGGTGAAAAGATTAATCAGTTATTTTTATATATTAGTGAACTATTTTAAGAGAGGTAGGGTACAGTGGATAATCCGCCCAAATCGGAGCAGCCCGTCTTGGGAAGGACCACCTTACAGAAGATCGTAGCCAAATAGCATTGGTCTCGGCCATGTTGTGTTCCTACGGTGAGCAAGGTCTCCAGAGCTCCACTTGGAGGGGTTGGAAGGGTTGGCAGCGCGTGAGTGATACCCTGGTATTGCAAGCGTCTAAAGCGTATAAAGTCTACGGTGACGGCTTACCATCAGGCCGGCTGTATGCTTGTCTGCCACCTTTGTACTATAAAAAAAAAACTAGTTACTAGGAGTGGTGGTATTGCATTCATGAGATGGGATAGCTCGACCAGGTAAGTACCACCCACTCACAGAATATAAGCGTGAAGCAGCAACGATTTGGCAGACCCCCTGGTATTGCTGATGTTCATAGGCCATGCGATGATGATAATGACGACTTTCTATCAGATGGCTAGTTTTTTGTCTACCTTGAGCACCAGAGGACCTTCATTCACATCATCATCATGATACACAAGAAGGTTAAGGGTAGCTTACTATTGGACCAGGTGGTTCTGTGTGAATTGTAACAATTCAAAACAGATGGGCTGTGCCAAATGGAACTTCCGCAAAGACATGATACCCTACTAATCGATATATACTCATACGCTGATCTCAACTATCCATACAAGTACAGAACACCGTTAGTTTCCGATCTCATTTACCTAAAAAACCAATATTCGGTTAGTGCTCTCTGTGGAAACTGACATAAACAAACGAAAAAGGGTAAGGGGCCATAAAAAGAACGTTGATTCAGAATATAATCGCACTAATACCATTTCGGCTGTTTTAACGGGTTCAGTGTGAAAAGCTTTAGGGTAAAACTGCCTGTTATCGGCACACTACAGAAACTTGTTACGGTTGTGGAAACGATTTTCACATTTTTCTTTTTCGAATAGTTACTGAAAATGGTATTTTTCGAGTATCGCGTTCGTTTATAGCCAAGAGATCTAATGATAGGTAGCAGATTTGGGTTTTGGTTACATAATGTATTATTTTTGAGATTTAAAGTAGAATTAAAATGCGTTTGTGAAATGGCTGTGAGCTTTATAAAAATCTTTTTGTGCCATTTTCTGTCACTTATATTCACAAATAAAGATATTTGATTTGATTTCTCATTGCAAGAGACTTTACTTGCACTTGACTATACAGGTTGTTATGTATGAGCATATTAAATTTGCTCGTTACTGTTCGTTCAAAGAGTATTATCTAATATTAATTTAGTACTTAGAAACACTAAATATTTCTAGACTAATGCCATTAGCTACATAAGTACTTCGAGCCCATTATAACTTGCATAATGGCGCCTTAGTTCTCAGATTAACTATCGTCACAAAGTTAACCGTCTGCTGCTCGTAGTTTGACTACAACTTCGTAGCAAATATATTACGTTATATCATATTTACACTGTGCACAGTAAACAAAGATTTGTTTCCATTACTGTGAAGTAAATGTTAAGTTTTTCAAATACTGCATTATGAATTTACTCAAACTATACGGGACAACACGATCACCGGCGGACCAAGATGATTATTCTTTTTACGGAAGATCGGTGCTTATTCTGACCTTACTTGCGCTACCTAGGCAACCTTCCTCTACCCCCAATCTCTTTATCAACGGCGACCTCAGATTGACAATAAGTAATGAAGCTTATTGACGTCCCGGGGGAGAAACTAGAGCTGTCTTAGATCTCTTGATTCTCAGAACTCACGGCAAATTCAATCAGAAGGAATTAGACGTATAAAGTACGCAGAAATATAAAATGAATAAAAAAATCATAGATTTCGTGCCTCACACGACTATCGAGCACATTCACAAGAATCCGAAAAAATATTGTCGCTGAGCGACGATAAAGTCGGGATAATTAGCAAAAAGGTTACAAAATAAAACTGCAACGTTTTTTACTTTTTTCAAAGAGGTTAGGCTACAGGGCAAACCCTTATCCCGATCATCTTTGTTTTAGGCTCCAATTGTAGCTGACTAAATTGTCCAGAGGAGTTTTCATATCATAATAAATATAATCATATCAAATATCATTTTAAAAAAAATATATATTTTCACAATTTCGACCATAACTTTTGTTTTGTTTTGACTTTCGCAAACAATTCTTTTTGCACCTTACAGCTCTCGTAAATACGCGTCTTTTGAGCCTTTTTTGAATATCACATCTTCACAACTATCCGAGATATAAGGGGATCGCACTTTTTCGTGAAATCGGAGCCTACACTGGAGCGAACGAAAAGACATTTCCAATGTCAAAAGTTTGACTTAATTTGATGATTTAATAAATTTTTAATAGGCCAATACAGGTGCTTACTACCCTACAAATCAGTGTTAATCGGTCATCGAACTCATATTAGTACCACATCCAAAGATGTCGCCCCGATATTTACCTTTTTAGATTCGCGTGGACGGATATTGCTGTCGACGATTTCCTAACACCAATCTCTTCCTACGGTGTTTTATTAATTAAATTCCTATTAACCAAGCGATTTTATTTCACATATTTTATGTAATCTCAAATGACTATTTAAAAAAAATATAAAATCAAAAATTCAAATTTTCTCTGTGTATTTGTGACAAATACAAGTTTATAGGAGACAGAATGCATTCACGTTTAATTTTTTCGTGATTTCGAAGTTGGTCCCATAGTAAATATTATTTGTATTCAAGAGTAGAATCACCCCATAAAATCCTTACAGTTGATTTTGTTACACCATATATATATTTCTTATAGGTAAACATCCAAGACCCGAGGTCAATCAGAAAAAGTTCGTTTTTCATCGGGATTCGAACCCAGGGCCTCCTGGGTGGCGGTCTGGCATGGTAACCATTACGCTACGGAGGTCGTCTTTACGGAGGTTTACGAAGATTTTATAAGTTCATCGGCTGTTACTCTGTTTCTAATAGTCTACTTAACCGTGATTTAAATAAGACAGTTTTCCTTTTAGATTACTCTAACTAAAAATGCATAATTAAAAAAAGTACCTACTTATAACATAAATAAATTATTAAAAATATTAGATAAATTAAAACTTTACCATAAATGCTTGAAACATAGCACTTCGAATGTCGTATCTATAAAATATTTTTTTTTTTTCATGTAGTAAAATAGGTCTCAATTAAAGTCAATTAGAATTAGTGCTTTGTCGTGCGTCACAGACTGTCCTTACTACCTAGATACGCCTACACAAATATTTGTTACAATAACTTCTATGAAATTAATCCATAATTTTTAGGCAATAGGCAATACAATGAAAATGTCGCATTAGGAAATATTAAATTAAATGAGAGTTTATTTAGAGTAGGTACATGAGTAGGTACATAGGGCTTTACAGGCACGTTCTCAAGTCATGTTGTACTTTTATAATTCATATTATTAATAAATAAACTAATGCCACCATTTCGGAAACAAAGCAAAATAAATAATGTGATGATGAGATGAAGGAAAAACGTATTACAGCAACCGATCAAAATAACAAAAAAAAACTAATAGGTACATTTTCAAAATTGACAAATAAATAAAAATATTTTTTTTTCATAAAAACTTGATGCCAGCCAGCCACTCGCTAGCAATTACTTTTATAAATAATTATAATAATAAACATACTTACTAATTATAATAATATATGTAAACAAAACATTTAGTGATTTTCAATAATTTTCATACAACACAAAACAATTGGCAAGTAATTTCTTTTTGATACAAGTAGCGACATCTATTGGGTTAAATGAAAAATACACAAGAACGATTGATGAGCTTCCTAGGACATACCAAAAGTTTTGTAATAGTACGACACAATTCTGCTAGATGGCGCTTTTATTTATAGCCTCGAAAAAGATTGCGATACAGTTTTTCGTAGGCGTTTTAAATTAGAAAATGTAATTTTTGTGTATTCATATTAGGTATTTTTATTTACAATGAGTATTTTTACAGGAAATCTTGTGCCAAGTTTGTTGGAATGGAATATAACTTTCTAACGGTGAAAGAATTTTTTAAATCGGTCCATTAGTTTCGAACACATTTTTATTTACTCATATGGTTTCGGAGCTCAATTGAAACAAACAAACAAATCTTTTCTCTTTTTATAATACTAGCTTTTTCCCATCTGTTGCCCGACATCACAATTACAGCGTCATCTATAGTAGAAAAAATATTTTCCCATTGGAATTACATACTTTCACGGGATAAAAAGTAGCCTATGTTGGGCTCTGTACCCCTGACAATATGTATACCTACAAATTTTCATAATGATCGACTGATTAGTCAAGCCGTGAAGGAATAACAAACAAAAAAACTCACTTTCTCATTTAGAATATTAGTATGATTGTTATACATGTAATTTTCTAGTCGAATTTACAAATCACATGAAAAAATATTATTGTTTTCACCGCAACACACCCACACACTAACACCTATATAATTATTAAAATCGATCGGAAATTATTGACATGCATACCATCAAACCACCACTTAAACTGATCTCCCTGCCCTCCCGCTGTTTATATAATCACAGACCGATAAAAGGTATTCGTACGCACGGTTAGATGTCAGGTTATAATGGTCGATAGGATAATTTGAGGGCAAAGAGGGGGTGAAAAGGGGGTTGTCTTGCATTATGTAGGGGCAATCAATGGTAGGTGTTGGTCCGGATTGTTGGCCCAATCTAACAACGAATTAAAAATGCTATGGAGTCGACGACCTTCGTGGCGTAATGGTTACCACTTTAACACCACACCGCCACCCAGGAGGTACCGGGTTCGAATCCTGATTGGCCTGGGTCTTGGATGTTTATCTATATAATTATGTATTTGTTATAAAATATAGTATCGTTGCGTTAGTATCCCATAACACAAGTTTCGAACTTACTTTGGGGCTAGCTCAATCTGTGTGAAAAAATAAAAAAGTGGTAGAGCCTAGTTACTACTATGAAATGTGAAGTGGCTCCTACAAATGAGCTGGCTCGACCGGGGCATTACCCACCCTCTCATAGAATATCGACGTGAAATAGCGGTGATATGCCGCTGTGTTTCATACGATGAGTGAGAGAGACAGAAACCTAATAACCTCGTACTTCCTACTCCCTTTTCTTCCCCGTCTTTCTTTTGTCTTACATTCATAGTTGGGCAACGCATCCAAGATCTTGTTGTCATGTACACTGTTTTATATCTCGTTTCAAACTAAGAAGGATGCCTGTTTGCAACCTCTTTGTAATAAAAAAATATACTTTTCGACTCCTATGTTTTCCCTGTTTAGAAGGGGTTGGGCCTACAGAGGCGCCTGTAATTTCTATGTAAGCATTGTTAGTCCTGAATGTAGCTCGACCTCCACCACTTGACACTTGAATGACTTGTACTGAAAATTCATCACTGCGCTATTTGAAGTATGAACCGTACAAAACGGTATTTTATTATATTTTTTAAGGTTTTTAGTTTTAGGTTCATTATAATTTGTTTATAATAATATGTTTAGTTTAGTATTAAATTGTTTTATGAAATAAATGTTAATAAACGGAAATGACATCTTGAGTTTTTTGTACACAGCACTAAGAATTTAAAAAAAATCCTTTATTGTAAACTTTTGATGGTTAAGGTTCGGGGACTTTCCGGTAAAATTTTCTGAAACCCTTGAGTTAAGGAAGACCAGATTTTCCATACAAAATATTTGAAACAATAGTTCCTTACAAAATCAGAAGAAAATTTGTGAACTCTTGTGAAGTAGAATTTGATTATTATTACTTGTATTTTGTTACGTTAAAACAACAAGGAAACTATTATTGAGGATATAATTATGTACTCTTGATTTATATTTTTGTTGTCAAAAGTAAAATGACAAAGTATTTTTCCCCTTATCGTTTTTGTTGCAGCACAAAAACGCTTTCTGCGTTGATATTTAAATCATCAGGCGATATTATATAACCTTTAGAGGTGAGAGGCTTATGATCCCGCAAGGTCCGGTATTAGCAAAAGACTGCAGCTGATCTGGGCACACTCTTTACCTTTTTAACCTCAAGTGGTTATTGGACGACCCCTTAACAATAAAAGTTAAAAATATAAATCAGTAAAAGTATCAAGATCGATAATCCATCCGTCATCGACCACCATCAACTATCAGGGCTGAAAAAGCATGGGTGAAAATAAAATTGTACTAATCGAAGTGGATAGTTGCGTCGAAGATGCGGCCACGACCGCACGGATCAATGTTCGATTCCCACGTAATAATTTAATATGAGCTTTTAAGATTCTACTGTTATCCAAAAAATAAAAATATATTAATTTATTCTGTGTTAAATAAAAACGATAAAAAAATATTGTTTTGAACGTGAAGTTGTGTAAATTGTGAGGTGTTATTAATTTTAAAATTTGAGTATGTAACACTTCATCATTTTGATTATCAAAATAGTAATCATGATCATCATTAACCCATAATCATCTCACAGCAAACTCTACCACGTTTCTCCAGTGCGGATTGTTTTCATGCCACCTGAAGCCCCTGAAGGCCACCGACATCGCTTAATGACTGTCATCAATGAAAAACAGCAGGGACCGACGCGAGGGCATAACGTACCCTCCGAAGTACGGTGAAGCTAGAGATAATGAACCACCGATCGATACCCCGCGTAGACATTTTCAGGTTAATAAATAACCTATGCACACCCATTAAATAATATTCCATATTCGTAAAAGAATTTTCAAAATCGGTTCAGTAGGTTTACCCCCTACAACCTCACAATCTTTACCGCATAATAATATCGTATAACATTAAAATTGTCACTCCTTTTATGTAGGTGGGCGTTGACATGTGCAACACAGTTTTCATACTTATGCACGTGTCATGTCATCGTATTGTTGTTCTTATTTATATTGTTGTTTTGTTCCAAATAAAGAATTATTATTATATTATATTTAATTATTTAAATTAATCCTCTATCGGTGAACTGCTCAAAACAATTTTTTTTATTAGTCATATATAATTCAATTTTTGTCCCTCCAACAATATTTCAGCATTACCCGATGGTTGACTGGTAGAGAAAGTCTTTTGGCAATAAATCCGCTAATTGTACTCTCAATCGTGCAATAAAGAATAAATAAATAAATAATATTATAGCTGTATCGTCAAACTATAAAAAGATAGCTTAGGACATCATCATCATCATCATCTCAGCCTGTTTCCGCCCACTGTTGAGCTTATGCCTCTCTTTTTGTACGCCAACCAACTCGGTCCTGTGCCATTCTCATCTCATGTACCTACGACCGACTTTAGCTATATCGTCCGTCAATCTCGCCACTGGACGTCCGACTTCTTTCTCCAGTTTTAGGCCACCATTCGGTCACGGCCTTACTCCACCTGCCTTCACTCCGACGGCCCAATAGTCCTGCCCAGTTCCACTTCAAACTCATGACCGCGTTTCCGACATCTCGCACTTTGGAACGTTGTCGATCACGGTGTTTGGAACGCGATCCTGTAACCACATAATTAAACTGGCTATTAATGTATTTTATGCATTATGCGAATGTCGTCAACAAATGCACTCTAAAGTTCCCACGATTCATTTATTTGTCCATGAAATAATCGATTTAAACTATTGCTAATTGCGATCGTCATAATATAGACAGTGGTCTAATGGCTATTTTATGACAAGCGGTCACGTGCTAGAATAAAAAAAAAGTGTGAACACTGGTATGTTAAAGCATTTATGAAATAGGTTAACTCAACCGGGAAAGCAGGTACGACTTTCTCACAGAAGTAGCAAAGAGTTTCGCAAAACAAACTTTGCAGTAATCGAAGAAAAAATGTGATAAAGGACGTTTTTGTTTAAAATTTGCTGTTGAAATTATTATTGTATCTTTAAAAGGCAAACATAATGGAAACTAATATTAATGTTATGTACAATATATGCAGTTCAATCTCTACTAATATTAAGGGCCTACGTCGTAAAATATTAAAAAATTAACTAGATCAAAAGTAAAACTAACATACAAAAAAGGCAATTTCCCTGTGAATATCGTAATATTATAAAGAAAGAAAGAGGAAAGATTTGATTGTTTGTTTGTTTTGCATTGAAAAATTCTTTTACCGTTGGGAAACTACGCTCTCTCCGGGTAACATATTTAAGCTATAATGTTTTTTTTATAGGGATTTAAAAATCCAAGCGATGCCGCGGCGGACTACTAGTGCCTTATATGAAGGTACGACTTTCCAATTAGTACTTTACAATATATGTACAGTCATAATTATGGATTAACTTAAAGTACTTTAATAATACAGTATAATATATTCGAAAATGTCAAGGTAGTCGGAAATTAAACGATTCGTAACTTATTAATACCTAAAGCAGTTCAATGTCGTCCCCAGACGCTTTATAAAGTCTAGGTTAAAAATGAGTACTTACAAAAAAAATGTTGTAATTAACAGATAGGTTAGAATTCAATACCTAAGCGAAGCATCAAAGCCTTTTGTTCGACTGAGGGATTTCGAAACCCAAGTCCTTTCCTATCGCGTTCTCCTCATTTCCCTCCTTGTAACGGACAATGTAGTGATAGCAAATACTATAGACGAATAATACGCACAGTTTCGGAAGAATGCGGGCAAGACGCGACACTAGCGCCCCTACGGCATGAGGGCGGCATGAGGTGAACTGTGCGTTTTGTATGCAAAATGTTATAGCGCCCCTAGCGGCATGAGGTGAACGGAGGTTGCCCAGTCATTGTATGAGAAACGTCAAGAGCTGTGCGTATTACTCGTCTATAGTATTTGTTGATAGCAACTCTGGTAAATAAATAAATAAACTTTACACAATTCGTACAGCGCCATCTGGTCTTAAAGTAAGCTTGGTTTAACCTACTTGTGTTATGGCGATAACGAATTCCATCAGGTGGTGGTTTGCTTGTGTGTCTGCATAAAAAGTATAGATATTTGTGTGGGAGCAGTTGGTTGGTAGCGTTAACGGTTCAACTCCGCAAACAGCGAGGAAATACGATGGATTGCCAGCTATATTTCCTGATTAGCTTTCACCGCGGAGGGCAGGAATAATGCAGAAATGTTTTTTAAAAGCTGACAGCGAGAGTTACAAATCTTAAAAACATTTTACGGATATTAAAATAGGGAGCTCGATAGCGTCGCTGTGTGTCGCACTCTATTATGAACACGCAAGTTAAGCAACGACCCTAACCAGTAGTTTACCAGTTAACCAGTGTTTGGATGGGTTTTGTTATCGTGCTTCTCCGTGCTTCGGAGGACACGTTGAGCCGTTGGTCCCGGCTTTTGTCGATGGATGATAGTCGTTAAGCCAAGGTGGCCTTAGGGCGGTTTGAAAACACCGCCTCTGCCAATCCGCATCGGAGCAGAGTGGCAGAGTACGCTCTAATCACCTTCGATTGAAGGGAGACCCGTATCCCTGAAGCCGAACACGGCTAGAAGGCTATATATATTTATATGTGTGTGTGTGTGTGTATATGTATATGGGTTGATATGATGATGATGAAAATAGTGAAAGTTCATTCCTCAATTACACGTGCAACGCAGTTGGACTATCGTTATTTCCTCTCCTCAACGATCCTAAATGTTGGTAGATTAAAAAATATATCTAATATTGTAAATAACATGTCTATGTTTTATAATTATCATATTCAAAAGAAAATAAGGGCCATTTTAAAGTGTCCTAAAGAAACGTAAAAAAAAATTTGGTTGACCCTTTTCAATCAAATTTTACTATAGTGGTTGTTGTTGAACCTGTATTAGTACCATTTCAAAGAGCAAGTGCTAAGTCTCTTCCGAATCTTCTTTGTACGATTCTGCCGTCAGAGGGCTTAGTGCGAGTTTTTTTGGTCACATTCGATCATGTCAACGTAAATAAACCGTCCAAATAGAGGAGAATTCTCATGTTGCGAATTTATAAGCCGCGTGTTACATATCAAAATTATGTGTCTTATTTGCTCACATTTCAAAGTGAGTACCCGGCTAATTTGGATATGTAACATGCGTCTAGTAAATTGTCATTTTGAAACTTTTTTTCAATTCAGTCGGCTTGTAAACGTTAACACGTTCGAATGAAATCAAAAAACTCGTATTAGGCATTCTGAACGGTGGTGGTACGAAAAGAATGAGGAATGAAAAAGTTTTGAGTTTGAGTTATATATACATTTTGATTATACCTAATTTATCAATTCATAACAGGTGATGGCCCCAGGCTAACAAGGGCAGAAGAGATTACAGAGGTCGCAACTAGTCTCAAGTAATGCCGGTGAGACCCTAAACTTTAGATAGTGGCTTTGCTTGATAAATATGTAGTATTGATGTTGTGGAAGTTAAAATACTTTTGTAATGTCAATACATTACATTGACAAGGTTTAAACAAGGAATTTCGTAATTAATTCCAGTATTCAAAATTATTATAATAACCTGTATGGCTAAATTATCTTAAGGTTTTTTCAAATTGTACCTTTGATACCTCGACAATAATTTGGGCTAAAATCGGTCCAATATTCATGATAAAGCTATTAATTTCCAGCTAAATGATTATTTCGATAAAAATAGATATAATTTTAAGTGTGACCTGTGTCCCAATCAATGCTTGACTGGTAGAGAATACAATTAGCATTAAATCAGTCTATTGTATCAGTACTTTTTGTTATGTGATCTTTAAAGTTATGTAAATAAACTAGCGAAACCCGCGCAACTTCGTTCGCGTGTATCCCACTTTCCCGTGGGAATTTTGGAATGTATTATACTTAAAAACCTTCACCTAGAATCACTCATCAAAATCCATTGCGTAGTTTTAAAGATTTTAGCATACATAGGACGCACAGACTGGCAGCAAAAGCTAAAGATAAATAATAACTTATAAGCGGGTCTATTTCTCGCAATAAGAACAGTTAAAATCTAGTTTCAATTTCTAGCGCTATCTCTTTCGTTATAAATTTTGTATTAGTAAGATGCGTTTGAGATTGTGACTAAATCTTAACTGGTTTTAATACAAAAATTACTCACTGGAAACATTGAAACCGACTTCTTTCGAACTTAATACCCACAAAATAGTTAATAACCCCGTCGACTTCATTTAAACCGATTAAAAAAAATCTCCTCTCGACCCAAAAACGTTGTAGGTACAAGTCTGATGCTTTTAAATGACAAATGGGATCCTTCATCACCGCCAGGCGTTGATGGAAAGCCGCCCTTATTAATTTGATTACATTTCAACCTAATGGATTGCTAGGTTATTATATCGTCGAGGGTTTTTTGGTAGGTCGTCGTACTAGTTATTTCGAAGTCGGTATTGTAGTAATATTGATCAGTGTTCTCTATTGTCACTTTAGTAATAGGTTGTCCATCATATTAGTGTATAGATTCGTATTTAAATGATAAGCCAGACAAAATGCGCGACGTCTGCGTTAGTACGTATTGAAGCCAATGTTCTATTTTTTGTGCGTCCGCCAGAATTACATGGATTTTTCGTACGCCGGAATTTTTGCGCGTCGTATGCGTTACTACATTTTTTTATACTACTAAGGTGGCAAACAAGCATACGGTCGGCCTGATGGTAAGCCGTCACCGTAGCCTATAGATGCTTGCAATACCAGGGGTATCACTCACGCGTTGCCAACCGTCCCAACCCCCCCCCAAGTGGAGCTCTGGAGACCTTACTCACCGTAGGAACACAACATGGCCGAAACCAATGCTATTTGGCTGAGATCTTCTGTAAGGTGGAGGTCCTTCCCCAGACGGGCTGCTCCGATTTGAGCGGATTATCCGCTGTGCCCTACCTCTCTTCAAGCGTTACTACATAATAATTGCATCCCTAGGTTCTATTTTCACAGACAAAAAGTGCATCATAGATACTCGGTCGTTCGCGCTACTTGTAGATAAATGAAGTGTGAAAATAACAGTGTCTGACTTCTGTAAGTTTATTTCTAATTATCCCAAATCAAGTAAATCAACGCTGTGTGTCTTGTGTCTCATGTGCTGTACCGAGTAAAAGGTTTTTCTAATTGCATTCTTTCATCTTAGCTGCTCTAATTAGATATATACTTTTACTAAACTATCTACTAACATTTTTAGCCCGTGTGAATAAATAAAGATATTTTAAGTAAAGCTCAAAAAAAAATATTTACATCAAGCTTTTTGTACCGTTCATATCCTATTGTAAGCACTTATGGTTAATATCTGTTGTGTTGCTTTCCTAAATAATTAATAAATAAATATTGCTATTCAGAATCACCATAAAAATCAAGTGTAAAAAATATTTACATCTAAACTAAAAGCAAGCAAAAATTATAAAATGTAAACAAATACTTTATATAACAGTGAAAAGTATTAATATAACAGTGAAAAGTGTCAAAAACAGCGAAAAGTGTTAAATCAACAGTGAAAAGTGTTAAAATAACAGTGAAAAGTGTTAAACATTTAGTTTTTTTTTAAAAGCAATGGGGTGTGGCTCATCGGGAAGCGTAGTGCCGGCACACGACACGGAAAATGGACATAAGGTGGCAAACGGTAAAAATGGTGTGTCCAATGGACACCACGACAATGATGACCTCCCAACTGTGGTGTTACCCGAGACACCTGTAAAACCTAAACCTCGTAAGTACAATAATTGTAAATTGTATGTGTGTTAAAATTATTTTAAGCCATTTGTTTATAATTAACAATTTAACTGAAATATAACAAAACTATATTAATTCATTACAGACATACACATTACAACTAAACTAAACATATTATTAGAAACATAAATTATAATGAACCTAAAACTAAAAACCTTAAAAAATATAATAAAATAACTAAAATATAGGTATTATTAAAAAAAGGGACTCCCCCCTTTTAGGCAAGGTTCCGAAGATACTGGCAGCGTTCCTCCTTTGAATAGATAGACTAATCCTTTGTCCGAGGTAGCTGCCAGCTCTTCGGTCTCCTGTGATGTCGACTAACCTTTTTGCAGTTTCCTTAAAAAGTCTTATAGCGCTAGGACCAAACGAACCAAGGGTCTCGACACCGAATGAGGGCAATATCATATTCGGAGCCTAGACCCCTATATTTACATGCTTTGGCTTTTTCAGCCGCTTCACAAGCCGCACCAGCTCTTTTGTTGATAAATTTTTGTATTTTAATTTTAATTTGGAACTAATAAACCAGGGCTACCATGACCGCGCAAAACAAAACAAGAACGGCTGAGTAAGAGAGACAGCTCAATACATGATGTAAGGCGACATCTCGTTTACACAATCGTTTGTGGATAGTTATAAATGGTCGTAGTACGGCTCTGAAATGATTTAAAAAATTCTTTCACCATTGGAAGCTACGTTATCCGTGCGTGACATAGGCTATGTTTTTTTTAAAAAAAAAGAGGGATCAATTACAAAGACCCTTGCGATGCTGGGGCGGCTGTAAAATATATTGAATGTTTCTAAAAATACGAATGTGAGTTTGTGAGGTTGTAGGCAATCTCTAGAACTCTAGATCTATTGAAGCGATTTTGAAAACTCTTTTACAAATAGAGAGCAACGTTTTTAGTGTGTATCATAGGCTATATATACCCGAAATAACCCGATATAAAATAAATCGGCCAAAGCTCACATCATTATGTTACCACAAAATTAAAACAAATTAGTTCAGATGCTATCATGAATTTCACTGACAATCTTGTGCCAAGTATAGTAAAACGGAATATACGGCAAATATATTTCGCCAAGTAACGCCCGGTTTCCACCAAAGCGGAGATGAGAGGAGTCGAGATGAGATGTGTTTTGAATAACAAATCAGCCCCACTACCATGGAACGAAATTCCAAATACGCACTGACGTTTCCTTGAATTCTAACCATTCTTGAACCTAATTCTAACATGTCTTTTTTGACTGGACTACGTGTTTCGAATGGACACTTTTAAGGTTGACCCCCAGATTTCGTTATTTCCACATGTCTCCGCTTAGCTTCAGTGAAAATGGCTCAGTCAGCACATCTCTCCTATCCGCTTGTGGTGGCCTACCTAATACATACTAAAAAACAATAGAAGTGTATATTTTTCCAGCGGTGGCCTTCGAGATACCATTAGAAGAATTGGACGGTAACAAAAGAGATCAAGCGACTCCTCCGCCTCACCTCCAGCGGTTATTGCAACCTCCACAGCCAGAAATAACCCTGCCGCATATAGAAGAGAAGTTGGCTGAAGCAGAACAAAGGAGACAAACGGTATTTTATCTACCCTACCTAACCCTTTTTTTTAAAGTCAGGAAAATGCATTATTGAATATTTGTTTATTAGCGAGCTTATAGTCCAAATGGAGCATCAATACAATTAAGTTTTATTTAAATACAACAAATATAGTTGAGTTTTGTTTAAATCATACTAATATTATAAATGAGAAAGTGAGTTTGTTTGTTAGTTATTCCTTCACGACTTGACTAAGCAGCAGATCATTATGAAAATTTGCATACATATTGTTAGGGGTACAGAGCCCAACATAGGTTAATTTTTACGCGGGCGAAGCGGGTAACAGCTAGTACATAATAACTGTAAATGAAAACAATTTTAGGAATACTGTTCTCTCGAAATTGCAAAACGGTTAAAATTCCTACGGTGAGTAAGGTCTCCAGCTTCACTTCGGAGGGAGGGTTGGCAACGCGTTAGTGATACCCCGGTATTGCTAGTGTTTATAGGCTGCGGTGATGCTTCCCATCAGGCGGGCCGTATGCTTGTTTGCCAACTTTGTGGCATAAAAAAAATATATACCGTTTTATAATGGGAAAATGCAACCGGTTATTCCGGTATTTTTTTATCGTATAGTAAATTATTAACAAAATCTCACTGAAAGGTTTTCTGTCGGAACGGCCAGTAATTTAATTAAAATAAAGCAAATAGGACAGTTATTTTTGCATCAAAATTTTACTGTGCAGTAAAAACAAAATTTGTTTGGTATCTGTTGTTTCAACCACGTTTCAACATAGTTTACATAAATATTTTACGTATTAATATTGTGTTGTGTGACATTTTGTTATATTATTGTTGTTTGTCAAGCTTCCCCGCAGACACCACGAATTTGTTTATTTTGTACACAGATGCCCGTATTGGTCGTGGTCCACCTGCGGGGTACACCACGGACATTTTTTCTTGCCACTTGGTCCACCTAAATGATTTGTAATAAGAAATTCAAATATTCAATGGGCCATGGTCCACGTCCTCCATCCGAGTTAGTGTTTATTTCTAGGATTATATTCGAATATTTTTGGTGTAGTTTAGGAATGCTTTTTGGATGGATTAGGAATTCTATTACGATTATTTTGCAATGTTTTATGATGGATTAGAAATGGTTTTAAGATTATTTTGCAATTCTAGATTAACTTATAAGATTTTAAATACGAACAATACAATTTTTGCATGTTAGTAATTTACTTTAAGAATGAGAAAACTATATTTATTTGTCAAACTCACAGGCATTTCTACTAATATACATAACTTCCTACTACTTACATCTAATTTCTTTCTGGTTAAATTCGTTGTGAGTTCTAAGACAGCTGTAGTTTCTCGCCCGGAACGTCAATAAGCTTCATTGCTTATTGTCAATTTGAGGTCGCCGTTGTTGATCCTGGCTATACAGCTAGTAGTTACTGCTGTGGAAATGTGTAGTGGGCTTGTCCCGATGAGGCAGGACTGGGAAAAATAAGTCTTCTTAAAATTTGCAGATACTGCAACAACGCGCCGCGTCTGCGCAGAAGCGAGCACAAAGGATGATGAAGTCACTCCACGAGATGGATACTATGGACAGATTGGATTCTGAACATGTTAGTATTATAATTTCGTAGAAGAAAATATAAAAAAGATGCTGATCCTATGAGTGAGACTATCCAAGTGGACAAAAAAATGAGAAAAAAATCCAAATATCTCACTTACGACGAACGAAACGCATTGCTGCTACACGCCGCGTATTTTGTCAGTGGTACCTAGTTTCTGGTCGAAGTAGACCATTTCATAAACCCTACCAGTGCAAAAGTTAAGTCAAAACATACTGAATATCACTGAAATAATTATGCTAATATGACTAGAGGACATGTTTGTGAAGGCGTCGGTTGGTGAATGCCTAGGTACACTTTGAATGAAGATTACATTTAATTTCAGAATTAAATTTTGAATCTGCACACAGACTAATTCAATTCAATTCAAAATATTTTTATTCAAATAGGCCTAATATAAGCTCTTTCGAATAGTTACAATTTTTTCCTACCACCAGTTCAGAATCTAAAGGTGCTCCTTCCCGCGAGCATTCGCGTGTAATGTAACATTTTAGATTCCACTTTGAGCATTACATTACAATACTACCTCCCTGACTGACGAGCGTTCGCCTCCCTCACTGCTGTAATGCTCGAATCTGAGCGTGAAGGAGCACCTTCATACCTATTTATTTGACTCTGCACTCAGAATAACCCTTTTATTGTATTATTTCAGGAAAATTCGATGGATCCAATAAACAAACATGGAATAAACGTCACCATTCCCCCGGAACCTGGCGTCTGTGAAGACAAGAACATCACTTAGAATAAAAATTATTTACTTTCAAATACTTTTATACTGTATACGGGCAGAGCTGACGACACACACTTTGCTGCAATCGAGTGTGCGGCGTACAAAAAATCTGTATGGTGCAAAAGACTGATCTGGATTTTTCGCTCAAAACACACGACGCACATATATTCCATTCAATGGTACATGGCGCAAATGCTTCAAACATCGTCTGGGTTTGTATTGAAATCGACATGAAACAAACATGAATAGATTAGAAATGACTTTATTTTAAAGCACACAAAATTATATTACCATAATAAGGTTTAACAAAATTAGTTCAAATTGAATTTCATTGGTATATGTCAAATATGGTAGAACAGCATATAGGTACTTCATACGTGCAAATGGCAGACTATGTCGCACATAAGATGCTACATAGACGTAACTTCAAAAATCACGAAAATGACCTAAGAGCGCCATTATATTTTTAAAGTGCGACATTTTAAGAGGAAACAAAGACGCATAATCAATTCCTTCATTTTGCGGAAGATGGCGCGAGTTGTCTCCGTATCCGTAGCATTACCGTGAATTTGTACTATAATTGGTGCGACGGTGTCTGATCTGTCAGTTGCGCCGGGGGCCCCGTTAAGTTTGGACGTCGCTTGGACATAGTTCGTCGTAACTGTAAGTTATGCCATTGTCATCAGTGCAGTGCAGTGCGCGCTCGGATACGGACGCACACCGCTACATTGCACAGTACGAATTTTTATTCGCGAAACGCGCGGCATAAGCCGCTGCACGTAAGCAATGGCTATGAGTTCCGAAAAACTTATAGCTAACGAGTTCCTGGCGTTTATCCAGCACGCCATTGACACGATGGACGAGGTCAGCATCATGCAGATCTGCAAGTCAAGTTTCACTCAGGACGAGATTTGCAGTGGCAAGAAGCTGCTGTTCGAGACGCTCGGAAAGACCGCGCAGATGCCTTCTCGTAGGAGGGATGGAGGAGAGAGGAGCGTGCAAGACGTCATCACCTTGCTCAAGGAGACCGACCCGGACGACGTGCCCGCTTTCGTGGCGAAGCAGTTGCATAAGCTGCCCCCCGTCACGTTCGACCACGTCGACGTCACCAGATTGCTGAAGGACATCACGTTCCTGAAGACCAGCCTGGTCGAAGTGCAGTGTAGGTTAGAGAAGTCAGAATCCACCATCAGTGAACTGCGTACCGAATTATCTACATTAAAACGTAATAATTCGGTAAGTAGGTCACCTGAGACCGATGAAACCGACACACGCCGTGAAGCGCAAAATGCATCCATCGGCAGTTTTGCGTCGCCGCTGTCAGCTGGCGCTTTGTGCGATGCTCCGCGCCCCGCCGCCCGCTCCCCTGCCTCGCCGGGGGTCACGTCGATTGCAAGTATTGCGACACCGAGCCAACCACGCGCCTACGCCGCCGCCGCCGCCGCTGTCCCGTCATCTCAGCGGCCTTCGTCGTCTAGAAATCCACGAGGGAAGGAACCCGAGACTGTGTTACTGGTCCCACCAAGGGTTCAGTGCGATGAAGACGGTTTCACAAAAGTGGAGAGAAGGAAGAAACCGTCTTCCAGGAACAAGTGCGGATCAGCACCGACAGGACCAAAACACCTGCTGCGTCCAGCCATTCCGTCGACGCTGCTGTACGTGTCCCGGCTGCATCACTCTATAAAGAAGGAGGACGTCATAGAGTTCATGCGC
Organism: Endotricha flammealis; assembly: GCA_905163395.2. Taxonomy (NCBI): domain Eukaryota; kingdom Metazoa; phylum Arthropoda; class Insecta; order Lepidoptera; family Pyralidae; genus Endotricha; species Endotricha flammealis. Next base: position 1,738,802 of record LR990863.1, on the reverse strand, counting down.
GTGAAGACCAACCTCACGTTAGGGGTCGAGCGGTTGGAGTCCCGCTACAGAGTGAATTTTAATTCCTTTGTTGTGCGAGTTCCGACCCACCAACTGTCGACCTACATGAGTAAGGAGTTCTGGCCGAAAGGTGTGATGTTCCGGCGATACCGAGGTCGGCTACCGAACACCCAGCAGAATGATACGCGTCCGACACTGCGTGTCAATTAGTTTTAAGTTCTTGTTTTTATAAAGTTTTTTATATTTATATGTATTTTAGTTTTAAGGTATATATCTATGGGCCCTTTGTTTATTTTTAACATCTTATGTAAACACTGTGTTTGCCTGAAATAAAGAATAAATAAAAAAATAAAAAATTGTTGTATTTGTTTATTGGAGAAACAATAACGTAACTGTATGTTGAGTTATTGTTGTTCTTCCTGTGTTTTTTTGAGATTGTAAGTGAACTATAAGTCTCACAGACTTTTTTTGGGCTCAAATAAAAGCTAAATAAACGTACTACAGAATATTTAGTGACCTTTCTTCATAGGGCAAGTAGATTTGCAAATATTTTGAGAAATACGTAAGTAAAACCTAAAATTGCAGTTTTCGAGAAAAATGGGTCACCTTCTAAGTTCTATAGCTTGGCTCCTATGAGGTCAATAGAGCTGCGATTGGGCTCAAATTGTCGTTAATTATGTCTTCTTTAAATATGTCATAGATGACTTTTCCGTAGAAAGCATTTTTAGAAGTTATAAGCAAAAAAGTCAAGGTTTTTCGAGCACCACAAAGTTAGCACAGTGGGGCAATTCACGTAACAAGAACCGACTCCACTTCGACTCAACGACACTCGCTGTCTCACTCATACAAAACAGGAATTGAACGGGACAGCGAGTGTCGTTGAATCGAACTAGAATCGGTTCTCGTTACGTGAATTGCCCCATTGGTCTTTCGGGGTTGCAAACTTGTTTGTACACTATTGGTATCTATCCTAACAACATGCCAAAAAATCAGAACCTTGCAATTTAAATGCTTAGATGACTGGCCTACAAGGATTTATGCTATAAACTTGTGATCATCGCAGGCTAGCAAGTTATTTTTACTTGCGACTGTTATACGGATTAAGTGCAAAAATACGCATTATCCATGCTACAAAGACACATCTGGTGGCAACTCTGAAGTTTGATAAGTTTCTGTTAAATTTTTTCATGCTTTTGTCTTTTGTAGACGAGTACTTTGAAATAAAACCAATAAAAGATAAGAATTGTTTCATTATAATAATTTGAACTCAATTAAAAATATGTATTATTTTCAAGTGTGCTACTTCCCTTTGAAGAAACAGTGACGCAACTGGTGGAGTCTTTAAAAAAAAAACGCTTTTTAGTGAGTGTGACTAATTTTTTTTCTGTGATTTTTTTTTGTTTTAAAAGGATATAATTGAGCTATATAAACCAATTGATCGGAACGTTTTAGCCCTTTTAGTTTCCAGCCAATGACTGCAAACGTGTAAAAAAAATCTTAAATTGCATTTTCTGCAAAATGATAAAATGTAAGTTACGTCTATGTAGTATCTTATGTGCGATGTGTCGTCTTTGTTAGCGTGTGTTGAAGCTAACGTTCTTTGTAGAGTTCCTTCCTGCATATTTTCTGTTACAAATAGTCTGTGGTCTGCGCTGCCCGTAAAAGAGATAGATAATATAAATTTAATTCTTTTTGTTACATAAATTTTTATATTATATTTAAAATTTTACGAAAATTATAAAATATCTTGTCCTAAACTTATTTTAATTGCAATAAAGAATATGAATGTGGATAAACATCTAAAAATTATAATTTCTCCTTTTTTTGTCATGCAGCAGGCAAACAAGCAAGACCACCATACTTGATTGACAGTGTCTTATAAAAACGATGATCCTTTTTAATTAATTTCACTACACTTTGACCATAAATAATTATTAATTTATACTACACTTTGACAGAGAAAGTGTCTATCTTTTTTATTTTTATTTTCATTTCCGGATCCCGCAGAGAAGCGTCACAATTCATAGCGATGTCTCAAAGTAATAAATTTTAAATCCGAACTCAGCTTTGGAAAACAATTTTGCCTGTTTACTTTATTTCCCTCGGGAGCTCACAAACGGCAATGTAGTTTCTTTAGTAATAAGAAATACAGATATACTTTCAGATACGTACAAAACAACATTTAATTAATTACGTATATTTATTTAGCTTTTTATTTGTGTTATGGTTTAGCTATTTACTTTTGTTACGGAATAGCCATAAACAAAGTGAACAGTAATAATTATTCCAGTTTGAAGTAAACACTTTTTGATATTTTTATTATTTTTTATAGTTTTTTTTAGATATTTAATATCTGTCATATTGTCTTTATCTTGTATTAAATACCTTTCATTCATTGTTCTTTACTTTGATTTCTTGACTTCCTGTATTTATATTTGATTTTTTTATATTATTTATTTTATTTTAAGCCCTCTAGTTTCTACTTCTAACCCTTACCTTCATCGTTTTCATCGATATTCTCATGGGCTCACGGTAGAATAAATACTTACTGCGTGCATCTGCTAATAATGTTTCCATTGTTACAAAATATGACGAACAGATTTACCTTTAAATTACAATATAATTCCTCTTTCGGCTCACGTCTGCGATCCACTTGCCAAAAACACAATTTAGGTTATGCAAATATAAAGCTTGATTACTGAACGGAGGGGAATGATGAAAATTGTAAAGCCGGCATTAATACCGCACACATAATTTTCGAAGAACAATGCGGAGTTACACAGGGATCCATCCTAAGCCCCCTCCCGAAACTTGTTTGTATTTTATGAATTTCTATTATCGTTTACCATTAGGTATGTAACATGTATTTATACGTTTATTATTAATTTACCTAAGTAATTAAATATTAAATTAATTAATTATGATATATTTTAATATTCTTATTTCACTCTGAGCCTTAGTTTTCCACTTCACCTTTTTCCCTTCTTTTAAAGTGTGAACAAAATAATTACTTTTATATGCCCTCGTGTTTTTATCTTTCGACAGGTAGGAAAGCCTCCAATTAAATTACAATATGAAGAGGGTTCACCTTTTTACCCTCACCAGGCGGATTAAGGTGAGAAATAATACAGTGACTCAACAATAAAGAAAAGCTCTACAAACAACCTTCGTACTTGGTTACGCTTGGTAAATTTATCTTTCTTAAGCTGGGTTAGTTGCCAGGTATGACCTACCATATTAATCCTTTTGTTGTCCGTTAAATTTAATATATCTTCTTCACTAGTGTTATTAATTTGCAAGTGTAACCTAACCTAACCTAACCTACCAATTTGTTTATTTCTTTACGCTTTGTACAGCCAATTATTATGAAAATTTGTATACCTAATTACCTATTGTCATAGGTAGAAGAAGTCAGAAGGACATACCTTTTTATCCCGTGATTTTTTTTTAAGGAAAAGCGGAAAACTATATGTTCAAAAAATTATTTATTCTCGTGTAACAGATGGCGCTGATCAATTTTGAAATCACGATAAAGTTTAGTGTTCTCATTTTAACTAAAGTTTTATTCCAAGTGCAACTTCGGTCAAAATCTAGTTTTATATGACGGAAAGACTGGTGTAAAACCTGCGTCTGGATTCCTTCGATTTCAGTTAGAAATGTGAATTTTTGCCGGAATACAAAATATCTGTGTCATATTGTGCAAGTAAATTGTCTATATGTATCATTTATACCGAAAATGCTTGTTACTACACTTTCTCTGAGGGAACTCTTCGAAATCGACTGTAAATGCTAGCAGCCCAATAGTTTATTTCGACCTATAAATAATTTAATATCTTCAAGTCCCAAATAAATTGGATTCCTCTACGTCGGCCGTTCACGCGAGTTGTCAGTGGTTAACTATTTTGACCTATTGGCTGATGTGAAGGTCGTAGGGTATCGGTATAAACTTTGGTTGGTTAATTTTTAAACACCTCTGATGGACAGTAATTATGTTGACGCTTTAACGAAGAATCTGTGAGTACTTTTTCTTATATAGTTCTTTTTTCAATTAGGTTTGAATCAGTCATTTTGTCTGGTGTTTGTGTTTAATAATTTATAATGCTTCTGAGGGCTTAGTCCGAGTTTTTTGGTCACATTCGAACGTGTCGATGTAAACAAACCGACTAAATAGAGCATAACTCCATTGGTGTGAATTTATAAGAAGCGTGTTACATATCCAAATTAGCCGGGTTGCTCACTTTTAAATGTGAGCAAGCAAGCCACATAATTTTGATATGTAACACGCATTCTATAAACTCACAACAGTTCTTTAATTGGTCGGTTTGTTTACATCGCGTTCGAATGTGACCAAAAAACTTGTACTAAGCACTCTGTTGTCAAGGGGGCAGAGAGAAGGTTCTTTTTTGGTTGTAGAAAAAGTATACGTTGTAATCCTACGTATAATTTTCCTTCAACCATAAAAAGAACATTTAAATTCATATAGTTAAAGTTATAAATTCTTGTCAATTGCACAAAGCGCCACCAGATCCCAAAGCAAGCTAGGCTTTAGCCTGCTTGTGTTATAACACATAGAAAACAACAGACTCGAGATCATAGAAATGCCTGATCCCTAATGGAATTTGTGTGTGGCATGACATAAATGTTTGCCCCGAGCAGGAATCAAACCGGCACCCGCTGGTAGGAACACTACCAACGCATTACAGGACAGCCAAATTACATTGTAAAAATGATAAACACGGTAATTAACAAAACGGATAATTACCATTTCAAACTCGTGAAAATTATTCATAATGATTGCGTATTGGGTATAATTATAACCAACTTAAAATACTTGTTCATTATTCTTTGATATTTTTGTATAAATTATGTAAAAGAGTTACACGTCTTTTGTTCATAAAGAAATTTTAATGAAAACACATGTAATTTTCCCCATTATTTCGTGGTCCTACTAATATTGAAGCGACGAGACACCATAAAGGATGTCTCGTCGCTCCTATTCTTGGACCTCAGTGACCTGCGGCCCATCTGGTAGGCGCTGGCGTCACATGCCGTGTCCCAATAAAAAATATAAACGAATATTGTCCTATTAGTTGGACGACGAGGAAGAACTCTTTTTGCCAAAAAAAAATACAGCAACTGAAACCCTGCGCAAATAATAATAAAATATGATATATAACATGTAGGGACAATTCATACAGATTGAGCTAGCCCCAAAGTAAGTTCGAGACTTGTGTTATGGGATACTAACTCAACGAAATTATATTTTATAACAAATACATATATAGATAAACATCCAAGACCCGAGGCCAATCAGAAAAAGTTCGTTTTTCATCATGACCCGGCCGGGGATCGAACCCGGGACCTCCTGGGTGGCGGTCTGGCGTGGTAACGATTACGCCACGGAGGTCGTCAAAATCAAAAAATCCTCTCTTAACGATTGCTTACGCCATATAAAGAAACCATTCCTTTCAGATCTCTATACGATCAGCGCTGGAGCGGTTTAATTGTACGTTGATCAGTCAGTCGTTCAGGACAAACCATTTTATTAGTAAGTATAGTTTTTAACTGAGTAGCTCGATAGCGTCGCTGTGTGTCGCACTCTAATATGGACACGCAAGTTAAGCGACGACGACCCTAGTCAGTGTTTGAATGGGTTTCGTTATCTCGAACTTCTTCGTGCTTCGGAGGGCAGGTTAGGCCGTCGGTCCCGGCTGTTGTCGATGGATGACAGTTGTTAAGCCAAGTCGGTGACCTTAGGGCGGTTTCACAACACCGACCTCTGCCAATCCGCATTTGAGCAGAGTACGTACTTAATACCTTTGATTAAAGGGAGACCCGACCCGTATCCCTGCAGTGGGATGTTTATGGGTTAATTGATATGATAGATTTAAATGACCAATGAAGTTATCTAGGCTAGATCAAATAAACAAAGAGTTGGTATGTTAATGAATTTATTAAACAAATAGCAATTACAAAATTATCGGCTCGCACTGAGGCCGTAATTCAGAATAATTACACGCAACGCCGCCCACCATAGACAAATAGAAGATTGATATATTAATTTATACAACACAAAACTCTCTATGGCCATAAACTATACAATATCCTATATATTTTGTGTTGCTCGATGGCCTTGGGATGAAATTGAAATGGAGCCCAGGTTAAGCAACGATTACAATACCCAATATTTGGGTGCGTTTAAAAAAATATGAGGGGACGTAAAGCTGTCTTTTCCTTGTTGTCGGTAGATAACAGTCATTGACCGTTAGGTGGTAGAACTTTATGTTTTGATATCATAGTACCAGTAATATAATTATACTTCTAAAAGGAAATATTTACAGCAATTAAAGCAGGTAATTATCAACAAATTGTCTTTAATAGTTGTTTAAGAAATCTAGTGTTAAACTAAGATATATATCTTTTTGGAAGTGGAAGTGATGAAATGAAATAGTGCCGGATCGGGACATGCCCACCACACATTCCCACCGATGTGTCTACTGTGTAGCTAGGATCAACAACGGCGACCTCAGATTGACATTAAGCGATGAAGCTTATTGACGTCCCGGGGGAGAAACTACAGCTGTCTTGGAACTCACAAAGAATTTAATCAGAGTGCTTAGTGCGAGTTTTTTGATCACATTCGAACGTGTTAACGTTTACAAGCCGACTGAATTGAAAAAACTCATATTGTTAATTTACTAGACGCGTGTTATATATCCAACGGGTTAATACGCGTCTTATAAATTCGCAACATGAGAATTCTTATATTTGGTCGGTTTATTTACGTTGACATTATCGAATGTGACCAAAAAACTCGTGCTAAGCACTCTGATAGTGCAGAATAGGAAAGATTATTAATGGAAAGGAAAAGATGAAAGCAGTTTTCACACGTGACTAGTTAGGAGAGACTAAATCCCGTCTTCACTAACGCCTCCTAGCGTAGGAATAACCTCATGTCATAGAATTTGTTCCAGTTAGGTTATTCCCAACGCTAGGAGGCGTTAGTGAAGACGGTTTTAAGTCTCCGACACTCGGGAGGTAATCCTAGGAAGGTTTTTGGATGTTTTAATATTATATGCTACAATAAAATAAATCAAAGCGCAAGATGGACAGACGACCTCAAGAAAACGGTTGGAGGCGGATGGATGCGGATCGCATTTGGTAGAAGGCCTATTGATCACACCGGAGCTGGTGCTTGGCCTAAATTGAGGGTGTAGAAATAAAACTACACCTTGATCTAATGAGCTGAGGACTGTATAATAAACTGAACTGATGAACTGAACATTGAGAACTAAAAATATTGTATTAAAGAATTGACATTTCAAAAAGACTGACATAACAAAAAAAATAGACAAAATTATAAAGAAAGTGAAAACTAAATCAAACAATAAAGGAAAAAGGATGTATTGATATGCGTCTTGAACATACCGCCCATCAAGGACGTTATTGAAGGAACGTCCTTAGATGAGCGGCATTTACAAATATTTGAGCGGATGGTAGCAGGCGGGCGCCGCGTAGCACTCATGACGCAGCGCTCTGCCTTGACTGGTAGTAATAGCAAGCGGGCGCAGCACTATCGACGCACCGCTTGGTTGAACTGGTGTGGTAGCAGGCGGGCGCAGTACTAATAACGCACCGCTCTGCCACCGTGGACTAGCGACTATGAGCGCAATGCAGATTCCTCTACCATCTTGGTTTTGTTCTTCATCCGGCTCGTTTCGGACTATGATCACACCGGAGGTGGTGCTTGGCCTAAATTGAGGGTGTAGAAATAAAACTACACCTTGATCTAATGAGCTGAGGACTGTATAATAAACTGAACTGATGAACTGAACATTGAGAACTAAAAATATTGTATTAAAGAATTGACATTTCAAAAAGACTGACATAACAAAAAAAATAGACATACACAACATAGTCCTTCGATAGCGGTTCAATAGTTCAAAGTTCAAACGAATATAGTGCAAGTTACTGTGGTACGAGGGTCGCAGTTTCCTTCTGGCGCAGTATCATCCTGCAAAGTCTACAAACAGCGGATGAGCGAGCTGCGCCGCAACCTAGTTCAACGGTGAGACGCCAGGGGGCGCCACCGTCCATACAACTTCAGTTCATACGTCAAGTCAAGGTATTTGACAGTGAAGTGCCAACTGTGAGTACATTTCTCCATACTTGTGATAGTGCAAATTTTTCTAAGAATTTTGAACCTTATTCATACGGAGGTTTCAACTTGGAAAATTTATGAAGAATCTAAGACTCTGAAAATTTTAGGTTAATTTTACTTTAGACTTTATATTAGTAGTACTTAGGACTTAGAATAATTTCGTGAAATTATACAGACGGGGAATCCATGCCCAATTTTGACCACTTGTCAAAAACTTAGAATTTTTTTCAATTTAGTTCATTTCTTTTTGTTCGTGTTTCGATCAGTTGTCAAACACTTGAATTTTTTTTGTAAATTTTTCCATTTACGTAGTTTTGTTTCATTGTTTTGTTTATGTTTTCAAATAAAAATTAACAAACATGGAAAAAATTATTGAGGTATTAAAAGATGATCAGAATAACATTCAAAGAGGATATAGTAATTTTAAAAAAAGTCCAAAAGATAGATTAACTACAGAACACATAGAGATTAGACAGCAAATGCTAGAATCAGATTGGGCAAAATTTAGAAATACAAAACAGAACATTTACGAGAATTTTAAGTTAGATGACACTACTAAAAACTATATTGACGAGATTTATGTAGCGACAGAAGATATCTACTTTTCCTATACATATCTTATAAAAACTAATCTTAACAAACTTTGTGTAAGATCAGATATTGTACAACCTGAGTCTAAAACATCAGGCAAGAATTCATTTGTCAAACTACCAAAAATATCTATTCCCATATTCTCTGGAAAATACGGAGAATGGACAACATTTTCAAATCTTTTTACCTCACTTGTACATAAAAACGATTCGTTAGATAATGTCCAAAAATTACATTATTTAAAGAGTCATCTTAGTGGAGAGGCTGAACAATTAATTAGGCAGACATCAGTTACTGAAGCTAATTATTTGATATGTTGGGATAAGTTAGAAAAACGATACAATAACAAAATTTATTTGTCTAACTGTATTTTGAAAAGATTATTCGGTCAAAGGCGTATGCATACTGAGTCAGGTAGTTCATTAAAGGAGCTACTAGACACAACAACTGATTGTATAAATGCCTTAATAAATTTGAATGTGACTACATGGGATATTATTATCATTCATTTAGTTTCTTTTAAATTAGACAATGACACACGTAAACAATGGGAGTTGAAGATTAATACCAACAACTTAAACAATGAGTTACCAACATTTGATCAATTTAAAGATTTCATCGAAGAGAGATTTCGCGCTTTAGAGAATTATGAGTCAAAACACACATTGGTCCTACAGTTCAACCATTACAGGCCACAGGGTCATCAGCATCATCCTAAAGCTATGTTCTTCTTTTAATCCTTTGTCCTTATTTAACCTTTTTTCCAGTGACTTCAATCTCGAGACAGCAATAGAACGCGAGTTTCCTCCTGCGCAACTCGGATTTTTTTTTTTTTTTTTTTTTTTTTTTTTTTTTTTTTTTTTTTTTTTTTTTTTTTTTTTTTTTTATCTAATGAGCTGAGGACTGTATAATAAACTGAACTGATGAACTGAACATTGAGAACTAAAAATATTGTATTAAAGAATTGACATTTCAAAAAGACTGACATAACAAAAAAAATAGACAAAATTATAAAGAAAGTGAAAACTAAATCAAACAATAAAGGAAAAAGGATGTATTGATATGCGTCTTGAACACCTATATATATTGATGAAAGGACTATATCCAGCAGTGGGTAGATACAAGCTGATGATGATGATGATAAATAAAATATATATATCAACCGATAAAAATGAGCAGAGCTTGTTGATGTTTTTTTGAAAGAAAGAAAGAAAGAAAGAAAATGGTTTATTTAAAGTTTATTTAGTTTATTTAAGTTTTTGCTTGTAAGAATCTTGTTGTCTTTGAATAAACGTTGTGAATCTGTGATTGTTTCAGAGTTATTAAGATTATATGCTGATTAAGATTATACGTTTTTAATATTATATACATATATAATACTCTATAAACTAGGTACTACCATTTGTGAAATGAAACAAAATTACTACTGGGAAAAGAAAACCTGATATTGCAAACGACCAAAGGCTGCCGTGAATCACCATCGGCCATGTTTATCTGCCACCTTGGTGGTATAGAAAGAAATTCTTCAGATTTTCATAAAAGATTTTTACTGGGTCGGCAACGTGCGATTTATTTCCCGGTGGACTGCTTACCATCAGGTACCTGTGCATGTCTGCCACCTTAGTAGTGTAATAGATAGATAAAGATGATGTAAATTTGTTTCATCTTACGCTGTTGCCATGTAAGGATATGGTGTGTGCATCCAAGCGGTTATCCTCAAGGATACATGAATCGAAATGATGCAACAGTGTGTTCGCAACGCACGACACACAGTTCCGCTGCATATGCATTCAGGATACCGTACGGTATAAATAGTGAAACAGCCAAATTTTTTGGCACACTTCGTCTTTTAGTGGAAGAAGCACAATGAACACCCTTATAGCTGTAAGTATTTAACTTTATATATTTTTTTATTTAAAAGTGGTAGTAGTAGATCTTGAAAAAGAATTTTTTGGGTGAAAACATGTGAAGAAATGAATTTTGCGCCCATCCCATTGTGTGAAGAAATTTTTTTTTACTCTCATTGACATTACTCTGTAGCATGCAAACATCTGTATAAAAAAAGTCATAAAAAAAACCGTTTCCAATCTACTTATATAAGTTCCGTCCGTAATCATTTTTTTTTTTGCTTTCAACAAGCTTTTAAACCACAAAGACATCTTCACATAGTAATAAAGTGCTTCCCTTTCTGTCTGGATGTCTGTACCTATGTATGCTTAAATCTTTAAAACTACGCAATGGATTTTGATGCAGTTTTTTTTAATAGATAAAGTGATTCAAGAGAAAGCTTTATTTGTATAATACATTCCGAAATTCCTACGGGAAAGCGGGATAAAAGCAAACGAAGTTGCGCCGGTTTTTACTAGTTAAAGTTAAAGAAAAAAAAGAAGCGTAATTTTTTTTTTTTACTTCTATATTTTCTGAATTTTAATAACACACATCAGTGTTTGTAACAAACATCTGTGTTTGTCATTTTTTTATATTCAACTCTGGTTGAATATAAAAAAAATGTCTGATACTAATAAGAAAATCAGTGATTAAATTGACTTACCATTTTCCAGTTGGCTTGCCTCTTGGCCGTTGCTCACGGCAGCGCCATTGGAGTAGGAGGACTCGGTTATGGATATGGCTTGGGATACGGTAAGGATTGCACAACTATTAATTATCTATTCCGGGTTTCAGGGTTTAGTCGCTTGCGCTGTCTTTACTACGCAACGGTTTTGATGTTTTTTAAATAGAAAAAGTCTATATATTTAAAAAACAAGAGGAAGTTTGACATGTGTAATACATACAAGAAATTTCCAAAATTCCTACGAGAAAGCGGAACATGCAAACGAAGTTGCACGGGTTTCGCTACAATTATAATAAAACTATATTATATTAAACAGAGAACGTTTAATAGACCGACAAAATAATTGTTTTTTCCACACATTTCGAGTATTTTTCTTTTGTGTAATTGTATTGTAAAGCGTGGAACTATTGAAGTTTAACAAACTAGATCTGGGATTGTTTCAATGTATCTAAAACTAAATAGTTTTTAAGTTTTGTATTTAAATAAGTAAATACTGTCTGAAGGACACGATGGGGTTGACATGGTCGCATGTCCGAAACAAAACCCCTAAATAAATATAGAAAAAAACGCGTGGGGAAAAAAAATACATATAAATGTCATAAAAGCCGTTTCTTTTCGCCTGTGGCCCTTTGCTTGTTTCCGAAATGGTGGTAGTTAATTTTTTAAGTAATCAAGTTGTAAATGACCAGAGAAATCCAATTTCACTTCACAGGTTGGGGAGCACCTGCAATCTCTACTGCTAACCTCGTCAAAGCTGCCCCAATACCTGTGGTTAAAACCATAGCAGCACCAATCATCACTGCCCCTGTGGTCCGTACTGTAGTAGCTCCCGTTAGCGTCGGATGGAGCGGTCTCGGCTGGGGCGGTTACGGCGGTCTCGGCTGGGGCGGCTACGGCGGCTACGGCGGTTACGGTCTAGGAGGTTGGGGCGGTTACGGCCTGGGAGGATGGGGCGGTTACGGAGGCTGGGGCAAGGGACACTAAACGAAGACGAAGTGTTAACAAAAAAAAAACCTTTTCAATTGGCTAACGCACAAAATTAAAGCATAGCACTATACTTTTTGTTTCATTGGAAGTCCAAATATACTGAGGCGAAACATTATTTGATTGGTTTGTTTTTGATTCAATTTAAACTAGAATACATCTGTCAGCAATATTAAAACTTAGACAGCTTTTAGCAATAAGGCCGCCTTGTTGCGTATACATTAGTCTTAAGTATTTCTTCGTTAAAAGCATATTATCTATCTATCTAAAACACTGTCCATCAATCCCGTCAAAATAGAAGAGGTCGTTTAGAAGCTCTCCTGGAACAAACTGGCATAATTTATAATTTTTAATTTTTGGCCCCCGATAGTTGAAAGGGCGCATCTAACATTTTTTCCGAAATTGAGTTATATACATTGTTGGAATCAGCAAAAAAAGGCGCATCTGCTAGTATTTTTTATTTTTCGCTATCTCGCTTCATAGCGATTTTCTAAAGTAAAAATAGGCGCATATGTATCCAATTTTTCTACTAAATGGAAGATGAAAAGCCGAAATTATCATAAACTTAGTAGAATAGCAGCATTTGCACACATACGCCTTGGAGCTTCATAGTAATATTTAATGATCGGAAGTTTAATAGGCGCTTATTCGATATCGTTTTTAATGCTTAATAGAAAAGTCGCAAGTGACCATTTGCGTCTTAGACGCTACTTGAAAAGTACTATACACCTACTAAGTAGAAAAGTCAACATCTGCCACATGCGCCCTTACTACTTCGTATATTTTATGTTTTCTTCGATGCGCATCTGCCAGATACGTCTAAATTTCTCTATAGTAGAAATAAAAGTATGGATGGTACTTAATAGAAAAGTCGCAAGTGTACCGAAGCGCCCAAAATACTAGGGTTAAAAGTAATAAAAAGCTCATACGAAATTGATAGGGCGCATGTAGCGACATGCGTCTATTCAATTAATTATGTCTCATTTCTTCAAATTTTTTATACTAAAATGAAAAGGTTTTTTTAAGATTTTCCGTATAATATATTTAAAATATACCTATCGTACTATAGCAATTGAAAGATAATCATGTTAACCTTTAATCAACATTTTCAAAAATATATTTCTTCGTTTAACTAACAGACAGCAAACAATTTAAGGTTTCGTTCATTAAATATTTTTTTTCTCAGTTTTAGATTCTTGTTACATGCGCCTTTTCAACTATCGGGGGCAGAAATACATCAGATTTCAAAAAATATAATTACTTTTGATGTTAAAATTACTATTTAATATTTAACACCTAGTTGACTCGCACAACTTCGGGTAACATATAAATTCATATAAAGCAGTGAGTCGCGCGACCGAGTTTGAGTCGCACGTAACTGTCGCGCGTCGCAGTTGCTATTATCAGAATGCACTTGTGAACTATTTGTCAAAACTTGAATAATATTGTCGCGCACAAGTATCCCTAAAACGAAAACACATGTTATCAACTTACATGTGAATAGTGTAATAATATTGTATTTACATATACTCAGAATTCAATATCGTCCACTCGGCGGGTGGATATTGGGAGAATACCAGGTGTACTCTCGAGCTTCTCACTCACAAATGGAATTATGAACGACTTGGGTGTCGACGACTTGTATAGATTAAAATATGGTACAGAACAGATATGACATTACTTTGTCGAAAAGTAATTTACAAGTAAATTAGATTAAATCAACTTACTAACTTATATCTTACTAAAATAGTTATAGTAAGAAATAGTAAGTTATCGAGTGGTTAGCAATAGTTACCATAAAGACGATTGCGATACCCAATAGGGTTCATAATGTACTATGTATTTCATAACTGTATTCCATTATTGTATCTACATTATGAGTATAAATTATTAGGATTATATCGAGGTTCGAATCTTATGCAAGGCAAACATTTAAATGCATAAACATGTCTGTTTGCATTTTTCAGATCATTAATGCAAACGTACATTGATCTGAAAAAATCAAATCATAAACAAATCCAGTTAGGACCTTTGTTGACATTCACTATTCATTCTATTTTGTAAATTTATTTCAGTTCAGTGTTCTACCATGAGCCGCTTCTGCGTTTTATTTAAATCATAATCTATGCACAGTCCATTACGCTTTCAGGAATAAGACTGCGGGAGTCTCCCGACGTTAATTGAAAAAGCAATTAAACCTCCTCTCCCTGAAACATCAACTATCGCACTTCCCCCGATTATGCCAATCGTTCGCAACTTCTAAATGAGAAATTCTATAAGTTTGACAATTGATCTTATTGCAAGTTTAATGGAAGGTGAGCTCTAAGTCTTTAGAGGTCTATTACACTAGCGATATCACAGGCGCGATTTTTATTACACATACATGATTTTTTTATATACCACTAAAGTGGCAAACAAGCATACGGCCCGCTTCATTGCTTATTTTCAATCTGAGGTCACCGTAACCTAAAGGGTATTACTGCGCGTTGCCGGCTCTCTAGAAAGTGAAGCTCTGGAGATCTTACTCACCGTAGGAACACAACATGGCCGAGACCAATGTTGTTTAGCTACGATCATCTGTAAGGTAAGGTCCTTTCCCAGATGGGCTGCTCCGATTTGAGCGGATTATCCGCTGTGCCCTACCTCTCTTAAGATTTGTTTGCTGTTGCATCCAAGTAGCGGCGGCGGCTATGCAACAGTGCCCGCAGCGGCGGGAAACACACGCTATAGTGATCTTGACAGCCGCGCCGCCATCGACCCGCGCCGCGTTCAGTGTGATGTCGTTCATACAAATATATGAAATACAGATACTCCCATGCCGCGCCGTTCCCAATCCGCTGCCGCTGGCAGTGTTACCCTTAAACATTATTGGTTTTTGAACTTATTTGGTGTAAATTTCATCAAAATGTAATTGTTACGGATGGTGGGAATTATAAAGAAAAAGATATTATTTGAAGGAAAAATTGATTTTTTAAGATAATGCGAGAAAACGAAATTGACTCGATGACAAGAAAAAATATGACAAAAAAACTAAGAATGTAAAGATGTTTGCCACAGTATATTAGGCAAAACAATGCAATATTGCAATATGCAATAAGGTGTACCTAGAGCAAATTATGTGTACCTTAGAATGGAATCAGGACAGTACCACTGGGCCCTCGGAAATCCCGGTCTCTCTAAACGTAAGGCGTTGGAGTTTTCCCCATGTCCCCGACCCAATTTATCTCACAGATGAGTGGAATATTCACAAATTTGCCATCAACTTGCTAAACTTATACTTACTGACATAAATCTATATAGATGCGGCTGTTGTGTCTCAGTTATTTAGACGTTGAATGGTGCAATTCTATTAAAAGGTTGGTCAATCAAATAAACGGATGTTTCTACCGGTTGGCAGTGCAGTTAATATTCAATTTTCATTTATTGCTTTCTTGAATACAAATTATCAGCAAATAAATAATTAAATAAATATAAAACAATAGATATTTGGAGTATACAAGGTGTTGGTCACTGCCATTAGGCGAGAGGAGGGATCGCTTTTATTCACTAATTCTAATATAACATTAGTAAGTCTCGTTAAATTGTAAAGTAAAATTCGATATTATTTATGTATATAAGTAAATCAGTTAATCTCCACAATTTTACATCAGGTACCCTTACATAAATAATAAAATGGCCTCCACTCAGCATAATGTGCCGGCCACAACGCTGGTCCTCTGCGGTTCCTACATAAGAGTAAGTATGTAGATAGATACAGTAAACATTGAGTACAGAAAGTCCTTGTGAAAATCTGAATACACGATGTCATCTCAAGAACTTCTTTGCGCTCTTGTTGAAGGAGCCAGCTACTTCTAGTTTTAGTGATTCTACCATAGATTTAGTATATACTAGATGGATTCTACCATGTTTTTCAGCGAGCTGTCAAAAGTGGAAAAATCGCTAATCGCCACGACTAAGCGGAATCGCAAACGTGGACGCTTTTTGTGTCTTGTGTCAGATGCAAGCTACCGATGAATATTTGATTTTTATAGAACCAGTATAATATCATCTACTCCCTGCGTATACGTAAACATTTTTTTGTGCCCAGTTGCTACCTCTTAACGCATACTCATAACGATCAAAAAGTGTTCGGTGTCGGTAACCGGCAACACGTTTGCGCAGTGCCTTAGGCCGTTTGTCCACCGCCACCGTCACCGGGACGTCACCGAGAATGAGATTACGGTGACGGTGGCAGTGGTGTTTTGTATTGACGACACTTCGGCTCGTCACAATCTCGGACCGAGTTCTAGCTGACGCGCCGAACTAAGCGATAAATCGGCGGACGGGATGACGGCGCTCGGGTGACGGGCGTACGGTTGACACACGGCCATAGTAAATGTATGTAGGTACAGATCTACCAACATCTTTATGAACGTGGCCGAAATCGGAACTACAACTCCCGTTCATATTGTATGTCACTTTTTGACAGTTCGCCTTTGACAAAATGTATGAAAATATGCCACAGTAACGCCCCCCTACAAACGTCACTGACGTTCATAAAGATGTTTGTAGCACTATATCGCAAAATGGGCGCCGTCATCTCATTCTCCGACGTCCCGGTGACGGTGGTGCTGGACAAACGCCCTTAGGCTCCAGTAGCGAGTCACTGACACTACTGTAGTGACTGGCTGCCACCGGCCACACGTGCGTTGAATTTGAACTAAATGTATGGAAAATAGCGTGAACTGCTAATCGACTACCTGTGGTGGCACGTTTGTACCGACATTAAAAGTAGCTTTTGACGACCTCTGTGGCGTAATGGGTACAAGCCGGTCTGCCATCCTGGAGGTCCCGGGTTCGAATCCCGGTCGGGTCATGATAATACGATTCTTTTCTGATTGGCCTTGTCTTGGATGTTTATAAGAACTTGTTATAAAATATAGTATCGTTGAGTTAGTATCCCATACATAACACAATCACACATCACTGAGAGGTAGGGCACAGCGGATAATCCGCTCAAATCGGAGCAGCCCGTCTGGGGAAGGACCTCCACCTTACAGAAGATCGTAGCCAAATAGCATTGGTCTCGGCCATGTTGTGTTCCTACGGTGAGTAAGGTCTCCAGAGCTCCACTTGGGGGGGTTGGGAGGGTTGGCAACGCGTGAGTGATACCCCCGGTATTGCTTACGTCTATAGGCTACGGTGACGGCTTACCATCAGGCCGACCGTATGCTTGTTTGCCACCTGTGTGGTATAAAAAAAAAAAAAAAAAAAAAAAAAAAAAAAAACAAGTCTCGAACTTACTTTGGGGCTAGCTCAAATTGTGTGTTCCTGTATATTTATTTTATGCACGATTTATATCTGCGGAAATCGTATACTTACAAATAAACTTATGATTAGGGAAGCAATTGCGACAAATGCTGAGATTGCAATCAACCATTCGAACTTAATTACCGACACGAATTTGTAGGGAGCTTTCCGAACTTGGTAACTTGGACGTCTAGTTTGATTACTTCGCATCTAGTTTACATTTGCGCTTAACACCGTGAAATTGTACCTTACTGGATATTAGAATTTTCATGTATTTATTAGCATCTGTAGGAATTGACCACCACCGTAAATCAGCTATTTAGTATATACTATATACCCATTTTATTTAATTTCATTTATTTATTGATGTCACATACAAATAATGGTGTTACAAAGTGTGGTGTTATAGACAATGTGACGTCCTATGTAAGGACGTCCCTTAGTACAGTCAAGAGCATGTCAACCTTTACATGTCGGACTTTATACCACCCTTACGTTCTATGTCATAAGAGCCAAAATTGTACTGCAAATGTAAAGCTCAACGTGCTCCTGACTGTACAAGCTTTGCTTAGTTTCGGACTAGATGACGTTGCGTGATCCAATATTTTTTTGATTTCGTTTCGTTTGTTGACTGTACATACAAGCATTGAAAATCTATGTTTTCAAAGAGTACCCTGTTCAACAAAAAAAAAAAAACAAAAACACGCGAGCTGCCCCAAATGACGGGCGGTCAAGTGGGCGAGAGAGCAAGTGGAGGGGCGAGTCGCTAAACGTTCGCCTCACAACTTTACAGGTATAATTTTACTGCATGTGAAATTACAGACCCATTTTGTTATCGTTTGAAAACTTGACTATGACTGTACCACGAAATTTGTGTTTACATAATTTATTACGTCGCATTTTCGTTAATTGTATCGAATTGAAACGACTCCATCTCGTTTCCAAACAATTTTTTGGGAGGATTTTTGGGGATAATTTGTAGATGGCGTCTTTTATGTGCGTTCTCTTATGTTATATTTTGGCAAATGACGTCATGCGACTCCAATCGAGTGGCGTGACTCTGGTAGCTTCGTGGGAGAACTGTCTTAAGGCTCTTGTTTGCATTGTTTGTCTTATCACTACATAGTATAAAATAAAGTCGCTTTTTCTGTCCCTATGTCCGTATGTCCCTTTGTCCCTTTGTATGCTTAAATCTTTAAAACTACGCAACGGATTTTGATGCGGTTTTTTTTAATTGATAGAGTGATTCAAGGGGAAGGTTTTAAAGTATCATACATTCCAACGGGAAAGCGGGATACACGCAAACGAAGTTGCGCGGGTTTCGCTAGTATGATATAAAAAAACAACTAAAAATAGTACATCCTTTTAAATACGATATGGTAATTTTATCTAACTTGATCGATAGTCATTTGCTATGCAAATTAGAGCATAAAAAGTGTTTCTCCTACGAGTACCCTAACGGGATCTATTTGGGGATACCTTTACGTGTTCATAATATTAGATTTGGAAGCAGGTGAGCCGGGAGATGGACCTTCTGAAATGATGGGTAAAAATAGCTAGCTTTGTAAATTGGAAGGGACGTGTTAAGGGGATGTTTACGTCAACTTAGACTTCGAAGTTTTATGAGCGGTCAATGATAATGTGGCATATAGGTTGATGTTTATATATTACTTTTTGAACCTAACCTTTTTTTTATACCAGTAAGGAAGTAAACAAGCATACCGCCCGCCCGATTGTATACAGTACAGTCACCGTAGCCTATGGACGCTTGCAATACCGGGGATATCACTCGCGCGTTGCCGACTCTGTAAAAAAGTGGACTTAACCTGATATGAAAGCGGTTACTATTTCCTATGAACAACAGTAACATTAGAGGTGCTAGGGTGCTACCGATGCGTTGCCATAAGAAAAGAAAGAAATTGTATTGGAAGGGAGCTGGGCTTGCGGATCTCTCACTCGCCGTACGAAACGGATTGCTGCTTCACGCCCATTTATGTGAATCGTCCAAGAATTATTTAAGAAATAATAATTATTTATGAAGTAAACTATAAATTCAATAGGTATGGTTAGATTTTACTGGAAAGTTTATTCTTTCAAAACCAATCATTTAACTAACTTTAAAGTGTAAGTCAGAAACAGATCTAAAAATCGATCCCAATGTTACATTGGTTTCTAGACTTTATATTTCCAATTTATCTTTAATTAAAACACTAAGTATACGTTCAAATTATAATTTTGCTTTTCCAATACTTACTGGATCTTTCACATAATGTTTTCTGAGAAAATCCACAGCAATTTTCCGAACAATTTCCTCACAAAAGCTCCCAATCAAAAACATAAAATAAGAGCTATTAAAACGGGCTGGTTCAACCACTGACTTAAATGTAAATAGATTCCTCACACGTACTTACTTACATTTACAAAAAGTGATAGAAAAAATACTTCGTAATTAGAATTTAGATTAAATATTACGAAACACAATTTAAGAATTAGACGGCCTTGTGCTTATCCACTATCCACCCGGATTTTCACGTCCAAAAATCTTCATGTCCATGAAATAAAATAAAATCATTTATTTTGTTGAATTTTGCAAGTAGATTTTGTAAAATCTACTATTTTTTTTTATCCTACTAACACTTCCGACATGAATGGCCTATTGAGAAAAAGTACCGCAAGAAATTAAATAGTTCGTTTTTTTTTAAACGTTTTTACATACAAGTATTAAATATTTGAATGTACATAAGGACTTATGGAAGTAGGTAGGACTTTATCCAGTAGTGACACTAGTTAGGGCTAATACTATAGTATTCTTTTGCTCGAGGTCCCTCGATCGATAGCTATTATCTAGAGTTAAGTTGTTGACGGAGAACTATAAAAATTGCCTAGTTTGACGCTCATTGCTGTATTCTAGATTATTACCTATTAAAGCGCTAACGATCTTGCAGTAGATAGTAATAAAATCGACAGTAGATAATCAGTTTCTTAATACATGGAGAAACTTTGGAGTGTGAGAACTTTTTTAAAGCCTAATAGCTACTACTATGAACTGGTATGGCAGTAAGGCGTAACTTGTATCGTAACCAACCTTTAACATAGTGTTAGGGAAGACTAAAAAAATGGAAGATAAAACCACATAAACTTTATGAAAACTATATTTTTAACAAGATAAAAAAAGAATTTTGTTATGTAATAGCTGTCAAAGAGAAAAAGTTAGAGCGGCGAGACAGTGCGTAGATTGTCGTATTATAGTGCTGTGCCGCTTACTTGATTGAATCGGTTTATCTTCATATCAAAGGTACATACATTATGGTACTTAAAAAATCTGACTTTTTTGTAGTTCCGCTAAATTAGCTGGTATTGGTTACGCGCTTTGCAGTATCATCGGCGGCGTCTAACTCTGTTTTTCGTCTGCGGTCCAGTTCGATCGAGATTTGAGACCCTTTCTGGAAAGCCTACAAAACAGTATTGAAACAAAGCATGAGTTTTACACATAATTCACATTAATGTCTCGACTTTGTATTTCTTAATTGCATGGAAATGAATGAGCAATTTTTTTATAAATAAAGGTTGCTGAAATGCCTGTAGACCGGTTAGGTAGTTGGTATTTTAACCGGATTTATTCTCGTAACAAAAAATTAAAATTTATATCGCTATCTCGCTTTTTATATTTTGTTTAAGTAAGATAGCGCTTGATAATAGACTAGATTTTGACTGTTTTTCATGAGAACAGACACGCAGATCTTAAAATTAATGATACACTAAAGGCTAAGGATATCTGCCCTGTTCCGAATTTTGCATATGTGGAGTCAATAATAAGATACGGAATTCTGATATGGGGTAATGGAACATACATAAATACTATACTACTGGCTCAAAAAAGATGTATACGTAGTATCTCTAATATTGCTCCGGATGTTTCATGTAGACCATACTTTAGATCGCTTAATATTCTACCCCTTCCATGTCTTTATATACTGGAGGTGGGAAAATTTGTGATGATAAATAAACACATGTTCATGTTCGCTAGGGACCAAATAACGAGAAGTGCAAGGCACCCAAACAAACTTGTACATAGTATGGTTCCTAAAACTGCAAGGTGCCATGGAGGGCCATATCTGATGTGTATACGAATCTATAATAAAATACCAGAAAACATTAAAAACCTTAATTACAATAAGTTCAAACTGGCACTACGCAAATGGCTCTTAGAAAATACATTTTACTCTGTTGACGAGTTTTTGAAATTTAAATAGATGCATAATGTTAATTAGGAGAATATTTATATGAGAAATTGTATTACATATTTGCATGCTATTTATGTATGTCTAAATAGGTTTAAGCACATATATTTTAAAATAAGATCAGCAGCTATTGCACATACCCTATTTATTAGCAAATAAATGAATTTGAATTTGAATTCATGGTACCTTAAAAAACATTCGCTGGACTACTTATTAAGGCCTGCCTGAACAGACACAGATTTTGCCTATGCGTCGATCGTCGTTGATTTACCAAATAAAATTCTATTTATTAGGCAATAAGTGTCATTAAAAAATATTTAAACCTTTCTTGGATTTTATGTATCTATAGAATAGGTTTTATTCCGGAATTGCATTAAAATATTATGCAAACGAAGCCGCAGGGATATGTCAAGGTTTATAATGTAATTATTTTAACATAATGGACGACTCCTAAGCTAAGGTAACGGCTAGACATACAAACTTAACTCGTAAATATCCTTACTCCACGATTTATGGGCGAAGTTCGCTGACGCTAACAGATCTAGTCTCCGTTTACCTATTCGATCAAACCGAGTCGGGTAAATGAGGGTAATGTTTTGAATAAAATTATTATTTTAAAAAAAAATTTGATGTAACATAATAAGCCCAGCATCCATAGGCGCAGAGTGTAGAGGAGATGTTTTGTTTTAGACTGACATCTTTTGGATAGAGTAACATAATGTTTAAAATAAATTAATGGACATGTAACTTATCGAAGTGACGTGAAATAATACAACGCTACAGATCGCTCAAGTCAAGACGATAATAAACGGTCTTATAATGCTAGAAGATATTCTAACATTTCTGAATATTCTGTAATACTATATTATTCTAGAAAACATTGTAATGCGTTGTTCTGTGCAATAATTTCCGTGGTAAAGTGAATAATTCATAGCATTATGAATTTATTGCTAGGTGATACAATACCGCTTCGCAATTACAGTTGCTTTTTTCAAAGGAAAACTTGCATGCCATAGAACGGTAAATCATGCTGAATAGAGACGTCAAAACACAACAAAAAATACTTATTATGTCTATGTGTATATATGTCTGTGTATATATATTTTTGTGTTATCTTCTTACAAGTGTTTTTCTATGTCATACCATACCATATCATAGTCATTCCACTGCAGTGATAGTGGTCTCCCTTCAATCGAAGGGGATTAGGGCGTGCTCTGCCACGCTGCTCCAATGCAGTTTCGCCCCCATCAGCTTTTTCAAGTCGCCTGAAGCCCACCGACTGTTAATATTGTCAACAACCGGAGCCAATGACTTAACGTGCCTACGTTTAGCCGATATTTTGAAAAAACACTTCCATATTACATACACTGACCACTTTCAGGTTCAATTAAAACACTTCACATTATTTTTATTTAAATTTTTATTGTCTTTGGTTATACAAAAACATGGATTAATTTTAAAATAACTTACAAAAACACATAGATAATAAAAACTATTTCAAAATTACTAATTTTGACACGAGAATGGAAGCAAAATAAGAATTTCCAGCGGGAAAAATAAAAAGATACGATTTAATACATAGATTTTAGTGATTTCACTAACATTACAATAAAACATAGTGGTATATTTTAAATGTACTGTTAGAAAGATCTACAAATCCAAATATTAAAATTATGAGCGCAAAATAAATCAACGGATTTATATTGGCTTTTATGTAATAGTTTCGGGAAAATATTGTAGATGGCAGCACTAGTACCGATCTGCATTTGCAAACATTGAGCCCAACAAATGCCAACACGGAGACCGGTACTTCTTCCATTTACAATTTTTGGAAATTATTCACAAAAAGCCAATAAAACCCGCGGTGTTGGGAGCATTGTCGACGTAAATTTCCATACCTCAGACGATCCCCATTTTTATTTTCCAATTATTTTTTAAAATACAACACTACATATACACGACAATATATTAAATATTTTCAGTTCGTTTTTTTTACTCCCTTGTCATTAGTTAATGATTAAAAAATCGACATCAAAAATTTAACACAAAAAATGAATAGTTTGGTAAAACATGTTTTTATTTATAAATTTGTTAAAATTTGGAATGATGGTTTAAAATTGTCCTTCATATATACAACTATGAAATAAATAAATTAGCTTAATATTTAAATTAACTATGTAGTATGCCACCCACATGGCATAATATAATTAGACTGGGATATGAATTTCAAATTATGTTAAGCTGTGTACCGACTTGGCGCCAAGCATTAGCCAAGACTGTCGCAACTTGACGGCTTTGTGCGCCACTCTCTGTTCCCCAAGGAACCACTGAACCAATAGCGACATTAGAACTTTGGACCCTTAGGTTAATAGTAAACAGAGTTTGGTGCACAAATACTTATAACATAGCACCTTTAAGTACAAATGTTATTAATTTGATTGAAACACGAGGCTGTGGCGAGCCTTCCTCAGCCCCAGTGCTAAACATATTGAACTTGAGCAACAAGAGAGATAGTTTGAGCGTTTAAAACAAAGACTGCGCCAGATAAAATGAGAGAAAACAGACGATAACACAGTTTTTGAAAGGCATTTTTTAAGTTAATCACACATTAAAATATAGCTGTCACTTTCAAACTCGAGAAGATAAAAAGGGATAGCCTTAATGTGGAATTCAAATTAAAATGCTTTTCAAATAGCTGTAAGACAACGCGATATACAAGCATAATGAGCCCAACAAATTTTCAGTGAGCGCATGTACCTTGATTGCTCACCCATTTAGCAATTTAGGCTTATAGAACGAAGGCAAACGATAATAACCCACTAGCCTTTATACTGACACGTAAAAATCATTCCTTTTACATCGTTGGCTTTCGTTCGCCGCAACTATGCAGATAAGTAATCAAGAAATCAACACAAATTTGTTTCATACCGCGCTGCCAAGTCCGAGAAGTGTGCACAACTTAACAAAAATGGTGGACTTTAACAAGAATTTTGTACTGTTTTATATTTATTACATTAAAGTATTTATATATTGATACAATTTCAAGAATAATTGAAATTATAATATAAATTTTAAAATAATACAAATTACTAACAAATCGTTAAAATGTTGTAAATGAACTAGAATGTATTTGAGGAAACAATTATACATAAAAAAATTATAAATCACACAACATTGCAAGTAACTGAAACTAATTTTGATGAGGTACAAATTTAAAATCATTAAAAAATACATAATAAATACACAAAGGTCTATATTATAAAATGTTAAAAAAAAGCAAAGCCGATCGTTTATTCAAACATTTTAGTTAATTAAAACCTTCTTCAAGTTTAAATTAATAAAAAAATACATTTCTTAAAATGGTAACAATATACATTATACAAAATTTAAAGGTAAACTACGACAAAACATCATCTATAACAAGGGACATTCACAAAAAAATTAAAACTAATTTTACGTGTGCGCATTGACAATATTATTTAGGATTAAAAATAACCAAAATATAAACAAATATATATTTAGCGGGGGGTTCAAGAGTTCTCGTTTATTATCGTGAATCAACCAAATTACTTATTTTAATATAATATGTACACCTTATTGTCGTATAACTAGAAGAATTAGATACTACCTTAGACTAAAGAAACCATCGCCGAAACAATAATTTCTTTAGTGGGCCTTCCTCCTTTATCCGGGCTTAGGACCGGCACATAATAAGCCATAAAAATGACTCATTATGAGGCGGAGTTGATCTAAAATAATATCTACATCTTCAGTTCTTATATAAGTGGTTTCGTATGTAAATTCAGCCTCCATTTTGGCAGAGTTCCATATGACTATAATTTTAAAGTTTATTTCACTTATTATCCGATTTTCTTGGACGACTAACAACGACAATGGTCATTGACATCAACTGTTCTTTTCTCATAAAAAACAGTCAAAATCTAGCTTTTGACTGAGCGAGATAGCGCATTAGATTGAGACTAGATTTTGACTGTTTTTATGACTAAAATAGAACCGCAATATCTTTTTCCAGATATTTATTATTGGTGTTTTGCAACTGTACATAATTATATTAAAATAACAGTAAATCGTACTTAAAAAATGTGCTAGGCCCGCATTGCAAAATGCTTGTTTGCCACTGATAGTAAGCAATATTATAAAATAGGGAACCCGCCTCAAAACGGGTGTGCTAAGGAAGATATAAAAAAAATAAGCCTCAAATTAACCAAATATGACTGTTTATTATGAGTATTATTCATTTATTCATGTATCGACTTACAAAGAAACCTAGGTACCCTTTTTAGCAGGTTACCCGATGTAGGTAAGATACCCGTTTTATGTGAGATACTCGTTATAGATGGGATACCCGTTTTAGGCGGATTTTCCTTAATATTATGAATTTTCTTGAACCTCCCACTAAACATTGTATATTTGTAAATAAATTGGTCGTTATGGTATATAATGTTAGTCGTGGTCTTGGAATTTCGCATTTTAATCTAAGTTTATTCAAGTTAATTAAAGTTTTGTCAATTGGAAAATTTTAATTGAATTTTCTGTTGAAATCGTGTTCTAGACAAATCGTTTGTTGTGATCGCTGTTGGAATTTTCGACAAAATTATTTATTTATGCGTATAAATAATTTTGTCGAAATTTCAACGGTTTTTTTGTTATTGTACAGTCAAGAGCTGGTCGACCGACATATTGGACTTTGTACCGTTCTTAAGTTCTATGTCATAAGAGCCAAAATAGTACTGCAAGTGTAAAGCTCGACGTGCACCTGACTGTACCTTCTTTTAGAATAACAGTTTCTGAAACGCTATTTATTTGAATTCCACAATAAGTCTCAAGCTATCTCTGTTTTTCTTCTTTAGTTTGACAGTGACAGCTATATTTTAATGTGTCATGTTTAAAAAGGCCTTTCAAAAACTGACTGTATGATTCTCAAATGTCTTATTTAAAATAGTAATTTTATCGGCTCCCATTAGCGATACAGGTATGGTTCGGTAGCTCTGAACTAAGGTTTATAAGGGCCGGGCTTGCCCAGGGATTTTTGAGCATGTGGGGAGTCGGGATACCTCCACGCGGTCCACCCTGGTAACGTCTGCGAGTAATTCCATAGTAAAAGTACTCTGGAATTACTCGAAGACGGCCAACTTCCCGAAGCGTTGGGTCTGCTGCTCGGGGTAGAATGGTCGAGAGACTACCTCGTTAAAAAGAAAAGGTGCCAGGGTGGTGAAAAAATCCATTAAAATGCGAATTCCCATTGAATTGTATAAAATTTTTTGGTATTATTCAAATCTAGGGCTTACAATTATATGTTTTTATCTCTGATATAATAACTATGTCTACATGTACATATAATAAATAGGTTAATAAAACCCCATTCACAACAAAAGGAACGTTTTACGACACTCATAGATTTGATGTATATAATTACACGATATACAAATTTCTTACACATTCATTTAATTTGTATATTTAATATTTTAATATTCTATTAATATAATGCCAATACAAATATCGTAGACTTACGAAATTACGAATTAAATTTATTTACAATATTATATTTTTAAAATACATACATATATTTTAGAATTTAATTATATAAATATCGTTTTACCTACTTCGACACACAAGATATTTTTTATATTCATAGCCACGGTCAATATAACTCACAGATTTAAAGGTCATCATATTTAACTCAATTTGAACGCATTCGCTGTATCTATCACAAAAGTGATAAAGAAATTACCATAGAAAACACACTGTTGCGTTGCGATGCGTTGTCATGACAACACTATAACTATACTGAAACGCATCTCA
The DNA here is from genome assembly GCA_905163395.2 of Endotricha flammealis. Taxonomy (NCBI): domain Eukaryota; kingdom Metazoa; phylum Arthropoda; class Insecta; order Lepidoptera; family Pyralidae; genus Endotricha; species Endotricha flammealis. The sequence goes on along the minus strand of LR990863.1, from coordinate 1,711,141 downwards.
GCTTAGGACTCTACTATGACGCAGAGTCACTGTTAATGCAGGTTAGACCGGCACCAAACATGAGCCGGTATGTCTCAGACTCTCCTAAGGATGCTTCGAAATTTCAAAGTACACCTCGGCATGCCAGGACGCCTAGGTTTGTCGAAGGCTCTTCTCTGGCCTGTCCTCTTGGAACAATTGGAAGCCGACCTTGGACGCCGACTTGAGAATCGTCATGTTTACATACAACATTATCTATGCAGTACCAATAGTATTTTATGCTTATGCCGTCGGAAGTTATCGCTACTAAGCTTAACTAACCACATCTCAATGTCAATATGCCAATCTTCCAAAAGCAGGAAGCCAGGCTGATCCTATCGAAGCCAATCCGCACTGACAGTCAGAGTAATCTATGCCGATAAATACTAAAATTTGCCGAAATGTTCCGAGCAAATCATTGCACAGAGAATCATTTTCATTTGCGAATAGTAGGTACTGTCAATTGCGGATTAGAGTCATTGTTTTCAGATCTGGGTGTCATTGAGTTGGCTAAACGGCTTCTATCGGCAACAGTCGGAACCAAAAGCTTGCCTTTTGGAAGCACCGAGAAGCTGAAGATATTATTTTTCATTTATTTATACAAAAAACAGATTTTTAAAAGGATCAGATGACTAGTTTAGACGAACAGTTTATTTATTTTATGTAGCTCAGAATAATAATACAAGACTTTGTGAGAATTCAGTGTCTAGACTATAATATAGCCTTACTAATATTATAAAAGGGAAAGATTTGATTGTTTGTTTGAATTGAATAGGCTTCGAAACTACTGGACCGATTTCGAAAATTCTTTCACCAGTAGAAAGCTACATTATCAGGGAGTGACATAGGCTATAGATTTTCCCGAAATTCAATGTGGTTCCCACGAAAACGGGTCCGGAACTTCACGCGGACGAAATCGCGGGCAAAAAAGCTAGTATACTACACTCATTCCACTTGAATCCATTATTTGATCCATCAATGGATCCTAGGCGACTTATTTTTCCACTTGAATCCAAAATTCTTTAGGGTTATAACTCAATCATAAGGGTTTTCAAAAGTTTTTCTGATAGTTTTCAAATGATTTTTGGATGGTATATCCACTCGAAAGCGTTCTACGGAATGCGCCCTTAGTGTCACAGAGTACGCTCGTCGTGACAAAGCAACGCATCAACATAGCATCTCTGTTGTCAAATCACCAATAAAACTACGTCAATAAAAATCTATCAAACCGAGTTAAACATTCAGACCATCTACGGGTATTTCGCTAATTGTTTTTATCTTGAAATCGTTGTATTTTATTCTCAATTTTGTTGTTTTAATAGCAAAACATACTTCCCTCTACGCAAAATAAAGTTACATTGAGTTTTATCACCACGAAACATGCCAAATTATAACTAGCAAACCATGTTAATGTTAACCCTTTGAACGCCTCAAATGTATCGACGTACTCGGTATGCCAAACGTGAAATATCTTTGACATAAAACAGCCAGATGACTCGGTTCCATAGCATAGCATTTTCCATATTAAAAAGAGTTTTGAATCCTACATATAACAGAAATCAGACATTTTATTTTATTAAACTTGAAAACACAAATTTTCATGATGATTTGTATATGTATTTGATCTGTTTTTTCATAGATATTTGCTAATATGTATTTCCAAAAAGAAGTATTATGATTATTTGTATAAAATACAAGGTTTTTACATGGCTTATCTTGGAAGTGTAAAGAACTATAATGGTTTCGTAAACTGTATTTCTCATTACATCGTTGGCGTATAGCATACTTTTTATTTCGTACGTACGTTCAATGGCGTATAAAAGGTTAATATTATGCAATACAAAAGCCACACTTAAAATATCTCACATCAAGAATCATAAAATATTGCTTTAGAAATTTTATAGTATCCTTATAAAAACGAGTTACATCGAAGTCATATCAAAGGCAGAGCTCTCTCTTGACCACTATTCGTAACACAAACGTCTCGATAACGCTTCTATACTTCCACGACATTGCTTTTTAGCATTTGTTTATTTCTTATAGGAATTTGGCACATTAACAGACAGTTTCCGAAACGCATTTGTTATTTTCACTCCACATTTTTCTAGCTATATTTTTTTCTCTTCTCAGCTATGTGTCATTAACTTGAAAAATGCCTTTCAGAAACTGGCTGACATTAATACTCATAAAAGTCGCATGTTTAAAACTAAATTATTAAATTTAGAAAAATAATCGAAATATGCGCAATAATGATAATAAAAAGTGTAAATAATACTTAAGCGTGACAACTAAAATGCATAGTCAATTCTTATCATACAAGGTGTCAACTTATACCTACAATTTCAAGGAATGTTATCTTTGGCTTCACATAGTCTCCCCCATCGATTGATATATGCTGAAAAAAATATAATTAAAAACATCCCTGCTCTAAATTCGTCGATATTTTACCCTAGAAGCTCAAACCTTAACGAGAACACCATGTAGAGAATTTTGACTAGAAATACGTGATTAAAGACTAGATTTTGATTCACTACCGATTTTAAAATGTTACACCGCTCTAACTGTCACCGATCTAACACTAATCACTCTTAGAATATCGGGCATTTATTTTTTTCATATTAAACTTTTGATTTAATCAAAAACTCTTCTTACAACAGAAGAAAAAATTGAAACGAACTTATTTTAAAGGAAATATCACATAAATTTACGAAATCTACAAATCATACGCCTACAATGGACGGGATGGTCAACTCACTAGCGAAAATGTTTGCCTTCGTGGGAAAATCAACGACGGGTTAAACGCATTTTTATAACACCTTTTTATTTAAAGTTATCATTTAAAACACTCTTTTTATGGACTAATCCCACCGAGTTCTAAGACATCTTTTGTGAGCTATACCGTAAAACTATCGTGGGGATTCATCAACATATATTAGAATTGGTAATGATCTCATTCTGAAATAGAAGATAAAATTACTTTGTACTTTGCAATTTTATGTTACTATTTTTCACTTCATTTATTAAATCATGTATAGTTTACAAAACTCGGTGGGATTATCCATCTATATAGGTACCGAAATCGGGCAATATTTATTTGGGTACCTTAAAAACTACAAAAGTTAGAAAATTGTTAATCCACAGTCCAATCGTCAAACGGGTGTCCGACACCCCTTACATTTTCATAATCACGAAGCTCATTAACAAAACCGTACCTTTATCAAAACTAGTTGTAAACACCTCTAGTCATAGCTTCTCGGTTTCTGTTGTGCCACTTACACGTCAAAATTCTCACGTATGTTCTTCTGAAGGTAGCGTTACACAGAGCGTAGCAGACAGGGTTGATCGTGGAATTCACGTAACACAGCGCGTAAAAGAACGACCATAGTTCGTCTGGGATACACTTCGTGCAGGCTGTCAGAGGTTTTAGTAGCACAAGGATATTATAAGGCGTCCAAGTGATAATAAATGATAGTAAAATAGCAGAGAGCGTTTTCGCTGCTTTTGTCTCCTGCTTTTTCTCTTGCGTTTTCTTCTTTTTGGGTTGCTTTGAAGTGATTCCTTTTCCTGCTAACTGTTTTGGAATTATTTTGGCGTTGAGAGGAATTCTAACATCTTGTATATGCGATGTTCTTCTGGTTAAGGCTCCGTGTCCACCTGGATGTAGATTCAATTCTGAATCACCTCTCGTTGGCGGCCGGTAATGTGTTCTTGCGTTAGAGGGTGGTGATTCTTCTGTGATCATTTTTATTGTTGGCCTTTCTGTGTCGGCGTCGGGTAGCCTTATTAGAATTGTATAAACGGAATCAGCTGATGCTGACTTAGGAGCTGGGGAGGTAGTGGCATTAATTCTTGTGTTAGGAGGGAGGGATCGACTATCTCGAGCAGCAGGCATAGTTCCTGGAGGCGGATCATATGTTCTGCGAAGCGGGGAAGTGCCTCCATCAGCATTCGAGCTACTTGACCCACAACGACCTGCGTATGGATCTCTAATGACGTTCAATGATGTACACCTAAAACAAAAGGCCCAATTAAGAGTCTAGAGATACCAAAATTGGAATGTAACCTACATTCCAATTTACTCCTTACGACGTCAAAGGGTGTACTAAAAATGTTTTTTTTAAATTCCCACGGGAAAGCGAGATATACGCAAACGAAGTTGCGAGTATTTTACTAGGTAAGAAATGAAATTCTATATTTGAATGCGACCCATTACATACATCTGGTCGAAAAAAACATTTTGTTTTAATATTTGTTTTATTATCCTGTATTTAATATAGTCCAATCAGCTACTTAATGTTAACGTCTTAAGGATGCTTCCTTCATTGACAGAGGCCAAGAAGAGAGCTTCTTCACAGCCTAATACATCATTTATTTATTTTTTGTCATAAATATAAAGATCTGCAGTCTTTAACAAAGTTTTATCTAGAGCAGTCTACCTAGACACAATCATTGTTACCTGGAGACAGAACTCTGCAGTGGTGTTTCAACAGAAACTGGAGTGGCATAACCAGGGTCGGAAGGTTCCTCCTCAGGCTCCGTGTCCTCAACGTCATCCCGACCGGAGTGCCACCACGCCACACACCACGCTCGTACGGCGCCCCAGCCACGCTTCGGACGACGAGACGAATTTGACGACTGTTGGCAAATTTATAACATTAATGTTGATTGGTTGTCTATTATGATGTAAGTTTGATATAATCAACTAAACTTTAAATATATATTTTTTTTATTCTTAAGTAAGTAGGGTCTCCACAGCTCCACTTTTTACAGGGTTGGCAACGCGCGAGTGATACCCCCGGTGTTGCAAGCGTTCATAAGCTACGGTAACTGCTTCAAAAAACCTCTTTTGTCACGGTCATTCTTGAATCCAATTAAATTAAGTGTGAAAGTGACAAAACCGTTTTAATTAAACCTTGGCTGTTGTATAACTTTGGATTTTTGTTTTATAATTTTCTTCTCAATACAGTAAACAAAAACTAGGTATTCTCTTGTTTCGTCATGAAGTTTGAACTGGTACTAAAGAATCGTTTTTTTTACATACTACCATTATTTATTCTGTCCTCTTACTAAATTACATAAGGGAGACATTTATTTTGATACGGAAGTGTCACTTAGGAATTACGTAGGCCTGCTTCCTCGATTTTAGAGAGGTCGCTCAGTGGCCGTAAAACTGAATGAACAGGAAATTTTAGCTATAAAACATAGTGCCACCCCCTGTTAACAGGGTAGCGTCATGAGAATTGACGACTTGGTATAATATACTATGTTGCACTATACGGATATAAGTGGGGTTGGGGATGTAGGATGACAAAGAACACACCCTAAAGTTTTCAGATCTCTACAGTCAGTGGTTTAAAACTTAAGGCCGGGCGTCAGTCAGTCATTCAGAACAAAACATTTTATAGTATTGTTCCGGCTATATGTCCATCAGGGATGAACCGGTCAATGCGATATTGGCAGCTTAAAAAGTGCGTTTTTGAACGTGTAAACAATACCACAGTCTCAGAAAAATGTACATATGTGTGTCCTAAAAATGTAAAAATACTTTAAATACTTCAAATTGATTATAAATTGATCATTTCAAATCAAAAATACTTTATTATGTACAGGATCTACCAACATCTTTAAGAACGTGGCCGAAATTGGAACTACAACTCCCGTTCATATTGTATATCACTTTTTGACAGTTCGCCTTTGACAAAATGAATGAAAATATGCCACAGTAACGCCCTCCTACAAACGTCACTCAATAGCACTATAAGCGAGCACTTGAGACACGTCACTTACGATGAATTCAATTATATATTATTAATCTGTATAAAATAAATAAGCTACTGTATAAACTACCACCATTTCGGAAACAAAGCAAAATGGCCACTGGGAAGAGAAATGGCGAAAGAAACCCAAACAGTTTAAATACAGTCTCCGAATAGGTATAGGTACAACTAAAATTATGTATTGATTATGTATGAAATTGTGCTAAACCACACACAAGCATTATATTCACTCTAATGAATTCGTTTCATGGTAGCGACATCGCATTTTAACATTCTGACGTTCGAGGATACGTATGATCATGAATATTCAATAACAAATGTTTACAGCAGTTTCAAAAATAATGCAGTTAACAAATTGCGTTACGTTTAACGGATTATGAACGGATATTCACGATTGAAATGCACATATTAATTTAAATGGAAGTTATTTATATATTTAGTAGCGAAACACTTTTTTTTATGCCACAAAGTTGGCAAACAAGCATACGGCCCGCCTGATGGTAAGCATCACCGTAGCCTATAGACGCTTGCTATAGCGGGGGTATCACTCACGCGTTGCTAACCCTCCCATCTTTCTGTTTAATAAACCCTATTATATTGTTTAGTATGTGTTAATCGTGACACCGATTACTATTTAAATAGATAGATAGTGTTGCGGACTAGCCTTTTTAAATTATTTTTTATACTTTTTTCTTTTGTTTGCCTTTGACAGCTGTCTTCGCTTTTGGTCTGTTTCTGTGCGTTGCAATATTTTATTTTATTATATTATCTCATTTTGAGCTCTCGTTTTCCACTTCTCTTCGAACTTTACGGATAGAATATGCTTTATTTGCAAAACACACAAACAGAAAAAGTACAGTAGGTACCTACTGAAAACTTACAGACTGGTGTTTTTGCAACAAGGCGGCCTTACTGCTGACAGCAATCTTTCCAAGGCAACTTACGGTAAAAATAAAACACGCTATGGATTGGGCAGGGCTAGCTAGACAAAATATAGAAGAGAATTAACATATAAAATGTATTTACCGACCCAGGAGGTCCCGGGTTCGATCCCCGGTCGGGTCGTGATGTAAAACGAACTTTTTCTGATTGGCCTCGGGTCTTGGATGTTTATCTATATTATGTATTTGTTATAAAATATAATATCGTTGAGTTAGTATCCCATAGCACAAGTTTCGAACTTACTTTGGGGCTAGCTCAATGTGTATGAATTTTCCCTATATATTTATTTTATTATTATTTATTTAGTTTTCAAAGAGTGTGAGATGATAGCACTTATACCATATGCACTACTTAGCCTTACTTGAAGTGAAGTCACTCAAACTCAGGTACGTATTGAATGCTGAAGCTCGTTGAAGTACGGATTGTTCTCACCAAGTCGGAGTGGATTTGACAGTACGGGTGACTCAATTGTAAATCTTACGGTATCGAAAGTGTTAGATTCTAGGCCAGGGTAAACATTTCTTGTTGTCTTAAGTCGAAACACATTTTAAAAGTTAATGACACATCTAATTATAGCAGTTTCTTTAATTGATAGAGTGATTCAAGGGGAAGGTTTTTAAGTATAATTCCAAAATTCCCACGGGAAAGCGGGATACACGCGAACGAAGTTGCGCGGGTTTCGCTAGTTGCAAATAAAACACATTCTATCAATCTATCTAACTTGTTTGCCTGCCGCATGTCATAATAAAAACTCTACAAACTCGAATGAAACAGTATGAAATGAGGAATCCGCACGGAATAAATTAAATTTGATCTCATTTCCTTCAAAAGTTACCCGGCGGTAAATTATACGCAGTGACGGCAGTTAGGGCTTGCATAATGCGTTTTATGCACACATTTGCATTATATAGTCTTGTATAATAACAGAAAAATGCATGATTTATTATTACGACATTTTATTTGTAGGTTCACGTCAGTTCCGTGGTTCTATCAAAAAATAATATTAGGATATCATTTGGTTATTAACTTTTTATGAGTTTCTGATACTTGGCCGACGAGTTGATAAAAAAACATACGAAATTGTCAAAATATGTCAATCGGGTAATAACTCCAAATTCAATTGGGTAATATTGATCGGGTTAGATTGGCTGACAAAAGCTTACATGGATCAAGTGAAGGGAAAGGCGGGCGTCGTGTCTCATAGCGAGGTGAAGGAGCTGGCACAAAAGAATGAAAAATGGCTGTTACTCCGACAAGAGAGCGGCTCTTAAAATTTAGAGAGAGCATCTACTCACCGTATGGTCTCTCCAGCGTTGGTCGTGGAGTGCTCCTCGTACGTGGTACACGGAGTCGGTGTCACCGGACTCCGACCGGGTCCGCACGTCCACCTCTCTCGTCTCGTCACTGCACGGAAAAAAAGTTTGTCATTCTATGCTGTTTGTGACAGTCCAGCTCAGTTGGTAATATATTTTTTTCATTTATTTGTTCACAATATTAACAAAAACTAAAGTTACAACATAATAAAAATAAAAATTAGCAAAAACCATCACACCATCACAAGAGAGCCATCCGCGTATCACACATCATAGGTTGGCTTGGGTGGGACTAACATTTACAAGTAATGAATGTGTTAGTTTGGGTGTGGGTGTTTTCAATGTATCAGACAGATACAGAGAGACTAGAGAATATAGATGTATTTAAGGTATTGATAAATTAATCCTTACTTCGGTTTGTAAAATTTTGGGCACTGTTCCGTTGCTCATTTTTCCAGTGGACTTATTAAAATTGAGGCAGCCCAGCCCCTTTACACTTGAAGATAATTCCGCACGATCGCCATTGGATTGTTAATTTTAGGTACTCCTTACAGCTAAACTAGCGCTAACTAAATACTAAACTAAATGATATCGGATTGTATGCTAATCAAATAGTTAGTAAAGTATAAAATTTCAATGGTACGAATTAGGATTTGCTGTTAATTTTGCATTTGAAATTATACAGAATTGAAATTAAAATCGCGATTGCTATGCAGAGTAACCTAGCTGGTATAAGGAAGCCTTAAGGTTAGCACAGATTAACACAATTATTATGATTACGATAAAAACTACAACAGTAAAATTTGTGAGTAATGAAAATATAAAGCAAAACATAAAATTCTGTGTGATTTTATGTTTATAAGATGAACAAAACAGCAATAATATTAACGTCATTATAACACTATAGATAAGTTCGAAAGTTAATTTAGGAGCCATAAAGGGTTAATCATAAACATATATAAAGAGAAGCCAATTGTGGACTGGCAATCTTTTGGCGGATTGCCAGTGTACAGCGATTTGACTCTTCATACGACTCGAGTCACTTGCGACAGCGTGTAGACTAATGAAAAGTTGCAGATCAAGAGATAACCTAAGTTAGTTTCCAGTAGTTTTACATACATTATGCATTGTGGTCTGCAAGGGTCTGCACCTAAGTATGAAAAGTCATTTCAGCTATGCAGACTAAGCTAAACTAAGTGAGCAATGACTTGACTTGGCTCTTGGTCTGCAACCCGCTTTAGGCCTCTTACGCAGTAGTCTAATCGGGAACGGCTAACCGCTCTTTAAATAGTTTCAAAGTCCAAGATATCTGTTGACGAACACTCGATAATAAAAGTTTCAGTTTTTGTTTTTTACATAATAATGTAACATAACCATACTTTTATTCGTAGTAGAGTAAGATCTTGTATATATCGCTTATAACCTACACCATACAAAGGATTAAGTCCGATCTCGTTTTGTGGTATAAACGACATTTAATTGTTCGTAAATTAGTGCCACATGGACAACCCTAAATACTGATTATTCAAGACTCGATTTACTGGGTAAGCCAAGTTTTAGTCTAATGGCTTATACAAAACTGCGTTGCGGTGTGGCATCGCATCGCAAAAATCTACAACGTCGCATCATGCATCGCAATAACTGGCGAATTGATTTGGTTTAGAAACCCGAACCATAACTAGTCAATGTAGCCATGTGGAAAAACTGAATGATAACACTGATACAAATTTTAAAATGCCTCGAACTGCCTCGGACGATTTGCTAAACTGTCGATGTCGTGTCTCGCACATAACTATTTATCCTATTTTTTATCATACGGCAGACAAATAAGCAAGCGAGCCACCAGATGGCATGTAGTTACACTCCATACAATTTGAAATAATACCAGTGAATAGTAAATACATAACAGTAAATCGTTTATTTGACCAAACTAGATCTCAGCACAGCCATAACTTAGTTCCATAAACAATGGACCTAAAGTTTTGAACTAAAGCGACAAAAAATATAAGTCGGAAGTTCAAACGTCATTCTGCATTCACAATGAACTAGTTTTTTTCAGCGGGACACCGACTAATGGAAGTGGGATAACCCGAAACACGGGCCATGTAAAAGCAAAGCAGAAAAAAACAATACGAGCACTTTAAACTCAACAATATAGAATTTCTAACGACAACACAAAACGAGGGATGCAAAAAACGTTCAGATGAATCGTCTTATCCGAAAAACGATTTCAGTCCGCTGTCGACTAAAAAACACAGCTCAAAACGTGATTCTAATGAACACAAAACCGCAGCAGCCACTTCAGATCCAAACCAAAATGACCCCAAACATCACAATAATAGAAATGAGAATGCTGTCCATGTTTCAACCGCTTCAGACTTCACAGACCGAGCGACTCGTAATAAGTACCCTCGCGAATTCCCATCTCGGGTTGCGCCGGCAAAAATGTTATAACTACACGTACTACATCAAGCGATAATGAATCTTCCTTCGTTAGGTTCGAGTTGACTTTTGATTGTGAGGAATCTCGACGAGCGACAGCTACGTAGCGATTCCGTAACGCAGCAAGTAATACAGAAAGTTTCGCAAGTTTGCGCCCTATTGTTTGGAAGTATGGTGTAAAATCGTTCGATTGAGTACTTAATGTTAACTTATTGAGAAAGACTGCTCTGTCATAAATAGTGTACGGTGGAAAAGCTTGTACATTTTCCGGACGCAGAACTCGGGGATAGAATAGGCATTTGGGGGGGTTGAGGGCCGTGTGTGGGGGATGTGTGGCCCCCGATCTGAGATGAGGGTGGGGAAAAGGTGGTGTACGCTGTTGCGAAATTGATAAAGTTGACGGAGTGATAACCTAATTTGATATCGAGATGCGATGCACGATTTATTGCCCAGCTCTTTATGGTTATGTGAGGACTGTATCATAGAAGGTGTTTAGTCTGAATTTGATTACCTCGTCAATACATTTGATTGCGAAAATAAATAAGGAAGCTTTTCTTTTCTATTAAGAACAAACGCTATAAGAACGAAGACTTAGATGATATATGGTCTCAGCTATGTTATCACAGAATAAAACAACAAACAGAAAATGTTTCCCAAAATATACAGTATATTTTGGTAACACGCTGGTAACTTAACATATACTTTGCATAGACACCGAAGAACCATGTGTTGAATTTCCAAAACACAATAAAATCCACAAATAAAACTTTACGTAGAAACTGTGCTAACTGAATCGTAAAGCGAAGCGTGTGTGAAACACATAAAAGGAGTTTCCTCTCTGCATACAAAGTTATAACAATCGAGACGCAACACAATGACGCATGTCCTTCCCTTTTACGCAGACGACACTGGCATAAAGCCGTCTCGCTCGCTGACACGTCCTTCCTGAGACTATAATGGACACAGAGTACGGACGGCAGAGGCGATATTATCGGATCGACGCTTGTCACCGGGAATTTCTAGTCGTTTTGAATAGATTTCTGAACGGCGTCAATACTTATCTGCTTTATTGTGTTGGGGAGATATAAATTTCTGAAATAGACCACCTGTAACATGTGCCTATTTTAGGTATTCAGGCACTCTATAACATCTATAGTTTGTCTACTATATACTAATGGGATACAATTTGTTTGTACACGCTTAAAACAGTCAATCAAAGAAAGAAACCGAAAACATTCCGTAGTTGAGATGTCTTAGCAGATCAGCAGACAAAGAAAATAACTGTAGAAAGCGACTTTATGACAGAGTAACTGATGATAAAAAAAAACAGCTATATGTGTCGATGATATCAGGCAAATGTAGAAAATGGATTGAGATGGCTCTAGATAGAGAGGGATGGGGTAGTCAAAAGGAGGCTTATACCAGCAGTGGGTCGATGAGAGCTGATGATGATGGTTAATTGAGAAAAAAATGACAGTATAAGAGTTTATAAATTGAATTTAACAAAAAAAACTTAACCTTTTTCAAATCAGGGATAAAACGATCTTAATGTCAATCAAAACAATTCATGTTAGAACGACTACTTTGAAAGAATATTGAATAGATTGTCCCTTTGTTAAAGGAAAATAGTGAAAGAACAGGGATGAAATGGGAATCGATCGTCAAGAGCAAGGCTGTTTACTGTTTCACATTACAGTGATTTTATTCAACAAAGTACCAAAGCAGACGCGAGTAAAATAAATTGCCACTGACGATCAACTCCCAGGGAACGTAGGAAAAATCTGAACAAAAGAAACCTAATTTGGCGAAGAATACATTTTTTCGCACTTTCCCGTCGATGAAAATCTCTTTAGGGGGCAACTCCTCGCTACGTAGATTACGTTTCGCAAGTTAAGATCGTGGACCCTTAAGCAAGATGCGAATCCAAAGGCTCTTTGTGTCTATTCAGAGAAGTTGTGCTACATTTTTTGATTTGGTTCAAGGCCAAGGGATATCCTTTCATACATAAAGTTATGGGACATTTCCAAGGTCTTTGGAGATGTTCGCAACTGGTAAATACTTGAATTTTGTAGAGATGTTAACAAACTGGTTACAACCAAATGATGACTTTTGTAACAATTATTTGGAATTAACTTTTTAAAGTTTACATTTTAATCACAATTTTTTTTTTGTAATTGTGCTGCTATACGAATTATTAGGATGACAAAAATTATTAAAATGCGGACTATTCAGTAATTATTTCCGATTGTTATTTTTTTTAACAAAATATATTTTGCAGCTGACAAAAACCTAATTTTCTGACACTATAATTGTGACACCACCGTATGCTAGAGGATTCGTCCAAGGCTAGAGGGCATTGTTAGCTACAAGTACAACCCAAACCATTGTATTCAGAATAATATGATATGTCATAAAAAGGTATTTAGTTCCAAAAGCTGCTTGCCAGAATGTCAGTTTCTTTATTTTCCCAATATACTTCCAGTGACAAACGTACATTATCCCTCAGATCAACGAATATTTTCTGATATTTAAGCATTTTCAACGTCCAAAAGTCGCTTATATGAAACGGTCTGCCCAATATTAAATGAAGTGTCCATTATTTGACGAGGGTAGAGAGATAGGCATTCGGTACTTACCATAATATCTTGAAGAAACATGTGTAGGATTGTTTACGACAGACGCCAGCGAACTTCCGATGGTTTGCTGGCTTGATGATAAAAACATGTTTTACAGCTCCTAAAGGATTATTTTGCTGATTGAATTGATTTTTTACTGGTTGTCTTTATCATATTTTTATGGAACAACTATTAGTAGTATTGGTTGAGGGAAGTTTTGGAGAATTAATGAAGAAAGCCCTTTTCTCAAAATGAGTACTAAATGATAGTTATTATGTAATATGCACTTGACTTTCGAAATGTCGCGTCATCTCCCGACATCAAGGAAACGATTTTCACCTAGAAAATTAATAATATTCATGAAAAAGCAAAAGCATTTTAATAACATTCATACATATTCACATCGATAAAATGCTAACGAGAAATAAATCACCTTGGAACGGCGGCCGTGAGAATTCAATAATCGTTTATGAAATATAAAATTCAAATCAACCCTCAAAAGTCCTCTTATGTTCTCCCATGTTTATATGGAACTCAAAGCTTGAATAATCGAAATATAACTGTTTCGATATTTGACATAAAACATATTTTGATGAGATCTGTCCATCGTGAAGCGTAGAGAGCGCCCGCTAGATCCGTCGTTCGTCGCCGTCTACTTCTGCTATCCCACTAATATTATAAAGGCGAAACTTTGTGATATGTTTGTTACTTCTTCACGCTCAAATGGCTGGGTCAATTTTTGTGATATTTGGTACGTAAGTTGTTGATACCTTGGATTAACAAATAGGATATTGATAATAAGATAGATTGTAAGTTTGTGAGATTGTAGATCTTCTGAACCGATTTTGAAAATTATTCTTTTACCAGTATAAAGCCAGGCTATTTGTGAGTGCCAAAGGCTAATACTTAAAACCGAAAAAGTACACGCTTCCGTAAAAATCTTATAAATAAAAAACTTCACTTGCAGCAAATAGGTGCATTCACTATACGTAGAAAGCTAACATGAATCTTTTCGCTAGTTCAAAACGTCAGCTGAACAAGTTGTAATCGTGCTGACTCATCGCGGAGATCGCGCAAATCTCTCGGAAAAAGATTTCCTCCTATTCTCTTTTATACGTTCGTCGAAAAACTCACGAGTTTGTTGGAAATTTTAAAAACATTTTTCCCCATTTCTGTCTATCGCTCCACATCGAAATCAAATTTAAAAGGCCAACGGTAACACCAACCCTACCAATGTGTTGCTACAAGGATGGAAATAGTGAAAGAAGGGATAAAGAAAGGGAGTTTTTTTTTCTCAAGATTTGGGCTGGGTTTCTCACTCACTGAAGAAGACGAATCGCTTCTTTACCCCAATATTCTGTAAGAGGGTAGCTCTAGACCTAGTCCATGTCATAAATGCTTTACTACAAAATCAATATATTGACAATAGGATTTTTTTTTTTACTGTTCCGCATCGCAAGTCGGGCACGGCGACCATTTGTCAATGTCGCCCTTCCAGTCTCCCGGAGAAATATATGGACAAAATATCCTTCCCGTCCAGGGCTTGACCCAAAAACAATGTTAAAACGAAATGTCGGACAGGGAAAGAAATGCAAGCAATTATGTTGTCGGTATGAAAACATAATGTGACAAGGTTAATTGCAAATGAAACACAACATGACTGTATATTACAAAAGAGAAAAAGATTTACACCAGAGACCAGCAACGTTAGTGCTACATGAAATTAGTCGCGCGATAGTAGCGCTCCAGCCGCAGCTTTGTAAGATAACTACTTTTTATAACGATGCAGTAGCGAAGCGATATGGACGCGAGTTTCAATAGAAAACATTGAAACAACAGAAGCACATATTGAAAACGCGCTACTGCATCATCGCCACAAAAAGTCCCACAAAAAGTCGGCGTGAGCGAGCTCTAAAACAAACTAAAATTGCCAAACCAGTAGCGCGGTACTTGGTACTCATAGTAACAAACTTTTGAACTTTTTAATCTGAGTAGACTCCGTGCCTGTACAAAAGTGTCGTACGCTTTAGGTACAGAAATAATGTATGCTGATGATTTATGTTTTGTGGCAGATTCCCCAGTCAGATGACTAACAGCGACTAATATGTCCGCTCTTTCCGTGTGTTGTCAGATGTTTGGTCATAAGATAAATGAAAATTTGAGACGAAACTGATCCATTGATTTTTAAGGTTCCGTAGTAAACTACGTCAAAAACGCTACGTACGTACATAAAGTTTCGCCATGTCCGTCTGTCCGTCCGCGATCTAGCGCCTAGACGCTTGATGCTAGAAAGCTGTAATTTGGTATGTATCTTAGGTATGTATACTCATCTTAACAATGCTAACAAAGTGGTAGAACAAAATTTTTTTAAATATTTTTTTTTGGGGTAAAGTGGGAATGTTTTTTTTTTGCACCGACACCCCTTGTCGTGTGTTATCGTTAGATAGGTCTCTTAAAAACATCGAGGGTTCCACTCGATGTTTTCGAGCCACTCAATCAAAAGTTTTTTTTATTACAAATTTTAAATATTTTTCTGTTCAATAAGCACTAACCGAGCTGACACTTAAGTGTTTATGAAGAACCGGGCTTAGAACTAGAGGCACGAACGAGCTTACTCCACCCGCGGCTCACACTCAGCTCTTGGCAGCCATCTTGAAATGCGAAATATTGTAAAATAACAAATATAAAAATAAATTTCTTGGCTAATAGCTTCTAATATTTCAAATGTCCCAAGGGTGCGTTCACATGAGGACGATTCGTGTTTTTCACAAATCGTTTTTTGACGTTTCGTTCTTTTTTGACGGCAGCAATGATTTTTAAATACTCATATTCACACGATTCACGAATCGTAAAAAATGACGGATAGGTTTTAAATCACGTATAGTTTTTTAAAAATCGAGTTTAAAAATCAAATGAAAAAACACGATCCGTATGCAATGTGAACATCCATCCGTCAAGACTCATGACGTATCGTGTTTTTACAGGAATCGTCAATGACATATCTTGTGTAAATGAGCTCTAACTTTTTTTTATACCACACAGGTGGCAGACAAGCATACGGTCGGTCTGATGGTAAGCCGTCACCGTAGCCTAGACGCTTGCAATATCGGGGGTATCACTCACGCGCTGCCAACCCTCCCAACCCCCCCAAGTGGAGCTCTGGAGACCTTACTCACCGTAGGAACACAGCATGGCCGAGCGAGACCAATGCTATTTGGCTACGATCTTCTGTAAGGTGGAGGTCCTTCCCCAGACGGGCTGCTCCGATTTGAGCGGATTATCCGCTATGCCCTACCTCTCTTACACTGTGTTTTTTCGCCATTTTCTTTTACCACTTCTATATTTCATTTCGCTATGTGCCCTGTTATTGCTCGTCACCTCTACATGCGTAGCACTATTTATTATTCTGTGCTAAATATAGATTTCAGATCATTTCAGGAATATAATTTGTCGTTCCGAATATTTAGTATGTGAGTTTTGGATATAAATTATTCATAACACTTCGCCATTATTAATCAGAATATTAATATCGTTAGTATTATGGGAGGTTTGCTCCACATGTTTAATCGGATATTAATTATTATTACACAATTTTGTGATTTTTAATATTTACAATATTTTAATGAGCAGCTTAAAGTCTTTGGCTTACGTCAGTACCGTCTGCGCGCCTCTCGCCCCGTAGGTGATAACTGAAAAGCAGTGCTCTCCGAGCAATCGACATCGACACACTTAGCTATTACCCATATTTGTATCACTGCGCACGCACACAATTTTTGTTGCCGTCATGTTACAGTTGTTTTGTATATTTTTGTTGAGATTTATGTATTCTTTCTTTTTATGTAATGTGTTTTTTTTTTTTTTTTTTTACCACACAGGTGGCAAACAAGCATACGGTCGGCCTGATGGTAAGCCGTCACCGTTGCCTATAGACGTAAGCAATACCGGGGGTATCACTCACGCGTTGCCAACCCTCCCAACCCCCCCAAGTGGAGCTCTGGAGACCTTACTCACCGTAGGAACACAACATGGCCGAGTACAATGCTATTTGGCTACGGTCTTCTGTAAGGTGGAGGTCCTTCCCCAGACGGGCTGCTCCGATTTGAGCGGATTATCCGCTGTGCCCTACCTATAAAAATGTGTGCTTTAGCTGATGCAAATAAAAAAATTATCTATCTATCTATCACATTTCATGTAGGATTTTGGAACAAAGGTTAAATATGTTAGGCAGATTCTCCTGTCTATGCTAATGTTATAAAGACGAAAGAATTGTATTTATGTTTGTAACGAATAAACTCAAAAACTGGACCGATTTCAAAAATTCTTTCACCGTTGTCAAGGTACATCATCCCCGTGTACATAGTCTATATTACATTTCCAAAAATAAAATGGAACCCTTAGTGAAACCAGTTCGAAGCCGTTCGGAGCGCTAGTAATGTCTTCATATTTCGACAGCTCTGTGGAGCGTTAGTAGCTGATCTTATCTTCGGCACCCACGAGCGCAGGTTCGATTCCTGTTTGGGGCAAACGTTCATGAGATGGCAATTGTGTTTGTTTTCCAGTCTGTGTGTTTTCTATGTATTAAAAGTGTATATTTACGACAATATATCCATTGTCTGGTACCCATACTACAAGCTGGTTAAGCACAGCTTACTTTGGGAGCAGGTGACGTTAAGTCAATTGTGTAGAATTCATTTTTATTATATTTTTTATTTATATTATTTTTTTCTATCTCTATATCAGATTTTTGACCAAATCCTACGGGCATCGCGTAGTTTTCGGGATAAAAAGTACCCGATGTGTTAATCCAAGGTATCAGCTACCTACATACCAAAATATCATAAAAATTGGTCTAGCGATTTGACCGTGAAGAACTAACAAACATACAAACTTTAGCCTTTATAATATTAGTAGGGTTAAGTAACTCTTTCAAAAATAATAAAATAAGTAGATAATATATACTCTAATAAAAATGTTAAATAACTTAATCTTTAACTACATCTAACTCAAAAGAGCGAGGCTCAATGCAAAGGAATATTAATGTAACATTTAAACTTAATATGAAAGCAAAACCTTGTAGCTACTTGGAAAAAAGTCTTTTTGGCGGAAAATGAGTAAATAATTCCATCTAAACACTCTTAAAGACTCTTAAAAATGTTATACTGTACTTTGAGAGAGGCCTTTCACGAAGTTACACTTGTAATATTTTGCTTTCTACGAAAATAAAATGCACAGTCTATTTTGCCGGTCTATTTTTCTAGTTTTGACGTGAAGTACCTATGTCGTTGCTAATAATTATTCAAATTCAAAATATTTATATTCAGGGAGTAGGTCCTTACAGACACTTTCGCTCGTCAATGAATACATTAGATTAGAGTATTAAATTATATATGTAATTATGCTCTATAAACTACTACCACTTCGGAAATAAAAGCAAAATGACCACTGGTAAAAGAAATGTCTCCAGAGCTCCACTTGGGGGGGGTTGTGAGGGTTGGCAACGCGTGAGTGATACCCCCGGTATTGCTTACGTCTATAGGCTACGGTGACGGCTTACCATCGGGCCAACCGTATGCTTGTTTGCCACCTGTGTGGTATAAAAAAAAATAAAAATAAAAATGGCGAAAGAAAACCTGTTACGGCCTTTTTTGACATATAACAATACATTTCAAATTTTTAAATGAAATACTTATCCAGGTACATACAGAAATTGGGTACTAAAAGCGGGTTGTCTATTTAAATAGTGCTATGGTCAAATATGTCGAATATCTATTATGCTACCTTTTGAAATTAAATGTAATGAAAATCCTTATACAGAGAGTTGGCCTCAACAGGCTTCTCTTGTCACGTTATAGAGGTATTCATCATCATATCAACCCATAATCATCCCACTGCTGGGTTACGGGTCTCCCTTCAATCGAAGGTGATTAGAGCGTACTCTGCCACGCTGCTCCAATGCGGATTGGCAGAGGCCGGTGTTTTCAAACTGCCCTAAGGCCACCGACGTGGCTTAACGACTGTCATCCATCGACAACAGCCGGGACCGACGGCTTAACGTGCCCTCCGAAGCACTGAGAAGCTCGAGATAACGAAACCCATCCAAACGCTGGCTAGGGTTGACGTCGCTTAACTTGCGTGTTCATATTAGAGTGCGACACACAGCGACGCCATCGAGCACCTGTAGTAGTTGCTGTTAAACGTACTTAATAATATTTAATTAATATTATTATTAAGCTACTCTTTTAACTACCGCCATTTCGGAAACAAAGCAAAAAGAAATGGCAAAAGAAACCCAATCTTTACTAGCAATTGAATGTTGTAATTGTATACACATATTAGGTAATTATGTTATTATAATATTTTGTTATGTATTTGCGCCAAATACCCCGTCTGTAATCTTTATTTTCTACTTCTGCTAGGTTGTCTGGAAGAGATTGCTTCTTTTGTACATCATATTTATTAATGCTCATTGTTTGTTTATATTTTTAATGGTGCATTGTATTTACAGATAAAACATTAATCAAAGAAATGGTAAGCATTAAATAAATTCCATTAGTAGTGTACCACCTGAGTGAACAAGATTACGGGAGGCACAATAATGCAAGTCACTTCACGACAAAACCCATCTGTCATTGTCAAATCTACCTGTGAGTTACCTCTGTATTTTGACCTACTTTTGGAAACTTCTCAAATATTTTAAAGCCTGTGCAGGTTTAAAACATTAGCCCGGAAACGAGGTTGAAATCAGTGTAGAGGTTTCTAAGGAGAGGAGAGATGTCTAATTGTTTCTATAGATCTTGTGCCGCACGCGAGCAAGCGGGACGCGGCCCAGTGGAAATGTGTATAGTAGGGCGGCACATCTCTCCGTTTTAGTGGAGAGATGTCTAATTTTCAACCGACTTCAAAAAAGGAGGAGGTTCTCAATTCGACCCGTATGTTTTTCTATAGAAACTTGTGCCCCACGCAAGCAAGCGGGCGCCGCCGAGCGGAGTTTTGAAAAGCCGGGCGGCGCGGCGCATCTTCTCACCTCTCCGATTTATTGGAAACAGGGTCTTACGCTTGGTTTTGAAATGCTCTTGGAAGCAGAGCAAGTGTTTGATGCGTCTATACATACTGAAGTTTGTAGTTGAGTTTCAAACGTGTGGCCGGCAACACGCAGCTTGCTGTGACCAACATTTCAAACGAGGGTTAAAACACAAACGTGGCTTTAAAATCAAACTTATTGAAGTGATGAAGTTATGCCTTTTCTTAGTCGCACTCAGTCGTAAACGAGATATACAATGTGTTTCAGATCTGCCCCATTTCACGTAACAAAAACAGATTTATATTCAAATTCAATCGCTGTCTCATCTTACAAAATAGGAATTGAACGGGACAGGGCGTGAGTTTGAATCTGTTTTTGTTACGAGAAGGCTGCTTTCGCGATCATCGTGTTAATAAGGGTCATATCATAAAGTTAGTTTTAACATCAACACCACCAAAACACACTTAACATTATGAGCACTTCACGACATGCATGCTTTATATTTACGGTATAAATCTTAAGTGCCTTAGTTCTCAAGCCGTAAACGCCACAGTTAACCGGCACACCCATCCTTTATCTTGGTGAGATCTAATAAAAATACCTATCGCGTAAGAGCCTTTAAAATTTCATCGTTCCACCACCTTAGGTTGGCACCCGTTTAGCTCCCACCCAGAGGGAGGTGTTTGCTCCCGTTTCATGGAACGAAAGACATTAAGAAAATATATGACCTAGTAGATATACGTGCTGATTACTGTTTGTGTGTCACAGTAACGGATAATTCTGATGTAATTTTAAAGTAGTAGAACATTTATGAAATGGGTTAAGTTAACCGTGAAAATCTCTCACAAAATAGGCGTTAAACAGCATGCGTTTCATTCGGTCACTGTGTGATTTGAAAGCCAAAATCTTTTCCTATCTCTTTTCGTCCTAATTTCTTCCTTATAGCAGGCAACGCATTGGTAGCGACGGGTCTTGGTGTTCCTATTATTTTTACTGATGTTCATGTAATCTACTTTTTCTCAAAGAAGACTGAGAAATAAATAACTATATTTTCCCATTGTTTGGAAGACATTCTATTGTCTAAATTCATCTATAGACGAGTTGCTAAAAAGACCACTAACATTTGTACCGATTACTAACCCAAAAGAATGAGTCACGCATTCGAAATATTTTTTATATCTTTCAGACTAATAACTCGATTGCGTGATTCTTTTTAGGTTTTTGTAGTAAACAAGGATTCTTTATAGTTTTCGCCATGTTCTACTGTCTGTCTTTCCGTGGTCTAGACTAGATCAAAGAATTCATAGTTTTAACCGAAGCTCACGGTAAGCGAAGAAGTGGTTTACAAATAAATAAATATAAGTAGTTAAAATTATCGGATTCATATCATAATAACAATAATTGGTACAGTCTTTGATTTACTCGATTTTTTTAATCAATAGTAAGGTATTCATACTACAATGTAATTACAATTTTTCTAGTAAATCCTTTCACGAAATATTTAGAAATCTTTAATCATATTTACAGCCTATGGTCAACCTTTTCCTTTGTTGACTGCACCATTTCGTATTCCAATCACTGATATTCAAACTATTATAACTTCTAACCGCTGAAAAATATATTATTTCAAAAATTTCCTACAGAGAGGATTGAAATTAATTAACATGGCATACGAGTAGACGGGAGTTAATTAAGACTTCTTATTAAACGGAATTGAAAATTCCCTTTAAAGGCAACGCATCTACAAAACGAAGGGTTCTAACGTACAGTCACGTGCAATGATATGTATGTGCATTCAGATTTAGACGATCTTCCTGATGGTAAGCATCACCGTAGCCTATAGACGCTTGCAATATCCTTACGCGTTGCCAACGCTCCCAACCCCCCCAAGTGGAGCTCTGAAGACCTTACTCACCGTAGGAACACAACATGACCGAGACCAATGCTATATACACTGGACGTCAAAAATAAGTAGTACACTTTTAAAATTGCAATATCTCCTAAACTACAGAAGCTAGACCTTTGAAATAAAAAAAAGTTAAAAGACAATTTAATTTCATTTAATAAAAACTTCATGCATAATATCATTTTTTAAAGATTGACTGAAAAAAAAACTTAATAAACAAAAACACTCTTTTTTAACCTGTTGGCTTGTACTTTTGTTTTTTGTTGTTTTCTTTATTGCTGATAAATCAATTGCAATTCGAAAGGAAATGTGTCGTCAGCGAGTAAACTTTACTAAGCATGCCTCTTTCACTAGAAGAATGTGCAAGAATCATAACTTTTCTTGAAGTAGGCATCAGTATGCGTCGTACTGCAAGAACGGTGGGTGTAACTCTAAGAACGATCCAACAAGTAAAGCGAAGGTACGAAGAGACTGGAAACCATCTAAGGAGACCAAGTAATGGCAGACTCAGGTGCACTAGTACCCGAGAAGACCGCTTAATTGTCTCTACTGTGTTAAGAAATCGTCACCTTAATGCAGTTGAGGTCCAGCAACAGCTTCTTCAGACCCGAAGAAACTACGTTAGTGAGAGTACAGTGAGGAGAAGACTTGCTGAAGCCAACCTGAAGTGGTACAGGCCAGCAAATGGCCCCAAACTTGAGACAGGGCATCGAGTAGCAAGACTACGCTACGCCCGTCAACACGTACAATGGGGCGAAGAAGAATGGACAAGAGTTTTGTTCACAGATGAGTCTCGGTTTTCTTTATTCACTTCCGATGGAAGGCGGAGAGTATACAGGCGACCTGGTGAACGATACATTGAAGGTTGCATCTCGGAAAGAGTTCAATACGGCGGGGGCTCTGTACAAGTATGGGCTGGCATCTCTTCAGAGGGTCGCACAGAGCTAGTGGTCATAGAAAATGGCACTCTGACTGGTGAAAGATATGCATTAGAGATCCTTAACGAGAATGCAGGGCCATATTTAGTAAATATGGGTGATGGAGTGATACTAATGCATGATAACGCCCGGCCACACACCGCTCACCTCGTACAAGAGTACGTTCAGGAGGTTGGCATCAGCTTGATGGCTTGGCCATCAAGAAGCCCAGATCTTAACTCGATTGAACACGCCTGGGATGAGCTTGGGAGGCTAGTCAGAAGACGCAGACCACACCCCGCCACCCTCAGGGTTCTAAAACAGGCCCTGATAGAAGAATGGGTGAATATTCCCCAACACCGCCTCCGAAACTTTGTGTTCAGCATGCCAAACCGGCTCCAAGCTGTCATCAGAGCCCGAGGCGGTAACACAAGTTACCAAAGTGGGAACAAGGCCCAAAACGTAAAAATTAAGTTCTTGATAGTTCCTTCAAAATGGTTAGCTTTTTAGTTTTTTCTTAATTTTCAGTGTAAAACTTTACTAATGCTAAATAAAATATTATTTTTAAAAAACTTTGTTAAATTTGCTATAAAATGACTTTTATTTCAAAACTCTAACTTCTATAGTTTAAGAGTAATTGGAATTTTAAAACTGTACTACTTATTTTTGACGCCCAGTGTATATATTTCATCATAGATAAAAAAGGCGCGAATTCACGCGTATTCTAGATATTTCGCGCGTCTGAGCGCGACCACCAGATAAAAAATCAGAGTTGGTCGCGCTCAGACACGATCTAGATAAAACTCAAAAAATCATCTCCTCGGCCTAATTGGGATTATATAGTTTTTATATCATCTGGCAGTATGTGTTCAAAGAAATCGGAACTCGAGCGAGACATTTTTTGAGGCCAGCAAACACAAAGCATGACATTTCTATATGTAGGTAAGGTACTTATAATGTACACATTACAGATTTCTCCAACAAGAAATCGTACAGGAATGTATTTGCTCGGGTTTATTGATTTTTATGTTGAAAACCCCTTTGCTTGTAGGTGTATTTGATCAAACATATTAGACCACGTCTCTCGCACCCGTATTTTGTAACCTTCATTCCCATTTTTTAAATACGAGAAAGATTTCTCAGGTTGCCTGGAAGAAATTGCGTAGCGATAAGGCCGCCAATTGCATTCTCTTTTCCCTTATATTTTGTTTTATGTAATACTAGCTTTTTTGCCCGCGACTTCGTCCGCGTGAAGTTCCGGACCTGTTCCCGTGGGAACCACATTGAATTTCGGGAAAAATTATAGCCTATGTCATTTCCTGATAATGTAGCATTCTACTGGTGAAAGAATTTTTGAAATCGGTCCAGTAGTTTCGGAGCAAACAAACAAATCAACAAACAAACAATCAAATCTTTCCTCTTTATAATATTAGTATAGATATTGGTGCAATTAAGAGTTTGTATTATATTGAATTTATAATATTGTCGCTTTAAAGTTGTAGCGCAGAACTAAATTGATAAAGATTGGAGGCCTTTGAGAAAGTCATAACTGACTGCATAAAGTCTTGAATGATGCCAATAAAGATTATATCTGTCTACTCAAATGCTGCTGATCAAGCATCAGTAATGCCCAAAAGGGTTCACACTGAAATTTAATATGCAACTACTGATGTATTGTATATATAGCAGCTGGCAAAAGCACTTATTTATAAATAAAAATTACTTATTGTATGAAAAAAGAATTGACATCTATTCTATGCAAACTACAAAGGCTTCCTCAAACAAAAAATTTCGGCCATTTAAAGTAAATATAGTTCCACAACGAAACATATTAGCAAACTACATGATGAACCAAACGTCAGATATACATTGCTTATCTGAAGTTTGGTTCATCATGTGCCGTGGTAAAAATTCATTAAAAGATTGTCAAGAGCTGAGATATAAGAGATGTATAGGCATGAATGAAAGAACCCGTATTTCATTAGTAGAAATTCTATGCCATTGGATTCTGCACCGCTCCGCAAAACATGAAAGAATGTTAATTCACTACAGCTAACTGATTGAACTCAGAGAACGAACGCCTAAGCTAGAGACAGGAAAAGAAAACTAAAACTAGTGTTTAAGACCAAAGCGCTATAATAATGTTACCTATGTGTTTATTGTACATAATGTTTAGTATTATTATAGGTTAAAAGATGGCGCAGTTCAGGATTTGACCATTCCTGAATCGCGCTATGGTTTCGTTTTTGGGAATTTTATAACTTATTTTAAAATTATGACAAATAAAGTCCACTCAGTTCACCAGCTCAACAGAACAAGGGTGTAGTTTTACTTTAAACCTTACTACACCCCCAATTTAGTTAGAACACCAAGTTTGGTGTTTTACAAAGAGTATATTAAAGAAAAAGTACCATAAGAGCGTCGACAAATATTAAAATCATTGAATATGATGAAAAGTACAATTGGATTACAGGAATGATTGGTTGGCGGGTAACGATATTTAAAAAAATGTTCCTTATCTGTCTCCACTCCACGAGCGAGAGAATTTGCGACGAGTCCGGATGAAATCGCCGTGTGGAGACACATTCTAAGAAGGAATTGGTGCGTCGACAATTTTTGGTAAACATCACGTTTCATAGAATTCGTCGCTGTTTGTGCTTAGACTACGTACTGTCGACACACGAACAGCGACCAATTCATTCTAAGGTATTATTCTAGAGTCTGGCTAATGAAAGTAGACACTGATCTATTAATGCAAACTTTTTTCTGGCAATGTTAAAGTGAATGTCAAAGTCACGTTATTCACGTCAAATCGAGTTGTCAGTTTGTTGTCAGTGAATTTTGTGATCTTGTTTTAACGTTTCTCAGATCAGAAACATGAATAAAACTATTAAAAGCGGCGTGCGTAAGATATTGTTCTGTATGATTTTAGTCTCTACTTTCATTAGCCAGACTCTAAGACATTGTATAGAATTAGGTGGCACGACGATATTATCGTCGCGAATCTCGATCGTGGAGATGGTTGCTAAGATTTTTTTTAATAGTTTTGGGTAGAGTTATGTTTGAACACTTCAAAAATGAGGATGATTGTGATTGATATTGTAGGATTTATAGTCGCAAAAATTAATATTAAGTCTATGTTTTAAAATAATCGATGTACCGCCACCTTGAATTGTAAAAAGTATAAAAGGCAATGTAGTGACTTTGTATCTCTCTCTTGACATTCAGCGGTGCTAGGGATCAGACCTATAAACACTTCATAGTGTAATAAAAGAATAAATACCTAATCTATTTATTTGGGTAACAGATATTACTTTGTTTTTCTTGCTCTCGCCACTTAATTTCCAACAGATATTGCATTCAAAAATTATTTTTGCAATAAATAGTGCATAGTCATATGCATTTTGTCACATAACACGGAGTAAACAAGCTTCAATCTACCATTTATTCTGATGAAATAATTTTACCGCAAAAGTTTGGATCAAAGTTTCTCAAACACGCTGAATTTACTTTTAGTTATGAATCCTTAGTAAAATTATATGCATTAAAAGCTGCGTCAAGGCAGCATTGCAGAAGCCTTTGAAATATCGCGGAACTTTCTTCAAACGATTACGTAATGCTGAAGAATTTTCGTCGAATTAAAACGTGATCGTATTCAATAGAAATATTATGTACTGTAGTAGTATGCCTTGTTAATCATGCTAAAGTATAGATGAATACACAAATACAACCAATTGTATACAAGTTTGGAGTTATAA
The DNA here is from genome assembly GCA_905163395.2 of Endotricha flammealis. Taxonomy (NCBI): domain Eukaryota; kingdom Metazoa; phylum Arthropoda; class Insecta; order Lepidoptera; family Pyralidae; genus Endotricha; species Endotricha flammealis. The sequence goes on along the minus strand of LR990863.1, from coordinate 1,684,432 downwards.
GTGTAGTGGGAGTTAACACTAAGGCCTTTTGTCACACATAATTCGCCGAGGCACGGTCGTCAGTGTTGTATGGATCACTTTGGAAGCATGTACGGTGATGCTACGACATGGTAAATTTTTACGACGAAAAAACTTCTGTGGACAAGAGGCATCGAGGAAGGTTAACTTAATACTGATTAATCAACAAAAATATAATTTGAAAATTATAGCCAAAACTCACCTAGAGTTCGATCTCTTCGACGAGTCGTGTTTCTTCCCGCCCTGTAGATTTGGCAGATCCTTCTGTCGCTTCTTAGTTTCCCTCCATATTCTGTAGTACAGTATACACATAACAGTCACTGGTACATAGAACGCGGCGATCGCCGTACCGAAAGTAATAAACTGGTTCGTCTCTATGAACTGAATATAGCACTCGTGAGGCGGCACTTTCCTCTCACCGTCTATGTACGGCCACGCGTAAATCCACGGTGGCCACAGCACTAGGCTAAAGCCCCACGCACTGCCTATCATCACCGTCGCACGGCGTGTAGTCCTCTTTGCCCTATACGTCAACGGTCTTGTCACACTAAAGTACCTATCAAAACTTATTATGAGGAGGTTCAGTACTGACGCGTTGGACGCTAAGTAGTCCAACGCCAGCCATGTATCACAAACGTGCGGTCCGAGTGGCCAATATCCGTATATGGTAAACATGGTGTACAGCGGCATCGATATGAGACCGATAGCAAAGTCAGCCACCGCCAGCGAAAACAAGAAGTAGTTGCTGATGGTCTGGAGCTGCTTGTCGATCTTGAAGCTGATCATGACCATAGAGTTGCCGACGACGGTGAGCACGGAGAAGACGCTGGCGACGATCGCAATGACGATCTTCTGGGCGAGGCTGTAGGGGCTGGTGGGGAGGTCGACGCCGAGCGCCAGGTCGGTGAGGTTGGCTGATTGATTGGACACGTTGAGCATGCTGTCAACTCGGCGAGCAGCCGCCCGCGCCCCCCGCTCCGCCCCGGCTCGAGCGCCGACCGAGCACGTATCCGCCTGAGGACAAAACAAAGAATTTTTAAAAGATTTTTACAGGGTCGGCAACGCGCGAGTGATGCTCCCGGTGTTGCAAGCGTCCATAGGCTGCGGTGACCGCTCACCATCAGGCGGACCGTAAGCTTGTTTGCCACCTTTGTGGTATAAAAAATAAAAGTTAGACCCTGTCTGTACACATGTACGCGCGTTGGCGTTGCGTTTCCTGCTACTTGAACTTTTTGTATGTTAGACCTCACGATGACACGATTGCACTTCGCGATGGATAATAAAACGCGACAAAAATACGCTGCGAGTTTGCAATTTCTGGACAAAGTCTTAAATAGATTCATGCTTCTTAATATAATGTTTGGATTAGAAAGCATAATATTTACAAGGAACCCTCGCAAAAATCCCTATTCGTATCTAATATGTATTAATGTGTTTTGGGTATGCTTTTAGCTGAAAGATCGATCTTTCTTGACAGCACGACAGTTGCGACCCAGTTTACAAGAGAAATGCCCTGCCGAGTGTTGATTTTAGGCTGCAAATATTAGATTACGTTATTGTTAATGCTATTAATGCCGAGCTAAAATAGGCCTGTTTCTTGATGATAAGTTACAGGTAGTCTATTTCCTAGGTAGAAAATGTACAAACCTAAATCTCTATCTCTATTCTAACATTAGCTGGATTAGCGTGAAACATTAGTCCATTCTTGAAAAGGAGAAATGGGATAAGAAAGACGTTGGGCAGACCTGTCATTCACCGAACAAAACGCTCTACTCCGATATTCTATAAGTACTTCCCCGGTCGAACAAGCCCACCTTCATAAATGCTCTGCTCCAAATGACTTGCATATGAGCGTTTCAATATTGAAACCTTATTGAAACGTACAGCTTCACACACGTGTTCGCTCTGATTAACAAGTTGCTGGGAATTATTCCGAATCGACATCAACAATTGTTAAATTGTTAACATCAATGATTGATAAATGCTTCGAAAATGCAAGTACCTACATTATAAGGAATACAGATTCGAAGTACACTCGGTCCATGAAAGATATGGACAGGGGCGTAAATATGTTTTTATTTTTTAAACTACAAAGTTGGCAAACAAGCATACGGCCCGCCTGATGGTAAGCATCACCGTAGGAACACAACATGGCCGAGACCAATGCGATGCCAATGCGATCTTCTGTAAGCTGGCAGTCCTTCCCCAGACGGCCTGCTCCGATTTGAGCGGTTATCCTTTGTGCCGTACCTCTCAAAAAAATCTTGGTACTTACATTCTTAGAATAATAATAAATTGTACACAATTTAGCACCATCTATTACCGAAGTAGCAAGCCGTGATTTGGCGTTTTGATGACGTTATGTTTTGAATCTGCTTGTATTGTAACAACGGCGGGGCAACCATGAAACGAAATCCGATTATCCGATAATACGGACTGACGGACGTTTCGTTGAATTCTAACTAGTTTTGAACCTTATTTTAACTAGTTATATCTATTATGACAGGACTACGTGTTTCGTTGTTTCGGATGGACAGTTTCATGGTTGACATTCGGTTAGCAAAACCAGCACGAACTCGTTGGTTTCATGCTAATACAGGACATTCTGAAATACGTAAACACGAATAATCTGTGCTACACTGTTAGTCTCATTACTTTTTTAAGTTTCTAACATAACTAGTGTTTATATTCATTTCTAGTATACTACTAAATTTATTCTTATTCGTATTCTAATGTATTGATTGAAATATTGAAATAAATGATTCTTAATTTCCACTTCTTCTAGGTTGTCTGGAAGAGATTGCTTCTGCGATAAGACCGCCTTTTGTTCATTAATTTTGTTAATTTTTTTATTTATTTTTTATCTGTATGTTTATATTTTTAATGGCAATAAAGTGTTTTGTATTGTATTGTATTGTATAAATAACTCAGTCCTAACTCGGTAGACGCTAAATAGTCGAACATCACAAACGTGCGTGTAGAGCGCCATCTATATGGTGTGGTGGATTTTTAAATTATATTATATCATTCATCTTCAAATATTTGGTCCTGTTGAATCGTTTTCAAGTTAGCGGTTTATTTCCAATAAACACATATTTACAATCCTATCATTTAACTAAACAAGATACGAGTCTAGTACCTAACAAGCAAACAATGTTCGGTTTAATGAACAAACACTGCTCAAAGCGTTCGCCTTGCATTACTAATGTTACTCAGAAAATGTGCCGTCTCTGTCTTATCAAACGAGCGTGAGATAGACAGCATAACGAAGTTAAGAACTCCGTTGCACCCTTGTATCGTACGGACGTGACTACCCTTGAAGTACTTATGACTTCTCCGGTTCTCAGTTCTCGTTAACTGATATGTAAGTGCCAAATGTGTAAAGCTTACTATTACACTCGAGAGCAATGAATGCGGGTCACTATCATATTCGTAAGGCGACATATTCGCAAACGTCATTCCCATTTTCCCACAATAGCTGTTTTATGATCATTTTGAACATGAATATTTTGAGTTGCAGAAAATGCGTGATAATCTTTTCATATGAACAGAGCCCATATGCTAGTAAAGTAGTCGAGTGATAGTTATATTCCAAAAGTCCTGTGTTACTGTACTCAGAACTTAGATGAGAACATAATTTACAATTTCACATCGGTCGGTGAAAGCCGCAACATAGAACGATAAAGTTATGTTTCCACTGAAGCTGCACATTATGGAAAATACAAATTATGACGTTTGATAAATTGCCTCATTGTTTACAACCAAAGATCTAGTCAAATACCCTGTATTCTTTCATTACATTATATTTGAGCCACTTTTTATGACGTTTTTATTTCGATGTCTTTCATTTCGCACCATTAGCTTATTTTATGCCGTTAGCACGTACCTATTTTATGTTTTAATACAATTTTATTGGTTATAACTGGACACGTAATGAAAATTGCTATAAAAAGAGCAAGTCTCTTTAACTTCTACTGAAATTAGGTCATTATGACCATTTAACCTCAAACGATGGTACTTATACAGATGGTACCCCAAAAATGTAAATAATAAATAGAATATTGTATTTCGTATTTTCCTTAGTCATTTGCAAATCAAATCATACAAAGTCATCTTTCCCTTGAAGATTATTTCTATTTTTATCTTTTTTATCTTTCAATACTTTCTGCTACATTCAATTTCATTCTGATTATATTCGCTGCGAGTTCTAAGACAGCTGTAGTTTCTCCCCCGGGACGTTAATAAGCTTCGCTGCTTATTGTCAATTTATGGTCATCGTTATTAGTCCTGGGTCTCCAGGTGACACAGCAGTGGGAATGTGTGGTGGGCTTCTCCCGAATTGTTGGGTGAAACAGACAGCCAATAAATGATTGGATTCATTCTAAGTTTTCTAATAACATATTTGTCATCATAATCACTTCATTTCATATCTTAGTGCAGGCTTGTTATTCTATCTCCAATATAGAACGTGAGTCTACTGTATCAAGAGCTTCCAAACCAGGAAACTTTTAAAGTGTACCGTATATCAGTTCGGTAGATAGATGAGACCTCGGCGATAATTCATGAGCTTTACGACTATGCATGTGCTCGAAAGTGACATTATTAAACGACTTTAAAGCACATAAACATTTTTTAATAATTATTATGCATTTTATGTACAATTTCCTTTTTATTATATCATTTTCTATTACAAGTTTTATTATATTTAAATTAAAGAATACCACCTCAAATTTCAGGTCTCTACGCTTAGCAGTGGTTAGGTTATCCGACAGTCAGTCAGGCATTTTATATGTATAGATATTAAATATTTAGGTGCATCTAATTTAAAATAAAGGCGCTAAACAAAGAACAAAGTAAATTAACTTTGGAAAACTTTTATCTCATCATATTTAATGTAGCAGATTTCATGAAACTTTGTTACGTAAGTGAATAACTTGGCTAAGGTGAACTGAAAAGAAGGAAACAGGAACACTAGCAAAATAGAAAAGTAATTTCAGTTGGACCCACGCATTTCAAACACGTGTAAGTATAAATCAATGTTCCGTACAAGTTACATTGCCATCATGATGGTTTTTTTAAGTTATGACTTCAGCATTCTAGGCCGTTGCAATTAGCCAGTGTCATGTAATATGATAGTACATCATTCAAAACAGCGTATTCATGTTGTCTCGATTCAATATACAGTCTCTGAGTCAAGACGCCCCGAAGATAGATGGTAGCAAAATTTCTTCAGAGAAGGAGAATTTTGAAATTAACGATAATGCATCTTTAATAGCATAAACTCGAATCACTGTGCTCTTGAACCAGTATCGCTACTATGAATCAAACCCTGAAACACACTGAAATTAAAATTCTAATCACGAGCGTTGACTCTATGGAGTTGGCGCCAAAATACCAAGATGTTTTAAAGACCATGCAAACCTTTTGGGAGGAAGTAGATAATATTCTATACGAACCTTTTTACGGACATGGGGCGTAATTTCGTTGATTATTATGCACGACAGACCTCTTCAGGAATGCCACCTAATATCAGATGCTTGCCTTCGACCAGCGGGCCGACACGCACTGGATTAAACAAGAATATTCCACCTCCGATACAGAAGTGTCAAAGTGAACTTGCTGACTCACTTATTTGGGGGAACTGGACAGCCCTCAAAGTCATTACAACTTCAACACCCAAAGTCATTAATCAATTTTTGAACGAAACTTTTTTCAATTTGGCAATGTCACATTGAAACAAAATTATCAGCAACATTGCGCCCTCCTTTGTTTGTTCTCGTGTGCCAGATGAGTTGGCACACCAAATCCGTGTAAGTTCGGCAAGACGAAAAAATAAAAAACGAGCTTTTTCATACAATTGCAAAGCGTATGTTCAGCAAAGCATGCGAACTTGGGGGCTAGCGAGCGTACTCCACATTCGCTCTGCCGATCAAAGCTATGCACACATTCTTTCAGTTTTTTATTTAACATCACCCCAACGCCATACAAAAATAGATTCTGTAATAGGGTGTGGAGGACCGTAATTTTGTACTCAACGCTTTTAGCGTTGCGTTCTAAATTGCTGGCGTTGAACACCAAAGTGCTGGTAAATTACTTAGGCACGGTTTAGCGTCTGCTATCTATTGCTGGTTACGAAATTTCAGTAAGTTTACTAAATATTTCTTATTAACTTTATGACATACCAGCCATTTTCGGATTATTATAGCCTTAAGACACCCAAAAATAACGTTACTTTGTTTTGATAAAAGAATTTCCAAAATCGATTCAGTAGATCCAGAGATTACTATAACATCACAAACTTTACCTCTTTTATAATTTTAGTATACCTAGATAAAATTATAAATCTAATTAGGGTTAAAATTTGTGTGTGTGAACGACATTAAATGTTTCCCGGTATTCCTCAGGGTAGTGTTTTGAGAGGAAAACTCTTTAAAAAGTAAAAAAGACCATAAAATAATATTACATTTGAAAGGAATTAAAAGCTCCTTTTCCGCGAAAGATGCAACAACAATGGTTAATAAAGAGTCCCATTCATTTCTCCATTTCCTTTGTACAGAAGATGGTAATTACACAAAGGCTTACGTTTCGTTACCATTTCTGCACTAATAATAAAAAAAGTATTTGAATTTAAAGTCCATGATTAAACTCTATTGCAGTTTTGCCATACAAAATCCTTTTTAATTTACAAATAATTTGAAGTCGATCCTTATTACAACATAAATGAGTTTCTAACCGAAAATTTTGGAATCTAGCTAATCTTCTACAGCTATCCACATAGCTATAGTGCTACAAAGGTCTTTATGAACGTGGCCGAAATTGGAACTACAACTCCCGTTCATATTGTATGTCACTTTTTGACATTTCGCCTTTGACAAAATGTATGAAAATATGCCACAGTAACGCCCTCCTACAAACGTCACTCAAGTTCATAAACAGCCTTGTACATCTGTATGCCCTTACGAGGTGTCACAAGGACTGTTACTATTACTTTAGAACCCTTTGTATACTTAAGTGTTTGTGACTAGCAATAAATGATTGAATTGAATTGTCTTGTATTCTAAATGTGTTACAAATAAACGTAGTATAACAAGTATATATGTTACTAGCTGTTACCCGCGGCTCCGCCCGCGTGGTCAAGGGAAAATGTAAATAATTTTTCCCATGGGAATCTCTTTCTCCCGTAGGAAAAAAAGTAGCCTTATTCTCCAGACCTTAAAATTATAAAAAAATAATATTATACTTTTTTTCCCGAGGGAATGAAATGTTTTTCCGGGATAAAAAGTAGCCTATATTTATTACTTTCGAAGTGAAGGGAGGAGAACAAACAAACACACCTTCACATTTATAATATTAGTATGGATTCACTCTTGTGTCACTGTCTTTCTTGATGAGAATTAAATGAAGTGTGAAAGTGACAAAACATTGTATAACTTATATACTCGTTATGCTACGTTTATTTGTAACACAGCACATCTTGTTCTGATTTGATTTTTAACTAATTACATATGAATTGTACGGAATTTGTTAAAGTTGTTAAGGCGTTAGTGTAGTAAGAGTGTTGGTATGTTTATGTGCCGTGTAACATAGTATTTTCCCATTAAAATTTGATATCATCCTCAAAACTCTGTAAAACTATTCCGCCATCTTGCCGTAGAGGGTAATTCCGCACGTCTTAAGTTCCATTTTATGTCATCTATAAAATGTGACACGCTCTCACTAAGCAGATTAAACCTTAACAATATTAATGTAATTAAGATTCGCGTAAACTGAATTATGTCTACGCAATTTACATTTACCACCGTAGGATGAAAGCTATTTGCTCAAACAATACTGAACTTTATGTTGTTAAAGTAGGGTGTCGTTTGCCATGACGGTGTTACCCCTTCACTGATTACGGAGAATTAGTAATTATGTCAAACATTGCCGAATAGAAATTACAAATAGCTGTAATTAACAACGTTATGTCAATTTTTGTTTATGTATTATGATTACACAACAACATATTCACATTCAAATAAAGTCATAGTAGAACTAACACTAAAATGTTAAGTATATTTAAAAATTTTAAGTATATATTAATAAAATAATAAAATATTATTAACTCGTAGTCATCCTGCTATTTCATTTTATTAAACATTACGAGACAGCATTATTTAAATTGAGGTTCTGCGTATAGTACTTAAAGTTGCATGTACTAAAAAAAAATGTAATATATTTTTTTTTATGACAAAGAGACCGTTTGGTTTTCTTTCGACATTTCTTTTACCAATGCTCATTTTGCTTTTGTTTCCAAAATGGTAGTGAGTTTATGGCAACCCTTTATCATTTATGCTATCACAGATATGTCAATGAAATTAAATAAATGGTCAAAAAAATAATATATTATTGAATATCTAGAAACTTATTACTTGCAGAGGGTGTAAAATATTGACCATAAATAATCCAGTGCGGCGCCTGCTGCTCTGAAGTTGGTTCTCCATACTAAGTGGATCTTCCTACATTATATTATAACTAGCTTTTCCCCGCGGCTTCGCTCGCGTTAATTTTATGACATAGATCTCGTTTGACAACAAAAAAAACATAGCGCGACTTGTGGCGCCATCTGTTGGCCGATACAGCGCCCTCTATAATAGAAAAATTATATTCCCATTGGAACGACATACTTTCACGGGATAAAAAGTAGCCTATATTGGGCTCTGTACCCTTAACAATATGTATGCAAATTTTCATAATGATCGGCTGCTGAGTCAAGCCGTGAAGGAATAACAAACAAACTCACTTTCTCATTAATAATATTAAAGTAAGGAGTAAGGATAACGTTTAAAATATTCTTACTAATGTTACATGTGGCACATACACAGTCAGCCCGTTGCGTTGGTAGTGATTGAGGTGCATGTTCGATTCCCGCTTCATGGCATTTGTGTTTCTTTTCGAGTCAAATCAAATCACGATTTCATTTGCAAGAATACATTTGTTACACAGGGTTTTAAATTAAAATTACAGTTTCATGTATCCAGTCTGCGCGCAGACGTGCAAAAATTAACATAATACAGTATTTAACAGCAATAAAAATTCAATAGACTGTTTGCTATCTATACTAATATTATAGAGGAAAGATTTTATTGTTTGTTTGTTTGCATTGAATTGACTCCGAAACTACTGGACCGATTTCAAAAATTCTTTCACCAATAGAAAGCTACATTATCAGGGAGTGACATAGGCTATAGCTTTTCCCGAAATTCAATGTGGTTCCCACGGGAACGGGTCCGAAACTTCACGCGGACGAAGTCGCGGACAAAAAAGTTAGTTTATTATAAGTATATTCACAACGAGCTGTTACCCGCGACTTCGTCCGCGTGAAATGTTCAAATAAGGATAACTCCTTTTCATGTCATGCGATTTAAATGAAACAAAGTCTATATTCTGCTCCAAGCCGAGCTCTATCTCCCTGTGAAAACAGGATTAAAATCCGTCCAGTAACTTAGAAGATGTGCGCGTTCAAACAGACAGACAGACAGACAATAAATTTAAAAAAAAAATGTTTCGCTTTTATTCCTTTTCTCTAACTGTTCCCTCTCCATTTTTGTCAAATATGTTCAAAGTACAGACATATCGGGGTCTACTGTTTTATTATATGTATAGATAATATATACGTTGTCTGGTACCCATAATACAAGCAGGGTAAGCCTAACTTACTTCGGGACCAGGCTCTGTGTGATTGTGTGGGATTTATTTATCTTCATCTTTTATTTTAGGATCAACAAACAGTTATTTATTCCCGTGGGAATTTCGGAATAAAAAGTATCCTATGTGTTATTCCAGGTTATAGTCTATCCGTATACCAAGTTTCATTAAAATCCGTTCAGTAGTTTTTGCGTGAAAGTGCAACAATCATCCATACATCCTCACAAACTTTCGCCTTTATAATATTAGTAGGATTCTTTGACGACCTCCGTGGCGTAATGGTTACCACGCCAGACCGCCACCCAGGAGGTCCCGGGTTCGATCCTTGGTCGGGTCATGATGAAAAACGAACTTTTTCTGATTGGCCTCGGGTCTTGGATGTTTATCTATATATGTATTTGTTATAAAATATAATATCGTTGAGTTAGTATCCCAAAACACAAGTTTTTGGGGCTAGCTCAATCTGTATGAATTGTCCCTATGTATTTATTTATTTATTATCTATTCTGTCGTCTTACTTCTATCACTGCGAGTTTGTTCCGGGATGTCTATAAGTTACACTGTTTATTTTTAATCTGTGATCGCTGTTAATTTTGTCTAGGAGACAGCGCCAGCGATGAGAATTTCCAATATATTATATAGCTATTGTGTATTTACCGAGAAACGTCGGAAGTATTCAGTCAATTCAAACCGGAATTCAGAACAACAAATTCATTACAATATTACGAATTTGCGCTAGGCAAGCCATGCTTATTGCAACCACTGGTCAATCACAGAGTAACAAAGCCTCAGAGCCGATCTTTGTAGAACTGAAAATGTATGATACGAAGAAATGTGTGGACAATATTATTTCGGTATTAAATTCGTGACGGATTAACATATTTAAAATATTATGTTATATTTATGGCTAAGTGAACTTAATATAACTCACTAATTTCTCACTGTCTATAAAACTAAAGTCAACTCGATTGTCTTTCAAGAAAGCGTAGCAAATACTTTTTTTTTGTAAAGACAATGTACAAAAAACCAAGATATTCAATATCTTTCGCCAAATTATCTGACCTATAAGCTAACTGAAACTTTTTAGAAAATATAAAACCCTTCTCTTATCTCAGTTTCCAATTAATCCAATCTTAGTACATCGCTATAATATTACAATAGGACCACACGTGTGACGGCTTCCAATTAATTAACTATTGACAGCATTAATTCAATTCGGATAGTTCGTAGAATTGAATTATATTGGTAATGGCTAAACCACATGGACCATAATTTAATATCGGCTACATTATACGACTAACTGGCCACTGGTCATGCTGGGCTGTAATCTGGCTTTCTGACTACAGATGACTGCTTAAAGAGACAATAATTTGAACTCAATACTTAAATTAAATGTTTGGAGGCAAAAATTTTATGAAACCTAGTTTAACTCCGGAATGACCACAGAATATTGGTGTAAATAAGCACTCAATGTGTTTCTTTAAGAATTTCTGAGATTGATAAAAACGAATAAGTGTTCCATTGCTCGATCCCCCAAAAGATCCTAGGCAGCTTATTTTTCCACTTGAATCCTTAGCTATCGTTCTAAAACATAAATATTCTGCTCACACACTGAATGTTACTATTTGTAAAATAAATAATAAAATGAACATTTAAAAATATAATCATAAACGATCAGAATCACAGATATTTATTAAAGTAAGCGTTGTCTATTTGTTCAAAGAAAATCGTATTCCTGTCACGTTTCACATTCAGCGCCATCTGTGATCTGTTTTCATTTGCAATTAAACGCTACGATCCGGAGTAATACAATGCAATATTCACCCATTGCACAAAATCCAATATACGGTCGGCATGTTGCATTCTGCCAAGAATTTTCACTATATAAGGTATGTACATTGTACATGTATTTCTCGTGGTTTAGTCCGCTTCCACAAAATATTCCGAGTATCAAGCGAAAGAGTATTTTATATAATATTTACGTGGCGCTTTGTTGTATTTGTAACAAGATTATAGGAGAAAAAATGCATTTATTACAACAAAGAGATGCGCTACAATTTATAATCCTTAATAATATTAGGTATAAATGAGAAAGTGAGTTTGTTTGTTTGCATGTTATTCCTTCACGGCTTGACTAAGTAGCCGATCATTATGAAAATTTGCATACATATTGTTAGGGGTACAACACAACACAACATATTGTTAGCGGTACAACTTTTTATCCCGTAAAAGTATGTCGTGCCAATCGGAAAATATTTTTTTTAGTATAGAGGGCGCTGTATCGGCCATCAGATGGCGCCACAAGTCGCGCTATGGGTTATTTTGTTGTCGAACGAAATCTATGTCATAAAATTAACGCGAGCGAAGCCGCGGTGAAAAGCTAGTATTTTATATCATGATTACTCAGTAGATATACTTATAAATTGCTAGTGAAACGCGCGCGAATTTATGCATCTTTATCAGATTTTTGTTGAAATCCTACGGGAATCGCGTACTTTTGGGAATAAGAAGCCTTTGTGTTAATCCAAAGTATCAGCTACCTACATACCAAATATCATAAATATTGGCCCAGCCATTTGAGCTTGATAGAGTAACAAACATACACATGACTTTCGCCTTTATAATAAGGGAATGAATGTGCAATGAAAGATTGGGTTGCAATTTCAATAAAAACATTAAAAAAATGAATGTCGAGGGGCCCGTGTGAAACGAACCACCTTAAATGATTTTAGACGACAATTTTATTGGCATTAATCTACATAATCAACCAGTCAGAATCACTACTTTTTTAAATGTTCGACCGTTGCCGATTTTCATTCCTTTTTAGCGCTCCTAAAATAATACAATTCATCCGATCCGATATTGTTGTTTAAGAAACAGCTTTTGATATGAAATTGAACCAATTTTAGTCCATTTTATGTAAGAGTAAGCCTTTATTTGGGTCACGTGCCGGTTCCGTTGCAAAATATCAAATTTATTGTGTTTAGCCGTTCAGAGGCAGCCCTGAATATGCGCTGGCACGATTTTACTGACCCCTATTCAAATTTTGGATTCGATGCAAATTACATGAATTGCATTTCTTGCTTAATTAAAACTATAGTATTAATTAAAAGTATTATTCAGATAGTAAACTTTTTCCAAAAAATTTTTTTTTATTCATTTTAAAATTACTAGCGTGTTTTTTCCCGCAAAATCCCGTTGTTTCCTTGTAGTTTACTACGGAACCCTAAAACATCCACACTCGAGAAACACTAATGCCATCACACAAAATGTTTGCCCCGAGCAAGAATCGAACCTACCCCATGGTGCCGAAGGTAGGGTCGTCAACGAGCCAGCGGGCTGTCATAATTAGATATAGGAGATGCAATAGGAGTTGATAATACCATTGGCGGCCTTAATAGCCAGTCAAAAAGGCCAATTATGCGGCAAAATTGCCACTGGAGGGTTAATGCGTTTAGCCGTCCCCTAAACCCTAACCACATTGTTCGCCACTGCTCTGTCATAGAGGAAGTTACAACAGTCGAAAACAGTATGTATAAATAAAATCGTTTATTTTTCATACAAGAAAAAATTTAGCACTAACATATTTTTTAACTTACTACGTACTTCAGACGTGAATAGCCTGATGAGAAGAAGTGCCGCAATAAACTCGATAGTTAGCCTTTCTAATAAAGTCTATTTCACAAAATAAGCTTTGTACAGTCAACCATTGAAAAAGATGAGCAGTGTATTAAGAACAAAGATTTTTATGTTAATAAATTAAGCATCGTTATGGTATGAATACTATTTATAAATAAAAATTCAAGTTAATCCCTTCATGCAATAATTACAAGACTTGAATCATAGTTACGACCCAGCGTTGAATGTACAAATAAATTACTTATTAAGAAAAACCCTCGCAACTTCGTTTGCGTATACCGTTCCTGTGGGAATTTTGAAAAAAACTTTCTTAGTACACCCCTAGATGTCGTAAGGAACCTATATTCCAAATTTGGGATCTCTAGACCCAGCGGTTCGGGCTGTGCGTTGATATATAGTCAGTCAGTCAGGACTTTGAATTTTATATATACAGATAATAAAGCGGGTTTTTTTTTAAATACTAACAAAGGTGGCAATCAAGCATACGGTCGGCCTGATGGTAAGCCGTCACCGTAGCCTATAGACGCTTGCAATACCGGGGGTATCACTCGCGCGTTGCCGACCCTCCCAATCCCCCTAAGTGGAGCTCTGGAGACCTTACTCACTGTAGGAACACAACATGGCCGAGACCAATGCTATTTGGCTACGATCTTCTGTAAGGTGGAGGTCCTTCCCCAGATGGGCTGCTCCGATTTGAGCGGATTATCCGCTGTGCCCTACCTCTCATTAACGCGACCTTGATATTGCCTGACGTTTCGACCAGGTTGCACCGGCCGTGGTCACAGGCGAACTTGAATGTACTCTTTCACTGGTTTATTGTAACTTTGTTTGGATAACAACATGGACTGTTATATAAAACGCTGTGCCTATGCTATATCAAATATGTTACATTTACTTATAATTGGCTTATGCATTCACGATATCTCTACATGTTATTTTTATGTTTTATTAATGTATGTACCAGCGCAACTTCGTTTGCGTCAATCCCCAATTTTGGGAATTAATACTAATAATGATAAATTTATCTTTATTTCTCCCAATAAAAAACATGTACAGGTATAAAACAACACAGGTGTGAAACATGTTAGAGAGCAAAGTTTAAAAAAGCAAATACAATAAATCAATAGTGGGAGACTGGTGCCTAAGCTAGGCAAAGCCTATGGTTATTTCAGGACACCAGAATTAGAATGTATTATACATATAAACCTTACTATATCTAATTAAAAAACCCGTATCAAAATCCGTAGCGTACTTTTTTAGATCTAAGCATAAATAGGAAGATTTAGAACTCAAGAATTAATATTAAAAAATATGTTTTGCTTATTTAGAGTATACATTTATACTCTAAATTTTTATAAACGACACACAGACAATACATCCGCGGTTACCGTTAAATCTCTAAATGACATAATTGTGACCCCGGTTGACCCATTTCCATCCCCGCCCGCCCTTGCGGCTAGTTCTCTGAAAACTGAGGCATTTTCTCGTCAAAATGTCGACAAGGCTTCTAATAGCATTCCTGAAACATGTTATGTCTCAGTTGGAAAGAGATTTCGAGAAGACCAGTTCGAATCTAAAGAAGTAATTTCTTTAAAAAATATTTTAATTTAAAAATGGTTTGAAGCGTAACAAGTATGAAAATAATCTTAAAATGTTATATCATATTTAAGTGGTAGAGCCAAGCTACTACTATGAACTATGGCTCGACCTTCGCACAGAATATCAAAGTAACGAGGAACAAAGAGAGATAAGTAGTATTTAAGAATTTAAATATTAACTAAACATATTATTATAAACATAAATTATAATGAACCTAAAACTAAAAACCTTAAAAAATATATTCAAATAACTAAAGTATATTATTAAAGGGCCTTGCCTAAAGGGACTCCCTTTAGGCAAGGTTCCGAAGATACTGGCAGCGTTCCCCCTTTTATATTAACTTGTTGGACATAGGAGTATTGCGATCCATATTATCGGATCCTTTGTCATCCAAAGCAATACTGATATAGGTATAAGTTTGTCGATATTTGTTTATGAAGAAATTGTCTGAAGGTCAAGATGGGGTTGGCATGGTCGCATGTGCGTACCAAAACCCCTAATTAAAAACAGAATTAAAAAAATGAATATCGTTTCATATGCGAGTGTCGGAAGCTTAAAGGCGGCCAATGTTTTAAACAAAACATTGTTTTGAACGAAAATGAAATGAAAATGTTTTGTTCACCAAAAACACGTTCAGACCTTCTGCTTTATGTTTTTGTACAAAACATTGTTTCGAATGACTGAAGTGAACGAAATAAAAATTTTTGTTAACCAAAATGTTTTGAAACATGTGGCAGTAGAACCGCCGCCGCCGCCGCAAAATCTCAGTACCGGATAGCTTGTCCATACTTTTATGTCGATAGTCTAAAGTGACAAGACTTTCACTATCGACATGATTACACGAAAAAAATGTATGACACCTACATATTACGAAAATAACTAAAAAATTTAATATAAATACAGTTGAAAAAAAATATAACGCATAGCAAGTAGCAGATTATATTAGAGTAAGACAAAGTAAGAATACAGAATTGAAACTGCTTTGTAATAACTAGCCTCAGTAATGGCTGTGTAAACTACTAATTTACCATAATAATACACAATTTTCCGTATGTACAAACAAACAGTTTAATTACAAACTCATTCTTATATATTGTGTACATACAATAAAATTGTGTAGATTTAAAGTTTGTTTATAAAAAGGTTGTAACTGGATTTCTTACTCCATTTCTTTTCCCAGTGGTCGTTTCACTACATAGTATTAAACAAAGTCGCTTTTTCTGTCCCTATGTCCCTATGTCCCTTTGTATGCTTAAATCTTTAAAACTACGCAACGGATTTTGATGCGGTTTTTTTTAATTGATAGAGTGATTCAAGGGGAAGGTTTTAAAGTATCATACATTCCAAAATTCCCACGGGAAAGCGGGATACACGCAAACGAAGTTGCGCGGGTTTCGCTAGTAGTTTATAAAGTAGCTTATTTATTTAATACTAGTAAAACCCTCGCAACTTCGTTTGCGTATATCTCGCTTTCCCGTTGATTTTATTTCATTTCATAAAATTAAATACTTTGTTAAATTTGTGCAGGGCAAAGGCTTCCTTCAGGCCTAGTATATTTTAAGATTTATCAATAAAAATATTTTTTTTTTAATATCTTGAGCTAAGAATGCACACTGAGGCGAGGCAGGGGGAGGCGAGGTGTCCGGGAACGTGAGGTAATGTAATATAATGTGAATGGTCGCATACAAAATATATGACGAGCGATAAAATATTATATCTCAAAATGTTATATAATATCATACGAAAAACCGAAAAAAAAGTTTAAAAGTACGAAACAAATTCTATATTTTGTTATTAATTTCATAAAATTATTTCACAAAGAATTTATCTAGGTAATAACGTCGGTTCTTCACCAACCCGCAGTAGAAGTATCGCTTTTTTGCATGACACAGGTTAAAGTTTCTTGCATACAAAGTCACAGCACAGAATAAATAATAGTACTACGTAGTCACAGGTAGAGAAAAGTGAAAAATAAAAAAACAAGTGCGTGTCGGGTCACGCGTAGTGTAGGGTTCCGTATTTTCTACGCTTTGCTTGCTTGCAGTCAAATTCTATGATATTTGTATGTTTTAATCAAAGAAATATTATTATGTTTATATGGGCATGTAGACAGGTCCTTATAACACATTAGATAGAACATGGTTCGTATTTTCCCTTCCGGCAATCAGATAATTGTGTTTTTAATCTGATAGCATTATCGCAATTGTAATGTGTCCTTGATTATTTAGTCTCAACATTATTCTATACGATGGTTTTGTTAGTTTGTTTTATTTTTAATTTTTTTCAAATATAGGTTACAAGGGTACAAACAATATTTTAGGTTCTGCTATATTTTACTTTACGGCGTGCAAATTGTGTAGATAGGTTTTTGGCGAATGCTTTTCATTCCTTGGCCACTGCACTACCGGAGATCTTGCCGTAAGCTAAACACATTAACTTCATAACCTTCACAATTTGCTTTTAGCAAAGGTTGCCGTTTCAATTTTACTGTCTGTAAGATGTAATATTGTTATGTATTGCAAATAAAACATATTCAACGGGCAACCCATTGGTAGCGTCCCTGGTTGCTGATATTCATTCCACTTTAAATCAGGTGGTCTGATTGCATGTTTACTTGTCGTATGTCATAAAAATATGTTACGTAATAATTATAATAATAATAAAGATTTATTTATTTCTTCCCCACAAATAAATGTCAAAAAACCGGCCAAGTGGCCGTACCAACCTTTATAATAATATGTTTAGTTTAGTTTTAGAAGTAATGTAATTTTTAATTAATACATACTTAGGAATATAACCTATAGGTATATAAATCAATTTCAATTTAATACCTCGTGTTCATGAAGAAAGGAGTAGTAAGTCTAAATTTTTTTTAAATATTTTTATTCTAAGAATTAACCAAAAATGTATGGTTTTCGCAATTTTTGTGTGTAGTGTGGAAAATGCGTTGAAAATGTGGCATAAACGGCTGTATCTTTTGATAGCGTTGGCTTAGAAGTTTGATTTTTTCACAGCTTTCCATGCGTTCCTGAATTTTACGGAACCCTATAAATAAAATATTTTTTCATCATCATCATCAACCCATAATCATCCCACTGCAGGGATACGGGTCTACCTTCAATTGAAGGTGATTAGAGCGTACTCGGCCACGCTGCTCAAATGCGGATTGGCAGAGGCCGGTGTCTTCAAACCACCCTAAGGCCTCCGACTTGACTTAACGACTGTCATACGTCGACAAAGGCCGGGACCGACGGCTTAACGTGCCCTCCGAAGCACGGTGAAGTTCGAGATAACGAAACCCATCCAAATACTGGCTAGGGTCGACGTCGCTTAACTTGCGTGTTCATATCAGAGTGCGACACACAGCGACGCTATTGAGCTCCTCCAAAATAAAATATATTAACAATTAATTGCACCTTAATAAATATGAGTCACGTGTTTGATGGAGAACTAGCGCTTGTACTAAGGAACCCTAATCTCTATATAACTGCTATCCATATAATAGGTAAACACTTCCATATCATTACACAGTTAACCTTCAAGTTGTGAATACGTGTAAAGAAGATAAATCATGGTTCAAGTTATAGTGAATGAAGGTACGTTAGAAGGTGAACAAGTGAAGAATGAATTTGGAGGAACATTCTACAGTTTCAAAGGGATCCCTTACGCTGAACCACCCGTTGGTGATCTCAGATTTAAGGTAACAACAAAATCAATTTTTTTCAGAGAGTAGGATGTCATTTGTGAGCGAGAGAATGAGGGTTTTCTGAAATGACACCTACTAGGCGGCAGCACTGAGACGTCAGGTCCAGAAACCTGTCAAAAGTGTCATAGCGCCTGTAAATTCGTGTCAGATTTTTTTTAACGTTGACGCTTTAGACAGCGCGGATTATATGGGATGGGACCTCTTGCCAAAGTGGCGCCAACTAGTGGTGTAAATTTTCAAGAAAACCCTCATTGTGTCACAGAGTACCTATTAGAACCTCATTATGAACATCAGAACGTTTGTCGAAGCACTTTTCAACATCGTAACTGTAATGTTATGACCATCAAGGTATTTAACAGAATACCAAAAGAAATTAGAGAATTGCCATTAAACTATTTCAAAATTAAATTAAAACTCTGGTTGCTTGAGAGGTGTTTTTACAAGCTGAATGATTTCCTGGATTAATAATATTGATACTTTATTGGATTTATGATTTATTTATTAAGTGAATGGAATTATATTTTATTAATTGTTAATTTGCATGTCATATTTTATGGCGGAACATTGAAACTATTTGAACGTAACACCTTTTTTTTGTACTACATGTTTCTGGCAAATAAATTTCTATTCTATTCTATTATATCTCTTTCACATAAATTATTTGCTAGTGCATTGTAGGGCAAATGACGGTTATGCCGGTGTTCAGTGTCCGCTGAGTGAGCAGTGAGCTTATCTATACTAATATTAAAAGTGCTAAGTTTCTTGCCGGTTCTTCTTAGCACAAATCTGCCGTCTGAACTGGTGGTAGGGAAAAAAAAAAGTGACGATTCGAAAGTGCTTGTAATATGCCTATTTGAATAAAAATATTTTGATTTTGATTTTGATTTTTGATTGAAAAAGAGGAATTATAATTTTAGATTTGTATTTTTTTGTTTGTAACGAAACTTAAAAACTACTGAATCGATTTCAAATATCGTAAAATGTATTATTCATTCTAGTTCTTTGAAAGTAACTTTTTACGGTATTAGAATAAATATTAAATTTGGTAAATGAAATGGCGAAGGAAAATCAGTTACTCCCATTTTAGTAATTTAACAATAAATAAAAGGTACAGATAAAATCATTTATTCTAGGCCCTCACAGGCACTCTTCCTTGTCGAAGTGTACAAATAATAATGATTCGTATAAATAAATCTACTCTATAAACTACCACCATTTCGGGAACAAATAATTATTATTTAGGATTACTCATATAAAAAATAGAAATTCAAGAATATTCATAGAGAAGAATTATTTGTAATTTTTGAATATTTTAGCTTTTTTTTTTTTAAACCACTAAGTTGGCAAACAAGCTTACGGCCTGATGGTAAGCGGTCACCGTAGCCTATGGACGCTTGCAACACCGGGATATTATATACATATCAATATAAGTCCGGTGCAATCGGCCGTTTTAAACGATTAAGTTATTCCTGAGTAATTATGGATAGTTTTGTCGTTTAAAATGGCCATTGTACCTGTTCCCGGGTTGAAACGAGTACATAAAGTAATGTTCTTACAGGCTCCGAAGCTACCACGACCGTGGAAAGGAGTACGCAGTGCAAAGGAGTTCGGATCTGTTTGTTATCAAGTAGATTTCGCTCTGAAAGATGAACCTGTTGGATCCGAGGATTGTCTATACCTCAATGTATATACACCTGATATCAAGCCTCCTAAACCTTTTCCCGTAATGGTTTACATTCACGGAGGAGCCTTTATGTCTGGTAGTGGGAATGACAATATGCATGGTCCGGAATTTTTAATTAGAGATGGAATAATCCTCGTTACAATTAACTACAGGCTGGGAGCACTAGGTTTTCTATGCCTCGAAACCCAGGATATACCAGGAAATGCTGGCATGAAGGATCAAGTCGCTGCTCTGAGATGGGTCAATAAAAATATAAAAAATTTTGGTGGAGACCCGAGTAACGTTACCATATGTGGTGAAAGTGCCGGAGCAGGCAGCGTTTCTTTTCATTTAGTATCACCAATGAGCAAAGGGCTCTTCAAAAGAGCTATTCCTCAAAGTGGAGCCAGTCCGTGCCACTGGGCAAATTCATTTAAACCTCGAGATAGAGCAATATCGTTCGCCAGAAACTTAGGGTTCTATTCTGAAGATGATAAAGAATTATACGAATTTTTCAAATCTCTTCCTGTTGAATCATTTATCAATTTATTTGTACCTTATACATTAAGCGAATCGGCTGCAGAGAAAATTCAAGTTTTCTTTACGATTGTAAGTGAAAAAGAATTTGTTAATACTGAAACATTCTTTCATGGAGAAATATTCGATGTTCTGAGGAATGGCATCCACGAAGGTGTCGACGTTATGGCGGGATATACCGCAGATGAAGGTTACGTGTGCCTTGTTCAAACGGATCTACAAAAAACGATCGCTCAAATAAACAAAATGAATGACTTTCTTACCCCGAAGTATTTTGCAATAAACTGTCCGATGAAAACACAAATAGATGTCGGGAAACGTATAAAAGATTTCTATTTCAAAAAAGGAGAAGTGACCATAGAGGATTTAGGCGACTACATCAAATATTTATCTATGGAAATGTTCGTTTATGGAATTTATGAGCAAGTAAAGTTTATTGTAAAAAATAAAAAAAATAAAGTTTACTTTTACAAATTCACTTGTAAAACGGAAAGGAACTTTTGTGGAGAAAAATATCTTGGATTAGGAGATATAATCGGTGATAAAAAAATAACATGCCACTCAGATGACTTGGCATATATCTTTCCAATGAAGTTTGCAGGACAAAAGATTGATGTCAATTCAAGCACTTTCGAGATAGTTAATAACGTTACGCGGTTATGGACAAATTTCGTAAAATACGGGTACGTTTAATACCTATTTTTATATTTACATCAGCCAAATTTTACTATTACTCTCTTGTATAGCAGATTCAATAACTAGCTATCACAGACAGGGAGTTATTTACTCCTAAAAATATTTAGTTATTATTATTAGGTATTATTTAACTATTTTATGACATTGTTTAAAATATTTAATCTGTTCATATACCCTTTACCACTATTCGTTTATTTAAATCAATCTACTAATTATTATTAAAAGCTTTTATTTAACTTGCATTTATGGGTCCCGGAGACGGTCCAGCCACTTGAGTCAAGTCTACGTAGAGATGTGATTAAAAGTAAAAAAAAACATGTTATATTAAACGTTAAAAATATAACTGATAATCTTTTAACATTTTGATATTTTTATTAAGTGTTCATTGAATTAGTTATAAAGAAACGTACGAAAAAAGCTTACAAAAGTAAACACTCAATAAAAATATCAATATGTTTTAAGATTATCAGTTTTATTTTGAACGTTTAACATGTTATTTTATTTTTATTTTTCACATTTAACGATTTAAAAAAATAACTTTTAATCACA
The DNA here is from genome assembly GCA_905163395.2 of Endotricha flammealis. Taxonomy (NCBI): domain Eukaryota; kingdom Metazoa; phylum Arthropoda; class Insecta; order Lepidoptera; family Pyralidae; genus Endotricha; species Endotricha flammealis. Next base: position 1,662,341 of record LR990863.1, on the reverse strand, counting down.
TCTCTACGTAAACTTGACTCAAGTGGCTTGACCGTCTCCGGGGCCCATTACACGACAAGCTTTATGTCATATAAATTGTGTAATGACTTTATAAGTTGATAGTAAAAGTTTTAAAATAAAAGTCTATTTTATTCTTTTTGGCACAATTAAATAAAAACTTGTTTTTAAACATATATTTTAACTTTTAATTTATTTTATTCTGGTTTTATTATCTTCACATAATATAAAATGAAGCCGCTTCCCTGTCTGTCTGTCTGTCTGTCCCTATGTATTCTTAGATCTTTAAAACTACGCAACAGATTTTGATGCGGTTTTTTTAAATAAAGAGAGTGATTTAAAAGGAACGTTTATTTGTATAATACATTCCAAAATTCCCATGGGAAAGCGGGATACACGCAACCGAAGCTGCGCGGGTTTCGCTAGTTACTTATAAAACTATTAATATTTACAGAAACCCTACGCCAGATGACAGCCTAGGAGTGAAATGGCATCCCTACAGCTTAGAAAATCAAGATTACTTAGATATTGGCAATCAGTTCGTCGCTCAAACCGAACCAGATAAGGAGGAATTTCAGTTTTGGGAAAACATATTCCGAGAGTTTTTCCCTCACTATGTATATCAATGACTTAAATAAACTTTAAAGGTATAAATTTACCAAAAAATTTATGATTATAACTTTCTAACATTGGCGCTATTACATTTTAGTAGACAATTATATGTATGTTGAGAGATTTCCTGTATTTGAAAATGTATTTTACAAATTTTTTATTTTTTATTATAACTTTTATTTCACATTTCACGGAAAAGATATCTTCAATAATCTTAAATTTTCATTTCATCATACAAAAACCAAAATAAACAAAACCTCATCAAAATATTACATCATCATGCAAGCGGATTATAGCAATTATTTACAAGGACAGACATTTTAGGCAAAGATGTTTATTAGTAATTTAATCTTTACTGGTATTGTTGTATTAAAGGTGCTCCTTCACCGCGAGCATTCGCGTGTAATGTAATATTTTAGATTCGACTTTGAACATTACATTACAATCTACCTCCCACACCGACGAGCATTCGCGCATAATGTAACATTATAGATTCGACTTCACCGATGTAATCTCGTTTTGTACTGGAACTGAGCATTACAAGGTGAACATTGTAATGCTCAGTTCTCCTCCCTCACCGGTGAAATGCTCGAAACTGAGCGTTATATTACACCCGAATGCTCCCGATGAAGGAGCACCTTTAGACAAGTTAAAGAATATTTCAACAAACGGCCACTAAATTATTATAAGTACTGTTAAGCCTGCATGTAAAATACCTGTTTAAATAAATCAAATAACATGACATGAAAGATAACAGTAAGTATTTTAATTGCATTAACTAATTTATTCTGTCTTATCAGCATTTACGGCTGCCTAATAAGTATCTATTTATATTTATCAACCATTTTACATTCTATACTGAATAACACAACAGTGTCTTTAAAATAATTTAATTAGGACTAATTATGGTTATAGTTAATGTAAGTCAAGGATTTTTGGATGGAGAAGCAGTGGAAAACCCATATGGCGGGACATATTTCAGTTTTAAAGGCATCCCATATGCAGAACCTCCTGTTGGTGATCTAAGATTTAAGGTAGGTATTGATTTTATAAAATAGACATTAGGGCACAGCAGATAATCTGCTCAAATCGGAGCAGCCCGTCTGGGGAAGGACTTCCACCTTACAGAAGATCGTAGCGAAATAGCATTGGTCTCGGCCATGTTGTGTTCCTGCGGTGAGTAAGGTCTCCAGAGCTCCACTTGGGAAGGGTTGGCAACGCGTGAGTGTTACCCCCGGAATCGCAAGCGTCTATTGGCTAAGGTGATGCTTACCATCATGCGGGCCGTATGCTTGTTTGCCAACTTTGTAGCATAAAAAAAAAAAAAAAAAAATACATTTTGCGAAATAAGAATGAAAAAGAGAAGTTAAGGCAATAGTCTCTCATCTCATGTTAACTAATTTATCTTTTTATAATGTTTACATGTAGATAAAATACATTAGCTAAAGACAATAGCAAAGAAACTATAAAGTACCTTACTGCTTTTGTTTCTCGAAAGGGTTTATAGCAGAAAGGACAAATAATCGATGTTTATAGACTAAATTCTAATATCTTGTATAAAATATAAATCATTTTATTTTAAATTTTTTTACTAAACAGTTTTTCCTACTTATGACCTGAATAGGCAGAAGAAGCGAGAATGATTTCATTTAAGTCCATTATTTTTCTATCCTACAGGCACCAATACCTTCCAAGTCATGGGAAGGGATTTTCAGTGCAAAAGAGTTTGGCCCTGTCTGTTTTCAATTCAATGCGCTAACACAGCGGTATGAAGGCAGTGAGGATTGCCTGTATCTAAATATTTATACACCTGATTTGCAACCGATAAAAGCTCTTCCTGTGATGTTTTATATACATGGCGGAGCATTTACTCGAGGCAGTGGAAACGATGACCGTTACGGTCCAGAATTTCTAGTCAGACATGATGTTATTTTGGTCACCATCAATTACAGGCTTGAAGTACTTGGTTTCCTTAGTCTGGGTACTGAGGAGATTCCTGGAAATGCTGGTATGAAGGACCAGGTAGCAGCCCTTAGATGGGTCAAGAATAATATACGGAATTTTGGTGGAGATCCAGAGAATATAACCATATTTGGGGAAAGTGCCGGGGGTGCCTGTGTTTCCTATCACTTGATTTCTCCCATGTCTAAGGGGCTCTTTAAGAGAGCTATAGTTCAGAGTGGATCAGCTAATAACTCATGGGCTCAATCTACTGAACCCTGTGAAAGAGCATTAAAGATTGCCAGACATTTAGGACTCCATTCAAATGACAATAAAAAGATATATGAATACTTTAAAACGGCACCGCTTGAATGGCTGACCCACCAAATTTTACCAATTACGGTGAAAGAAAATATAAAAGAGGCAATGCAACTGTACTTTTCGATCACAAGTGAAGAGAAATTTGGTAATAATGAAAGGTTTTTCTATGGTGATGTTAATGATGCTATACGCAACAACGTACACGAAGATGTAGAAATTATAATCGGGTATACTGTTGATGAAGGCGTTTTTGGATTTATAGGTCTTGACATTGAGAAAGTAATCAATCAGATTAATACTTGTGTTGATTTTTTGACGCCAGATCATATTGTTAGAAATTGTACGCTAAAGGAACAAATAGAAGTTGGGAAAAAACTAAAGGAATTTTACTTTGAACATGAAATTGCATCACAACAAAATTATAAGAAATTGTTTAAATATTACACGTTACATTTATTTGCATTCGATATTATGGAGTATGCAAAAATTTTGTCAAAGAAAAATAAAGTCTATTTCTACACATTCAGCTGCAAATCAGAAAGAAATATATTTACCACATTGATGAATCTCAATACTTTGGTAAATAGTGAAGTCGTGGTGTGTCATGGGGATGATCTTCCTTATATTTTTCCTTTCAAGAAAGAAGTGAACATGACTTCCGAGTCCTTTAAACTAATTGATAACGTCACAAAACTGTGGACAAATTTTGCTCAATACGGGTAAGGCTGTGAACGTATAATTATGTAATATGGCTTAAAACAGTAATATTTTACCCTACCTAAACTTATTTTAAAAAAATACGCATGTCATCATCCCATCCGTAGGTCATGACTCTGCCTTTAATCAAAAAGAGTTTAAAAGGTAACTGCACGGCTCTTTTGCAGGCTTGCAGATTGACAAAAGCTCGTGTTTTGTAATGAGATATGTATTACTCCAGATTTATAAGTTATATATAAGTAAAACGTAAATTATTGTAGAAGCTACCCCAGCTGTGATTATGCATAGACTGCTGATGATGATGATATTTTTTTCAGGAACCCAACACCTGACGACAGCGTTGCTAGCGTGATTTGGACACCGTATGACGCGAAAAAGCAAGCGTTCCTTGACCTTGGTAATGAACTGAAGATAGATACGGAACCAAATAAACAAGATATAGACTTCTGGGAGGATATCTATAGACAATATCTACCTAATCATATTTACAGCGATAATTAAACGTTCTGAATATATATTTTTTCGTTTTTATTCCCTATAATATTATACATATATACCTATATCTAAACATACATAAAAGAAGTGGAAAGACTGAGATACAAGCTTGCGCTTAATTCAGTCAATCCTTCACAATCTTAATGTGATATTTTTTTAGTTTAATGTAGAAGGAATTATGTTTTTGAGATTGGAGAGAAAAGTAAATGATTTGATTTGAATAAAATAATTTTATTATTATAAGCGTAAATATGGAAGACCAAGGTTCAGATGGTCAAACGATATCAAAACCTTTGCTGGGGACTGGTCCGTAACAGCTATGGACAGGGACGTGTGGAGGGAACAAGGGGAGGTTTTTCCCCAGCAGTGGGACAAGCATGGCTACTAAAAAAAAGCGTAATTTTGCGTAATTTTATAAGCGTAAAAAAATATATCATAATGCCATCAAAATTTATCATACCTAAGTATGACAAATGTGCAATTTATAGATAAACAAAACTGGAAAGTTAGCCGAGTAAAAGGTAATTTATGCCTGTTTAAACAAATTACTTTATTATATTGATAAAGTTAAGGTAAGGTATTTTATCACCAATTACATAAACATCGTATCGTAATTTATCAATATTATCATCATAGGTGCTTAACAAAATTTTATCGACCATTCTATTTTCCATATACCAAATGAATGTACAAGTGTTTATGAAATAAAATAAATTGTAAACATGCCTAACAAAGTTACTGTGACTCAAGGAATATTAGATGGAGAGCCAATTGAAAATCCATATGGCGGAAAGTACATCAGTTTCAAAGGCATCCCTTACGCAGAACCCCCTGTTGGTGATTTGAGATTTAAGGTATTGTATGGTATTTATATAATTGTTAAGAGTGTAAGAAAATTTGATTGTATATTCACAATATCAATCCTAAGTAAGTGCTCGGCAATATAGCTTTACTTGGTTTGTCCCTGATTCTAGGTTATTATGCCTTATATAACAAATTGCTGTTTCTCACGTAGTTTCTCGGAAATTCTTCAATACTACATACTCCATTAAATTCGCTGTGAGTTCCAAGACTAATTACTCCCTCGGAACGCTAATAAGCTTCACTGCTTACTGTCAATCTGTGATTGCCGTTGTTGATCCTGGAATTGTAGGAGACACAACGATGGAAATGGGTTTGTCCTGAATTGTAGTAAGTTATTTACTGATAACGTCAGTTGTTAGATTGTATGAGTACAAAATACATGTCGTTTGATTGAAAGATACCAGAAGTACATAAAGTAGAACATATTATAGGTGTGCTTACAAATATTTTTGATAACTTAGTAACTTATTAGAAAGAAATAAGTACCTTAAAGATAATAATGGCGTATTATTCTCCTATTCTACAGGCTCCTAGACCACCGAAATCATGGGAAGGAATTCGAAGTGCAAACCAATTCGGACCTAACTGTTTTCAATTCAACAAGCTAACACAACAATTTATAGGCAGTGAGGATTGCTTATATCTTAATGTATATACGCCTGATCTCAGACCTATCAGGCCACTGCCCGTGATGTTCTGGATACATGGTGGAGCATTTAATAGTGGCAGTGGTGACGACGATCTTTACGGTCCGGAGTTTCTCGTCAGGCATGGCGTTATCGTAGTCACTTTCAATTATCGACTAGAAGTGCTCGGTTTTCTTAGTCTTGATACTGAGGACATTCCCGGAAACGCCGGTATGAAGGACCAGGTAGCGGCCCTCAGGTGGATCAAGAATAATATACGAAATTTCGGCGGAGATCCTGGAAATATAACCATATTTGGGGAAAGCGCCGGAGGAGCCAGTGTCTCCTACCATTTGATTTCTCCCATGTCTAAGGGACTTTTTAAAAGAGCTATAGTTCAGAGCGGGACATCAAATAATGCATGGACTCAATCTTTTGAACCACGTGAGAGGGCATTGAAAATGGCCAGACATTTTGGAGTTCACTCAAGTGATGATAAGAAAATATATGAACACTTGAAAACGGCGCCACTTGAATGGCTCACTCAACAAATATTACCAATTACGGCTAATGAAAATATAAAAGAAGGTTTGCAACTATATTTCTCAATTACGAACGAAAAGAAATTTGGTAATAATGAAAGATTTTTTTACGGAGATATGAATGATGCTATACGCAACAATGTGCATGAAGGTGTAGAAATTATAATTGGGCACACGGCTGATGAAGGTGTTTTTGGTTTTATGGGTGTAAATACTGAGAAAATGATCAATCAGATCAATACTTTTGTCGACTATCTAGTCCCAGATAACATCGCTCGCAACTGCTCTGCAAATGCACAAGTAGACGTTGGCAAAAAGCTAAAAAAATATTATTTTGGAGATGAGGTTGTAACAAAGGATAACATAAAGAATTTAGTAAAATATAATACTTTAAACATATTTGCATTCGATATTATTGAGTACGCTAAAATTGCCTCAAAGAAAAATAAGATATTTATGTACACATTCAACTGCAAATCAGAAAGAAATATATTTTCTGCCATACTGAGGGTCAACACTTATGTAAATAATGAACCTGTTGTATGTCATGGCGATGACCTGCCATATATTTTTCCTATAGGATTTTTGAACCGGAAAGTAGACATGGCATCTGAAACTTTCAAATTAATCGACAACGTTACAAAATTGTGGACAAATTTTGCTAAATATGGGTAAGATCATTTTACATAATAATATTAACAGCGGCTATAATTTAACAAAAAGATAAGTAGAAGTTGACATGAGAAAGACAAGATCTCCAGATTTGAACCTTCGTTCAAAGATATTCTTAATTATATTACCTATATCAACAAAAATATAAATAGAATCGTGTTTTTCAGGAACCCCACCCCCGACGATAGTCTCGGCGTAAGGTGGACACCGTTTGACGTGGAGAAGCAAGGCTACTTGCACCTCGGAAACGAACTGAAGTTGGATGCGGAGCCAAGTAAAGAAGACGTAGAATTTTGGGAGAAAATCTATAGACAATATCTTCCTAATAACATATATAAATGACTGTTTTAATATTAAAGTAACTATGTATTTCTTAATTTAATTAACAATATTATGTAGTTTCAATATTCCCAAAATGAAACGAAAATGAATGCAACTAATATTTAAAATGGTCATCATCTTACTTCTGTTACTGTCATGCATACAGTTTGGCAATAATAAGTTCATGACACGACATTGTATATTCGCAAAATACATGATACGATTATTATAACTTTCTTAAAAATACGAACTGATTTTTTTTCGAATATTATTTTTATACTTAACAGTAAAATTTCTTTAATAGTCTTAAAACTAACAAAAGCATATCAGTAATAAAAGTAAATAGATAAAAAAATATCGTCTTAACCAAATCGATATCAAAAATAATTATTTCCTTTTAACAATATCCATAAAAAATCAGTATTCTGCCACGTTTGCTTTGAATATATATGAGGAGAACCTGTATCTGTCTGTAGGTAAAACTGGATGAACTCAGAACAATAAAATTAAAAGTAGAGAAAAACAATCTGAAATTACGTCGGCGACGCCCTCTCTCTCTAACTTACCAAATTTGAAAGAGAGAGACGGTTTCTTTTTATCCTCTCTCCCCTCTACATTGCTAGATAGAAAGAGTGAGTATTCAAATAGGTATAATGAAATCAAGTGATATATCCAATGTGCCACAAACTTATCTGTGAGGGTGGCCAATACTAGAACTAATGAATATGCTCTGAATACCTTGACAATTACCTTCAATTGTTTCGATCCTAGCGCCCCCGCCATCGGCACAGATAAGTTTGTAGCACTATATACACACCAGTGACCATCAAGGACGTTTTATAATTGCGATAGACCGTTCACAGTTATTTTTACCTCTGACAGATGTAAAATCAGGTTTAAAACACTCAAAATAAGAGCGGTTCCTCTATGTTGTTGTTGATTAATGGCTAACTGCTCGAGCAGTCCATCTATGTCGGCTCACACATTATGAATTATTCCTGTAGCATTAATTTTGAGTATTTTAAATTTGTTTTTACATCTGTCTGTCAGAGTTAAAATAACGTGAACGGACAGTATGTTGTACAGAAAAAGCTATAGTAGATTATAGTACAATTATTTTTTGTGATGTAAGTAAATGTTGTCAAACAGCTAAGCAGCGCAAGCGTCTCATTCGTAATCAAATTCGTGCTATCTTTACGATAATATTTATAGTTTTATTAAGATAACAAGATACACATATATATAGTATAGAATATAATCTAGTGAAGCAGTCATTATTGGCTTATCAACGCGTACAATTATATAGAACTCGAGCTGCTAATTTTTTTTATTAAAATGGTACAAATAAATGTTAGCGAAGGTGTTTTAGAAGGAGAACTGATTGATAATGAATATGGAGGACAATACTACAGCTTCAAGGGAATCCCATACGCTGAACCTCCACTGGGAGATCTGAGATTTAAGGTAATTTATACTAACTATTGCATTATATTTTGACTGGACCTAAGGAGGAATCTAAGGGAGAATCTACTAACAACACTTCTACACAGTTTAGTGCGCACACATTCTCTCATATCTCATACTAATTTGTTGTTTTCTATGTACAAAAGCAGAATAGAGACGAATAAGTAAGTTGGGTTCAATCAAACTCTTTCCTGGTAGCAGAAAATACAAAATCTTTTAAAAGACACCTCCCTATGCTTCTTATCATTAAGTGTTATTATACATTAGAAGAATATCTTTGTGATAGGTTAGAAGGTCTGACTTTTTGGTAAACCTAGGCTAATAAAACGGTAATATTTTTTATAAACATTGTAAACCCTAGTGGTAGGACATTATCATCATCATCTCAGCCAAAAGAAGTCCACTGCTGGACATAGGCCTCCCCAAACGTCTCCAGTGCGACCTGCTGGCAAGCGGTAGGACACAGTGCAGATGTAACCTGCTCCACAAAAAAAAATTTGATTGAATTTGAAAACATTGATTTTAAGAATATTTATGAACTGACATTCTTGTTGTTGAATTTAATAGTTTGTTTTTGTTGTAACAGTTGGATCAAATTGAAAAATTCTTATGGTGTAGGTTCATTTCTCGAGGAAGGCATCCTGTCATCTGACGAACAAGATTCATAGCAACAGAATCAAATATTAATAATGGTAGATATATCCGGCATAATTAACAAAATTATATTGGATCTTTTCATCATCATATCAATACCTCTACCTCTGCCACGCTGCTCCAAAGTGGAGTTGAGTTGAGGTTGAGTGTTTTAAGGCCTCAAAGATCCTTTCATAAATCTATTATAATATATGGTATCTTCATTTGTGTATTCGTAATTTAACAGGCACCAAAACCAGCAAAACCTTGGGATGGAGTACGTATGGCAAAGGAGCACGGACCAGTTTGCTACCAGTTCGATTTTATGATAAACGCAATACCATCTAACTGTAGTGAGGACTGTTTATACCTCAACGTCTACACTCCAGAAGTAAAGCCTAGCAAGCCGTTACCGGTCATGATCTATATCCATGGCGGTGGATTCGTAGCCGGCAGTGGAAATAGCGATGTTTACGGTCCTGAATTTCTAGTACGCCATGGCATAATCCTTGTAACATTAAACTATAGATTAGAAGCTCTTGGATTTCTCAGTCTTGATACTGAAGACGCACCGGGAAATGCTGGTATGAAAGATCAAGTAGCGGCTATGAGATGGGTCAAAACTAATATTAATAATTTTGGTGGTGATCCAAATAATATTACAATATTCGGTGAGAGTGCAGGCGGTGCTAGCGTCTCCTTCCACTTGATTTCTCCAATGTCGAAAGGTCTATTTAAGAGAGTCATCGTTCAGAGTGGATCAGCAAACTGCATTTGGACACAACATGTTGCACCAAAAGAACGAGTTATAGCTCTGGCCAAACAATTGGGTTTCCAGTCAGAAGATGACAAGGAACTATACAATTTCTTTAAATCGCAACCTTTGGAAACACTTATTAACCTTCGAGTACCTATCACTATAGTTGAAAGTGCACAGCAAAACCTTGTTTTTGGTATAGTCAGTGAAAAACAGTTCGGAGATAATGAGAGATTTTTCTACGGTGACATGTATGACAATATACGAAATGCAAAACATGATGGTGTGGAAGTAATGATTGGATATACAGAAGATGAGGGCTTGTTATCACTAATGGGGGGAACTGAGAAAGTATGTGATAATATAAACAATTATGCCAATACATTTATTCCGAAACCTATTGAACTAGAATGTGGATTAAGTGATCAGATTGAAGTTTCAAGGAGGTTCAAAAAGTACTATTTTAATAATGAGCCTGCAACGAATGAAAAATGGGAAATATTAGTTAAATATTTTAACTTGCATATGTTTGCTTATGCCATAACACAATTTGCTAAGATTTTAGCCAGTAAACGGACGAACGACATATACTTTTACAAATTTACTTGCAAATCCGAACGCAACCAATATTGTCGTTTGTTAGGACTGACAAACATTGTTAAGGATAAAGTTAAGGTGTGCCACGCTGATGAATTGGCATATTTATTTCCATCAGAATTTTTTATGGAAAAACCAAGTAAAGATTCTGATGCATTTAAGTTAATTGAGACTGTGTCGACACTTTGGACAAATTTTGCTAAAAATGGGTGCGTATGCAATTTTATTGTACTACAAATATTTTTTTTGTATTTTTAAATTAATAATAGTTTGTTATTTTAATGCTTTTTGTGTAATATTTCAGACACCCAACACCTGACAACTCTCTGGGAGTGCAATGGCGACCATACAATCTGGAAAAACAAGAATATTTGGACATAGGAAATCAGCTGACATTGGGGACTGTAGCCGACAAGGAAGACGTGGAATTTTGGGAGGGAATTTTCAGGAAATATCTTCCACACCAAGTGTATAACGGATCAAAGTGATTCCATACGGAGTAAAATTAACATCATTATACGATATAGTGAGATATAAATAAAAAGAAATCATTTTAGAAATAGACTTGCTCGAATGGAGAAGTGCCACCACCCAAACACACAATAGGTATTTAATTCGTAAATAATATTTTTAATTCTATTTTAAAAGCCGTAAACAAGTCTGTATTATTTTTAAAAGCTTTTATTTTTACTTACAAAGATTTGGAAGGTTTTCAGAATAAAGTCACTGGTACACAACAATGTACATGTATTTATGAGAGGTTTGTTCAAAGAGTATCTATAAGTCGATGGCCAATTTTATGAATTTGCTTGACGTCTTGACGCGAATCTGCTGTCAGTATTGTCAGTTAATAAATGGAATCTCCACCTTTTTGTGTGACCTCGTTGTGTTTTTATGGAAAAGTACAATTTACTATGTTTTCGAAGAATTTTCCAAATTTTTCTGGAGCGTTTCTTTGGAGCGGCAGTGACCGCCACATACTGACCGACGGGTACCCGCCCTGTGAAAGAACACACGGGGTGATTTCTTAACATGAAATGTGATGTGTGCCACACGAGCGGATTTAGATTTTTGTTAAAAATATAAATTTTAAATGTAAGTTTCTCATTATGTTTTTTTCACATATTCGTGCAGCAGTAGATTGGTCAACAAAATATTGCAACTGTATAAATCAGCATATTGTATACCACTCACCTATATGTATGATTTCATTAATGTATTTCACCTGTGTTTGTTTTGTATAAATTTTTATTATTAAACTTTGCACGCCGTATGGCAAAATGTAGACGAAACTTAAATTATATTAACATCTGATCGTTTGATTTGATTACCTACCTACTTTTGCAAATAAATGAATTGAATTGAAAACCTATATTACTTAGTAGTTACATACACATATAAAATGATTAAATAAAATTTTTACATCAAAAATTTTTGTTTTTACAAAATAATGCACATATAAATTTACGCTCCCTGCGAGCGTAGAATACATTTTACCTATTAGTCTGTTTTTTTTACAAAAAAATACTGAGCATGTCCCTCGTCCATTTCCGAAATTGAAAGCAACGCTCGCAACTCAATCAATAATAATTAGATTACGTAAACAAATAGCTATCTTTAAAAAAAATTGACTATAGAAATACTCTGTGACTTTGAGGATGTTATTGTGTTGATACAGCGTTTTCGGCGCGACGACCTCCGTCGCGTTATGGTTACCACGCCTGACAGGTCCCGGGTTCGAATCCCGGTCGGACCATGATGAAAAACTTTTTCTGATTGGCCTCGGTCTTGGATGTTTATGTATTGTATTTGTTATGAAATATAGTAACGTTGAGTTAGTATCTCATAACACAAGTTTACTTTGGGGCTAGCTCAATCTGTGTGATTTGTCCCTATATATTTATATTTTTTTATTCAGTAACTTGCCTATTCTTAGCAGTGGGCAGAAACGGACTGAGATGATGATGATTCAGTTAAGAATGCGAAAAGAGAATTAGCAGGGGATTATGGCGATTACCAGGCAATTTAGTCAATTTATAATGTTAATTTATAATGTCTATGGCTAAAATAAGTTTTCAAATTTTACCTTCAAACGTCATCATTCACAACAAAGTCGGCATTGTCCATAACTATCAACGTCAAAGATGCCTTCGTCCAATGAAAGAGTGGACCACGTGGTACGAAAGTTCCACAGCAACCATTCAGAGAGCAGCATTCAGTATGGAGTCATATCAAAGATGGCTTTGTCTATACGCGTCATGAACTCATGATCAAAACCGGAAATGTCCACCAGTGTAATATCAAACCCGGCAATGTCCAATCTATTTATCAAAATTTGGGCATTACTACTGTAGTGAAACACACGCAAGTTGGTTTAACACTGATTTTTATTATCTCCTACCGTCATACACTTTAATATAATACCGCACATATTAACTTATCAAATATACTACATCTTTCCCTTACAAAATAAAAAAAAACAATGTTTTTATTTTATATATATTTTTTTAAATATCTAAAAATAAAAATAAAACTTATTAATAATTAATTTAACTGTTACTTAACAATTAATAATAATGCTACAAAGTAAAGTACTTAAACTATAATATAAGAGAAATACACTATTTGGATTATTAAAGTTGTATTACGACTTTATAGTTATTAGAAATATGTTTTTTAGTTTTTATTAGACGAGCCAAAAAATATATAATTTGCTAGCATTCGTGTAGTTCGTTCCCTAGACCTTTCTATAGGAACTTGTGGTGCCGGCGGCGATTGTTCGCTTTCGTTAGTAATTGAGTCTGGAGAATTATCCACACTCGAACTTGCTCGGCTGCTTGACGGTGACGCATACACGAGTGATGCAGGCCTATGTGACTCATCATCTTGAAAATTGACCTGATTTTTGCGCCGTCGTCGACGTAAATTTGCCGGATTTTGTGGATGTGGAGTACGAAAAGAGCTTGTCGTTGCCGACGTCGTCGTCGGTGGCGATGCTGACCGTCCTAGACAGAGCGCCGCACGCGCTACGAGGTGTCCGCGCGTACGACGGAATTTGTTTCCGTTCTCATCCTCGACATAAAAGGAACGCGGCTCCGCTGCTCGAGCAACGACAGTTACTCGTTTTTTCTGTCCATTGAAAACCATAGTCGCCTTATCACCTACGGATATCGGTTTCAATGATCGTGCCGACCGATCATATTGTTCTTTAACATAACTCCTGTTAACCATCAGCGCACTATAATTACGAGTGTTATCAACAGGTTCAGCTAATAACTTTGCAGTAATTGGTAGCTTTGTTTTTAGTCGTCTACCCATAAGCATTTGCGCTGGCGAGTCTAATCCGTTCCGCGGTGTAGATCTATAGTTTAACAAACTCATATTAAAGTCCTGACCCGAATCAATACATTTCTTTAATAAATTCTTTATTGTTTGGACAGCTCTTTCACTTTTTCCGTTCGATTGAGGATAATGCGGCGATGACGTGATATGGTGTACTTCCCATTCTTGCATAAATTTCTTAAACTCCATAGAATTAAAAGCCGGGCCATTGTCAGTCACTAATTCGGACGGTATTCCGTGTCGTGCGAATTGTGCTTTCATAAAATGAATGACCTGTCTACTACCGATACCAGTTAACTGTTCGACCTCCACGTAGTTAGAAAAATAATCTACCAGAATTACGTATTTTTGTTTTCTATATTCGAATATGTCCGAAGCGAGTTTATGCCAAGGCAGGGCGGGCACATGGTGCTGTGCGAGTGGCTGCCGGCGCGGCCGCGGCGCGTGCAGCGCGCACGCCGCGCAGCGTCGCACTTCGCTCTCCACGTCTTCGCTTAGCCCCGGCCAGAACATTACTTCGCGAGCGCGCCGCTTACACCGTTCTATGCCTAAGTGACCCTCATGTACTCGCTTCAACATATCGTCTCTCAATATACGCGGAATAAATATGCACTCCCCTTTGAAAATTATACCATCTATGTATTGAAGTTGTTCACGATAGGGCCAAAATACGCAAATTTTTTCGTTCACATCCCTTCTATTTCTTGGCCAGCCGTTTTGTATGTAATACACTAATCGTTTACAGTCACTATCAACCTCTGTCTCTTTTTTAATTAGTTCCCTTTTGACCTCACTAAACGGCACATTTTGTAACATAAAACATGTCTGTATCTCAACTTCCTCAGACACACGATCATGCATCGATTCACTTACAGGAGCCCTCGACAATGTATCCGCAATATACATATATTTTCCTGGCACATACTGCACTTTTACATCAAACCCTTGCACTCTCATCATCATTCTTTGCAAACGAGTCGGCACTGACACTAACGGCTTATTAAACAGCGCTTCAAGCGGCTTATGATCACTGTGAATTATGACATCTGACCTACCATAGATGTATTGCCTAAACCTTTCTACAGCAAACACAATCGCCAGCATCTCTTTTTCGATTTGAGCATACCTAGTTTGCGTTTCCGTAAGTGTCAGCGAGGCAAACTCCACAGGTCGCTCGTTCTGCAGAAGCACAGCCCCGAGCGCCACACTACTGGCGTCCACAGACAACACCACCGGCGCATCCGCCGAGTACAGCGCCAGTACCGGCGCATTCGCTACCTTACGCTTTAATTTCTCAACTGCTTCAGTATGCTGTACATCCCACAACCATTCGACATCTTTCTTTAACAGACTCCTCAATACATTGACACACTCCGAACAATTTTGAATAAATTTGGCTAAGTAATTAATCATGCCCAGGAACCTTTCCAAGGATTTCCTGTCTGTTGGCTGAGGCATCTCCAATATAGCCTGAACCTTGCCCTCATTAGCTCTCATACCATTTACATTGAATTTATGACCAAGGTACGTTATTTCCGACACACTGAACTGGCATTTATCGCGATTAAATTTAATACCTATTTGTTGTGCGCGTTGTAACAGAGACTGCAACCTTTTATCGTGTTCTTCTACAGAACGCCCCCACACTATGATGTCATCGATAAAAGATTCCACTCCTTCCAAGTCTTCCAAATGCTGCCTCAGCCTACCGTGGAAAACCTCAGGCGCACAACTTATACCATACGGTAAACGCATAAATTGGTACCTTCCAAACGGCGTACTGAAGGTACAGAGATCGGCACTGGCATCATCGATCTCCACCATCCAAAATCCGCAGCGCGCGTCGAGCACGCTGAACACGCTGGCGCCGCGCAGCTTCACAGCCAGCTCCGTCACGGTCGGCAGCGTAAACTGCGCGCGCCGCACGGCACGGTTCAGAGGTCTAGGATCCAAACACACACGAATGCTACCGTCTTTCTTAGCTACCAACACAATCGCATTAACCCAGTCCGTCGGATGTGTGACCTTTCTCACAACGCCGAGCCCTTCCATTCTCTGTAATTCAGAAAATAATTTATCTTTTAGTCCTAGTGGTATTTTTCTAGTAGGACACATAACCGGTTGAACATTTTTGTCAACTACAATACTATATTTCCCCGGTAATTTACCTAATCCATTAAATAAACTTGCATATTCCTCAATATTTATTATATCAACACTTTTTATCAATCCCACTGTAATACAACCTTTTAATCCTAAAACATTTTGACAATTTAAATCAGCAATCACAAATGGCAAATTAAAAACTCTTTTATTGTAAACAATTGTCAAATCATCGCTACCAATGATTGGCAATCGATTTCCAGTGAACGACTGAACTCGCTTCGTAAACGATTTCAATCGTTCAGTGGAAAATCCTAATTTTAAGAATTCATTTTTTGAAATCACATTCAACATGGATCCTGTATCTATTTTTATAACAATTTGTTTACCATTGCATGCAATCTTTTCAAACCATTCTGTAGATGACTTACTCAGTTTTTTATCCTCAGATAAAGTATTCACATAGAATAATTCTTCATCATTACTGTCCACCGAATCAACACTTAAATTTAATACCTGACGCATAGATTTTTTACGCTCACACACTCTTGAAAAATGACCTTTCTTATCACAAACAAAACACAAAGCATCGCGCGCAGGGCACCGTTCGTCGCCGCTGCAGCGCGCGGTACCACACCGGCTGCAAGCGAGGCTCGCGTCGTCCGCGCGCCGCCCGTAGCCACCGCCGCGCCCGCGCAGCCCGCGCCGCGCGCGCTGCCGCCAGCCGCGCCCCGTGCTGTCACCGCCGCCGCGCGAACTATCGCCTCGCGCGCTGCCTCGCACGCTGCCTCGCGCCGACACTGCATTCACTTGTATCTCCTCTGAGCCGCCGTCGATACATAAACCTTCCTCTTTTGATATTTCTGCCGCCTGGCAGATTTGTATTGCCTTCGTCAATGTCAATTCATCTGTACGAAGCAACCGGTCTCTAACAGTATTGTTGACGATCCCACAGACAATCCTGTCACGTAGTAAACTTTCTTGCAGGTCACCGAACTCGCACTGCTGACTTAACAATCGTAAGGCAGTGACGTATTCATCTACCGTTTCACGTTCCTCCTGACTTCGTGTGAAAAACTTAAATCGACGTACAGTAATGTTTGGTTTTATACTGAAATGACTTTCAAACTTCTGTAGTAAGCACTCGATGTCATCTTCACTTTCTCCCTTTTCAAACGTAAAAGTCGTATATACCTCGTATCCTGCCGGTCCTATGAGGTTAACCAACAAACTAGCCTGAACTTCTTTCGGCTCTTTGCTCACTCCTGACGCCTTTAAGAATACTTCGAATAACCTCCGCCATTTTCGCCACGCTTCAGATCGCGTTGCCGGACCGCCTTCGAGTGATAATTCCGCCGGAGGACGCGCGTGTTCCATGATAACTTTTATAGTTCACGTAGAATAACTGTATTAATACTAGTTTAGACACTGAACCACCAATATTTGTGCAAATTAATATTTAATTGACACACCGCTGTCACCATGTAGTGAAACACACGCAAGTTGGTTTAACACTGATTTTTATTATCTCCTACCGTCATACACTTTAATATAATACCGCACATATTAACTTATCAAATATACTACAACTACCTATAAATCGAGTCGAGAGGTCGATATAGTCGAGTTTTCGCACCAAATCGTTCTTCTTATTCTTCTTATTCTTCCTTAATTAATGGCGTTTCTGTCGTGTCTTAACGACACATAGACAATTTCGCCAATGTCGAGTATTTTAAATGAACACTTTTTGACTAAAAAGTACACTTTAAAAAGGCAACGTGGTACGGTGAGGATCCGAGGTCGCCATCTTGACGACCTTACTACTTTTCTAAATATTATCATAAGTTGGTCGCTAGCCCACTAATATTATAAAGGAAAAAGTTTGTGTGTATGTTTGATAAAATCGTTCAAATGGCTGGGCCAATTTTTCGGATATTTGGTATGTAGGTAGCTGATACATTATATTAACTCACAGGTACTTTTTATCCAAAAAAGTACGCGATTCCCGTAGGATTTGGTCAAAATTCTGATAGTCAATGGCGTTTTATAAAGTAGAATATACATATGTAGGCAGAATATACTTTATGCATTACACAGTCAGGAAAAAAATACATTAAATACAATCTTTTAGACAAGTGTATATGTGTATACAAGGCGCCCTTATAAAAAAAAAATTACCAACTAGTTTTCAAACTTTCAACGCTATAATGTGTCTCGATAAATTCTGCGCCTTTTGAGCCCTCGTCTGACCCCGTAGCCCTAAATTTCTAGAGGTTATCACAGATTTTGTGTATTTCTTGAAATCGATTCCATAAACATTTTCAATGTTAAAACTATAATGTCACGACATTATCACGATGATCACGATCATTATTATTTAGTGAAATATAATAAAATAAACTGGCATTTATTAGCATGCAGTAAAGCCTGCTTTTCTATATCATCCGTCGTTTTTGTTATCTCACTGATACAATACTGGATATTCCTTTTAAGTACTTGTTTTGATCAGTAAATATATCAGTACTGGCGCAACTATACAAAAAAAAATACAAATATAAGAAAACATGGTGCAAGTAAATATCACCGAGGGATTATTAGAGGGGGAGCTGATTGAAAATGAATATGGTGGTAAATTCTACAGCTTCAAAGGCATCCCTTACGCTGAACCACCCCTTGGAGATCTCAGATTTAAGGTGAACTTTAATGATTTAAGTGGAGATGGATGACGTCGCTGTGTGTCGTACTCTAATCTAATCGACGCGTAAGTTAAGCAACGTTGAGCCTAGCCAGTGTTTAGATGGGTTTCATTATCTCCAGCTTTGGAGGCACGTTAAGTTGTTGTCGATGGATGACACACGTCAAGGCAAGTCGGCTTAAAAACAATGGCATCCGACCATCCGCGTTGGAGCGCGGCAGACTACGCTCTAATTGGAGAGACCTGTATGTGGAGTGGGTTGATTTATGGGTTGATATAATATTAATTTAAGTATTCGAAATAATAAACTTAAAATGAAATCAAATGTTTTGTCAAAATCAACACTATATCTTTGGTCTTAAATTAGCAATCCCATATGCCCATAATAAGATATGAACAATAATAGAATTGATCTAATATTTAGAGATTTGTAGTGTTATTAATACCTACTATACTATATTAAGGAAGAGGCTGGTGTGCCGAGATACAAGCTCACGCTTAGTTCAGCCACCAGTCTCTCATTATCTTAGATTTAATTCACGCACCTTGTTATTTTTGTATGTTCTAAAAAGATTTGGAGAGAAATAAATCCCACATTCTACATTACTTATTTTGTCAATTTAACAGGCACCAAGACCAGCAAAACCGTGGGATGGAGTTCGCATGGCAAAGGAATTTGGCCCGGTCTGTTATCAGTTTGATCCATTTCATAAACGTATACCGGAAAAAAGCGGTGAAGATTGTTTATATTTAAACGTTTATACTCCAGAATTGACACCTACTAAACCTCTACCCGTTATGTTCTTCATTCATGGTGGTGGATTGACAAACGGTAGCGGTAACGACGATTTTTATGGTCCTGAATTTCTGGTACAACATGGAGTAATAATTGTTACACTTAACTACAGGCTGGAAGCTCTTGGCTTTCTTTGTCTGGATACTGAAGATGTGCCTGGTAATGCTGGTATGAAAGATCAAGTAGCTGCATTGAGGTGGGTGAAAAGTAATATCAATAATTTCGGCGGTGACCCTGAAAACGTGACTATATTTGGTGAGAGCGCAGGAGGAGCGTGTGTTACCTTCCATTTAGTATCGCCGATGACTAAAGGTCTGTTTAAGAGAGCTATAGCACAAAGTGGAGTCGCAAATTGTTGGATAACACAAAGAGTCGCACATAAAGAAAGAGCTATCGTTTTGGCCAGAAAACTAGGATTACATTCAGAAGACGATAAAGAGCTTTATGATTTCTTTAAAGTGCAACCACTAGATTCACTTATCTCACTTCAGTTGCCTCTTACTGTGAGCGAGAAGGCTAAAGGTGACATTACAACTTTTACTATAGTTAGTGAAAAACAATTTGGGGATAACGAAAGATACTTTTTCGGTGATATACATGACACTTTCAGAAATGGAATACACGATGATATAGAAGTTATCCTTGGATACACAGAAGACGAAGGCTTACTGGCCCTTCTTTTCGGGATCAATAAAATTTGTGATGGAATAAACAATTTTTATGATTCATTACTTCCGAAACCTATTGAAATAAATTGTCGACTGAGCGATCAAGTGGAAGTGTCAAAGAAGTTCAAAAAATTTTATTTTAAGGACGGAAATGCGTCACCAGATGATTGGGAGCAATTGATAAAAATTTTCAATTTCGACTTTTTTGGATATGCTGTGATACAAATGGCGAAAATGTGTGCTAATCATCAAAAAAGTAACATTTATTTATACAAATTTACTTGTAAAACTGAGAGGAATAATTTTGCGCACTTGGTTGGATTGACAAATTTAATCAAAGAAAACATTGTTGTGGCCCATGGGGATGATCTGGCCTATTTATTCCCGGAAAAAACATTTAACAGCAAGGTTAAGACAGATTCTGATACTTTTAAGTTAATAAGCAATGTAACGAAACTTTGGACTAACTTTGCGAAGACTGGGTAAGTTAACATTTTTTTTTATAGGCAATAAGAAATCACCACTGCGTATAAGATAGAACCTTATGATATGATATGAGCATACTTTGAGAATGATATCGGGTTCCATGACAATTAACATTATGGTTACTATAGCAGATGGGTGAAACTGATGTTCTTTCTTAGCCAAAAAAACTCGTGAAAGTTGCAGTAAAATCCAAAAGAAAGGAGACATAATCTTGTTTAAAACCGCATCTCCTAAAGGTGTTGCAATGTTTTTTATTTGTATACTCTCAGCTATCTTATCGTGAAGTGTTATAATGCTATTTACGTTTTGTGTTTATTTTTTATAGATAATCAAAAATAAGGCATTATGGCATTATTTCTGATTAAATTCGTTGAAAGTTCTTTTTGTTGACTAGATAAATGGGTTGTGGATAGACTTTTATTTGGAGTGCAAGAGTTTTTATGACATCTTCTTGTTACCCTTTTTTTTAACTTATCTCTTCTCTCACTATTCACTTCCTTGTAACAGACAACGCATTGGTAGTGACTCTGGTATTACTGATAACCACTTTCAATCAGGGGCCCGCTTGCCGCAGTATTAAAACATAAGAAAAATTAAATTCATTTTTATTTTTATGTTTATACATTAACAATCGTTAATAATGTTTCAGAAATCCAACTCCTGATGTCAATCTTGGTGTGGAATGGAAACCATACAGTTTGGAGAAGCAAGAGTATTTGGACATTGGCAATCAGCTGATTCTAGGGATTGAACCGGATAAGGAAGAATTAGATTTTTGGGAGAAAATTTATAGGAAATATCTTCCTCATAATGTATACGATGGATCATCATAAATAAACAAATAAACTTTAACGAAGCTATATTGACATATTTGAATTTATTTATAATATAAGTGGTTTTCCTAAAAGAAAATACAAATAAGTCTAGTATTTTACTTGATAACCTGTAATGCAGTGGAAATTTTTCATTTTGGATATCATTTGTGTGCGAAAGTTTTCGGCAAATAAAATTTATTTGTCGTAAAACATTTAATATTTTTCTATTCTAATCTAATGCCTACTAGCTATTTTTTCTTTAAAATTCTTTAGACAAGCCTTGTCTAAAGAATTTTACTCAGCACAGGCACTATGGTTTTTTCTACATTTGTACAACAGTTTCGCTGGCACGGAGCCGTGGGAAGACACTTCTGTTTAATTAAAATTAGCGTGATAAAACTGATCATGGCATCAAAAAATTATCTTCCCAACTATCTAACGACATCTACCATGGGGTGAGCGATCCCACTTTACATGTAAGGGAGGCACTTCCAAAATCAAATAATTTTATTCGTTTATTAAAATTAATATGTGTAAACAAGTCAAACTACAGTTTTCTAATATTACGTGTCTTGGTAGTGTACCATGGACAGACGGACATGGAGAAACCATAAGTTTCTTGTCTCGTAAGTACGGCAAGCTAGTTATATGTACACCCATATGAAATTCTAAACCATCGGTGAGCGTATTCACTTACTACTATTATTTGTGAAAACTAGTATTTTACATGTATGTCTTTTTAACAATCAAACACCTAAGTAC
Source organism: Endotricha flammealis (assembly GCA_905163395.2). NCBI lineage: Eukaryota > Metazoa > Arthropoda > Insecta > Lepidoptera > Pyralidae > Endotricha > Endotricha flammealis. The sequence continues at coordinate 1,640,115 of LR990863.1, read as the reverse complement.
ATAGCATATTCATATATGTTTTTGTAACAGAATCTATAATAATAGCGTTATCTTTACATGACTCAATTATCAGAATTCGACATAACAATGCCAGTGACTCGGTTGTTTCAGATAATATAAGACTAATGTTGGATAAGTAGTAATTAAAATAAAATAAAATGGTACAAGCAAATGTTAATGAAGGCCTTCTTGAAGGAGAGCTAGTGGACAATGAGTATGGTGGTCAATTTTATAGTTTTAAAGGAGTGCCATATGCCGAACCACCGCTGGGAGACCTCAGATTTAAGGTATTGGATGTAATGGTAGATTTTTTAAGTCAAATGTTTTGTTATGAACATAATATCAATTTAGATTCTTTTAATGAATGTTTTTAATATTTAGATACTAACATTTCATAGACTTTTTTTTCAGTATTTTACGAAAATTTTAAAAGAGTCGTTTCATATATTTAGAAAAATGTTCTAAAGATTTTACAATTCATGAATAATTTTGTCTAAAAAAAGATAGTATTGTAACACAGATTTCATCACTTCATTCATTTGATTGTAGATATTAATTTGATGACCTCACAATATTTTTTCATTTTCAACAGGCTCCAAAACCAGCGAAGTCGTGGAACGGAGTCCGCATGGCTAAGACATTTGGTCCAATGTGCTATCAGTTCGATCCTTTGTCTAATCAAATACCTCCAGGCAGCAGTGAGGACTGTTTATACATAAACATTTATACTCCTGAACTCAAACCCAGCAAACCCCTCCCAGTCATGTTCTTCATTCATGGAGGAGGGTTCGTCTGTGGCAATGGAAACGACGATTTTTATAGCCCTGAATATCTTGTACGACATGGTGTTATACTTGTAACATTCAATTATAGACTAGAAGCTCTCGGTTTTCTGTCCCTCGACATTGAAGACGTACCTGGAAACGCTGGTATGAAAGATCAAGTAGCTGCCTTGAGATGGGTAAAAAATAACATCAGTAATTTCGGCGGTGATCCAGATAATGTAACCATATTTGGTGAGAGTGCAGGGGGAGCTAGTGTCACCTTCCACTTAATTTCTCCAATGTCCAAAGGTCTGTTCAAGAGAGCCATCTCTCAAAGCGGATCAGCAAATTGCTTTTGGACACAACGCATAGGCGCAAAAGATAGAGCTGTAGCACTAGCCAGTCAATTGGGTCTTAATTCGGTAGACGACAAGGAACTTTATGAATTCTTCAAAAAACAACCTGTAGAGTCACTCGTCAAACTCAAAGTGCCAATTGTTATGAACGAAGCAGCTCTGGATCAATTCCCAACTTTCGGTATCGTCAGTGAAAAACCATTTGGAGATAATGAGAGATTTTTCTACGGCGATGTGTACAATACTATCCGAAACGGAATTCACGATGACGTGGATGTAGTAATGGGATATACAGAAGATGAAGGCTTGCTGTCACTAATGCACGGAATTGAAAATATATGTGACGGTCTAAATAAATATTCCAATACCCTTGTACCAAAATCTATGGAATTTGAATGTGGATTGAGTGATCAAATTGAAATTTCACAAAGATTCAAAAAAAAATATTTTAATAATGAGGCCCCGACGCCAGATAAATGGGAAGCATTAGCCAAATATTATGGCTTCGATGTATTCAAGTATTGCATAATCCAATTTGCTAAGATTGTCGCTAGTAAAAGAACGAACAATATATATTTCTACGAATTCACTTGCAAATCTGAGCGCAACGTATTCGCCAATTTAGTAGGATTGCAAAACCTTCTTAAAGATAAAGTCATGGTGTGTCATGCGGACGATTTGGCTTACATGTTTCCTGAAACGATCTTGAACAAAAAAGTCGATTTGGGTAGTAATACTTTCAAATTAATTGAAAATGTCACTAAACTTTGGACAAATTTTGCAAAAACTGGGTAAATAGCTATTTAACATCAAGTACCTATTATGTCATTTAATTTAGAATTAAAACAAAATAATATTTTTTTTAATATTTCAGAAACCCAACACCTGACAATACACTGGGAGTACAGTGGAAACCATACAGTGTGGAAAAGCAGGAGTATTTGGACATTGGCAATCAGCTGACGCTGGCAACTGAACCAAGCAAAGAAGAATTGGAATTTTGGGAAGGAATTTTTAAGAAATATCTTCGTTCTCAAGTTTATGTTGGATGAATATGAATGTTCACTTAATAGTTACTTAACATTTATACTTGAATTAAAGATTGTAAAAAATTCTAGAATTTTCTTTAAAGTGTCTTTTGATCTTTGAACATGATAAAGTAAACATTATTCATGTTCCTATCAGATTAGCTGTTGTTAACGAAGATATAGATATATCAATCATACACAACAGACCAACTATATAATTTACATACTAAGAGGATAATAAGAGTATAATCATTAAATGAACAAATGTGAATAATAAATACTCGAAGAATTATTATCCAAGGCCATGCAGGTAAAAATTGGAAAACAGCATTGCATGACCCATATTGTACAGTTTTAGTAAAACCATAGAGGATATCACACGTATTGATAAAAATTACTGATCTCCATCTATGATATTGATTTATTTATCGCAAAAATAACAAGATAATAGTTGTGTATACTGTAAAGTAAAAAATAAAAATGGTGCATGTTAAAGTAAATGAAGGGATTTTAGAAGGAGAAATAGTGAATAATGAATATGGTGGGACATTTTACAGTTTTAAAGGAATACCGTTTGCTGAGCCACCGGTTGGTGAACTCAGATTCAAGGTAAGTGATAACATTTCGTTTACTAAATTACAAAACAATATTCTTTTCAAACTAAGTGATACCCGTATCATTGTAATTTGCCTTTTACTTCGACAATAATAAGATTTATTATTAGAATTATTAGTTTACTCTTTATTTTGGCACAAAATAAATAGTTAACTAGTATTTCTAAAAAAATTAAAACTAGAGTATCCTATAAATATATATGTTTTTTTATAACCTCAATGTTGTTGTCATTTCGGCAAAATAATCGTCTGTGTATGAAATTGCTATTTTTAATATTACAGGCACCCCGACCTCCTAAACCTTGGAAAGGTGTCCGCATGGCAAAAGAATTTGGACCAATATGTTATCAATATGACTATTTTATTCAACAAGTATCCACCAATAGCAGTGAAGATTGCTTATATCTGAATGTTTATTCGCCAGAAGTGCAACCCACAAATCCTTTGCCAGTCATGGTCTTCATCCATGGAGGTGGATTCGTTTGTGGAAGTGGCAACGATGATATTTATGGTCCTGAGTTTTTGGTGAGACATGGTGTAATACTTGTTACTTTTAACTACAGGCTAGAAGCTCTTGGCTTCCTTTGTTTAGATACAGAAGAAATTCCTGGCAATGCTGGTATGAAAGATCAAGTAGCTGCTCTTAAATGGGTTAAAGATAATATAAATAATTTTGGTGGTAATCCTGAAAATATAACTATTTTTGGAGAGAGCTCTGGTGGTGCCAGTGTCGCCTTTCATTTAATATCTCCTATGTCTAAAGGTTTATTTAAGAGAGCTATAACTCAAAGTGGCACTGCAAATTGTTGGTGGCCACTCACCTTTGAACCACGAGAGAGAGCTTTAGTTTTAGCGAGAAAATTAGGATTATATAATGAAGACGATGAAGAACTGACAAAATTTTTCCTAACACAACCCCTTAAATCCCTTATACAACTACAGTTACCTATATCTGCTACTGAAAAGGTAAAAGGAATGCTCGGATATTTCGGTATAGTTAATGAAAAGATGTTCAAAGATAACGAAAGATTTTTCTTTGGAGACGTAAATGAAGTTTTACGTAATGGGATACACGATGACGTTGAGGTTATTTTAGGTTACACTGAAGACGAAGGTGTGCAAACTTTAGCACTTGGCCTTCCTAAAATACTTGAAGATTTAAATATTTTCCTCACACCCAAACTGATAGAGATAAATTGTCGATTGAGTGATCAGATGGAAGTTTCAAGGAAAGTTAAGAAAAATTATTTCAGAGATGAAATTCCCTCAGCGGAAAACTGGGAAAGATTTGCTCAACTTTTCGGTTTTGATACGTATAAGTACGCAATAGTCCAGTGGGGGAAACATTGTACAGCTAAAAATAAAACTTATCTATATAAATTTACTTGTAAATCTGAAAGAAATGTTTATGCAAAGTTTTTTGGGCTTGACAAACTTATTGGTGAGAAATCTGTTGTTTGTCATGGAGATGATTTGGGATACCTTTTCCCTGAAGTCTCGTTTGTAAAACAAAAAGTCGATCCAAAGTCCAAAACGTTCGAAATGATCGAGAATGTAACAAAACTTTGGACCAATTTTGCAAAATACGGGTAAGTTTCCTTTTGTACTCATTAAAGTAAAACAACAACTACAAAAACCTATATTTATTAAAATAAATGTTCGTATAGGTATTTTCTAAGATATTGAAAAACTATAGAACTACTCATAAGTTCCTTTTCACAGTAAAAATCTTAGAAAATGTTATACAAGAATTGGAATGCTTTGTTTCCGAAATGGTGGTAGTTTATAGACGAGCTTATTTGGACATTCAAAACGTACTGAATAATCACTGAAATACCGAAATGATAGGTAAAATATGACTAGAGTCAACTCTCTGAATAAAGATTCATTTTGTTCAATACTTGATAAATATTACTAAACGGGTAATTGACGACCTCCGTGGTGTAATAGTTACCACGCCGGACCGCCGCCACCCAGGAGGTCCCGGGTTCGAATCCCGGTCGGGTCACGATGAAAACGAACTTTTTCTGATTGGCCTGGATCTTGGATGTTTATCTATAATATGCATTTGTTATAAAATATAGTACTTATCGTTGAGTTAGTATCCCATAACACAAGTCTCGAACTTTATTACTTTGTTTGGGGCTAGCTCAATCTGTGTGATTTGTCCATATACAATTTATTTATTATTTATTGAAATATGTACATATTAATCACGATAACATTCTTATCTAACTGCTAATTCATGATGATATTTTAAATTTTAGAGATCCTACACCTGATAACAACTTGGGTGTAAAATGGACGCCATACACATTAGAAAAACAGGAGTATCTAGACATAGGCAATGAGCTGATACCGGCGGTTGATCTTGATAAAGAAGATATTGATTTCTGGGAAAGCATTTATAGAAAATATCTTCCCAGTTATGTTTATGATGGTAAAATCAACCAATAATAAAGGTAAACAGGTTAGAGAACTAAGAACAAAGATTTTTATGATGAGAATGCAAACTTGTTGTGCCAAGTTTCTTGTCAGCTCTTTTTAGTACAAATCTGCCGTCTGAACAGGTGATAGGAAAAAAATGTGACGATTCAAAAGAGCTTGTAACAGTCCTATTTCAATAGAAATATTTAACTTTGAAAACTTTGTAACTACTTATTTTTTCTTCCATCCCTATGCGAGATGGCCCAATACAAAATGTAAGGAGGCATCTCACTGGCCGCGTCCACACCAACCGAGCACGGCTCACGAGCCACGCTCGACCTTCTTGCTCGCGAGCCGTGACCCCCGATGCAAATTTGAAAAGTAGCGAGCGTGGCTCGCGAGCCTGTTTGAGTAATTCAGTTTCTCTCCGTATAACGATGGAAAACCACGTCCACACCGCGCGATCTGCTCAAACTAGCTGGCTCGCGGTCACAGAATAGATATTCTATCGCGGTCGACCGGCGCGCGGCGCGCGACGCTCGGCCATGGCAACGTGTGCCCGAGGCAGCCCCGAGCCCCGTCCACACAGGCCGAGGCATTGGCTCGCGAGGCTGCTCGCGAGCCGTGCTCGGTTGGTGTGGACGCAACTACTTATTCGCAGCCAGTTTTGAGAAACGCATTTTTAAAATTAATGCCACGAAAATTAAATTATTGTAGCTGTCACTGTCAAACTAAAGAAGAAGAAGAAAAATGCTTGAATTAAAAATAAACACAACGGTGTATTGGGTAGTATTGGGGTATATTGTGGGTAATAGTGTTCTCAGTCTGTTTATAAATACCCAATAATTTGAGGTTTTCCATTACACATAAAGTCGTAAAAAATCGTATGAAAATGTCAGATGTTGTTTAAGTCAACATGCATATAGTGCCGTCACGAGCGGGTCGTGCGACGAGAATTTTAATTGAAAATTTAATAGCTCTATAGTCGTGTAGAGCTTCGAATATTGGAAATAGAGTACACTCGGTCTACAACATTTACGGAACAATTTGATCTTGAAAACTAAAGGTTCAGAGTAATTTACTTAATATTTCAGAAGAAAGGTTTTGTTTACTTTTATATATATTTAAATTTGTTTTTTTTTATATATAGGGACAATTCATACAGATTGAGCCCCAAAGTAAGTTCGAAACTTGTGTTATGGGATACTAACTCAACGATATTATATTTTATAACAAATACATATATAGATAAACATCCAAGACCCAAGGCCAATCAGAAAAAGTTCGTTTTTCATCATGACCCGACCGGGGATCGAACCCGGGACCTCCTGGGTGGCAGTCTGGCGTGGTAACCATTACGCCACCGAGGTCGTGGTTTGATTTCGCCCCGATTATTAGTTCGACACGTACTTACTACTAGTAAAACCCGCGCAACTTCGTTTGCGTGTATTTATGCACAGCAGCGCCATCTATATCAGACTTTTGATCAAATACAACGGAAATCACGTACTTTTCGGCATGAAAAGTACCCAATGTGTTAATCCAAGGTATCAGCTACCTACAAACCATAGCAAAAATTGGCCTAGCGATTTGAGCGTGATGAAGTCTCAAATATACAAACAACTTTCGCCTTTATAATTTTAGTAGGATTTACAAATACTTACAACTGAAAAGTAGCTACCAACAAGGTTTTTTTTGTAAGAAGCCCACTAGTCAAATGCATGTTATCGAAAATGTCAGTAGAATTTGGATAATTTTGGTAAGTATTGAAAAGCGTAAAAGTTACAGATTTGTCAAAGCCGTTTCGCTAGGAATCCAGATGTATTCTTTAGTAATAAAACTCTACTCGAATTTGTAACGATGAAATATTAGTATGCTTCAAGTATAACAAAAAATTTATAGAATTTCCAAAAAGATGGGATTTCTCATTTATTCTGTAAATACATTTTCATTTAATCAATCGGCCATGATTTGTTCCTACGGTGAGTAAGGTCTCGAGAGCTCCACTTGGGGGGGTTGGGAGGATTGGCAACGGCCAACGCGTGAGTGATACCCCGGTACTGCAAGCGTCTATAGGCTACGGTGATGCTTACCATCAGGCGGGCCGTATGCTTGTTTGCCAACTTTGTGGTATAAAACAAAAAACAAGAAACTTAACAAATTGGTGCCAAGGTACCCAAAATGCTTGCAGCTTTGCCTCGTTAATAGCAATACTAAAATGAGTTTCAGAATTACAAATTAAATATCATCATACGTTATAAATCTTTTGTAATAAAATACATAATTCAATAGAACAGAATTCTAATAGGCATTTAAAGAAACACTTTCCACGCGCCACGTGTAAAATGGTAAGGTGTTTCAAACGTCTATCTGATTTAGCGCAGGCGACGAGCCCGGATATTGCGTTTGTATCGAATACAAACCTAATTATATTTCCAACCACTTCGCAAATGTCTCAACAGGGAAATCAATATTGCAACCTTTCTTCTGAGACATTTTTACACGATCAACACCACGCTACCCTGGTCCCAAAGTAAGCTTGGCCTACCCTTTTTATGTTATGGGTTCCAAACAACGGATGTATTATGATAAATAAAAATAATTCATACCGCGCCATCTCTTGGATTAATCTGTGTTATGGGTACCAGACATTACATTAATACATAGAAAACACCCAGACTTAATACAAACATAAATGCCATCATATAAATGTTTGGACCGTTCGATCGATCATCCATTTGGTGTCAACCAACGCGCCACACCGAGCATATTGCATTTACATAAATTCAAGAATTGACTGTTTTGTTTGGCTATTAGAGCAAAGGACCGAAGCAGGTCTGGCCACTCAGTCCACTAAAAAATATATCTTAATTGCATTATTTTTACAAAACATTGTTCTAATATAAATTGAACGTCGCGTCGCGTCGTGTCGCGACAATTAATTAACTCTATTCCCAACGAAGCGATTACATATTTTGTTATAAAGGTAAAACTGTAGTAAATGTATTTTCTCTTTGAGAGAAAGTCCGATCTTAGCCTTAATTAAAGTAATTAAGAGAGCTGAAAATTTAATTAATTAACAAGCACCGATTTAACAAAAACAAAGGGTTTTAGCTGCATAATTTACTGAACGACACCTACCTAATAACATTTCTTTATTTAATTGAAAGATAACATCTTTGCTCTTAAAGAAAATACAGTATTGCCACAAAATGAGAAATAGGCTGTTGAGGAGCAAAAGCCATATAAAACGAACTGAAGCTCGATGGTTCGTTGGTGATGAATCTTCGACACGAGAGGGCGCTGTTCCGATTCCCGGTCGGGGCAAACATACATGTTTGTTCTCGAATTTAGGTGTTTTCTATGTTTTTTAAGAATATATTAACAATAATATATCCATTGTCTGGTAACCAGAAGACAAGCAGGTTACTTTAGGACCAGCCTAGCTTACTTTGTGACCATTAAACCCTTTGTAAATTGTGTAGCAGTTATAATATTCTAGCAAAATATTCCAAATTACATTGACTTTTCATATCGCCTTTATACATAATGTATGGAAAAATAGGTAAATATCGTCGTGTTTGTGCGTTATTATAATCGTCGTCCGCCCTGCCAAGTCGCCAAGTATACCGTTGACCTCTTTATGGCAGTTTCACGGCGGAGACCCGCGTTTTATTGCCAAAGAGTTTTATGGGCATGCTGAGGTAAACGGGCGGTTTGCTGGCAGAATACCATGCACAATAAAATTAATGAAAAATTAAAATATTTGTTTTGACTTGATTTCAAACTGTAACTCACAACAATTTTTAAAATAAATAAGCTACCATTTCGAAAACAAGCGCACAAAAAGCTCATAGGAGTGAAATTAAGCTCGAAGCTCAAGACCAACTGGGATGGTAAGTCACTGCGGAGGCCCTCGGCCTCATTCAAGGGACCATAAGTTAACAAGCAAAATGGCCACCGGTAAAAAGAAATGGCGAAAGAAAACCAGGCAGTTTGTATTACTGATGTTCATAGGCGGCGGTAACTAATTTCTGACAGGTAACACTTGATTGTTTGCCTACGGTAGCCAGTTATTCTAACTTAAATTCACATACAAATGCATGAGAAATTAACGTAAAAACTAATATTGTTAAGTAACCATTGATCCGCTTGCAACAACAAAAAGAATTCGAGATCATGCCGAACCAGTAATAGACTGTGGGTTATGGTCGACAGTAGGTTTTATTGGCGATGAATTACAGCCAGCCGTCGCCGGTAAAATGGGTTGCGGGCAAACAGCGAGTTTGTTTTTCCAACTTCCCAAACATTTGTTTGATGGAAGATATCAATGAGCTATGTTTTGGCTGAATATCTGAAAACGGCCGAAGAAATATCAATAGTTACTTCTATACTATATATATTATTTTGTAGGAGGGGTAACTCGGACACAAAAAAACTAATCCGCGTCCGAGTTTGACTGTCTTAACGGTCTTAACTAACTGACTTACTCGTTTGACAGTTGGGATAGGTAACAAATATGCGTCTATATATTGTCATTAGCTGATGCCCGCGGTTTTCAAAATCCCATTGTTAAACAAAAATGGACTGATATCTGTTGGACTGATATCCAGAATAAAAGCTATTCTGTGCGTTAGTTCAGGCTATAAACTAGATGTGTACCAAATATTAAGCAAATCTGTAAAGCAGTTTTCCGTGAAAGAGTAACAAACTATGTCATTAATAATATTAGAAAGTATTAAACGTAAATAAAAAAATGGTATGTGCAAAATATGAAGTTCATTGTACAGTACAGTTACAGTAAAAAGCGAAAAATTACAAATACTTCTACAAACTGTCTTAGAACATAGAACGAATTCAATCAGAAAGATATGACGAAGTAGAAAGAGGTTCTTTATTTCATTTTAATGAAAAAGGGAAATAAAGAAGCATTGCAGGGTGTGAAGGGAATTCAAAAGCCTCCCTGTATACCCCGCCTTTTAATTAAATCGACAATCGATTCCTGTATTACACCATGATTTTCATTGAAAAGACCATTTTAATTTTCAGGATTTTAATGAAAATCAATTCTATCATATTATAAATTGATATTTTCTTTTAGCATGGCATCGTTGCAAGTGTCCAAGTGCAGCGGGTATTCTCGTAACTAAAATTGTCCAAAACCAATTTTAATTTCACGCTATTTCACTCATTTCACGTTATAAAGAGCTAGTAAGAAACCTGAGATTGAAACATAATTTTATTAATTTTAGTTACTTAGTTACTTACTTTAATGCCACCGAGGCAAGACTATCTGGTAAGTCAAGAAGTACAGCTTCCTGTTCTATTTTTGTATTTCGTTAATTGCTCTTGTAAACAATTTCTGCATAAACACTGATTTATTTTCTGAAAGAATTAATGTTACTCTTACCCGAACTGACCTTACTAGTTTCCTCTCCCAACAATTAGTATAATATAAAGGTAATAAATAATACTCATAATACATAAAGCAAATGACAAAATGCCATAGCATAAATCAGGTAAGGATAGGAAAACAGCAATCGGATCTAATTCCGATCAGTTCCGAGGCGGCCGCTGCTCGTAAACGAAGTATTTACGGTCGGCCATTTACCGGCAGCCATCTTGAATTAAATGGCGGTACGTAAAACGGCGTATTTATTGCCAATATTCTTTGTGCAATTTAAACTTTGTTATAACTGGCTGTTTGTAGTAAATATGCTCGAATATATCGGTAATATAATCGAACTGCGACAATCAAAAATGTCCACTGAAAACAAGCGTCATGGTACCTGTGCCACGGTATTTATGCTAAGTGGAGACCGATTATACACAATCAATTAGGTTTAAGTTATTTTATGGTATATGAAAATAGTTACAAATAAAAATATTATTTTCTTTCTTTGAATTTTAAAGATGACTCTTGTCACAAAATAATAATATTCTTTTTAAAATCACAGGCTGAGAGAACTTCAAGGATGACGGGGAGGTTCGAGAAGGGTTCAGAAAGTTCAGATATATTTTTTTTATGTAAAAGGTTGGAATACGAGCTTGTGGAGTCACCTGATATTAAGTAATCACCGCCAGGTGATAAACCTTTAGATAACATTAAAAAAAATATCTGAACTTTCTGAACCATGGAACACCGGGGGAGTCACTAAGATACATAATATCATAGTTACCTTTTCCTCGCGATTGTAAGTTGTTTTAAGGAGGCCGACAGACCCCAATGAGGCTGCCTCGAAGCATTTTTCAGTTTTGCGATACAATAGATTAAATACCTCTCAATTACTTTTGTTAATTAAACAAAAAATGATCGTTAAATAACAGATTAATTTTTGATGATTTTACCTTAATTTATTTGGCGTCCAATATTTTTTATCAGTCTAGTTTTTATCTTTCCCTGTTACAAAAGCTTATTTGTATATTTTTTTTACATTTAAGTCAATGTTATTTTTTACTTACATCATATATTTAATACTCACAGCACCCACTATTAAATTCAATCACAACAGGTAGAATATTTTAAAGGTTACGGCCGCCGTAAAGGATCGGCTCTTCGGCAGTAAAACGGCAGTAATACTCATTACCCGACGAAAGGACGATACGGCACGAACAGAATCCATAACTTGCTATTTAACTAGACACCTGCGGTCACCATAATCCATTGCTCCTGTTCCCATGAGAAATTAAATATACGGTCTTAGGCTGACTGTCCACCAATTACGGTAAGGGATGTCCATCAATTACATACTGCGACGATGCTTGCGGAGGATAGTGGTTTCGCTCTACTGAACCTTTGGGAGACTGTATACTTATGTAATTCTATTCTAATGTTATGAAAAGATTTGATTGTTTGTATGTTTGAATTGAATAAGCTTCGATAAAGGTCAATTCGAAAACTTTTTCATGGTTGGAAAGCATCACTATCCCCACTAGCTGACATGGGCTATATTATATTTCCAAACAAAAAATTAGGGACTTTTACTCGTGACTAAAACCCGTGTGCTTCTAAACTTTCCCCTTGAATCTAAAGTGATCTATTAAAGAAAAACACATCAAAATCTGTTGCGTGTTTTTTAAGATTTAATCATACATAGATAGAATATTTAATAAAATATAGAAGATTTAAATTTAAAATAGAAGATTTAATCATCTAAAGACAGCAAAAGTGACTTCATTTAGAAACTATGTAAAGATTTTCTTATGTAATGTGTGCTTAGCTTAGCAAATAAAGAATCTATCTACCAAAACAATGTTGAAATTAAATAATACAACGAGATATTGATGGATTGGAAAGTCGATGCGGATGGCGAATTGGGTCAAGTCCGGGTAAATCTGATGCGAGACCTATTTCGGCCGGATTCTGCCGCACAAGGCCCAACAGACTGAATGAGCGATGTGCACAATAGTTTGGTGGATTTGTAAAGTTTTGGTCATAGAATACTAGTGAAACCCGCGCAACTTCGTTTGCATGAATTTATTTATACACAGCAGTCCTATTATTCCCGTTCCCGTGGGAATTTCGGTTGGGTGGAACCCTATATGTTATTCCAGGTTATAGTCTACCCGTGTACCAAATTTCATTAAAATCCGTTCAGTAGTTTTTGCGTGAAAGAGCAACAAACATCCATACATACGTCCTCACAAACTTTCTCCTTTATTATATTGATTGTACGTAAAATTCCACTAATATTATAATGGCGAAATTTTGTGAGTATGTCTGTTACTACTTCACGCTCAAATGGCATTTTTTAAATTTGGTATGTAGGTAGCTGATACCTTGGATTAACACATAGGGTACTTTTTATCCCGAAAAGTGTACGATTCGCGAAGATATGGTCAAAAATCTGACAGTCAATAGCGCTTTGTAACGTAGATGGCGCTGCTGTGCAAACGAAGTTACGCGGGTTTCGCTTGTATACTTATTAAAATTTGTGGTCACTGTAATTTGCTCTTTCGCGCTTACTTATTTTGCAATATATTTAAACTTTTAAATACTATTTGGCTATTAAAAAGGCTATCTGTTGAGTTTCTTCTCAACAGGCCATTCACATAAAAGTGCTAGTAGGCTTAAAAAAATTAAACACATAATACCACCAATTTGGAAATAAGCAAAATGGCCGGTAAAAGAAATGGCGAATAAAAATAAATGTAATTTTTAATTCCGGCAACATAAAAGTAATAAATCTAGTATTTTCTCGTGTTCATAGTTTTGTACATTTTTGTAGACAAAAAATTATAATCATGATAATATTAGATTCTTGGACGTAGGGTGGGAACTGACCGTTTAACAAACTATAAGTATATCCGTCCTAGTTGTGCACGTGTGCGCCTATATGAGCAGAGCACCGCTCATAATATCTATAGGTCACGATAGAAATAGATAAAATGACGTAAATTTTCCTTATTCATAAAAATTACATAACCTAGCACCTACCACAAAAATGTTCTGTCTATTAACAATTTAAATATTATTTTGCGTTGTTTATTATGATATGTTAATAATTACTTTATTTGCAAAAAAAATTAACAATAACACAAAAAATATTTGAAAAAAAATTGTAATGTTTTTGTTTCTAATTTGTACGTGGAAAGGTAAATAAAATGTGGTAGATCCAAATGTAACTACATATTGTAATATCCGGGTAATATCTGTTTTATTGGCAAATATACATACTTCAATTTTGTTTCGTAAAGATATTGATTTACTAATTCATTTGTTTCCACCACATTATAGCGGAAAAATGGCTAATAGGCAGAAAAATAGAACTAAGTCAGTAGTCAGTATATATAGTCAGTATTTAATTCCCCTCATAAAGTTAGGATATTTGTAGGTACATTCATCCTAACAGAAAATAAAAATGTTGTCATTATTAAAAAAAATAACCTATTAAAAAATATTTTCTGTACAAAGCTTTATAAAAATTCATAACGTTTATTAATCTTAGGCCATAACAAACACTTTCTGCAGTCAAAGAGTCCAGATGGGGCTGTTTAAATTGTATTTATTTATTACATTCCGAATTTAGTATTATTTTAAGTGGTTCAGCGTGTGTACGTGAGAAGCTGGTATTATAACGTACGTCAAAGCGACATATACTCGGCTGAGTGCGTCATCAATCCTCCACCTTGCGTCGCGTCGCTTGCAAGCATATCTTCTGAATTTGAGAGGCATAAATAATATTAAGGCGGATACATACTTGCAACGTAACATGCCATATAACAGTGCAATGTAACAGTACCATGCAATGTAACACGTAATGAAAGAATTTTCCGTCCACGTAATGCTCTGTTCTTGCGCGTAGTAGTGTGCACGGTTCGTGCGCACAAGGCGTCCACACCATTGCAATTCTGTAAGATTGCATGCAATCTGTACGCACCATTACATCATCTAAAGTGACAGATTTAATGAGTTCTGGACATCCGTTGTTAGGGTTCCTATTGTAACCAGATTTCTTTCGCCATTTCTTTTTCGATATTATGCTTTGTTTTCGAAATGGTGACAGTTTTTAGAGTATCGTTCATTTTATCCCTTTTTTCATAAAAAAGATAAACCAAGTCTTAACTTAAATCTGGTTTGTCACTGTCTTTCTTGAGGAGAATTAAATGAAGTGCGAAAATGACAAAACAAGTTTTAGTTAAACCTTGGATAATCTTTTTTTAATAATTAAGGGGTTAAAATTTTATATTCACTTAAAAATATATGTTTAGAGAACGTGCCTGCGAAGGCTTACTCTCTATATAATCAATTTCATTTTTAATGAGAATTTCTAAGTACCTACATTACCATCTACGAAACGTGAGTAGCGATATGAACGAATGAGGTGCTACGTAAGTGCTACGCATGGTAAGTTGATTGTGCTACGTAAACGCTACGAAAAAACGTAGCGCTTTCGTAGACTTTCCCTCATCGAGTACTCTCCCGTCAGAACTTATTTTTATTATTATAGGGTGGGACGCCTGCGGGGCACAGGCGGGTGTTCAAGTCGCTATGTGGACTCATTACACCCTATTCCCGTGTGAATACGGTTGTTACTGTGGCCCCGATGACCTCCCACCAGAAAACCTTAAACTCCTTTTGCAGAACTCCGCTATGCGACCAGTGTCCAGGTCACATAGTTCTTCTTCTTTGATCCTATCGGCTTCGAAAGTCTCCCACCTGAGCCTGCTGTAGTGAATACACTCAGCCAGGAAGTGCTGGCTGGTCTCCGGTTCCCCGCATTCAGGACAGGCGGGGTCTATGCTGTTGTCTATTAGGGACATATGTCGGTTCAGTCTGCAGTGCCCCGTGATGATGCCCATCCGACTTAGTGATAGTAGTGTCCGGGTTCTTTTGTGATTCTTTCCTTTAACAAACAATTTTGCTTGTCTGCAGCTGGTACTTCCGGCCCACGCGTCCTGTGCTTCGCGTTTCATAAGTTCGTTTATCACTCCCTTAGTAACGGTGGCTGATATCGGAAGCTGAGGTTCCGGTCCTATGGGTCTTGAGCTGGCGCCTGCTCTTGCGAGCTCGTCTGCTCTTTCATTACCTAATGTTCCTTGATGGCCGGGAACCCATGCTATAGTGACTGTAGTTACCTCTGCTAATTTGTTTAGAGCAAGTTTGCATTCTTTGACCAGCTCTGATACTGTCTCTACCTTGGCTAGTGCTCTGATTGCCGCTTGGCTGTCTGAGTAGATAATAGTGCTTTGCGTCTCTATCCCGGAGTCGGTCAGCACCATTTCTGCGCATACTTTAATTGCTAGAACCTCTGCTTGGAAGACGCTGGCATACGTACCCAATGCTAGGACCACATCTTTATCCGGATTACTGGGTATGTGTACCCCTGCTCCCGCTAATCCTGTGCTGCTCATTCTGGATCCATCTGTGTAACAGATGAGCTGGGAGCCCGATGTTTCAATTTCCCAGTCTGTTCTTTTGCCTATGTGTATTTTATACTTTTTGTTGAAGATCTTTTGTTTCTTGATTAGGTCGTTGTTTGTCATGATTAGTGACATGTCTCTCCCTAATGCGCCTTCTATCGCAGCATGACCTTGGTCCATACTCCGTGCCTTCCATTCTTTACAGACAGTGATCCTGTACCATTGCTCTGCTGCTCTTCTTTTGATCTCGGTGTGTACCGGATTTAGCCCTAGGGCCATATCCAGTGCCATCGTCGGTGTGGACGCCATGGCACCTGTGGTCATCAGATTAGCAGCCCTTTGTACTTTCCTTAACTCCCGTAGGTTAGATGTGATGTTGGCTCTATGCCACCATACAATCGCTCCATATAGTAGTCTTGGAAGGATGATAGCTTTGTATATCCACTGGCAGATATTAGGTCTCAATCCCCAGATCTTTCCTACAGCCCTTCTGCATTGAGTTAGGGCTATTATTGCCTTTTTGCTCTGATTTCTTATGTGCGTGTTAAAGTTCAGAGTTTTATCTAAAGTTACTCCCAGATACTTTATTTCCTCAATGATTTCGAGTGTAGAACCTCTTATTTCGATAGGTTCCAACTCCATTCTATTCCTTTTCCTAGTGAAGAGGATCACTTTTGTCTTGTCGGGGTTGAGGCCAAGACCCTTGTCTTGGCACCAATCCGCAACCATCTTCAATCCTTTCACTGCCGTTGCCCTTACTGTGCTTAGCGCCTTTCCAGAAACTAAGATTGCTCCATCATCCGAGTAAGCTTGCATGTATATATATATGCTGTTTGTTGATGGAGCCTACCAGGTCGTCTATAAGAAGGCACCACAAGAGTGGAGATAAGCATCCTCCCTGTGGGAAACCCCTACTAGCCACCACTGTTTTAGTGTCCGTTCCTAGTGTCGTTGTTATGATACGATTCTTTAGCATGGTGATAGCCCATCTAGCTAATGTCAGCGGTATGTCTACCCTGTTTAAGGCGCCTTCCACCGCACCGAAATGAGCTTTGTCAAATGCGCCCTCAATATCAAAGAAGCAACCCACCGCATATGCTTTATCTCTGCTAATCGTCCTTTCGATCCTTAATACAAGATTGTGTAGAGCTGTTTCCGTAGACTTACCCTCCACGTATGCATGTTGGTTTCCGTGTAATGGGAAGTTGCTTTTTGCAATACGAGATCGTATGTTTCCGTCTATTATCTTCTCTAGAGTTTTCAGAACGAAGGACGAGAGGCTTATGCATCGGAATGATTTAACTTCCTTGTAGCACTTCCTCCCTGGTTTTGGTATGAAAACTGCCTTTACCTTTCTCCATCTGGGAGGTATGTGTCCCAGAGCCACACTGCTTCTTAGTAGGTTAGAACTTAGTTTCGTCACTTTTCATTTTTTGTAATTTTCTTACAAAGAAAGAATAAAATAAACTCTCAAATAACTAGCCTTTTTAAAGCTATAAAAGAAACTGGTGAAATTTGAAATAACGGCGGATAGATTGAAAAGGGTATTTGATACCAAATATAAAGGATGATCTATAAATAAGGCTTTATAATAAAAAGTCAATCACCCTTCAAACACGCCCTACGTGTCCGTGCAACCCTTATAAAGTATAATTAGATTGTAATTTAGGGTCGTCGTCGCTCGCCGCCCGGCGCCGACGTTTGATCGAATTCCATGAAAAAAATATGGAAATTGACGAGATAAAATATTGTTTGGATTTCTTAAATACATTCTCTATCTTTTATCTTTCATGATTGACATGTACTTACTGTTTTAAAAGAGCAAAGTTTTTTGAATAGATTTTGGGTCGTCAATCTTATTTACTGGCCGTTACCCGTTCCTTCGCTCGCGTGGGATTTTTATTTGAATTTATTAATTTAGTATGAAATTATTGAAATGTTGTAGATTTTAGAATTTTATTGTTATTATTTATTGTATAATGTAAATTTTTGCACGTCTGCGCGCAGACTGGAAACGTGAAATTTAATTTTAATTTAAGATTTTGTGCATCAAAAGTTTTTTTTGCAAATTAAATATTTGATTTGACACGAATAACGTGGTTTTATTACTGGTAAAATAAGTTTTTTGTATGACATAGGCATCCAATAAGAAAGGATTTTCCGAAATTCCCACGGGAAAGCGGGATACACGCAAACGAAAGCGCGCCGGTTTTTTTTAATGCTACAAAGGTGACAAATAAGCATACGGCCCGCCTCATGGTAAGCATCACCTCACCGTAGCCTATAGACGCTTGCAATACCGAGGGTAACACTCATCGATTTTTCTATTGTGAAATTATAATTAAAATGCTATACTGGCTTACATAGTTCAAAATATTCCGTGTGTAATATAAAAAAATGGTTATAAAAAGGTAAGAATCCCAAATTTTTTTTAAAAATATTACGGTCAAGTAGTTTTTGAGTTTAATCATCATCATCATCATCTCGGCCACAAGATGACTACTGCTGGACATAGACGTCCCCCAAACGCCTCCAATGCGACCTGCCCCCTTTACTCTTGAAGATAATTCCGCAAGATCGCCATTGGATTGCTAATTTTAGGTACTCTTTACAGCTAAACTAGCGCTAACTAAATTCTAAACTATATGATATCGGATTGTGTGCTAACCAAATAGCTGGTAAAGTATAAAATTTCAATGGTCCGATTTTCTGTTAATGTTGCATTTGAAATTATATAGAATTGAAATTAAAATCGCGATTGCTATGCAGAGTAAGGGCGTTTTTCCACTACTCCGGCATCCGATTTTTATCGGTCCGGTAATTGCCGGTCCGATATAGAAATTCATACTTTAGTATACGCGCTTCTCCACTACTCCGGCATCCGGTTTTATGTCTAAAGTATGAATTTCTACATCGGACCGGCAATTATTGGACCAATAAAAAGCATCGTTACAAACAAAAAATATATTTTTTCCCTTTTTATAATATTAGTATAATAGGTACCTAGATAGATTTACGAATGTATACTATCTTCCAAAGATTCAAGTTCTCATTAGTAGATGACTTGTTAACGTCTTGATCAAAAGTACCTGTGAAAACTACTTGTTTTGATGAAATCAACAGTAAACAAGGAACAACTCTTACCGACGAGAAATAGAGCCTGTTTTCCTGTAAATATAATTAATCGTGATACCCTGACATCCGATATAAGTCTACGTTGTAAAAGAAGTTTCCCATTTCATTCAGTTTTGTCCATTTGATGGAGATTTTATCAATTTCATGTTATTATTTCATTGAAAAAGTAGAAATCCCACTAATATTAAAAAGGCTAAAGTTTATTTCTTCTTCACGCTCCAATGGCTAGATATTTTTTTATGATATTAGGTATGTAGGTAGCTGATACCTTAGATTAACATATAGGGTACTTTTTATCGTATAAAAGTACGCGATTCCCGTAGGATTTGGTCAAAAGTCTTATAGTCATTGGCGCTTTACAAAGTAGATGACGCCGATATGCTTAAATGCACGCAGACGCTCGGTTTCGCTAATAAATAAATAAAATGTACATAACTCATACAGTGCTACCAGGTGCCAAAGTTACGATAGGCTTGAATGAGTTATGACAACGGATATAATTATATTTAAAAATAGGTATATTACGCTTAAATTTAATTTTATGCACAGTAGCGACACCTATTTTATAACGATTTCTATCAGACTTTTGATCAAATCATAAGGGAATCGCGTACTTTTCGGGATAAAAAGTACGCTATGTGTTAATCCAAGGTATCAGCTACCTACATACCAAATATAAAGAAAATTGGCCTAGCCATTCGATCGTGACAACAAACATACACAGAAACTTTCGCCTTTATAATATTAGAGGGATATATTATGCTTTCTCCTTTATAACTGACTAACGGATCAATGCAAAGCCTAAACCGCAGCTTTATAATATTAGAAAACCCACAGACTCGAGACAAACACGTCTATAAATATTTGCCACATACGGAGATCGAACCCGTGTGTAGTTAGTAAACTATACACGGGGTAGCGACTGCGTAGTGACGCAGTCGCTTTAAGCAGTACATCCTGATTGCTCCAAGCAGTCCGTGTATATCAGCCCGAAATCGAAATTATTACTCTTTGAATATAAAATATATACATATATAAGCATACGAATCGTTTACCTTTAGAAAGTTGTAAAACCGTACATAAATTTCCTTAGAATCCGACAGCGATCACCCCACTTCCCTGCTCCGCTCGTAAATTCCAGCGACAATTTATGAAGGTGCATATATCAAAGATACAATATTGAACTTTAGTTTTACCGGTTCGGATTTGTAGGTAAACATTACGTATACATATACTGTTTTATTCATAGATAAAAGAAAAATTAGATCGTCAAAATGTGGACGTGATGTGTCTGGGGGGCAATTCACGTAACAAGAACCGATTCTAGTTCGATTCAACGACACTCTCTGTCCCGTTCAATTCCTATTTTGTATGAGTGAGACAGCGAGTGTCGTTGAATCGAACTAGAATCGGTTCTTCTTACGTGAATTGCCCCACTGGTCATAACATTGACAAATCTGAACGTCAAATTTTTTTACCCTTTTTGATTTGATAACTGTCACTTTGAGTTCGCGAAACCGTGCTTATTTTTAAAAGTACACTGGGGGGTTACCATCATCTTTTACCGAACTACTCACGTTTTGAATTGGTTCCGTTTAGTTACCTAAACGTAATCGCATTATTTCGTACCACCATCTCTCATAAACAGGATCTCATTTCGTCGGATGAGCAAATGAAAATTGTCGCTGATTAGTTGCAGCGGTGCGTTCAAAACAAACCATTAATTCGTTTTGGTCATTACCGGTTTTTTAAAACAACTTAATTTTATTATTTATCTATTTTAAAATTGTTTAAGATGTAAATTAATCTATATTCAAACGAAAAACATAGATTTTTTTTAGATTATAGACAGATTAAACGGGGTATACTTTCTTATACTTGCGTAAAAAAAGTATTTAACGAAAATTAAATATTACACGTTCAAAACGCACCCTGTCGGATCGGACTGACACAAATGTCAAGTCAATCTTGTGAAGTGAAATCGCGTTTTACGAATTTAAATAAATTTACGCCTCGTCATTTTCCATCTGCGACCGTAGCAGCTACGCCTCAGCATCTAACTCCTAGACGCAGAACAACGCGTGACAGGCGGAGACGTGGTGGTGTGGTGATATGAATTGTGTGGTGATGGTGAACCGGCGTTGAAATAAGATGCAGCACGCAGGGCGTTGTGTGCTGACTCAATAGAAAAAGCCAATTTATCGAGGGAGACATTATTCTTTTTTAGGAATTTAGTAGAGGAGATTAAGAGATATAAAAAATATATTAATTTCTATAATTTAATATTTACTACTATTGTTAACTAGCATAACATTATTGATGAATATCATATCACATCATAACATTTTTTTATGATGTTAATGTTCATAACAATAAATGTAATTTATATAAATGTTACAACAATACATTTTGTGTGGTCGTTTTCTTTACTTTCTTATATATTTACTCGTTTCTTATAATTATTTAAAACAATTCGCACCAAGTAGCCATATTTAGATAGAAATTCGATAAATATTACCGTCAATTTTCATAGGCAACAGCGACATTTGGCGGCTGGCGGGTGAACTAAAATTTAAAAAAAGCGATGGCCATTTTCCAACTTCACATGGCGTCTGATGGACCGCGGACCATTTGATACCATTGACGTTATTTATTTTATTAGTTGTTTATTTACTTAAAATGTAAATAAAATATAATTGGATACTTAAATACTCAAAATTCTATATATTGTCTATATTATATATGTCTTTGGAGCGCTAACAAAGAAATATATTTAGAAAATAAAGGGTAGCGTATACATACTATGTATAAAGGTATATAGTTGAAATTTTAGTTCATATCTCAGCCAGTGCATGACAGCACCTTCCATACATGACGATTTTACCCCGGAGTTGCCACTCTGTCCTCCTTGATAGTCCTTGATTCAGTTTAGGTTGACAGCTCTTTTGACAGATCAATTCTTTCAATTTAGGTCGTGGAAAGACATGGTGGTACGAAAGTTCATACAAAATGAATGAATAATATCTGCTGAATCGCTGTCACCTAAACCGAGTCGTTTAGAATACATGGTGGTACGAAATAACGATTCTATTCTGTTTAGGTCCTGAATTGAATGGGAATAAGAGATGGTGGTAACCCTGCTGGTGCTAATTCTGTTGTACATTTAACTAGACTAAACTAATTTTGACAGTACTAAAAGTGTTGCTGTCCTTGTCACTAATTATAAACCAAATTCAAATTGAAAATATTTTTATTCAAATAGGCCTAATATAAGCTCTTTTGAATCGTCACAATTTTTTCCTACCACCAATTCAAACGGCAGATTTGTGCTAAAATAAAACTGGCAATAACCTTACCACTTGCTCTTTTAAAATGGTATTAATAAGATACAATTACAATGACAAAAAATATAAAAATAACACAAAATATCTGCAATTTCTGATAACGAAAATAAAATTTTACAAATAATTAAAGGAAACAAGGAAGGACAACAACACCTTTGGTCCTGTCAAAATTAATTTAGTCTACCTAAATGTACAACAGAATTAGCACCACTGTCAATCAAAGGATTCTATTATTTTGAGTGCGTTGTTCTCTGAAACTTACAGACATTGTCGCATACTATTAGTAGCGCGTTTCTACTGCGGTGTAAAACTCCCATTATGTGATTTTATTAATAAGAAAATATTCGGCCATAAGTATTAGGCCAGAGGCACGTTGTCTAGTCATATTTCGGTTTAAAGATTATTTATTCTCAAAAGACACAAAAAGCAGTCACTTACATGAGAGAAATAATTTTCACTTAAGTACTAGGTACATACTAAACAGTTCCGTGGCGAGGCAATACACATCACTAAAACTTACACTATGTTACACACTATGATGTTTTAATTTAATTTTGATTTACTACATTTTATATAGAAAAATATAATTTAAAAAAAATATATAATTCACATTCTACGGTTGTTAAATTTTATATTTTACATAACGTTTCTGTGTATTCTGTATGTTTTAAATACTTTAATACATATTTGATTAAATAAGCTAGTCTATAAACTACTACCAATTTGGAAACAAAGCAAAATGACTATTGGTATAATTTGAGGTACACTAGGAGAAATATTACGTAACCAATTTACTTGTAAAATCAATGTTTACAACAATTTTATTGAAAAAAAACATGTACAAACGCTAGAGTAAAAATAGAATGACATTCCACGTTACCGATATTCAAACAGATAAAAAATATAATTGGACATAAAAATGGAATATAAAATACTATTTTTGTCGCGGAAACAGAGTCGTATTTTATTTACATGCAGGTCGTGAACTCCAAAAACATTTATGTTACTATGTTTATTACTCTTTGAAGTAAAATATCAACAACGTAAAACAATATGCACGTGCATTACATGCTGATAACTTTTGATTCGTCGACAATCTGTCAATTTATCTGAGAGATAGCTTAACCAAAAGTTTTATTCGTACGGTCAATAATAATTAAAGTTTTCAAAATAAATAAATATATAGGTACAATTCACACAGATTGAGCTAGCCCCAAAGTAAGTTCGAAACTTGTGTTATGGGATACTAACTCAACGATACTATATTTTATAACAAATACATATATAGATAAACATCCAAGACCCGTGGCCAATCAGAAAAAGTTAGTTTTTCATCATGACCCGACCGGGGATCGAACCCGGGACCTCCTGTGTGGCGGTCTGGCGTGGTAACCATTACGCCACGGAGGTCGTTATTATATATATATCTATATCTATAATCTATAATATAATAAAAGTGTAAAAAAAGTTTGTCTGTACATTGAATATATTTCCAAAAAAATTGTTTAGGGCGATGAAGAATAAGCAATAGAACAAGAATTTCGTAAAATTTTGTTCGTCTGTTTGTATGTATGTATGTTTGTATGTTTGTATGTATGTTTGTACACGCTAATCTCAGAAACGGCTGAACCGATTTGGATGCGGTTTTCACTAATATGTGGCTAATTGCTCAACTTAACATTTAGTCTATGTTTCTTTTCAAAATTCCCACGGGAATCCGAGATATACGCAAACGAAGTTGCGAAGGTATATCAACGCACAGCCCAAACCGCTGGGTCTGGAGATTCCAAATTTGGCATGTAAGTTACTTACGACGTCTAGGGATATACAAAGAAAGGATTTTTCAAAATTCCCACGGGAAAGCGAGATATACGCAAACGAAGTTGCAAGAGGACGCACAGACCAAACCGTTGGGTCTAGAGATGCCAAATTTGGCATGTAGGGTCCTTATATGGTCCGGACCGACCGGACCGGACCGGACCGGACCGGAACGGACCGGACCGGACCGGACCCAAACGGATCAGACCTGATCGGTCCGGAAGGAACCGTACCGAGTCCGTGCCGGACCGGACCGAACCGGACCGGACCGTTTTTTTTTTGTCCGTCTGTTTGTATGTTTGTATGCACACGCTAATCTCAGAAACGGCTGAACCGATTTGGATGCGGTTTTCACTAATATGTGTCGATTTGCTCAACTTAACATTTAGTGTATGTTTCTTTTCAAAATTCCTACGGGAATTCGAGATATATGCAAACGAAGTTGCAAGGGGATATCAACGCACAGCCCAAACCGCTGGGTCTAGAGATTCCAAATTTGGCATGTAGATTCCTTACGATGTCTAGGGATGTACTAAGAAAGGATTTTTCAAAATTCCCACGGGAAAGCGAGATATACGCAAACGAAGTTGCAAGAGGACGCACAGACCAAACCGTTGGGTCTAGAGATGCCAAATTTGGCATGTAGGGTCATTATAAGGTCCGGACCGACCGGACCGGACCGGATCGGACCGGACCGGACCGGACCGGAACGGATCAGACCTGATCGGTCCGGAAGGAACCACACCGTACCGAGTCCGTGCCGGACCGAAACGAACCGGATCGGGCCGGTTTTTTTTCTAAAGAAATATATGTTAATTGGTATGTAGGTAGCTTATCAGTACCGGACCGACCGGACCGGAGCGGATCGACTGGACCTGATCGGACCGGACTATATATATATAAAATTCAAAGTCCTGACTGACTTAACTATACATATATCAACGCACAGCCCAAACCGGTGGGTCTAGAGATTCCAAACTTGGACTGTAGGTTCCTTACGACGGCGACGTCTAGGGGTGTACAAAGAAAGGATTTTTCGAAATTCCCACGGGAAACCGAGATATACGCAAACGAGGTTGCGAGGCTATATCAAATTTGGCATGTAGGTTCCTTACGACGTCTAGGGATGTACTAAGAAAGGATTTTTCAAAATCCCACGGGAAAGCGAGATATGCGCAAACGTAGTTGCGAGAGGACGCACAGCCCAAACCGCTGGGTCTAGAGATGCCAAATTTGTCATGTAGGGTCCATATAAGGACCGGACCGGACCGGAACGGATCAGACCTGATCGGTCCGGAAAGAACCGCGCCGTACCGGGCCGTGCCGGACCGGACCGGTTTTTTTTTCTGTAGAAAAATATGCTAATTGGCATGTAGGTTCCATATCAGGACCGGACCGACCGGACCGGCCCGGACTGACCGGACCGACCGGACCGGATGGAACCGTACCGTACCGGGCCGTGCAGGACCGGAATTTGTTTCTGAAGAAAAATATGCTAATTGTTTCTAGGCCACGCGGGCGAAGCCGCGGGCAGAAGCTAGTTATTAATATTGCATATATTGGATTTATTCGAATTTTTATTAATCAATTGTATTCATATTGTACTATGTAATTACAAAGTTATTTATTAATTTTCATTATTAGCCTAAAAATCTTTGTTTTTTTTATAAATAGGGAAAAATCACACAGATTCAGCTAGCCTCAAAATAAGTTCGAAACTTGTGTTATGGGATACTAACTCAACGATACTATATTTTATAACAAATACACATCCAAGACCCGAGGCCAATCAGAAAAAGTTCATTTTTCATCATGACCCGAGCGGAATTCGAACCCGGGACCTCCTGGGTGGCGAACTAGCGTGGTAACCATTACGACACGGAGGTCGTCAAAGTTCTGTACCTTGATAACCTCTTTCATTGACCGACTGTACTAAGCACCCAGCATTTGTTTTTCTGTTTGTTGATAAAGAAGCAGGAAACAATAGAAAATAATGGTGCAAACCGAAGATAATTTCTTGCATGGTCTGCAGTAATCCGACCGGCAATATTTACGACGCTGTTTGTAATTAGGCTCCTGCTACGAACATTTTGTACGCCTTTATTATTGTATGCAGCAATTTTCCGATTTTTTGGCACGAAATTCGGATTTGGATAAGAATTATATCACAATGAAAATACAACAGTAAAAATTTATGTGTTATTATTGTACCGTGTCCGCTTCAACTGAGTTGACGAAATTCGTAGAAGTGTACAAATAGTGTTGTTTTGCATAAATAAATTTACTCTATACTTAAACCACCACAATTGCGTAAACAAAAGCAAAATGGCCACTGGTAAAATTCTAAAATAATCGATATATGTATTCATGTTTGTCACTCAAAAACGGCCTCACGGAATTACTTGATATTTGGGTATAGTTTTTATCTCGAAAATCAAACCTCGAACAGGATGCACCTAGATAGATTGATAAATCATTTATTCATATCACTGAAACACGCATAAATAAACAGAAAGTTGCCAAAAAATGCAACAAAATTGCAGTTGAAATTTCGTATCGCACACAAAGAGGCACCAGTGCATTATTTGCTCGGCGAGCAAGTAATTTGTATAAATATTTTGAGTAATTGTACTTTAACTATGTATGAAACTATATTCTTTAGTTTTTCCCCGCGGCTTCGCTCGCGTTAATTTTATGACATAGATCTCGTTTGACAACAAAACAACCCGTACCCCCCGCGACTTGTGGCGCCATCTGTTGGCCGATACAGCGCCCTCTATACTATATAAAAATTATTTTCCCATTAGAACGACATACTTTCACGGGATAAAACAACCCCTAACAATATGTATGCAAATTTTCATAATGATCGGCTGCTTAGTTAAGCCGTAAAGGAATAACAAACAAACAAACTAACTTTCTCATTTATAATATTAGTAAGGTTAAGGATTACGGTAGATTACAAATCGGATATTCCACTTATTATTGTGGGTGGAATCGTTGCATGTAGGATAATAGCGATCTTGCAAATTGCCACGTAACAAGACCACTTTTATACCACTCAACCTGTATTCATAGTTATGAGATAACAAGGAACGTGTTATTAGCACGTCTCTACGTATTATTTCATTTTGAGAACATCCTAAACTATCAACACTAGCATTTGGAAATTGTCAAAACCAAAGTCAAATATTTTTATTCAAATTGGCCTAAAATCTATATCTATACTAATATTATAAAGAGGAAAGATTTGATTGTTTGTTTGTTTGCATTGAATAGGCTCTAGACCAATTTCAAAAATTCTTTTACCAGTAGAAAGCTATATTGTGTGTGTGTGTGACATAGGCTATACCTTTTCCCGAAATTCAATGTGGTTCCATGAAATGAAATGAAATGACATTTATTGTAAGATTAAAAAACGCTTTATTTAAAGAGCTATACAGTGATAAATCAACTAATATTTAGTGATATCGAAGGTTGGGACCAAAGTTCAACCTTTCACAGAGACCAACATTTCACATTGTCCTTTCGTTATTCATATGTTATGTATAAACTTATGTATGACTTAAATATCATAATCGCAAAGGAATGACAATTCCCCAAGATTGTTGAACATAATAAGTAAAACGGAATATTTTATAATGAGCGAGTTCCACCCACGACACTCGGCGTCCCGTGTCATGCAAAATTCACATTCGCACCTTATGAGATCAAAATTTACATTTTAAGTCGCCATGTTGCAAGGAATACTACTAAAGCTGCAGAGTTTGGCACATTTATGTTACATTACAGCACGTTGGCATTGTAAAATGCGGTGTGCAGTTATTTTTATAAAAGTCTTGTAGAGTTTTATGTACCGCGGGCAAACATTTTATGTTATGGTTGTGTTTGTCTCGAGTTTGGGTGTTTTATATGTGTTATAGGTATATTTACAAATATATATCCGTTATTTATTACCTAATAACACATGCAGGCTAACATTAGCTTACTTTGGGACCAGGTGGTGCTGTGTCAATTGTATAGAATTCATTTATTTATATATTATTTATTTTGTGTTCTTCCTGCAATTAGAGTCAAATGAGGGTTTTTAGATGGACTTTATGTGGCCTAAATGGTTCCTAACTTGACTTAACAGATGACATGACAGGGAATGTTTTGTGATCATTATTTACATAAACAAATAAGATACAAAGTGTCCAAACTCCACATATTGCGTGGTTTATGCTGTTATAAAATATTGTAAAGCTGTGTATTTTGTTCGCCGTCCTAGTCTTTGACCCAAAGCTTTGACGAATGAGCTTTTTGTAAACACTTTGACGACGTTATTCTAGAAATATTTATGATAATTTCTCACGAGAAACGGATCCTTTTATGTTTAAAAACTACATAACATTATTATTAGCTCGAACTACCTACTCACGTTAGTTCAAACATACGCTTTAACATGTTGTGAGCGCTAGTTCCTGGCCTTACAATAAGTTAGTTGTAAAGCTGTTTTGTGCATAAATGAAAAAATAAAATAAATAAGTTATTTTTTTTTATTTCTTAGTAAAAAAAAAATCTCCCTCCAATTCCAAAAAAGATTCAGCCCAGACAATATTTTGTTTCTTTATCCGGGACAAAAAATAAAATGTATGATATCGAAATATTTTTTAAGAAAAAACTCACCTCCCTGTTCCCTAGGTGATTTCAAATCAGTTCATATCAGTGTTTTTTTTTTTAAACAATATATTTTTTCACTACATCCATCAGTCAAAATTTTTTATTTAAATAATACGCGTATCATGTCATTTATATAAGGGATCTAAACAATGTAAGGTGAGCAATGTCCCCTGTGTCCGTCCGTGTATTCCCTATGTCTATAAACATTTGCATAGAGGCGGCCACTCGTCGAGAGAAGCCCAATTTTCTACGTGAACGAATTTCTTTTTGATGTTTATAAAGCAAAACCATTTTATACCCCTCGGGATCTCATTAAAAACTTTGTTATTTCTAATGGACAACGTTTGCTGTATTCGGCACATTAAATCAAACAGAAAACACTCCATACAGAAATTCGTTACTTTAAAGTTGCCATGATAAGATGGTTTCAATAATAAGGCCGCCTTGTTGCTTACACTAGTCCGTAACTTTTACTGTTTCTTTCATACCACTGCTGTTTACTATATCACCATTATACTTGATACAAAACCTCCAAATAATCGTCTGATTTTAAATACCCTACTAATATTATAAAGGTGAAAGTTTGTATGTATTTTATTACCTCTTCACGGTCAAATGTCTCGACCAATTTTTATATTTGGTATGTATGTAGCTGATATCTTAGATATAGGTTACTTTTTATTCCAAAAAATATGCGATTCCCGTAGGATTTGGTCAAAAACTGATATACATGGCGCTGCTGTGGATAAAATTAAACGCGGGTAACACCACGTGCAGCAGCTTGTAAGTTATATGATATAAACATGAATCGATCACAATTCACTATATCACGACATTATATTACCAAAATAAGGCATGACCAACTATTACACACACTATCATGAGTTTCACTGGATTTTTTTATACCACTAAGATGGCAAACAAGCATAGGGCCCGCAGTCACCTTAGCCTATTGACGCTTGCAATACCGGCGGTGTCATTGCCGCGTTGCCTACCCTAAATCTAGTGCCGAGTATAGTAAAACGGAATATACGACATATCCTCTTTGTGTCTGTACTTCCGAGTATATTTTTACTATTATGCTGATACAGCTATAAAATTTATCGACTAAACACTTATCTACGTCGGAATGGAAGTGGTGGAAAATACACAAATATTTGTACATTCGTGGGAACCGAATTCGTAACGAAAACGTAACGCAAACACTTTGACGTCGCCATGTTTGTTCAGCAAAGTGGACTTTAGATTCGACTTGTGCAATCATTCGGGTTTACCTCACAAATGTTTACGTGAAATTATCTTGTTTTAAAATCGATGATGTAATACTGAAATAAGTGAATAAGAAATATTATTTATTTATTTCAGTGAGAATTTAGAAAAATCCTTATCGGATGCCTACGTCATAAAAGGATACCCTCCCAAGTTTCAGGTCTCCACTATCAGCGGTTTAAGCTGTGCGTTCTGATCCGTTGTTCTGTCTTAGGAGTTGAGACAAGTATACATTAAAAATAAAAATAGACTGATAAATAAAACGATATACAAGTGTGAAATTGATTTAAAAGTACCACTTTTTTTTATCAGTTTTTAAGACATTTAATTCAATAGCTTTCTTTTTCAGTAACGGAGCAAGCAACAATCTACGAGATGCTAAGATTCCGTAGCACGCAGGCAAAATCTAGCTATTAATTTATCCTATCCTAATATTGTATGTAAAATAACAAAAGTCGCTCTTTTTGAATGGCTATCTTTTTCAGTGGCGTAGCAAGCAATGATCTACGAGATGCTACGAATCCGTAGCACACAGGCAAAATCTAGTTAGTAATAAAAATATCCTATCCTAATATTGTGTGTAAAAGAACAAAAGTCGCTCTTTTATTTGAATGGCTATCTTTTTCAGTGGCGTAGCAAGCAATGATCTACGAAATGCTACGAATCCGTAGCACACGCGTTCACTTAATCAATGAATATAAAAAAAACTTTAAGAGAATGTTTCCCTATTATTCAGCTCCCGAAGTAGACAGTCAACCAATTAAAGAAATGGTGAGGGTAGAGAAATAAGAACAAAAAAAAAATATGCTTACAATATTTTATAATGAGCCAGTTCCACACACGACACTCGGCGGCCCGTGTAATGCAAAATTCCCATTAGCACCTTATTTTTCTTGAATTAACTTCTTAAAATCAATCAATTTGGACTAGTTTTTTTTTTCTAAGAGAGTACAGTTCATAGGTAATCATTGCGGACTTTGTAATTGGTTACTTCAGAAAAAATCATTTCTTGGAAACGGATGAGAACCGTTTTTTTTTCCTGGCGGGTATGGGTAGGTACAAAAATCAACTTTCCAAAAATAAAATTTATATCCATCAGGCTTGACCACCCTTGGTTATGAAGCCTTGTAATTACATGCCTTAGTACAAGAATACTATTGATAAATAAAAATTCGAGTAAATTCCTTCACGAAATAGAAAACTTGAGTCATATTTACGGTTTTGCTCAACTCTTTCATTGGTTGACTGAACACAAAGTTTTCTTCTAATCCATGAGAACGGTAACATTTTATTTCCGCGACTCTACGAGCGCCTACGTACACTACAAGCTACGTCTATTCGTAGACCAATTTCATGCTAATGCATAAACTATACTAGACTGTTGAAAACATTTTGCATAATGTAATACTACTATAGTTTCCTAATCTGTGATTACTTTCGTGTTATTCACGTGATTCGCTGATTAATGGTACCAGAGGTTTCAAGTAGTAGACGAAATTCTTAAATATAATTCTTAAAATCCGTAGAAAAATATTCTATATCTAAACAATACATTACTTTGACGACCTCCGTGGCGTAATGGTTACCACGCCAGACCGCCACCCAGGAGGTCCCGGGTTCGATCCCTGGTCGGGTCATGATGAAAAACGAACTTTTTCTGATTGGCCTCGGGTCTTGGATGTTTATCTATATATGTATTTGTTATAAAATAAAATAACGTTGAGTTAGTATCCCATAACACAAGTTTCGAGCTTACTTTGGGACTAGCTCAATCTGTATGAATCGTCCCTATATATTTATTTATTTATTTATTACTAAAAAAATATCCAACAAAAAAATGTGTTTGATAGAGATTTTAAGTGAGGTTCCATTTTGCCAATTTAAGTTTTATGGTTTTGACAGAGTCCGTTCAAAATAAATTGGTAGCAATTTACGATGCGGAACATATGAGAAAATTGGTGAGACACACAATTAATTATAGTTTTAGGAATGTGAGTATTTATTTACCATAATAATTTTAATAAAAAAAAGCTTGTATAGCATTAAAATTATAACTAAATCTAACTGTAAATTAGTCATAATCCGCACCACAACACTTAATTAATATAATTGAAACGACTTTCTAAAAATCAAACTTTAAACGTGTAAAAAGATATGCTTTACGTAAATTAAATTGGGTGATTAAAGTAAAACGAAACCATTTTGAATTTTCAACGCCCAACAACGAGACAAAGTGATCCTCAGGACAACAATGACAGAGATAAGATTTCCAACAAGAATCCATAATTCAGCTTAATCACCGCACCGACCATTTTCATTTTGATAGTCTCGAATATTTCACGACAGCCTTCGCACTGTATACTACGACATACGTCCTTTACTGATTGAAATTATAAATTTTTTGATTTTTTGCCGTGGTCTTTCAACCGCCAGACACCAGGGAATATTGTTTACGGGGTGACCTTGACGCCCGGGGTTCGTTAGCTCACCTAAGTAGCCGCACATGGTCGGGGGTGGCCGGGCTCTAGTGAGCGCGCGGCCATCGCTGAGTTCACGCTGGTTGCATCCCACCCACTACACGGCACTCATATCAGGTCGGGCTCCGATAGACAAGCGGGCGGCGTGCGCTCGTCTCGGCTCCCTTTCATTCACTGAAAGCCCCGGGCGAGTGGTATGGATTGCGCACGCTCGGACATGCGTTGAGGACCTCACTGGCTCCCTCTGTTTTGGACCACGCATCCTGCCGGGTTGGGCGTGCAGAACTCAATCAGAGGTCACGGGGTCGTGTGGAGACTTGCCGAGTGCTTAAACATCAACGTGACCAATTTTAATTGAATCCATTACAAATTTTTATTATGTATTCGTATCAATCAAAATAAATAACAGTTTTAAAAAAATAAAAATACTGTGAGTATGTGGCAGCTTGCCGAAAACGCTAGCAACATTACCTCGCTGAATGGAAGATTGAATCCATTATAATAACATGATTTTGTAATATTGGTAAGATAAATTTATGAACTGGATCTCACAAGAATTTAAGGATTTTTGAATACCGTAGGAAATCCAAGTTTTTAAAAGTGGCTCTCAGAGTTAAGTGTATGTATCTGAGAGGGGATCGAACCCGCGCCCTCTAGTGCGAAGGTAGTCACAACCAACGCGCCAAAAAAAATAAAAATAAGTACTTATAAAATAACAAAAAATGAAAAATAAGGCGGTTCTAAATGATTTTTGACAGCTCGGTGGCGCGGTGGTGTTGGTAGTGACTTATACCCATGCTTATACCATACCTTCAGTACCAGAAAGCGCGGTTCGATTCCCGCTCGGGTATAAAATGTTATAAACAGATAAAAACTCTTCTTCTTCAGCCTGTTGTTGCCACCCAATGCTGAGTGTAGGCTTCTTGCATTGCACGCCAGTCTTTACGGTCTTGAGCTTTCCTCATCCATAAATTCCCCGCGACATTAGCGATGTCATCGGACCATCGCATCGGTTATCTGCCCACGTTCCTACGACCAATCTCTCGTCGTGTGTTCGGCATATGTGTACTACCCATTTCCACTTTCTTCGGGTTATGATTTTGGCTATGTCGGTGAGTTTTGTTCTTCTTCGGATATCTGTATTTCTTACTTTATCACGAAGAGAAATACCTAACATAGCCCGTTCCATTGCTCTTTGGGTGACCTGCAACTTGTGGATGACTTGTTGCGTGAGCGTCCATGTTTCGGACGCATACACCAGAACTGGAAGGACACATTGTTCAAAGGCTCTGCGCTTGAGGTTCATGGGTATGTCTCCCTTAAACACGCCGGATAGCTTGCCGAACGCTGCCCAACCGAGTTAGATGCGGCGTTAGATCTCCTTATCCTGGCCATACTTTTTCAGGCTCAATCTCTGTCCAATAGACATACTCCTCAACGACTTCCGAGGTCTGCCCATGCATCGTGATGTTTGAGGTGTTAGCATCCATGGCTGTAGGTGTTAGTATCTTGGTTTTTGCCATGTTCCTGAACTATAACTTTTAGGTCTTCCAAGCTTTCGGCAAAAAGAACGATGTCATCTGCAAAGCGAAGATGGGCTAGGCGTTTACCATTGATGTTGATGCCTTTGCCTGACCAGTTCAGCAGCCTAAATATATCCTCCAAACATGACGTGAACAGCTTTTCGTAATCTATGAAGGCGCATACTATGAGACGATTGTATTCTGTACACTTCTCAATTAGTTGGCGAATAGTGTGGATGTGGTCAATCGTTGAGAAAACCTCCTCTAAACCCTGCTTGTTCTACCAGTTGAGCCAAGTCTAGTCTATTGGCAAGACGCAAAGTTAACACCTTCGTGAAGAGCTTGTAGATGTCGCTCAATAGGGAAATAGGCGGATAGTTAGACAGTTTGGTAGAGTCTCCCTTTTTATGAATTAAGATCACTATCGCATTTCTCCATGCTTCCGGTGTTACACCCTCAAAAAGAACTTTATTAAACAGTTTCTGCAGTTGTTTTAACACGGGTTTTCCTCCTAGTTGCAGGTTTTCGTAAGTGATCCCATCTTCACCTGAGGACTTTCCCACTTTCATTTCCTTGATTTCATATAAGCTAATCTCTGGAAGGTCTACAGTGTTATGTTTTTTGAGCGGGGCCCGACAGTCTTGATGTCCAATACTTGTTTCTCGTTGCCGAGAGCTGTACAAGTTACTGTAGAAATCCTCAACTATTTTCAGTAACTTGGTTCGGTCAGTTGTTATTATATCCCCTTCATTTGGGCTTAGCTTGTGAATTTGTGCGTTCCCCTTTTTACGATGCCTTCTAAAAACCTTCGGTCGCTTGTGCTGTTCAATTGTATACAGAATCACCTTGTGCTTTCTTTATCTTAACGATTTTCGAAAAAGGTGTCTAATTTGGTTGTTTCGAGAGATATGAGTTTGGTTTGGTGTTGCTACAATAAAATTGTTATACGTTTGGCCACTTACGTTCGATAAAAACTTAGTCAATCAAAATACCTATAAAGATAGTAGTATACTTAGAAATCAAATTAATTAAATAACAATTTTTTTTTAGAGTGGTATGGCTAACTACTAGTACAGTAGTATAATGACTCGTAAAATGGCTGGCTCGACTTGAGCAGCACCACCCTCTCACAGAATATCGACGTGAAAATAGCGGTGATACGGCGCTGTATTTCGTGCCATCGTACGCTGGCCATGGACGTCCACAACTATAGGTTCTCTTACTCATCAGTAAGAGAACCTATAGTTGTATAGGTTCTCTTACTCATCAGTAAGAGAACCTATAGTTGTGGACGTCCATGGCCAGCGGTGATTGCTTACCATCGAGTGACCCGTTAGTTCGTTCGTCCTCCTCTATCATAAAAAAAACTAAGCAAAGCTTATACTGATGGTAGTAGTTTTCAAGTAGGTACTGAAACTACAGGATGGATTATATTAATTAATTATATTAAAAAAAATAATTAAATAAGTATGTAAAATAGGTAGGTACAGTCAGGTACAAGTAGATCTTTAGGCATTGTCCTAATAGGACGAGAATCCGCGATCATCGCGCGAGTAAGCGATGCGACCATCGCGTGTTCATATGCGTGCGCCTAAGCGTCGCGCGATTGTCAGTTAGGACACCTATTCGAGTTCAATATGTTTGATCGCGAGTTCGTACGAGTAAAAATTCGCGCGAACCAACGATGATCGCGCATTCACGTCCTATTAGGACAATACCTTACCACAGATGCCTTACACTTGCAATACAATTTTGGCTCTTATTACATAGCACCTAAATGGTACAAAGTCCTATATGTAAAGGCCTAAAGGGCTCTTTGTGCGGACATACCTCGCTTTAAAATTTTAAGGCACGTTTGGTGCGCTTTGACATCGACAACTACAAAGCGGTTCAGCAAAGTTCGGCGTTTGGTGCCAGTGGCACGAGTTGAGGTGCATCAAAACGGGTGCAGGGACACAGACTCCCTCTATACATTGTTATTTACTCTAAGCTTCTCATAATAATTCTGAAATTCAGTTATGTAACTTACCATGAAGTTTTTAATTTTTTTTTTTACAGCCTCTGAATCAAGACGATAGCAAAATTTATCTTCAGAAAAGGTTTGAAGTCAGTGATCTGTTATTTACTATAGATTCGTAATGTTTGACACATACCCGCTGCCACGTCGACTGAGGCCACAGCCTTAGTTGAATTTCTTCCGACTTAGTCGTAGTTTGACGTTCAGTGAATGCGTATCTCACAATAATATCACAAAAATGGTTAAATGCACTGTTAAAACATGTATGTCGTGATCCCAAACTAATAACAAAGCAAGTGGTATCACTTTTCACAAATAAGAATGCTTAATTATGTTAAAATTATACCAAAATAGTATTAAAATCGAAATTAATATATTACGCATTGTTTTTGCCAACAGTGTTGCCAGTAAAAACGATTTTAAGTTTCCCAAATGTTAGGAGTTTAGTCAATGACGAACTCATACGCCTTTATGTATCATTATTAGTAACACAGTAGAAGTAAACCTACAACCAGGCTCAAACTAGAATTAATTATTTACTTAGAATTGATTGATACTAAAATCAATCGCTAGTGCTACGCACGTCAAGACAAGAAAAAACAAATCATTTTCCTCTTTTTGATATGGCTTTTAACTGACATTTGACATAATGATATTATTACTATGACAGTGAAGTAACAATTTCATCTTTTTCATTGTGGTAACGGTGTTTAATGAGGTTAAAAACTCAAAGCTCATCGTAGGTGGCGTCACTGTTGACTGTTCCAAGACCCGCCATATTGGTTCATTGTTTAAGTTTGATGTGAGAGTAATTGCTAAAAATCATAGAAATGTAAGCGACCTGGAGTGTAATTACGATTGAAGGAGGAACTGCGGAAACGGAAAGCCAAGACCACTAGCAAAAAAGCCTTATAAATCGAAAGGTAAATAATTTACAGGCATTATTGTGAATTGTAGGTTTTGCTGTGTTCTTTTTATTTATTTCAATTTCTTTTTGTAGACTGGAGGCGTACGATGGAAATTACCTCATCGAAGTTGAAGACGAACTTGAGGATGATATTCCTGAAATTTCTACCATGGATAAGTTCAGAGATATTAATTCCAGCAATAATCTTCCACCACTCTATAAACTACACATTCAAGAGTTTGCAGACAGGTAACAAACCATACATTCATGATTTCCTTATTGTTCCTTGTTATTTTAATGTTTCAGATAGAATTAGACATTTAATGACATACATGTTGTTTCAGATTTCAAGCAACACTGAACGGGAGATACACTACTGTATGAAAGTAGAAGCTTAATAACCGTGAGAGTTGCCTTTGAGGAAAGTTATATTTATTTCCATGCGCAATGCAAAGCCCAAATGAAGAAGCTTCTTTAAATATCATTCTGTTAAAAATGGATAATAGTGGCATGATAGTGGAGTCACTGCGAATGTGCAACTGGAAAAGGAGTAGAAGCACACTGTAAGCATGTTTTTACAGTTCTCCATGGCATAGAAGATATAGTGCCTACTAAAACTATAATTTTGTACAAAATGTGCACAGAACAATTGATGACATTTAAAAAACCGAATAAAGTATTCTATAATTCCCCGATGCAATACCGTTTTACCAGGAAAATATAATGGACAATTATGAAGGATATGTCAAAATCCTAGCAGTTTCTCCTGTTCTACTAGTAGTAAAATGGCTTATCTCCAAGTAATCAAAGCTGCCAATCCATATGCTATTGAAATGGACCATGATTACTTGGAAATATTTTCTTATACTTATGAGTATTACCTTTGTAAAGTTTTTGTTAAACCTATTTTTAAACCACTACTTTTAACAAATATCTGTATAAAAATTATGATTTTTGATTATGACAGTGTAATAAAACAAAATTAATACCTATTAAATAGTTTTATTTTCTTATACCTATGAGTATTACATAATACACTCTAAAATTACAGCATATATGACACAAAACATGTTTTTGAAGTTATTTTGAGTTTGGACCCCGCTAGACCCAGGAGGATCAGTAAAAGAAGTTTCATTAGCATCACATTCATTTTGAGTTTGGATCCGGTTAGGTCCTGGAATTGAATCACCACGAGACGTTTCAATACACCGTTTCATGCAACTTCTTTTTAGCAATCGATCTTGTGCTAGTAGGTTAACAGATTTGATTTAATATAGAGGGCACAGCACTTTTCTTTAATGTTCGGTATAAATTTTCATTGTCTGTTAATTACTTTTAATATTATAATCTTCAGATCTAAATTGGGCAGCACATAACCTCGACCATTTACTGGATTTCCAATTTTTCCTTCGAAGAGCCTTTTCCCACAGTTTTCTTCGTTTTATTTCTTTGGAAAATAAATAGATTGGAACATTTTTACAATCGATAGCTGCACAATGAGTCATATTTCGGAATTATTTAGAAAACAAATATGATGTTTACAAAAATAGTATGGAAAATGACAGCTAGCTGTCAAATGTTTGGAACAGTCAACAAAGCGACATCTGAAGTGAGCAAAAGGCAGTTTTTAACCTCATTTAAATTGTTTCTGCAATTATCAAATGTTCGATTGAGTACAATAGTTTTTTTTGTTTTATGTTGTATTTTATTCAAATTATTTAAATTTATTATTTTATTTTATTTAAATTTCATTTTCATTTCTTAACAATAAAAAAAACTACTGAAGACTTGGCTGTATGGGCATAGTTCCCTTTGCCTACCCAGAATGGGTGAAGAAAACAAAAAAAAATCTCTGCTAAAAGTTAGTAGTAGCACAGAATAGATAATAGTAGTAGGTCTGCATCGGTTAGATTCATCAATGACTAAAAAATGGAAACTTCTCCATTCCGCCATGATTCATTCTTGAAATATAATATATATGTACCAATATTTACGCATCTATATATTTATTTCTTCCTATCTTTAATTCTTCTGTCACCTAAGAAACAATAATATGGTATAAAAACTTTAAAAAAAAAAAAAGACTCATAACATTCATTCAATGGGAAAATTATTCATGAGCTGGCAACTCTGACCATTTTTCTGGGAGTAATGCTTTTGTCTCATTTTGACATAATTAGTTTGACTCTAGAAAAAAAGAGACAAACATATTTTACTTTGGCATATGCTCGGAATATGTATCGGTTTCAAAGCTACGTCTTTAACACTCTAAAGTGGTTGCGGCTTTTTACGAATGCTTTGTATGACGTTACTTCTCTTGTCATAAAATATATAAAATCTCATTGTTTGAAGTCATCACGATAATGCACATAGTTCCTGATGATAACTTCAATCACTAAGCTCTTCATTTTTATAACTCAGTTTGTAGGTTTCAAAATCATTCATGACATTTGTAAGTAGTGCACGCACAATGCGTAAACTGGAATGTAGCAAAATAAATGTTGCCATTATTGTACAAACAAACAAAGTCTTCGCGGTTCGCGGTTTTCCTAAATTAACACGGACACTACAAAATAAGGTCATTATTTTGTTTATTGATGATCATGCTATTTTAATTATTATATTAATTTATGTCCTTGTTGTTAAATAACGAAGAAAAGTATTTCCTCACCTTATTTCGAAGTATTTTACGCCTTTTCTACTGGCAACATTGTTTAGTAAGTTCTTTTATTTCGGTTCTTTGCCGTGTCGTTTCGGGTATGTTGTTAAATCCTTAAAAATCTTGTAATTGTGCCATATTATATTCCTAAAATCAACGAAGTGTTAATCTCTATTATATT
Organism: Endotricha flammealis; assembly: GCA_905163395.2. Lineage (NCBI taxonomy): Eukaryota > Metazoa > Arthropoda > Insecta > Lepidoptera > Pyralidae > Endotricha > Endotricha flammealis. The sequence continues at coordinate 1,600,071 of LR990863.1, read as the reverse complement.
ACTTACTACAAATCATGATTATTTTTGAGTTCCGAGTTATTAGTGTACATAATTTCAGCCCGGCCAGTTTGACGTTTAGCATGCACAGTGAGACAGTAACCTAAACATTTTGAGTTGTTAAAATAAATTGTGGTGTTTTGGCATTTCAGCGAAGATCGTCAATATGAAATACAACAAGCTCGTCACATCCTCGCGGAGGAAAAACAGGAAGAGGCATTTCAGTGCCCCTTCACACATCAGACGGGTACTCATGTCAGCTCCTCTTTCAAAGGAACTTAGGCAGAAATTCAACGTTAAATCTATGCCAATCCGTAAAGACGACGAAGTTCAGGTAAATAATAATGTACAATATTCATTTAATACTATAAATAACAAGTTGTTGTTATAGGTTATGTTATTGACTGAAAACATTCTAACATGTGATTGCAATATAAAATGATGAAGAATAAACCATTCACAGACGCCTGACGATTGTTTGCTTGTAACAGACGACCCGAAGGTTTTCTTCGGTTAGTTTGGAACGAGTTAACTAGTCAGGACCATGGTTAAGAAATTGGCTCTGATTATTTTGCATCACTAAACCTAAATAATACGTTTCACTACAAAAGTTAGAAATCAGTCAAACCCTAAGGCGACTCTAACCAGTCATTTGAGTCACGAATGTAGTATTAGAGAATGATTTTTTTTATATAAAAAAAAGTTATGGCCCTTGTAATAATGTACCATTTCTATACATGTTGTGGAGTAACAAATAAAATATAATTTCAGTGATAGAATAAAGGAATGTGTTATTAAAACAAGAGCTGGTGTTTTGAACTATACAATGCAAGGATCAAAATGAAACAACTATTGTGTGTTTAGACCATGAACTGTGTTAGAAAGATAAAAATACTAAGTAGTATAATTATGTGGAAAAAATACCTCCATTTTATGGACTCCTCTCATAGCATTACAAGTCTCTCTTCAATACACTGCTCTACTTGTATGTTAGCAAAGCTAATAACTATTATAAAACAAAAATTCCATACAAAAATAGTATAGAAATCCTTAAATTACAAGTATTTTCTTTTCATAGTTCTAAGATAACATGAGGTAATTCGAGACAACCTTATGAGGAATCATGAGATAATACTCGTACAAAGTTCGTTAAGAGGATATTCGACGAAAACTAAATAACTCATCAATCAACATCATCAAGTAATGTTTGTGATTTCAGGTTGTACGCGGTCACTACAAAGGCCAGCAAGTTGGCAAAGTAGTACAAGTTTACCGCAAGAAGTTTGTCGTTTACATTGAGAGGATTCAGCGTGAGAAGGCTAATGGCGCCAGTGTGTATGTTGGCATCCACCCTTCAAAGGTTTGTTACAAAATTTTACTGTAATATCAATATAATATTAAACTTTAATTATTTCAAAAAGAACAGGAACAACCAGCTGGTATTTTAGTGTGGGGCTTATATTATGTAACTAGCTGTGCCCGCGGCTTCGCCCGCGTGGAATTGGACTTGTGACTTTGTGACTAATTAAATCGTATAGACGGATTTAACAGTCTCCTATTACTGTAGTCTTCACCGAGACGTCAGTGTTCTTCATTGCTCATTGTCTATTTGCTCGCCGCTGTTTGGATACCTACTGTGTACAAAATCCTGTTGTTTTATTATTTTAATAGCTGTTACCCGCGGCTCCGCCCGCGTGATCAAGCGAAAATGCCAATAATTTCGTTCCCGTGGGAATTAAAAAAAACCCCAACTTTATCCTTGTCAACATCATAAAGGGAACCTCTATACAAAATTTCAGCTTTCTAGGTTGAGCGCCTGCGAAAATACACTTGCAGTCCTATTACTCCCTTTGGCTAAACTATAGAATATGACCCGTCGAGTTCGATGCCCCTGATTTTTTTGCAATTAGATAACAGTATCTAGAGTCACTGTGCGAAGTTTCAAGTTACGGAACAATATAGTTTTTTTGAAAAAAAAATAAATAAAATTGTATTATTTTCGAGTATTATGGAGGTGTCAGACGTGTTTTGACAGCTATAGATTACGTTCACTGGCATTATCAAACGTTTTGTTACACATGTTGATTTCCTTCATACACATTTTTTAATTTTTTTATTATTATTTTGACCCAATTTACTTAAAAATAAATTATACTTTAATTATTACTTTAAATACGCTAATTCATTTATTAAAATATGCTAAATTATTTATTGTAACATCACTTTTGATTTTAACAAATTATAAAATGTGACATAACAAAACGCAAGTACGGCCGCCATATTGTTGCGTCACTTGTGTCAGTCAATTTGATTTTAGATGAATGGGATATGGTGGGTTAGGTTAGGGTTAGCTTGTGATCATAACACCGCCGAGCGAGCGAAGCGAGCGAGGCGCGACTCTTTCGGTAGTCAACTTGGAAATCCTTCCAATTGATGAAATAGTCACTTTTAGTACAGTCATAACCTCAAACTTCAACCTTGAATATCTCGAAAACTATACATATTCGCAATACCCCGCCGCCGGAGGTGGTATTGGGGAGTAGCCCCCCCCCCTCATCACCTGTAAAATCGACGGTCCATAATGTATATGGGCCAGAAAAGTCACTTTTAGTACAGTCATAACCTCAAACTTCAACCTTGAATATCTCGAAAACTATGCATTTGCTCACGGGGGGAGTGGTATTGGGGGGAAGCCCCATCCTCCCCCTCCCCCCTCCCCCCCCTCCCACCTTAAAATTCGACGGGTCATATTCTATATTTTTACCCTCCCTTTCCCGTGAGAATTAAAAAAAATCCTTTCTTAGTGAGCACCTATGCCCGAAAAGGAACCCCCATGCAAAATTTGAGACTCCTGGCACGTAGTTTTGGAGATGTCGTGATGAATCAGTCAGTGATTTTCTCTTTTATATACTAACTTTGCATCCTCGTTTTACAGCCCTTACTGGATGATTTTTGGGAAAAATATTTTACTCATGTTTCATGCCTTTCAATAAAGAACCTTCATGCTGAATTTCATTCGAATAACTTCAAAAACGGCTAGTTTCATACTAACTTTGCGCCCCGTTTAACCCCCTAAGGGATGAATTTTGAAAAAAAAATTTACTCGTGTTTCATGCCTTTCAGCAAAGAACCTTCATGTTGAATTTCATTCGAATAACTTCAAAAACGGCTAAGTTTCATACTAACTTTGCACCCCCGTTTAACCCCCTAACCTAAGGGATGATTTTTGAGAAAAATATTTTACTCGTGTTTCATGTCTTTCAATAAAGAACCTTCATGCTGAATTTCATTCGAATAACTTCAAAAACGGCTAAGTTTCATACTAACTTTGCACCCCCGTTTAACCTCCTAAGGGATGATTTTTGAGAAAATATTTTACTCGTGTTTCATACCTTTCAATAAAGAACCTTCATGCTGAATTTCATTCGAATAACTAAAAAAACGGCAAAGTTTCATACTAAATTTGCACCCCCGTTTAACCCCCTAAGGGATGATTTTTGAGAAAAATATTTTACTCGTGTTTCATGCCTTTCAATAAAAACCTCTATGCTGGAATTTCATTCGAATAACTTTAAAAACGGCAAAGTTTCATACTAACTTTGCACCCCCGTTTAACCCCATAGGGGATGTTTTTTGAGAAAAATATTTTACTCGTGTTTCATGCCTTTCAATAAAGAACCTTCATGCTGAATTTCATTCGAATAACTTCAAAAACGGCAAAATTTCATACTATCTTTGCACCCCCGTTTAACCCCCTAAGGGCTGAATTTTGAAAAAAATATTTTACTCATGTTTCATGCTTTTCAGTAAAGAACCTTCATGCTGAATTTCATTCAAATAACTTCAAAAACGGCAAAGTTTCATACTAATGAAACTTTGCCGTTTTTGAAGTTATTCGAATGAAATTCAGCATGAAGGTTCTTTAGGCGATACGAAGTTCGCCGGGTCAGCTAGTATTATATAAAAGCATTCTTTGCACCCCCGTTTAACCCCCTAAGGGATGATTTTTGAGAAAAATATTTTACTCGTGTTTCATGCCTTTCAATAAAGAACCTTCATGCTGAATTTCATTCGAATAACTTCAAAAACGGCAAAGTTTCATACTATTTTTGCACCCCCGTTTAACCCCCCCCCCCTAAGGGATGAATTTTGAAAAAAATATTTTGTTCATGTTTCATGCTTTTCAGTAAAGTACCTTAATGCTGAATTTCATTTGAATAATTTTAAAAACGGCAAAGTTTCATACTAACTTTGCGGCCCCGTTTAACCCCATAGGGGATGTTTTTGGAAAAAATATTTTACTCGTGTTTCATGCCTTTCAATAAAGAACCTTCATGCTGTATTTCATTCGAATAACTTCAAAAACGGCAAAGTTTCATACTATCTTTGCACCCCCATTTAACCCCCTAAGGGATGAATTTTGAAAAAAATATTTTACTCATGTTTCATGCTTTTCAGTAAAGAACCTTCATGCTGAATTTCATTCGAATAACTTCAAAAACGGCAAAGTTTCATACTAACTTTGCACCCCCGTTTTACCCCCTTAGGGGATGAATTTCCAAAAATCCTTTCTTAGTGAGCACCTACGCCCCAAAAGGAACCCCCATGCAAAATTTGAGACTCCTGGCACTTGTGGTTTCGGAGATTTCGTGATGAATCAGTCAGTGATTTCCTCTTTTATATATATAGATGACCTTATCATTAATACTGTGTTCAATGAAGTCTTTGGTACCTAATTAATATCTTTACATATTTTAAAATAAAGTCTTAGAACTGTTAAACTTTGTTTCTGAAATGATAGTAGTTTATAAAGTGGATTAATTACACAAATCGTTTATTATTGTATGTACTCTCTGACAAGAGAATGTGTTTATAAAAGCCTATTTTATGAATAAAAGTTTTGAATCTTAGACTAGGTACTCAATGATTCTAATGCAGTTTTTATCAATAGATAGAAGTGATTCAAGAGCAAGGTTTTTATGTATAAGGATTTTAAACCCACTGGACCGATTTTAAAATACTCTTTAACTGTTCGGAGGCTACAGTTTCCATGGTTGATAAAGGCTACATTTTTGATATATCATTTTAATTAAGACTTGAGTGAAGAAGAGAAATGTAATGACAAAGAAGTGACTACATATTTATGTTGCTGATTAAACTATTTTGAACTTTTTCCAACTCACATAGATTCCACACCACTAATAAATTACACTAAAATGATGATAACCTTTCTCTTAGACCTTGTTTTAGGTCTTATGGATTTTTTCACCATGAGTGAACAATGAAGTTTGATCGGACTTGGCTAATGCTGAGACACTTCCATGGCTCTGATTGATATACCACCATCCACTTAAATATACCTCCTAGTAACACTTTTAAAACGATTTTCTTTTATTTCAGTGTGTTATCGTCAAATTAAAGATGAACAAGGACCGAAAATCCATCCTGGACCGCAGGGCGAAGGGCAGATTGGCGGCCCTTGGCAAGGACAAGGGGAAATACACTGAGGAAACCGCCACCGCTATGGAAACCTCGTGAACTAAATAGATTTTAAGAAAATAAATATTATAAAATGCATTTTGGGTTTTCATTTATCATTAGCCCTTCGCCTTATGATTTAACTATTTTGCTTTATGTGCAGTCAACCAATGAAAGAGAGAAGAGAACGAAAGGTTTTTATGCTAATGTAAGCATTGTTATGAAACTTAGTAATTTTTACATAGTGCATGCATATTAATAATATTGATAAACAAAAATTCGAAAGTACCTTCACTCTATATTTAGCACGTTAGCAGCCCCCCATACAAGCATTCCAAAACGTGATCCTGAGTCAGTGATACTAGTACCCTAGAATAATAATAGGGCCAACCTCCTATCATAGGGTACACGCATGGGTGTAACGCATTCGGAATACTAACGTGTTAGAAAACTTTGCTCATCTATTTCATTGGCTGACTAAAAACGGTACCAAATTTATAAGTGATCCTGTATTGAATATTGAGTATATGCAGGTAAACGGTAATTAAGAAAGCGTACTTACTACATAATAGCGTCAAAGAATATCTGGTAGACAATTTAAATTACTGCCTCTCTTTCAAAGGTGCATGTAGATAACTGCAATGCATTATGTATACCTAGCCTAGTAATCTATATATATAAAAGAGAAAATCACTGACTGATTCATCACGAAATCTCCGAAACTACAAGTACCAGGAGTCTCAAATTTTGCGTGGGGGTTCCTTTTGGGGCATAGGTGCTCACTAAGAAAGGGTTTTTGGAAATTTATCCCCTAAGGGGGTAAAACGGGGGTGCAAAGTTAGTATGAAACTTTGCCGTTTTTGAAGTTATTCAAATGATATTCAGCATGAAGGTTCTTTACTGAAAAGCATGAAACATGAGTAAAATATTTTTCTCAAAAAACATCCCCTATGGGGTTAAACGGGGGCGCAAAGTTAGTATGAAAGTTTGCCGTTTTTAAAGTTATTCAAATGAAATTCAGCATTAAGGTTCTTTATTGAAAGGCATGAAATACGAGTAAAATATTTTTTTCAAAATTCATCCCTTAGGGGGTTAAACGGGGGTGCAAAGATAGTATGAAACTATGCTGTTTTTGAAGTTATTCGAATGAAATTCAGCATGAAGGTTCTTTATTGAAAGGCATGAAACACGAGTAAAAGATTTTTCTCAAAAATCATCCCTTAGGGGGTTAAACGAGGGTGCAAAGTTAATATGAAACTATGCCGTTTTTTAAGTTATTCGAATGAAATTCAGCATGAAGCTTCTTTACTGAAAAGCATGAAACGTAAGTCAAATATTTTTTTCAAAAATCATCCCTTAGGAGTTTAAACGGAGGTGCAAAGATAGTATGAAACTTTGCCGTTTTTGAAGTTATTCGAATGAAATTGAGCATGAAGGTTCTTTATTGAAAGGCATGAAACACAAGTAAAATATTTTTCTCAAAAATCATCCCTTATGGGGTTAAACGAGGGTGCAAAGTTAATATGAAACTTTGCCGTTTTTGAAGTTATTCGAATGAAATTCAGCATGAAGGTTCTTTGTTGAAAGGCATGAAACACGAGTAAAATATTTATGATTTTTATTTATAACTAACCTTCCCGGTAGTTCAGTGGTTAGAGCACTCGGCCGGATATCGAGGGGTCGTGGGTTCGAATCCCACCTGGGGGGAGGAGGTGAAATTTTTCTTTCAAAAAATCAATTCAAGAAATACGAGTAAAATATTTTCTCAAAAATCATCCCTTATGGGGTTAAACGGGGCGCAAAGTTGGTATGAAACCTTGTCGTTTTTGAAGTTATTCCAATGAAATTCAGCATTAAGGTTCTTTACTGAATTCATCCCAGAAACTGACTGATTGGTCAAATCAAATCAAATCAAAATATTTTTATTCAAATAGGCATATTACAAGCACTTTCGAATCGTCACTTTTTTTTCCTGTGACTGACATATCAACGCACAGCCAAAACCGCTGGGTCTAGAGACTCCAAATTTGGTACATAGGTTTCCCATGAAGTCTAGGGGTGATTTTTCAAAACTCACATCCTAAGGGGGTGAAACGGGGGTCCAAAGTTTGTATGAAGAAACTAGATTAGTTAGACCATTTTATTTGAAACTTCGCAGGAATTCTCCTGGCGGTAAATGAGTAAGTACGTGTTTCAGGATTTTTCAAAATTCAACCCCTAGACTAGAGGGATGAAATGTGGTAAACTCTAAACGTGTATTATAGAGTGCGCTCGACCTAGAAAGCTGAAATTTTGTATAGAGGTTCCCTTTATGATGTTGACAAGGATAAAGATGGGATTTTATGAAATTCCCACGGGAAAGGGAGTAATAGCACTGTAAGTGTATTATCGCAGGCCCTCAACCTAGAAAGCTGAAATTTCGTATAGAGGTTCCTTTTATGATGTTGACAAGGATGATAACGGGATTTTTTAATTCCCACGGAAACGGGACAAATAGGACTGCAGGTGTGTTATTGTGGGCGCTAAACCTAGAACTCCTAGATTTTGTATTAAGCTTCCCTTTATAAAGTAGTCAATAAAGATGGGATTTTTTTTAAATTCCCACAGGATTCGGAATAATTTATTAGACTACGCGTGTATTATCGGAAGCGCTTAACCTGAAAAGCTGAATTTTTTTAAAGAGATTGACAAGGATAAAGTCGGGGTTTTTTTTAATTCCCACGGGAACGAAATTATTAACATTTTTGCTTGACCGCGGGTAACAGCTATTAAAATAATAAAACAACAGAATTTTGTACACAGTAGGTAGCCAAACAGCGGCGAGTAAATAGACAATGAGCAATGAAGAACACTGACATCTCGGGGAAAACTACAGTAATAGGAGACTGTTAAATCCGTCTATACTACTTAATTAGTCACAAGTCCAAATCCACGCGGGCGAAGCCGCGGGCACAGCTAGTATAATGTATGTGTCACATGTAATTAAATAAATATGAAAACAAGCAAGCGGACCACCGCAACGGGAGGAAATTGGTTACTTCCGCTACCGCCTTGCCCGCTGCAAGGAAGGGATAAGTAAAAGAAGTTGAGATTCCGGATCTCACTCACAGGACAAAACCCATTGCTGATTCCCGTCGATTTTCTGTGAGAGCGTGGTACTTCCAAGGTTGAACCGGTGAAAAATATGTTCATTTTCATAAATTAACATATTTTTCACCGGTAAAAACTACTGCGATGGTCGAAGTAACAGGATGGTGATTGAAAGAAATCATAATGAAATGAATTCAATGCATTTAATATCAAATGTATGAGAAATTGAGCATTTATTTCTCTAGGCAAAACATTCACACTTTTGTCAGTTATTAAATTCTAATAATATACCTAATAGCTCAGCACAAAAAAAATTAACTTCAATTCTTACGCAAATTAGGCATTTTTATTGATACTTATTTATTACATTATTGATTTATGTTTACAAGGCTTCAGCCGGGTACAGACTGCTGTAATCATCATCTAATCATATCAACCCATAATCATTCCACTGCTGGGATACGGGTCTCCCATCAATCGAAAGCGATTAGAGCGTACTCTGCCACGCTGCTCCAATGCGGATTGGCAGAGGCCGGTGTTTGCAAACCGCCCTAAGGCCACCGACTTTGTTTAACGACTGTCATTCATCGACAACAGCCGGGACCGACGGCTTAACGTTCCCCTTCGAGGCACGGAGAAGCTCGAGATAACGAAACCCATCCAAACGCTGGCTAGGGTCGACGTCGCTTAACTTGCGTTTTCATATTAGAGTGCGACACAGCGACGCCATCGAACTCCTCGACTGCTGTAATGTAATAAAAGAATTTCCCATACATATAATGCTCTGTACGTGCGCGTAGTGTGCACGGTTCGTGCGTACAAGGCGTCCACGCCGTCCACACTATGGGAATTTTGTTTACTTTACAGCAGTCTGTACCCGGCTATATATTCCTTTAACAATATTTTTTGGAATAAATTAAAATAAAGCAAAATTATTAAATGTTAGAATACTCTAGAACTATTATTTATAACAGAACATCAAACGACATGTTGCCACGACCAACGGGTCTATTCTCATAATTAAAAATCGCTAAAATTATCTCAATTTCTAGCACTATCTCGCTCGTTTTATATTTTACTAGCGGACCGCCCCGGCTTCGCACGGGTCTTACTAAGGAACCGAAATTTTTTGAAAATATAAAATAGCCTTCCCAACGGTGAAAGAATTTTTGAAATTGATTCAGTAGTTTCCGAGTTTATTTATTACTAGCTTTCCCCGCGGTTTAATGACTTAAATCTCGTTTGACAACAAAACAATCCATAGCGCGACTTGTGGCGCCATCTGTTAGCCGATACAGCGCCCTCTATAGTAGTAAAATTATTTTCCCATTGGAACGACATACTTTCACGGGATAAAAAGTAGCCTATGTTGGGCTCTGTACCCCTAACAATATGTAAGCAAATTTTCATAATGATCGGCTGCTTAGTCAAGCAGTGAAGGAATAACAAACAAACAAACAAACTCACTTTCTCATTTATAATATTAGTAAGCACAAACCATACACACAGAAAAATACTAATCTTTCCTATTCATAATATTAGTGTAGATATGAGCAAGATAGCACTTCAGATTGAGACTAGATTTTAACTGTTTAGGAGAAATAGACTATCAATTCTTTGTTACATACATGGGCATGTTATCTAGTGTATAATTACATATAATAATGCTTTTCAATTCTGAAACATGGGCGACATTGCACACGTTTCAGATATTTATATTACCACAATATTATAATCTAGTTCAAACCTTATCAATGAATTTCCCTGAAAGTAGTGTGGAATGAAAATATAGTAAAATTTTATACACAAATTAATGAAGTAAGGCAAGATTTTATTTAGAACAATGTTCCATGTTGATTTAAATTTATATCTCATAAAACAATGTGTAAAAGTTCCAACACATAACTGCAAAGTCACATCTCAAATTCACAGCTAAGTTCAAGTTACCAGTCACCTTGTACAAAATTAATTTATTGTGGATGTTTGTGCGGTCAATAAAATCTCTACTGTAATTACAAAAATGGCAGGTTAAATTTTATACGGCAATTTCAGTTTTATGTTCAGTCTGCATATTATTCTTTGAAGCACATTTGTATCTTTTCTTCACTTCGTTGTTAAGGCTCTCTCTATTCCTTGCTATTTCGATCGCATAAAATTGTACTCTCGGGACGAGCATAGTATTCTGTTCGGAATAATCACCCTTAGTATCCACCCTCATAAGAGTGCCAAAGCTATAATCATCGACAATGTTTTTAAATTTTTCACAGAAAAGTCTCCATCTCGCTTTGTTCGTGTTATTCTTAATTTCTTCCTCTTTCACGTAAGATACATTTAAATCTGGAAAGTCTTGTCTAAAATGAGTGTATATCAGATCATCGTGAGGTGTCAGTCGTAACCATCTTGTGTCTACAGAGCATAATACCTGAAAGGATAAATAAAAGATTGAAGTGCAAGGAATATGATTTAGTCTTTCATGGGAAGGCATGTCTTCATTCATTTATAAACTAAGGTCAGAGAGTGCCTTAGACTAATATTATTATAGTCAATGGGCATACAACGGCAACAGAAGCGACAAAAAAACGATTTTGGTTAAGTATTTTACTGCACTTACATTAAAATAAATATCACTGTGTTCCATAGCCCTAGCTGCCCACATATGCTCTAGTGTCTCATCGTTCCCGAATTCGTCTGCTGGTCTGGAAAGCACATCCTGTAAAGAGCGATCATGTAAAATTCTTTTCTTCTGACGAATGACACGACATGGACTTCTATTTCTTTCTAGTACAGACTATACCAACCATTGTTGTATCACAATTATGGAAGTTTTAAATATCAATTTGAGTAATGGATCTTTAATTATGAAATAAACAGTGGTGTTTATTCAATAAAATTAAAATAAAACACGTGCAGTAAAACTGCTTCCTTGGTTCTTTTTCGTTTGACTTGACTTGACTCTCTTTTTTTTAAATCTTCTTATTTTGATATTGGCAACCCCACTTTAGCATTTTTATCTAATATTATCCATTCTTATCAATTCTTATCCATCTCATCCTCAAAATCTCATCTTTATTAAAATTTTGTCAAATAGAATAAAAATATCTATAATCTGAGGAACGTATATGTACAACATGTTCACAGCCTCTATTAAAGCCAAGCATGAATGGTCAATGAATGAAGCTATAGTCAAAAGCCAAGGCAAGCTTTGAACAGGAACATTAGTTTAGTAGATTGCTGGGTAGTAATCACAAAGTTGAACCGAAAGTTATAGTTACTTTTTTTTATTACTTTACTTTCTATCTAATACTCCTGAGTTCAGATAATTAATACTGTTTTACTAATCTAATCATCAATTACTAATATTTACACAATAATGTAGTTCTTTACAATGTTAGGGTTTTCCTAATATTTTATACAAAACTTCCAACGGCACGCGAATTACTTGAATAGAATAATAACAAAATTAACAAATTAAATTCAAAAATTTTGAACGTGACAACAAAAATATACTAATTGGAGAGAGAAAGCAAGATATACTACTACTGTGTGAGAAAGAAAGGTACAATCGGAATATTTCGGTAGATGTCGTTCGATCCTTCGTTCGTCATTCCGTTTTGATTGGCCGAAAGTAGAAGAGGGTGGCGCATGCGCGTTCTGCCGACGCCATCTCTGAAACTACTGTGCCTATTATGTACTTGTTCTTATTGAAGTGAATGCTTATTCGTAGCATAAACTATTGATAAATCATGGAATCTATCTACCGCGAGTGAAATCAAGTGTTTGTTCATATTGTGTTAATAAATTAGTGCCATTTTAGGAACTCTGCCAACGGCGAGACGTATCTTGCGGAAGTTTCTTGGCCTATAGCATCGCATATTTTTTGCAGCTATCTCCGCGGCAGCCACCATACTGGGTTATTTCATGGACTTATAGCACCTTATCGACCAGTGGTAACTTTCCAAATCTATATTTCTATTATTTAGCTTGTCCGATGCTCGAAAGTGCTCTCGAGGCGGACCGAGACGCAGAGCCGTCCCCGCGTTATTACGCGCGTACCTCCTATACATTTTAATATGTATGAATTTTATTGTTGTGGGTCAAAGACATCGTTGCGTTAAGCACCAACAACACTAGTAAACGCGCTTACATTTATGTTTCAGCTTGTGTATCGACGCCCGAGCGGCTTTTAGTCGCGTTTAACATGAATTCTGCATTAAAGCCGGTGCTGCCTCAGCCGGGTGTGCCGCAGCCGGGCGGCCAGGCGAGCCCCGCCAAGGCGAACGTAGCTAACGCTAACCACGCAGTGGGGCTTCCGCAGGGTGCGAACTCGCTGCATCACGCCGCGCCCGGAAGCCTAGTGGGTCAAAACCTATCGCAACACGCGCCCGCGCAGCCGCCGCTCCCGCACGCCGTCCCGTCCATGGCGCCGGTGTCGGCCAACATGGCGCAGATGGCACAGAACATGAGCCACCACGGCAATCTCTCACACGTCACACAGAACTCCGTCGCTCCCACCAACATGGCAACCAGCCCTAGCAAGAGCGCCAGCACCAGTGCACCGCTCAGTTTGGTTCAGGACAAAGCCAATGCGGTCAATGTAGCCAACGCTTCCCAGCCCCTCGCGCTGACTAGAACTCTGGAGAAAAAGGAGCCTGACTCAACCGGGCAAGCCAATGGAACAATTGAATCTCCCAAACCTGCCAGCAATGCACCAGCTGCACTTAAACCCCAAAACCCAGAGCCCAATAAGGAGAAACAGGACATTGCCAAGACATCCCCAAGTACACCAAAGCCACCTGAAAAAGCAAACAATGTTACTCCGAGTACACCACAGAAAACAGATGGTGTGAATCCAGTTGGACACGCTGATGGTCCAGCACAACCTAAAGTGGCCACTGCTAATGAAGCTGAGAAATCACCTTCAAAACCAACTGAGTTGAAGCCCTCCCCTGCTGCTGATGTTGCACCTACTCAAAGTGATAGCAAACCAGTGCCAGAGTCTGCAAATGATAGTCAGTTACAAGATAAAGTAGCCACGGCAGCCACTCCAGCTGTACCGGCAACTCCGGCAACGCCGGCGAAACAAGAGGCATCTGCAGCTGAGCCCTCCAAAACTGAGACTCCTCCGAAACCTGAAGAAAAACCAAGCAAAGAAGAATCTAAAGTTGACAATGTAAAAGTTCAAAATGCAACTGAAGAGAAGGTTGAAACCAAACCGGAAAAACCTGAACCTCCTAAAGAGGAGCCAGTGGAGAAACTGCAGAAAGTTGAAGAGAAACCAGAGGAGAAAAAGGTGGAACCCAAAACATCTGCTAAAGAAGTAAAAGCAGCAGCTAAGCCTACATTGAAGTTGGCGACAGTAACCCCCCCAATGAGGAAGAGACGGCAGGCATCGCCAAGCAAGACAAATGATGGACCCAGTCCACCTAAGAAGGCAGCAGAGGGTGACTCTACACCTGACTCTAGAATGAAACGGAATAGAACACAGGTTTGTAAATATTTGTGTTATACCCCCTTATTTGTTAATAAGCTTTGAGTTTTATCTGTTCTGGTGTCTATTGTGTAATAAAATCTATTGGAATCTACTGGCCATGGCAACTTTTATAAAACTGCAAACCACATAAATTTTTGAGCTTGCACCCAAAAATATGATTTTTAAAAACTTAACTAATTAATGAAATATTGTTTTCTGAATTCCTATGAAAATGTCTACTTTCTGACTAAGCACTAAAGAATTTAATGTTAATATTTTTTCACAAAAAAAAATTGATAAATTAAAGAGATAAAATCAGATAGGTAGGTACCTATTTTGTTCCATATTATGTGCAGATATAGATTAATTTTCCAAGAATTTTAAACAGCACTTAGGTATTTTGAAGTATTTTCTATTAACACTTAGTTAGCAAACTTTGGTCAGATGCTAAGAGCTGATTTTAAGACTGCGTCAGGTTATTACATGCATTGTTTACATTGGTCTAAATATAAATTATGCTAACATAATGTTTACCTATTATAACATAATGTTTGTTATCTTTAACCAATGATATTACAATATTAGGTATATATGTATAGATAGTTTGGTTACATAATGTAATTTTTTAATTTCACACAAGTAGGTAAAGTCATGTTTTCGCTGCAAACTTTTATCTATTTTGCGGAAAAGAAATAGTTTACGAAAAGATATGTAAATTTTTTGGAACAGAAATAATCTCTTGGAGCCTTTGATCAACTATACTGGGATTGGAGCTGTGAAAAACTTAAAAATTCTAACAGCAAGTTTCTGAAACGCATTTTTAGAGTTAATGATACATTTCAAAATTCAAAACTTTTATTCAGAGAATAGGTTTTCACAAACACATTCTCTTGTCAGAGTATACAGTTGTAATAAATTATGATTTGTTTATATTAATCTACTCTATAAACTACTACCATTTCGGAAACAAAAGCAAAATGACCACTGGTAAAAGAAATGGCGAAAGAAAACAGTTACGGCCTTTTTTGTCATAAATATATCGTATGTTTTTTTTTTTACTATAAAATTTAAAACTACTTACATACAACATTACGCACTCGGAATGTCAATAAATAGTGCCATTAATTTGTCTTAACATAAAATTAAAACTAAAATACATTATAGCTGTCAAATTTAAAAAAAACGTGAGCCTGAGATTTAATGTGGATTTAAAACTAAAATGCGTGTCGCAAACTGGCTGTCAGCTAACTAAATCAATTGATACTGTTCCATTTATATTTAGTTTTTCGACATAAAAATCTATAGTGTATTCATTTATAACTTTCCAGGTGCAGTTATACCAGTCACCAACTCCTGAGTTGGCGATGGCGACCAAGCTGTCGGCATCTGCGGGCCGCTCAACACCCACCAAGCAAAATGACGACAAACTCATTGTTTTCTACAAGTAAGACCGGACTTTAACCTTTTTAGTTTGTAAAGGTCAACAACCTTTATAGATAGCATTTGATATAACTTTTCTTATGTCTAGCTTAGTTATAATTCAAATCGGAGTATATTCTTACTTATATTTATAAAGTTATTCTTTACGTCTTGGCAGACTAAAAAACTTAAAAATTTGTATAAACTCGTCCACTAAATGTAAATTTGTATGTTTCTCATTTTAAGTGAATGTAATTGTTTATGAGAATAAATTTCTTAAACCGTATATATTTTGTCTAGAAACGAGTATTTGGCGGTGCGCAACGCAGAGGGCGGTTTCTACGTTTGTCAGGCGATGCAGAATGTCTACCGCACCACCCGCAAGATCAAAATCCGCTGGTTGTCTCAGGATAAGGCAGCCGATCCCAAAGGGGAGACCTATAAGCCTGACTTTTATGACGTAACAGGTATGGACATTGAACATTTTTCAAAAAGTCCTATAAATAATTAGAACTCTTAATTAGTATTCTTCATTAAGTCTCAATCAATTTTCTCTTTTTTAGTTTGTAAAGTAGTATTTGCCAGTCAAAGGTTAATATGTCTCTAAGTTTAAAATGCATTTGTGCAACTCACCATTTGTGACCCATTATCTGACAGCTTAAAGCTTATCTAGACTTCGATTTTCATATATTTAGTAAAGATTTCTTGCGAGTAGAGAGCTTAAAATCAAGGTTTCGTTCTGTGAGTGAGAGTATGAAGTTGGTGTGTTGATGTGCATGTAGACATGGAGTGCGTGCTGACGACGCTGTCCCTGCAACGCGCGTCAGGCGGGTCCCAGCTGCTGAAGGCGGCCGAGCACGCGCGCGCCAGCTCCATCCTGCGGCGCGCCCTGCTGGCGGAGCAGAGCGGCGCCGGCGACGGCCTCGAGCTCACCGAAGAGCACCCGGATGGACGTGAGTATTGATTCGTAGTTTACTTCCATAGATTCAAAGAAGCATTCTGATGACGTCATATAACGCGGCGCGTACGGCGCGTACGGCGCGTGCTCAAATTGTTGGCAATACACTAAAGATTTGCGTACGGCGCGTACGCGAATGTGCTTGGCTATCAAGAAATGCGGCGCGTTCGGCGCGTACGGTGCTGACAAATGTGCGATCACAAACTCTTTCGAATCGTCATATTTTTTCCTACCACCAATTCAGATTGAGTTCACATATTGGGTTCGGTCGATAGTCATTTGACAGACTAACCATGAATCATATTGTTTCTCGCGTAGTTGCTGAGGATGGGAAGTCCATTAAATACTTTCTACTCTACGTCTAATTCTTTATGATTAAATTCGTTGAGTTCCAAGACAGCTTTAGTTTCTTCCCGGGCATCAATAGACTTCATTGCTTTTTGTCAATCTGAGGTCACCATTGTTGATCTTAGCTGTATAGGAAACACAGTGGTGGGAATGTGTAATGGGCTTGTCCCAAACCTAACCATGTGTGGAATATAATGGACAAAATATTTTTGCCTATTTGACAAAATCAAATACACAAATATGTGTATCCCAAAAAAATATATATACAAGATTTTGTATGTATGAATACCAAATTACAGCTTTCTAGTATTAACCGTCTCATTTGGGGTTGTCTACGGTTGTCTCCTCCCATAAGTCTACTTGTAGTTATTTCAGCAGTCACTAATACTTCTTTCATGGTCATTCTTTACACAGTCACGCCATCTCTTTATTTTAAATTCACCTACATTCTAAAAGTTATCATCTTTAGTTTATTCACAACGCCATCTAGATTTTCGTTGATTAACTTCAAAATGTGAATAAGTGAGTAGGTAGTCTCCCCTAGTGGTTAACGCGGTTTGTTTGTCCTGTAGTGGATTTGTCGCTATACACAGACGAGTCCCAGCTGGAGAAGAAGTCGCGCAAGCGGAGCAGCACCAAGGCTGAGCCTCGCGCAGCTGCAGAACGGGCGAGCGACACTGCGGTAAGTCTATTTATTAAGCATACGACCCGCCTGATGGTAAGCAGTCACCGTGACCTTTGGACGCTTGTCGCACTGGGGTATCACTCGCGTGTTGCTGACTATGTAAAAAGTGAAGCTCTGTAGACTTATTATACTTACTAATATTGTAGATAATTTTATTAGAATATTTTTAAATTGTTTTTTTTAACACTTGGCTAAATTCAGAGTCTAACAAAAGAGATGGTGCAATACTAAGTGAGAAGTTGTAAGTGCTTCTCGCTTATTCGTATCGCACCATCTCTTTTGTTAGACTCTGAATTAAGACAAGTGTAAAGGCCGTTTTACGAAACTAGCAGTAGAAAAAGATTTGATACTGCATATCCCTGTACCAACACTGTCTTGAAAAAATGTATAAACCGCTACGGGTACAATAAAAAAAAACGTTATTTTTTAATGTTGGAGTCTAATCCCATAACAAAAATAATTAATATCTCGTCTCAATTTCAACCGCAATCACGCTCATACAACATTGGCAATCGGCGGGATAACGCATTATTTTAAGACTAGATTGTAATTTTTTTTTTATACTATAAAGTTGGCAAACAAGCATACGACCCGCCTGATGATAAGCACCTTACCCTATAAACGCTTGCAATACAGAGTATCACTCATGCGTTGCCAACCCTTCCAACTCCCTCAATGACCTTTTGTCTCTGGCTTGTCTCTTGTGTGCCAGCGACATTATAATGTGTACGTAACTTTAAAAAAAATGGTTTTGAGTAACCGTCTATTATATTTTTTTAACTTTGAACTAATATTACAGAAGGAGGCATCCACGCCCGTGAAAAAGGCTCGGACGACTCCAAAGCGCAGTCCAAAAAGCGCGCCCAAAGCCAAACCGACCCCGACAAAAACACAAAGCAATAAGCGAAAATCGGCAGGTAGTACGCCCACTGTGGCGAGCACAAGCAAGGTAGGCATAGTACAACGGATATATAGAAATGTACGTATCCGCAATCACCAGCCATTTTACATTCATGTCCGAATGAGTAAGTGTGCGTGTGCTGCGCTGTCGGCGCGTCGGTCGCACCTTCGATTCTCGTCATTGAATACATAATTCTATGTATAACAAAATATACGCTAGTCAAAATAAAGGGTCGCAAATTTTAAGTTTTAAAAGAAAAATTAAAAACATTTTTTTGGTCCCTTTGAATCAATTTCACACTAGAAACATTACAGACGCATCGACCTATAACATTACAATGTTATGTAAACATTAAATCAAAGTTGTGGTTGTTAATAGACGGTACAATCCGCGCAACGAGAGATGAGACCTGGCGAGTACGTGATTTGACTTGCACAGTAGACAACTTATATACCCTTCTTCTGCGCAAGTTAAATCATGTACTAGTCAGGTCTCATCTCTCGTGGCGCGGATTGTACGAAATTACCGACCACTATTTTGTTTTAAGCAGTATAATTATGTCATATACAAATAGAATTATGTAAAACGTGTATAACCGTAAATAATCGTCACATATAAATTTGTATAACATGTGACGAAATGCAACAAAGTGACGAGAAACGACTGCGTTGTTGCTTGTATTTTCTTAGCGTGCGATCGACACTACGATATGTCTGTTTAGAGAAAATATAAATTTTTATTAATAAAATTTATTAAATAGTGTTCATTTTAATACATTTTAACACTTGAACGCGCACATAAACTTACTTGTTTTTACATCTGTGACCACGGCGGATGCAACTCTGTCGAAACGTGGGGTGTAAAAACAAGTTGTACGGTTAAGTTTAAGGTGGTTGAATTCACACGGCTCGCGAAGTGAAGAGTTTTAAATATACCGATATTAATTATTTAATGGTGCTAATTCTGTTGTACATTTATCTAGACTAAACTAATTTTGACAGAACTAGAAGTGTTGCTATCCTTGTCACTAACTGTAAACCAAAGAAGGACAACAACACCTTTGGTCCTGTCAAAATGTCTAAACCTCTAAACAGACAAAGTGCAGGTTGTGTTTGTTCATAAAAGTTGAATTTAAGTTTTAGTTAGACAAGGATTTGTATAGATTATGTTGACAGGATATTATGTTTTATCGATGTGCATGCAATTATATTATTGTACATTGATATTGAGCGGGGAGCGCGTACAGCCCTCAGCATTGTTTTGAATTGGGTCAAGGTATTAATTTATTATTTTTCATATTCATCAATGATTCCATTATATAGACTTTTTTGGCGCGGTGTATATCAATTTAGGTGGTATGGATGCATGGCTGCATGGCATACAAATGGTTGAATTAACAATCTTGCGAATAGAAAACAATTTTACTATTTTTATCATATTTATATGCCGTGGCTTCCCCCCGGGTAGATTTATGATTAACTAGACTGTTGTTTACGTGGGCTTTTTCAGGTTAATATAGCCTATGAAACTCACAAATAAAATAACATGACTTGGTTACAAGTATTTTCAAAAGTTTCAGTAGATTAGAGATTTCTGCAACTTGATTTGACAGGCCCGGTGGTCGAGTGGCTAGCAATGTCACTTTATCCCAAGGGCCGCGGGTTCGAATCCTGCGCAAGGCAAACAAATTTGTGTGCACGAATATGTCTGTTTGCCTTAGTCTGGATGAATGAAGTTTGTGAAGTTAAATAAATATTCTTGGACGAATCACACAACGCCATCTAGTCTCAAACTAAGCAACTAAGCTTGTACTATGGGAAGTAGATTGCTGATATCTATACCTAAATACCTTTTTGTAAATAAATACTTATTATACATAGAAAACACCGACCAAGACAGACAGACATGTTCATGCACTCAAATGTTTGCCTTGCGCAGGATTGGAACCCGCGGCCCTTGTGATAAAGTGACCATTGCTAGCCACTCGACCACCGGGCCTGTCTATGAATCGATAGTCAAACTCAGTCAAATATTCAAATATGCGTAATGCGTAATACAAGCTCTATCGTAATTCTATGACTAAATTCTAGACTTCTAAACTGGTTCTAACGTTTCAACTTTGAGTTCATTTTCATACATCGCCATCACTTGCTTTTTGTGTTTATTATTTTCTAAATTATATTTTATTGGCCTACTTCTTCCTTTATTTGCTGTAATACTATTCAGTTGTAACATACACTTACAGCATGTTTTATAATTACTTGATGATTATGAGATGGGTTTGATCTACACTGACAGTCACTTTCTGAAACCCACTTAAATTTAACTCCACATCAACCCCTCTACTAATACGTAGTACAACGGGTATATTGTTAATACAATGTTTTGTCACTTTCATACTTATTTAATTCTCCTCATGAAAGGCAATGACAAAACAGTGTATAACTATATACCCGTAATACTACGTTTAGGGGGTAAGTCTCAAGATCTCTTATTTCTTAGTTTGACAGTGAGCTATAATTTACAACAACTCTCTGAGACCTTTGTTTTTGTTATGGCTATAAATAAATACTTTTCGTAATACTTTTTATAAATAAAACCGAAATATTTTTTGTCAGTAGTAGATCAAATCTATTATAAATATACCCTAGGCTCGATGAAATATATTAGTCTTTTTTTTATTGTGTTGATGATACGGTTAGCAACAAAAGTAGGTTTATTACTAGTGCTAAGTTAGTGCTATTAAACAAACCAGAACTACATAGACTGTAATGTGCGTGTGTGTACGTACCGTCAACGAATGAATGAGGTCACGGCCATAAAATATAAAATATTTTTATGCTAATAATGTAAACATCGCTATGTAACTTTGTATAGGTACTTGGTACAAAACCATAGAATAAGTAATAACCCGAGGTAGAATGGCCACTCTCCACCCCGCACCGAATCGCATAACCTTACCCCAGGCGGGTACCGTCGCAAAGGTGTGCGCTTAGTGAATGAATTAATCACACAAGACTGTAATGCGATTAAACACACAACTTTATGTTACCACAATAAGGTATCACATATTAGTTCAAACACTATGATACTGTTTGGACAAATTTATGTGATATATCACTGGAATTTTTGTGCCCAGTATATTAGAACGGTATAAACATATGAATAGTATTGATAAACAAAATTGTATAAATATTTTTAATGTTATATGTATTTAAAAAGCTTTTTTTTTTGCGTTTTGGCAATCAGAATTCAGACGAAGATTCTTTTGTGCCATCTGATACAACTTGATTCATATTACGGCCCTGGATACCTCTACATAGAGTCACTTAATGTTGATATTAACCTACTTTTGTTGACCCGCCTGTGTTAAGTGTTTGGCCTTGTGTGTGATATAAATGTATAATTAAAAAGGTAATTAAACATATACAATGTGTGCAGACTGCGACAGCAGTGACGGAGAAAGCAAAGGGTAAGACACCTGCGAAGAGAACCCCCGTCAAACCCGTGAAGGAGACGCCGCCAACCACTACGCGCACGGGCCGAAGGTCAATGGCCGCGAAAGGTAACTATGAGGTTGATTTCTAACCCTATTTTTGCACCTAAAAATCGTCTCGTGAAATTGGGAGCATAGTATAACTGTATAACTTTACTAGCAGCTGCCTGCGGTGTTACTCCCGTTTAATTTTATGCACACCAGCGCCATCTATATTTTTGACCAAATCCTACGGGTATCGCGTACTTTTCGGAATGAAAGTGTTCTATGTGTTTATCCAAGATCAGCTACCTACATACCAAATATCAAAATAATTGGTCCAGCCATTTGAGCGTGAAGAGGTAACAAGCATACGCACCAATTTTCGCCTTTATAATAATAGTAGGATTTTGTAACTTTAACTTTGATTTATATTCGGAAATATCCATGCAGTATACATAATATGTAACAAAGAACAATTTAAAACCATTTCCCCAAATTAATAAAATAGCCTATTTTGTATGTTGTGTATTTTTCCTGTAATATTATGTGTATGAAAGCAATCCATTGAAAACGTAACCGTTTTGGGCTTTTGAGCTCAGCATTAAAAATTGCTCAGACAGCAAACACTGAAGTTGTGTCAAAACAATACAAAATTAATGAAAATCCTGTCAGTTATAGATAGCTATTCAGTAGTATTGTAACAACCTAACAGTACTGTAACCTTTCCAGAGAGCAAGTCGTCGCCCATCGTGCCGACGCCCTCCACGTCGACGGGCAAGAGCACGCGCACGCCGCGGAAACCGCCCCAGAAGAAATAATAGTGCTCTGTGTACGAGTGAACGGACACTAGGGAACGCCTCACTCACTAACCAAATAATCTAACTCAGTACAAAATAATTAAAATTAAATAATTATATAAGAAACAATGGTCGCGAACTGCGCGGTTTCAGTGTATCCTCCCGCGAACGCTGATGCTGTGGAATGAGATCCCCGCCCAGGTCTTTGCTTTAGACTATTATATGGGGTACTTCAAAAGGGGCATTAAAAGATTTTTACAGGGTCGGCAAAGCGCGAGTGATACCCCAGCGTCCATAGGCTACGTTGATCGCTTACCATCAGGCGGGCCGTAAGCTGTTTGCCACCTTAGTAATATAAAAAAGGTTCATCTTGACGACGCCAGTTTCTTGTACAAGAGCAATAAGCATGCAATCTAGTGGGAGCAAGAATTGTAAGCAACTGTCGTTTAGACGATGCATATCAATTATTGCTATGACATTATTGTATGCAACCAGCAATAAACTGGCTGCAAATGGACCTTAAGAAGGGATTCAAGTGGAATTAAAAGTGTCCTAGGATCAACCGGTGGATTGAAGTTGAAAAAAGTCGCTTAAGATTCACTGGGGATTGAGGGATCCAAGTGAGAAGGAGGTATTAATCCCTCCCTTAGTTGTACATGGTTAAAATTTTTATATGAGCGTAATTTTTGGGATTATAACTTGCGTGGCGGCGAAGGAACATCGTGAAGGGACCTGCATTTCCATGAAATTATATTTCGAAAGACGCGAGACCTTAGGCGTAAAACATACAGAAACGGCGCTCGATGAAGGCACTGCGAAGGCGACCAAGCGGCATACGGCATGCCTGTGTCGTGCCTGCGCCGCGTCGCTTCAGTAAAATTTACATCGCGCGTCGCGTTCATACATTTTGTATGAAAACGTTTTGAAACGACATCGTGCCTGCGCCGCACCTTCATCGCACCGTTTCTGTGTAATTAAGACCTTAAGAAAAGTTTTCATTTTATAAAATATAAATTTTGCAAGTACATTTGAAGAAAATTGACCGTACCATGCATAAGTCGTGTACACACTTGCTATGTGAGTGTGTCACCTGACAGACTTTATAATATAATCCCCAATTGGATCAATGCTTACACATTTTTTTGTTAACTGAATCAGGTTAATTCGTTTAGTTTGAGTGAGGTGTATAAAGCTAGCTATTGACTTGAGTTGGTGAACTGCCTTTTGTATGGATTTGCAAAACTTATGTAATTTTAAATGTTCATAGATTATAAGTTATCGTGGCACTCTACCATTTAAATTTATCAGCGTATCTGTAAATATTCACCCAATATGTATTATGCCTAATAAAGACGTTAATAATAGAAAAAAAAACTTAGGCTCAATAAATGCTGTACGCAACGTCTTACTTCAAAACGTTTTAATCTATACTGACGTCAGCACCCTGAGATCACAACACCTACAACCTTAAAATTTCCAAAAAAATATATATATTGCAATTTAAATCTTATTAAATAGAAAAATTCTTTAATATAAATGGAAATTACTGTTATTTTTTAAAATCTTATATTTCTAGTTCATAAATTGGTTTCTGATATTTTCTTGTTTAAAGGTAATTTTTAAAAATCCTTATTGTTCACTGCAAAAACAACTAAACGAAATCTTTTGTCTAAAATTTTATACATCAAATTCAAATGTTTTCGAAAATAAATCTTAACAATGAAAGGCAGTATATTTTTTTACAAACTCAACCATCACCATTAAATTTCGTGCAAAATTCGGACCAAAATGTTCTTTGAATCACTTATTAGTAAACAAATAATCATCTTAATGTTACTCTTTTTTTAAATTTCTTTTTGATGATATCAATATCATTAAGATCAAGCGATGTAGATTATTGTAGATCAAACCCACTTGTATTTTAGTTACCCAATTTAAAAATATACATATTGGACGCTGGTAAAATAGTGCCGAAATAAAGACAACGATGTTTTTTTTAATTAATAAGTTGTCTGTAACTGTCGGAAGAGTGCCACGACCTTCAGCCGAATTTAGTTTGTATTTATTTTATTGTATCTAACAGCATAATTTTATATTTCCTTTTTTTTACGTATATGTCATCATGGTATAAATATGTTGGTTATATTATTGCGAAAGTACATTGTAGTTTTAACTAGAACGAAATTTTGTACAAGGTGAGAGAAACAGTCAAATTATTGAGATTGTTATGGGTTCCGTAAATGATTTACAATGGTCCAAATAATGGTCATATTCTAGTAACAGAAGTTACAAACTCATGTCAATCTCAAGTGTTGTGTTCCTCATACAGAAAGGGAGCGAGATAGTGCGTGTTTGACATGAGATTAAGGGCTGGTTAACACATATCAGTGAGGTCACAGGTCCGATACAGTACCGGCACAGTGCAAAATATTCTTTCATACATTCTCTATGAACGTATGCCCTGCACTGTGTCGTCACTAACACTGACGTTCATAGAGAATGTATGAAATGTATGCCGGTACTGTATCGGAAACTGTGACTTCACTAATATGTGTGAACCAGCCTTAAAACATTTTTTACGACAATAGAGGGGACTAATGAATGAACTCTTTCTCAGTCGGTTGCCTCGCTCATTTCATATTTTGTATGTGCGAGAGGCACTTGAGATCGAAACTTGATTTTGACAATTTTTTTTTAAAGAATAGAGCTTCTACACAAATCACTGTTATCGAACGCCCAACAAAAGTATTTATTCAGAGACTAAGGCACTTTCTTTACTATCCTGTAACATTATTTGTACACTTCGATGTACAAATATTGATTTGTATAAATTTTATTCTATAAACTACCACCATTTCCGAAACAAAAGCAAAATGGCCACTGGTAAAAGAAATGGCGAAAGAAATCCAGTTAAGGCTTTTTTTGTAATTTAACATAATTTTTTTTTACATACACCATTTATGCGAATACAAAATATCTGCGTTTTGTGGCGGTCATATGTTATTTAAATTAGTGTTTAACTGTAGGTCTCTGTAGTCTACATCTGCTTCGCCAATGACAAACCAATATAAATTTGATTGATCAGTTTTTATGGTACTATTCGTACTATTAGTAAAAGACTGGATGCTTGTACCTTTATTTTCTAAGTCTTTAATCGTGAATGTTTTAGTATATTTTACTTGATGTATCTTAGATTCATTCATGATTTTTTTAGGTGACAATCGGTCAGTTTCTGAAACTCATTTTTAAAGTTAATGACACATTAAATAGCTGTAAAAGAAAAGAAGAAAAATTACAGCTTATTTAATGTGGAAATTTATGACATAAGATCTTTTAGATCAGCTATGATAAGGTATCGATAATATCGCTACATATTTCTGGGTGGGATGGGGTCTCGTCAATTTCCGCCTATTTATAACATTCAATGTAGATTTTAATAGTTTACGGAACCCAGCATTCATTCTAGCTTTCTTGATAGTTCATTCAAAGTAACATAAGCAATAAATAAACTGAGTGTTCATGCACTGTGCACTAATATGGAATTGAAAAAACCTTTGTCATGTTTTAAAATCGTGTGTAAAACTTTGTAATAAAGCAATGTGTACTTAACGTTCAATATCATGGCACTTCCTATACAAATTATAATTCCAAAACGTGGACAGTGCGCGGTCGCTCTCAAGTTAAGATTTTAACGTTATTGATCATTAAAAAAGAATATATTGTAATGTTGAATGATATAAAATAAGTACTTTACAGTGGCAACTGTATTTATTATATCCAGGGCCTTTGGAGTAAGACTTTAACATCACAATCTGTCGAAAAATTTCCATTTAATTTAATAATCCTTAAAAGTGAATTGAATATATCTGATTAACTTAATTTACTAACTTCACTAACTATTATATTTAAGAATTCTAGCATTCACTGTAAATATATACGATTAACATGAAGAAATTTAACAATTTATAATTTGGCGGTTTTTGGAGTAACTCACTTGATCACAACGTAGGTACAATCGTTTAAGACGTACGCGAAATTATGCGCGGGCGTCTATCGCTTTATTGCCGTCGTGTATATTATTGCGAAACACGCGAAATTGCGTATACACCCTGCTCGATTTCGCGCATGCGCTTAGGCTGGTTTTAGATGCGCTGAGAGCACGCTGACCGTCGGCGCTGACAGCAGAAAATTTATGAACTTAGAGGACGCGTTTTTGAATAACGCGTAAGTAGTTATCGCGGATGGTGATTCATTTGCTGTCAGCGCCGACGGTAGGGCGACTCTAGAACCAGCCATAGTTCTTGTTAGAACATAGCTTTTGTTATTAAATTTTTGATAATTTGACTTATTTTTTTTGCGGTTTTAACGTCCTATTGAAAGGCAATTGAGTGATTACCGAGTTTTACGTATGTAGTGTGCAATATTTGCGAGTTCATTGTAAAAATTCACTATTTTTATACCCAATTAAAAGGAGACTCAAGAATAAGGTTTCAATAACAAAATTCTTTATAAAAGATGAAGCCAGACATGAATGAGTAGGGTTACTCTTTGAACCAAGATAGTTGCGTGTGTGAGGTTAGCGAGGCATTTTTGCCTCTGTTAACGTTAGGAAATAGATTTAGATACTTTCATTTATAAGATTAGGATAAAAATTCTAAATTGTAATTGCGAGAGTATTGGATAACGTATTTGCGACGAAATCTTGTATCAGTACAAAGAATTTAAAAATTATCAAATGTTTTTTATCATTGGACGTTTTGGCTTCACTTAAGAATATATTTTGATATGTGGTGTTTATTTTATTGAGATATTGTAGCCAAGGATTGTATTTGGTCGCGTTTCGATTGCAACATAATTTAATGTAATATTAGCGAAAGTATATTTGTTATCTGGACCAACTGCAAAGTTACACAAATACCAGATGTTATAGAGAATCACTGCCTACTGTAAATTTAATTCTTGAAACTTATAGATAAATTAATTCTACCTATTTAACCCTATTAGTAAATTACATACCATGTATTCATTTATTTGAGGTGTCTTGCATAAATGCATTAGAAACCCTCATGAATTCATAGCAATCAATAAATCTTTTTCGGTACATTTGTACCAAACGTGTACAAGGTTCTCTTTGATTTTGTTACTTCTGCTAAGGTTGTTTATTTGGGGCGCACTGCCCGCCTTTTGTTACATTCGTTTCCATTACCGCGTTGTTATATCGAGGTCGGTGTGAGCGTGCCCGTGAGCGTGGAACCCTTAGGAAATCTAAGTACCTAATTATTAGGTGGTATTTTTAATATTAGGTTAATTTCTAAAGAGAATAAGCTTAGATTATAAATTATTGTGTGTGTATTTTCTGTTTATAATGTGTACCTACGTGGCGCGAATGTTTGTGACAATGGCCCTCTGGTACAATAGTTGTAAAACATATTTTAGCGTTTTATACAAAAGATATCAGTTCAAGAGTACTATTGTAACAGAAAGTCCACAAATTTATATGCAATTCAGAATTAAATATAATAATTTAAGAAAAATACAACTTTTTTATTTATTAGTTAACCCAATCGGAAAAATATTCAATTGTGTCGAATTTTATAAAATGACCATATTTAAATAAAAGAGTAAATAAAATTATGTACATTTATTCTTAATCATCAACAATTTCAAGAGGATACTCTGACATAATTAAACCTCTGAACCAAAGAGCTTCAGCTATTTGTAATTTATCAGAATCGTTTGATGCTTCCAAGTTTTCTACTGAAACATAATTTGGGTATGAAGTTATCAATGTTTCAATGGCTGGTGCTAAATCCTCCTCAATTTCTAGATAGGATAACTCATTTCCATGGTACTCCAGAGAATTTTCTACATAATAATACAACCTGATATGATCCTCTGTTACCATTCTTAAGATATTCCTACGTAGCAGTCTTATATTTGTGTCCAGGCCAATCTCAACCCTGTTTTTGACTTTCCCGTCTTTCATTACAACATCATTGTCACTGAATACTGTGACCACTTTTTCTAAATCTGTCAAAACTGGAGGCAAAGCATCATGTTGATAATTTTTATGCATCTGATCTACACCCTCATCTAATGGCAAATAGTCTTTGATTTTATCAAATAGTTTCTTTACCAAATTCTCAATTTCTGTTCTCCTTGGCAAGTCAACATCTGAATTGACTAGACCAAAATTTTCATAAATGTCAAAAGGTAGACCCTTTCTGAATTCTACGTTTTCATTGATAGCCATTTGTAAAGCTGCTGGCAGCATTTTTTCGAATAAGTCTGCCCAAGAATGTTTCTGGTACATGCTAACTGTGACATGCAAGGAATGTTCACCATCTATAGTAATTCCTTGATGTATATAACCTCGTGGGAGGTAAAGCATGTCCCCAGCATGTAATACCACATCTAATATTGGTTCTCCTATTTCTTCTTGATCAAAGTTTTTAGATGAAACCCTTGGTAAAACTTCTTCTTCAGTCCTAGGTTTATAAACACGCCAATGCTTCTTGCCTTCCGATTGTAGAATGAATGCTTCAATATCATCATAATGTGGTGCAAACCCTTGACTATCAGGTGGTGTTAAATACGCATTGGCCCCAACAAATGAATTGAAGAACTCCTGTAGTGTTGCATTTAACAAATGTAGTTTTTGTATATATGTTTGTGGATTTAATAATCTAATACTGCATCCATTTACATAGAAGTCCCAAACTAGGTAGGGATGTGCTCTCCCTTCAGGGTTATGAGTTTCCCTTTTACCATCCACATAAGATGTGATGTCAATGTTCTTTGTAAAGAGTATATTGTCATTACGTAACATTCGATCAACAATAGGTGTAGAAATAAGTTCTTTGTAGTAATTTGGTTTATTTCTAGCTATATGTAAAGGTTTCTTCTCCCAAACGTTATTGAGAAAATCGTCCGGATAATATGGAGCTATCATCCATTTAAACGCCTTCACCCCCTCTTCAACGCTGTCAGTTTGAACTGGTGAGAATTCGAAGCTGCCATCATTCGATTGTTGGCCTTCATTGTCAGAGTTTTCTTGTAAATTAATTGGACCGATAACTAGTGATGGAATATCCTCACTTTCAGAATTAGTATGATTACTCCTTACTTCTATCTTATCTGTGGTTCTTTTGGCATCTTTGGACTTCTTCTTTTTATGTGATTTCTTCTTACCCTTATTTTTCTTCTGTTGCTGATTAAACTTATGTGCTACTTGAACCAAAACATCATCAGGTAACTGTTTAGAAAATACCTTTGTAGGTGACTTCACTTTTTGTTTTTTCGGTTTCTTCTTGTCATTTTTCTTCTTGTTTTTCTTATGGTAAATGGAGAAGGCTGATACAGGTTCCATTTTATATTAGGCACGTGAAATATGTATTTATTATTAAGTTGCAGTTGCGTGCGAGCCGATTTTAGTACCTACTTACAACTCTGTGACTTTGTTCGTATCGTTTAACAAATAAGACACTCTTTTAGGGCCCCATCTTCTGTAATGATCAATAATTTATTGGATTGCACTTCAGCCGGTTGAAAAAAATGTTATCAGAAAACAGAAACAGTAGGTAGAGTAGAACGAGGCGAGAAAGGAGGAATAAATAATGAGGTTATTTTTTAATGTTGCCATCAGCAAAACGTCAAAAATGATAATGAAAATAAGCAGTGCTTAGTAGAACCAGTAGAACATCGAATTAACATGGAAATTAATGTAAATTGTAAACGTAATCCTTAAATGTAATCCTTACTAATATTATAAATGAGAAAGTGAGTTTGTTTGTTGTTTGTTTGTTATTCCTTCACGGCTTGACTAAGCAGCCAATCATTATGAAAATTTGCATACATATTGTTAGGGGTACAGAGCCCAACATAGGTATATTGGAACGACATACTTTTTATCCCGTTAAAGTATGTCGTTCCAATGGGAAAATATTTTTTCTACTATAGAGGGCGCTGTATCGGTCAACAGCTGGCGCTGTATCGGCCAACAGATGGCGCCACAAGTCGCGCTATGAGTTGTCAAACGAGATCTATCATAAAATAAATAACGGGAGCGAAGCCGCGGGAAAAGGCTAGTATAAAATAATTGTGTCCTGAGTTCCTGAGCCAGCTGGGCTTAGGGAGGGAACGCACGAGCAACTTTGTCTCTACGACTTTTTTTGTCTATGATGTCGCCGTCTCCTGAGGTGTGCGCACGAGAGCGACAGCGACACAACTTTTTCTCAGTGTTGCCACCTTTAGCCCTTATTTTATTTTTTTCGTTTTGGCAATCAGAAAATTCTATTTTGCCCTCTTCAAGTGGATGCTATTGTAGATGGAGCCAAAATCCACCTTTACCCTTTTCGGGCTAGATCTTTTTATAGTATGTGCACTCGTTTTTTCATGCTTTAGCCCGAAAAGAGCAATCTAGCCCTTTTTATGCGATACGAAAACTTCGGACCGTCATACAAAGTCATGCGCACCTTGTAGTTTTATTTCGTCAGTTTACACTTTATGATCATTAATAGGGTATATTATACTTTTGCTATAGTAACATTGGTAACCCTACCAACTCCTTCCGCTTTTTTACTGGTGAATTCCCCAAGTTTGTTTCTAAGCATAAACGTTTTTTTTTACATTTTGCGCTTTTTGTACGTTTCAAATAAACAAACCAAGGGTTAAAACCTTGGTTTCGCTCATTTTATTTGTATTTATGTTTTTAGACGTTTCTAGGCCATATTTTGGCAAAATTTGCTCTAATAAAAAAATCTAGCTCTTTTTAGCTCGTCCGACTGCCCTTTTTCAAAAACCAAGGCGGCAACACTGCTTTTTCTATAAAATTTTACGTCATAAGTTGACAACCCTGGAAATTTATTTTGTCTCCCGCGGACAAAAAAAGTCTCCCGGGTGTCGCGTCGCTCGTGCGCGCACTTTCATACTAACCCATAGACTTGATGTAAGAGACAAATAAGTCGTAGAGACAAAGTCGCTCGTGCGTTCCCTCACTTAGCCGGACGGATGGTAAACGCCCAAACGCCCAGACTATTAAAATGCGCGGAGCTGAACAACTACATTTTCGTGCCCTTTGCTGTAGAAACGGGAGGTCCATGGTGCAAGGAGGCAAAAAAATTCAGCCGAGCCGAGTCCGCTGCTGGCTGCTGGCTGGTTTCTTGCGCCCTACGGCGCGTGCGGGCCTCGAGCAATGCTCCTTGCCCGGGATTCAACTCCGGGGATAACAATCCCCGGGTAATTAGTATTTCCATTTCGATCTCGATCTGGAGGCTTCATATAGGACAACACAATTAAAAACTAGGAATTTACTTCCGCTCGGGTGAAGACAATGTTGTCCATTGTCCTCCTCCGAGCGGCACAAGACATAAAACATATAAAGAGTTTGGATCGACTAACTTCCCCGTGACTGCCCGTGATTCTAAATTTAAAATTAAAATATTAAAATCTAAATAAATATATAAGGATAAATAAATATTTAATATAAAGAAAAAGTTGCGTCGGCTGAGCTCCGCGAACTGCGTCCGCAGCGTGCCCACAGGCGGGCCGCTGCGGGCGCCTCTCGCGGCCCTCAACCTGCGCTATATATAAATAATAAGATAAATATATATGTCCCTACTGTTGGGTCAGTCACTAGGAAGCGTCGATCCGAGCGTTTTTCCCCCTTGATCACTGGTTTAGGAGGGCAACATATGCCTTCCTAATCCAGCCCTCAAGGGGGGGAGGAATGTGGGTAGGGGGAAATTAGTACAGCCCTGTTTTTGCTTGTTTTGTTGTTTTTTTTTTTTTTGTTATTTTTATATATTTTTTTTTAATACTATTTATATATATTATTTTTTTGTGTATTTTTTTGTTGGGCTGTACTGTTATTTATTTATTTTTTTAAATAACTTTTTTTCTTTTTTTTTTTTTGCCGAGTCCGCGAGAGCGTGGGTGCAACCCCCGTTCCGGGTCATACCTTTCAGCACATACCGCTGGCCATTCAACGTGGGAATGCTGCCGGCGTGATGGGATGGGTGGGGACATTCGTTCGTGTCGGGTGCGCTAAGGGCGGCCTTTTCGATAATCAAAGTTTATTTGTGTTGATTAATTTCTAAGTTGATTTAACCTAACTTAACTTAAAAATGATTAATAAAAAATGAACAGAAATCTGTACAGTTCGACACAAAAGAGTAGAAAATAAATGAGGGCGCCACCGTCGTTTAAATAGCAACACCAATAATACGATTTACAATCTTGATACCTGTATATTATTCTCTCATTATGTACAAGTATACATTTACATTGTATGAGTACTGTTTATGTCACAATAAAGAAAATCTTGTGCTAGCGTTTTCAAATGGTAAAAGTCGTAAAATCACGTACAACTTTTATAACAACGTAGGAATTTAAAAGTTTATGTAGGTATTTATTGATGATTTAAAAAAACTAGTCCAATAAATCAAAATCCAAAAATTCTACTCCTTCAATGCGATCATTCCTTAGAGAAAGGATGAATAGAGGCGACACGGTAGGAGTGAGCGAGATGAGTAAATACAATATTCCCAAGGCCAAAAAGAGCTAGAGAAACATTTTTTGTCCATAACGACGTATACTATTTTTTTGCTGGGCACAGTCGCTAACTGTGCCCAGCAAACGAAAGCGGTTTTCTTTATTTCTCAAAATCTGAAATTTCAGGGTGAAAACAAGGCGGAAACTGTGTTCTGTGGTTGAGTTGATGTGTTTTTGCGTTCATAGACTATGGTGCATTGTAGTGTTTTAGGCTGCAATAGCCGCAGAGTGAACGTAAAATCGACAACATAACCTTTCATTCGTAAGTACACTATTTAGACTTTATTTCGGCCCTAATTGATAAAAATGAATACAGATTATATTTATTAAGACTCAAATGACGGCTTCAATGTACAGAAATAACGAAATAAAACGTAAATGGTCAAGAAAATAATCGTATTTTGTAGTATTAAGCACCCAAATTAAGTAGGTAAGTAAAATGAAGCCAGGCGGCCACTTTCCTGTGTCTCCTGAATTTAGTCGGGTACCACGCGTATTGGGGATACCAGCAATTTACTTGAATTTACCCATGCAATATTACCCACAATTGAGGTAAAATAGTGACAACCTAAATTAAAAATAATATCTATTTAATACAAGCTAAGAGATCTGTAGTCACACCCACCTTCCCATACTACTATAGGAGACAATAGGAGTTAGCGGAGATACAGACAAACAGGCGCGGACAGCGACTTCGATTTATTTATATAAGTATAAATCGAAGTCTCAATATATTGATGATTATAAGAAAAAATACATCGCAAATCATCAATAGTCCTATTAGTTTATCGTATATAAAAAAAAACATGGGGTAAATCATGGGGTAATATTCTCTTTTCTGGTAACACTGCGTAATCAATGTACTTTGTTTCTCTCCCATAAGGGTATACGCCAAATGACAACTCTATTCATCCTTTCTCTAAGGTCAACTATGAATGAATACTGTCCAAAATACTGTCACACACAAATAATATTAAAGTGCCTAACATAGCTACACTGTGAAAGTTGTGAAACTGTCAACTCAAACTGTCATAATAGTGTAGGACCGAACCGAACCGAAAGTTCGATTTTGGTCGAGTTTCGGCAAAAAACTAATTTTATTCACATAGAAATTAATTTTTTAATCACGAGCATAATTGTTTGTTAATACCTGTTACCTGTTAGTTTTTATCACTTGAAAAAAAATACACACCTACAACAGAATGATTGATAACATCGATCGACGACCTCCGTGGCGTAATGGTTACCACGCCAGACCGCCACCCAGGAGGTCCCGGGTTCGATCCCCGACGAGATCGATCGACGACCTCCGTGGCGTAATGGTTACCACGCCAGACCGCCACCCAGGAGGTCCCGGGTTCGATCCCCGGTCGGGTCATGATGAAAAACGAACTTTTTCTGATTGGCCTCGGGTCTTGGATGTTTATCTATATGTATATGTAGGTATTTGTTATAAAATATAGTATCGTTGAGTTAGTATCCCATAACACAAGTTTCGAACTTACTTTGGGGCTAGCTCAATCTGTGTGAATTGTACCTATATATTTATTTATTTATTTATTTATCGATGTGTAAATACATATACTTACAACGTGAATCCTTTAATCGCCTATGCCGGATTAACCGAGCCGAACGAGCGTTTTCTCATCCATTTCGCTAACGTCGTATAATTCCGACTGATACGTACGTATCTATTTCACGAAGAGCGTTTGGCTCACAGGTTTGGCTATGTATGAATGTAGTAAGGCGTGCATATGCAATGCATGCACATTTTCCTAGTGTGCGTGACCGATTTCACACTATATTTTTTTCCGATGTTACTCGCACAAAGGTAAACTGCATGTGAATGTACAACATTCATATGCACTTTGCCAAATATAGTTTTGTGAAATATGTAGATCTTTATCACTGCTCGTGTTTTTTTTTATTTCAATTATAAGTTAGTCAAGTTATAAAGTCGACAGATTACAAGATTACCAAACACAGTGTGATTTGTCCTTATATACCTACCTACATACTACCTAGCTACCTTATTTATCAGGAATTAATTATTTATTATAGTGCAATTCTAAATGACCGACGCCGACGCTCCTAGTGTTCTGTAAATTCCCTACTATGAGTTTTAGAGGGATTTTTAACCACGTCAGTGACTGTGATTTTGAAAACACTGACCTGCCTTAAGTAGAACTCCTTCGATTGAAAAGAAGCCATCCGTGTGACGAATATCAATATACGATTGGTTGAAAAACTCATAACTAAATAAAACAATGATCACATTTTAAAGCTGATTTATTTAAGAATTATTTCTGATACAGTTCTGTCTATTTAATGCAATTATCCATTGAAGGCATTTTGTGTTTTAGTACTAATGCATCTACTGACTATTTTCTAAATTAAATTTTTATAAATCGTCACATAAACCATACATAAACAATAAATATATTTTTTTATAATGTAGGTACTTACGTGTAATAAGCACATTTAGGTGTAAGTAGTTCTATGTTTTAGGTGAATCTGAGAAAGGTTTTCCAATATCTAGGTAAGTAAGTAAGTAACTTAGGTATCTTAAAAATAACTTATTAAATTGTACCTAAAACATTTTGGTCAAGTTACTGAAATAAATTGATAATAATGTACCAAATATATTCGACTGTTACTGACAACTCTAAAATGATCCCTGTAAAAGTTCCGAAATAAAATTTATTATGAAATGAATGAAAGAAAAGTGAAATGAAAGTTAAATAATTAAAATGTAGTGCTATTAATGGTATGTGTGTTTTAAGCAATCTTAAAAGCCTTATTGAATTCGATAAAATTAATTGTGGGTTTTTAAATCTATCATTTTAACAAAATACTTTTAATACTATATTAACTATATTTCATAAGTTTTACGATATTGTCATTAATTGCATTTCGATTCAATTAAAATAAGCAAACAGAAATAAAAAAGAGGAACCTAAAATTGATAGTGCTTGTATGAATCGATTTATTTTTAATGGGTCACAGCCTGTGTTTTATGTAAGCACACATATATTTTTACAGAAAATTATAAACGCACAAAAATTATATTTTATTATATGCCTATAATACTTTTTTTACAGTTGAATCTCTCTATTTTTAATTTTTTTTTGTACAACAGATGAGCATAAGATTTTATGCATAGGTGAGTAAGAATCCTAACAAGTTTTTTGTGATGGAAAGGTAAGCATTACATTAATAATTTAATTTATCAAATTTTATAAACATCTAAAGATAATACAAATATTTAAGCTTTTTTATAGATATAATATTATTTATAATTTATCTACGCAAGACATATAATATATATATTTATTTAGGTATATTCTGATAAATTCAAAGACTACTAAATTATTGGTCATCTATCACACATAATTGATACGTACGTCAAAACTACGAATAGTTTTATATTTATATAAGTTATATTTTTATGTTTGTACGTATATATTCTAACTCTTATAATTTTTTATACATTTTGATCTAACAAGACCTGGATATTTAAATTTAAATAAAAGCAAGCTATCGACCAACTCTCTGTACCATTGAAAAGACAAATTTTGATATGCGTTCAAAACGTTTACTGTTATTTGAGTAAATTCTTAGATTATTTATTTGTAAATGCGTATACATAGGGGACAAGATATTCAGTCTGTTCTGATATTACTTTGTTTTCTTTAAGCTTGGATAGCATTTTCAATCTATCACAACTGATGTTCGCGTAAAAAATCTAAAATAGAACATAACAATTAGAAAAGTGTGAAAATTTGAAAAACATTGTCAGTCTTATTTCAAACTCGGTTCGACTAATTTCACCACACGATTTTCAATCTTCCATTTAACACCAAAACGTTCTATTTAGAACCCAAAAACTTAAGGACGGTCCTTGATAAAGGGTTATTTGAAAGTTACGTTATCATTTCCATTATAATATCCAAACGCAAACAGCGGTGAAACGTCAACCGATTGCGCTGATCATCGACAAACCTAGTTTTTTTTAAAACAGTGCAGAACACATACCTAATTAGTTACTACATTCAACATCACATAAAATCTACGAAGAGCCAAACATTTTATCATTCCGCATTTTTTGATTTTTTACATAAGATCTCAGTTCTACAGTCATTTCTGCTAATTACATTTTGTAAAATATTCTTACAATTTACGTCATTCTAAGAGTAAATAAAACAAAAATTTTTCTAACGCCAATATTTCGAACAGTTAATTTTGTCCATATTTTACATAATAAATAATGAGATTTTTTAACCAGAAATAAAAGGGGTATTCCAGACTTGTCTAGCATTATGCTAGATATAAATAAC
Source organism: Endotricha flammealis (assembly GCA_905163395.2). Taxonomy (NCBI): domain Eukaryota; kingdom Metazoa; phylum Arthropoda; class Insecta; order Lepidoptera; family Pyralidae; genus Endotricha; species Endotricha flammealis. Next base: position 1,562,562 of record LR990863.1, on the reverse strand, counting down.
CTGAATGCAATATAATTAGGTCATCAGTAGATCTCTTTCAGAGTGCAACGCAACGGCAAATTTTGCTATACGAAATTGAAAGAGCCACACTGATTTGTTCTTGAGCCTTTAGTTATTCAGTGGACCCTCATGTCTCTGGCGTGGACTGGAGTAGTGTCCTCGGGGCTTGGGCTGTCATCAAGATGTGGCCTGATGTGGACAACTGAACGCCTCTGGTCGTGGTGGTTATAATCGTCTCGCATCACCAAGCCCCCAATTCCATATCCCGGTCCCATCACTCCAGATCCACTAAGACGCATCTTCTCTGGATCCTCGTCGAGTTTTACGGATGAAAATACAGTGCTTAAGTTCAGTTGAGGTATGTCGTAGAAAACGGTCAATGTCAACATGAGGAATGTCAGTCCGATGATCAGGTAAACTGAAAATAAAACGATTTATATTAGGAAAAAAAAGAAAATTCGCCATCGATCTACGATTGATGAAAATGAGCTTTATAAAATAAAGCCTTAAAATGGAGCACAGACCAAACCGCGGCAGTCGACATAGTCGCGGTTCGCGGCCTCTAAGATCGCTAAAGTATTCTTTTGTTATCGCCTAGATTCCAGGTATAATACAAATAATGCTATGACTGTAGAGAAAACTCATCAATGTCTCAAATGGGTACTTACAAGTAGTCGCAACTTTGTAAATCGGCCGGTAGGGTTGTCCCGGTGAGTCTCCAGGGATGTAATCGCCAAGACCAATGGTGGTGAGCGAGATGAAGCAATAGTAGAAGGAGTCCAGGAAGTCCCAGTCTGGCTCTAGCGCCGCGAACACAGACGCTGGCACCGCGAGGAAGAACACCACTAACGTCATCACTGTAACCAAAAAAAAATTATCCGACTGACAACCAGTTTCTAAAACGCATTTCAAATTTTAATTCCAAGTTTCAAGCTATCTCTTTTTTTCGCCTTCAGTTCGACAGTGATAGCCATAGTATAATATGTATGTCATTAATTTTAAAAACGCAAAGTTAGCGATGCGACGCAAGGCACCGTTGATTTATTTTACTTAGATGCGTACAATGTCAAATAGTTAAGTTTTTAATGATCACCATAAATTCTTGTTAGGCAAATAGGCTATATAATTGTCTGATATGTCAGACAGTGGCTGCGAGGACACGAAATTGGTTTGTCACATATATCCGACTGTGCTGTGGCGTTGAAAGGGTTAAGCGGCAATAATAGTTTCTCATTCGTGTGTAGGTATGTGTCCGTGTGTGTATGGGTTGTGTTGTGTGTATGTAAGTCTGTGTTTATTTTAAAGTGTATAATAGTCAACTATCTATGTATGTATATCTTATCTTAGGAGTATATGTTACTTACCAATTATTGTCAAATGCACGAGTCGTATAGTAAACGGTCGGTACAGATGTCCCAGGGAAGCATTAAGAGTCCTCAGCAATGCTGTGGCGGGCAGCAGCAGCCGTTCCACAAGTGCAGACAGCAGAACAAGAGTCAGTGGGATCCCCAGCAGGGCGTACACCATACAGAACAATTTTCCCGGCTTCGAAAGTGGAGTTACGTGACCATAACCTGAAAATTATTAAAGATTTTTAATTACACTTGTACACACGATTTTAATATGTAATTTTCTCTCTTTTCCGATTTTAGAGATTTTTTATTTTTTTATTATTATCTTCATTCCTGTTCAATTCAACAAGACCGCAACGGAACAGGAGGGCTACTACGAAACGTAAATCCGATATTTCGGCCGAAGTATCGGAAGAATTTTAACCGTGAAATACAAGGTATTTCATGGTTATTTTAGTAATTCCTTGAATTCTATCCATGAAATACCTTGTACATACTTTATGGTTAATTTAGTAGGTAGTTCATTGAATTATAATCATGAAAAACTTGTATTTCACGGTTAAAATTCTTTCGATACTTCGGCCGAAGTATCGGATTTACGTTTCGTAGTAGCCCTCCCGATACTTTGTGGCAGCGATGTGCTATGCCCACAAATGTCCATTCAAAGATAAAAAAATAGTCTTTGAAACCGGTGTGAAGTTAGCGGCCAAACTTAGCAGCCGCCAATAACCCGACCAAATTGAGAAGTCACTTTTTTCTTTTAAACAAATTGACTAAGAAAACCGCTAAAACAGCTACGGACGCCTAGGTTCACAAACAAAACATGTCTAACATAATAACAAATCGACTACAAACATTAATTTAGTTCGGCCGCGGTACTCAGGAGTCAAATCACTTTTGGGCACAAAAGCTAAGATCTCGTAATGAGACTGGGCCAGCAAGGAGGTTTCGAAATATAGCTTGTATTGCTGGATACACCTGCTACATAGCTGCAGTGAGCAAAAGGTATCACCCGTTGTTTAACGGGGTGAAACGGGGTGAACAAGTCATGTTCATGGCGATTTTCAGAAAACTAGCAATTTTCACACATTTTCAACCAGAAAGACGGCAAGCAAGGGGACTTCAGAATTATTTAACCAGTCCTTTATGCAATATCAAGACACAAGTTGTCAGTTGGCACTCAATCTTTAAGACTATGCAAATCGAGTCCAAATAAAAGACTCAAGATTTTCCTCAATATATTCATTCTTGCTTGAAAAGCGCCAAGTAGAACGGCAAGCAAGGAGGTTTCGAACCATGGCTTGTATTGCTGAATACACCTGCTACATGGCCGCAGTGAGCAAGTAGTGGCACCCGATCTTTTAGACTATGCAAATCAAGTCCAAACAAAAAATTCAAAATTTTCTTCTAAATATTTATTCTTGCTTGAAACACGCCATGTAGAACGGCAAGCAAGGAAGTTTCGAGCCATGGCTTGCATTGCTGAATACACCTGCTACATAGCCGCAGTGAGCAAGTAGTGGCACCCGATCTTTAAGACTATGCAAATCGAGTCTAAATATAAGACTCAAGATTTACCTCAATATATTCATTCTTGCTTGAAAAGCGCCAAGTAGAACGGCAAGCAAGGAGGTTTCGAACCATGGCTTGTATTGCTGAATACACCTGCTACATCGCCACAGTGAGCAAGTAGTGGCACCCGATCTTTAAGACTATGCAAATCGAGTCCAAATAAAAAATTCTAGATTTTTTTTCAAAATATTTATTCTTGCTTGAAAAGCGCCATGTAGAACGGCAAGCAAGGAGGTTTCGAACCATGGCTTACATTGCTGAATACACCTGCTACATGGTCGCAGTGAGCAAGTAGTGGCACCCGATCTTTAAGACTATGCAAATCGAGTCCAAATAAAAGACTCAAGATTTTCTTCAATATATTCATTCTTGCTTGAAAAGCGCCATGTAGAACGGCAAGCAAGGAGGTTTCGAACCATGGCTTACATTGCTGAATACACCTGCTACATGGTCGCAGTGAGCAAGTAGTGGCACCCGATCTTTAAGACTATGCAAATCGAGTCCAAATAAAAGACTCAAGATTTTCTTCAATATATTCATTCTTGCTTGAAAAGCGCCATGTAGAACGGCAAGCAAGGAGGTTTCGAACCATGGCTTGCATTGCTGAATACACCTGCTACATGGCCGCAGTGAGCAAGTAGTGGCACCCGATCTTTAAGACTAGGCAAATCGAGTCCAAATAAAAGACTCAAGATTTTCCTCAATATATTCATTCTTGCTTGAAAAGCGCCAAGTAGAACGGCAAGCAAGGAGGTTTCATACCATGGCTTGTATTGCTAAATACACCTGCTACATGGCCGCAGTGAGCAAGTAGTGGCACCCGATCTTTTAGACTATGCAAATCGAGTCCAAATAAAAAAATCATGATTTTCTTCAAAATATTCATTCTTGCTTGAAAAGCGCCATGTAGAACGGCAAGCAAGGAGGTTTCGAACCATAGCTTGTATTGCTGCATACACCTGCTACATCGCCGCAGTGAGCAAGTAGTGGCACCCGATCTTTTAGACTATGCAAATCTTGTCCAAGTAAAAAAAAACAAGATTTGGCTGCTGACTTCCCACCGGTGCAGAACGGCAAGCAAGGAGGTTTCGAACCATGGTTTGTATTGCTGAATAGACCTGCTACATGGCCGCAGTGAGCAAGTAGTGGCACCCGATCTTTAAGACTATGCAAATCGAGCCCAAATAAAAGACTCTACATTTTCCTCAATATATTAATTCTTGCTTGAAAAGGGCCAAGTAGAACGGCAAGCAAGGAGGTTTCGAACCATGGCTTGTATTGCTAAATACACCTGCTACATGGTCGCAGTGAGCAAGTAGTGGCACCCGATCTTTAAGACTATGCAAATCGAGTCCAAATAAAAAATTCTAGATTTTTTTCAAAATATTCATTCTTGCTTGAAAAGCGCCATGTAGAACGGCAAGCAAGGAGGTTTCGAACCATGGCTTACATTGCTGAATACACCTGCTACATGGTCGCAGTGAGCAAGTAGTGGCACCCGATCTTTAAGACTATGCAAATCGAGTCCAAATAAAAGACTCAAGATTTTCTTCAATATATTCATTCTTGCTTGAAAAGCGCCATGTAGAACGGCAAGCAAGGAGGTTTCGAACCATGGCTTACATTGCTGAATACACCTGCTACATGGTCGCAGTGAGCAAGTAGTGGCACCCGATCTTTAAGACTATGCAAATCGAGTCCAAATAAAAAATTCTAGATTTTTTTCAAAATATTCATTCTTGCCTGAAAAGCGCTATGTAGAACGGCAAGCAAGGAGGTTTCGAACCATGGCTTACATTGCTGAATACACCTGCTACATCGCCACAGTGAGCAAGTGGTGGCACCCGATCATTAAGACTATGCAAATCGAGTCCAAATAAAAAATTCTAGATTTTTTTCAAAATATTCATTCTTGCTTAAAAAGCGCCATGTAGAACGGCAAGCAAGGAGGTTTCGAACCATGGCTTACATTGCTGAATACACCTGCTACATGGTCGCAGTGAGCAAGTAGTGGCACCCGATCTTTAAGACTATGCAAATCGAGTCCAAATAAAAGACTCAAGATTTTCCTCAATATATTCATTCTTGCTTGAAAAGCGCCAAGTAGGACGGCAAGCAAAGAGGTTTCATACCATGGCTTGTATTGCTGAATACACCTGCTACATGGCCGCAGTGAGCAAGTAGTGGCACCCGATCTTTTAGACTATGCAAATCGAGTCCAAATAAAAAAATCATGATTTTCTTCAAAATATTCATTCTTGCTTGAAAAGCGCCATGTAGAACGGCAAGCAAGGAGGTTTCGAACCATAGCTTGTATTGCTGCATACACCTGCTACATCGCCGCAGTGAGCAAGTAGTGGCACCCGATCTTTTAGACTATGCAAATCTTGACCAAGTAAAAAAAACAAGATTTGGCTGCTGACTTCCCACCGGTGCAGAACGGCAAGCAAGGAGGTTTCGAGCCATGCCTTGCATTGCTGAATACACCTGCTACATGGCCGCAGTGAGCAAGTAGTGGCACCCGATCTTTAAGACTATGCAAATCGAGTCCAAGTAAAAGACTCAAGATTTTCCTCAATATATTCATTCTTGCTTGAAAAGCGCCAAGTAGAACGGCAAGCAAGGAGGTTTCGAACCATGGCTTGTATTGCTGAATACACCTGCTACATCGCCGAAGTGAGCAAGTAGTGGCACCCGATCTTTAAGACTATGCAAATCGAGTCCAAATAAAAGACTCAAGATTTACCTCAATATATTCATTCTTGCTTGAAACACGCCATGTAGAACGGCAAGCAAGGAGGTTTCGAGCCATGCCTTGCATTGCTGAATACACCTGCTACATGGCCGCAGTGAGCAAGTAGTGGCACCCGATCTTTAAGACTATGCAAATCGAGTCCAAATAAAAGACTCAAGATTTTCCTCAATATATTCATTCTTGCTTGAAAAGCGCCAAGTAGAACGGCAAGCAAGGAGGTTTCAAACCATGGCTTGTATTGCTGAATACACCTGCTACATCGCCACAGTGAGCAAGTAGTGGCACCCGATCTTTAAGACTATGCAAATCGAGTCCAAATAAAAGACTCAAGATTTTCCTCAATATATTCATTCTTGCTTGAAAAGCGCCAAGTAGAACGGCAAGCAAGGAGGTTTCAAACCATGGCTTGTATTGCTGAATACACCTGCTACATCGCCACAGTGAGCAAGTAGTGGCACCCGATCTTTAAGACTATACAAATCGAGTCCAAATAAAAGACTCAAGATTTTCCTCAATATATTCATTCTTGCTTGAAACACGCCATGTAGAACGGCAAGCAAGGAGGTTTCGAGCCATGGCTTGCATTGCTGAATACACCTGCTACATGGCCGCAGTGAGCAAGTAGTGGCACCCGATCTTTAAGACTATGCAAATCGAGTCCAAATAAAAGACTCAAGATTTTCCTCAATATATTCATTCTTGCTTGAAAAGCGCCAAGTAGAACGGCAAGCAAGGAGGTTTCATACCATGGCTTGTATTGCTAAATACACCTGCTACATGGCCGCAGTGAGCAAGTAGTGGCACCCGATCTTTTAGACTATGCAAATCGAGTCCAAATAAAAAAATCATGATTTTCTTCAAAATATTCATTCTTGCTTGAAAAGCGCCATGTAGAACGGCAAGCAAGGAGGTTTCGAACCATAGCTTGTATTGCTGCATACACCTGCTACATCGCCGCAGTGAGCAAGTAGTGGCACCCGATCTTTTAGACTATGCAAATCTTGTTCAAGTAAAAAAAACAAGATTTGGTTGCTGACTTCCCACCGGTGCAGAACGGCAAGCAAGGAGGTTTCGAACCATGGTTTGTATTGCTGAATACACCTGCTACATCGCCAAAGTAAGCAAGTAGTGGCACCCGATCATTAAGACTATGCAAATCGAGTCCAAATAAAAGACTCAAGATTTTCCTCAATATATTCATTCTTGCTTGAAACACGCCATGTAGAACGGCAAGCAAGGAGGTTTCGAGCCATGGCTTGCATTGCTGAATACACCTGCTACATGGCCGCAGTGAGCAAGTAGTGGCACCCGATCTTTAAGACTATGCAAATCGAGTCCAAATAAAAGACTTAAGATTTTCCTCAATATATTCATTCTTGCTTGAAAAGCGCCAAGTAGAACGGCAAGCAAGGAGGTTTCAAACCATGGCTTGTATTGCTGAATACACCTGCTACATCGCCACAGTGAGCAAGTAGTGGCACCCGATCTTTAAGACTATACAAATCGAGTCCAAATAAAAGACTCAAGATTTTCCTCAATATATTCATTCTTGCTTGAAAAGCGCCAAGTAGAACGGCAAGCAAGGAGGTTTCAAACCATGGCTTGTATTGCTGAATACATCTGCTACATCGCCACAGTGAGCAAGTAGTGGCACCCGATCTTTAAGACTATACAAATCGAGTCCAAATAAAAGACTCAAGATTTTCCTCAATATATTCATTCTTGCTTGAAAAGCGCCAAGTAGAACGGCAAGCAAGGAGGTTTCATACCATGGCTTGTATTGCTAAATACACCTGCTACACGGCCGCAGTGAGCAAGTAGTGGCACCCGATCTTTTAGACTATGCAAATCGAGTCCAAATAAAAAAATCATGATTTTCTTCAAAATATTCATTCTTGCTTGAAAAGCGCCATGTAGAACGGCAAGCAAGGAGGTTTCGAACCATAGCTTGTATTGCTGCTTACACCTGCTACATCGCCGCAGTGAGCAAGTAGTGGCACCCGATCTTTTAGACTATGCAAATCTTGTCCAAGTAAAAAAAACAAGATTTGGCTGCTGACTTCCCACCGGTGCAGAACGGCAAGCAAGGAGGTTTCGAACCATGGTTTGTATTGCTGAATAGACCTGCTACATCGCCGAAGTGAGCAAGTAGTGGCACCCGATCTTTAAGACTATGCAAATCGAGTCCAAATAAAAGACTTAAGATTTTCCTCAATTATTCATTCTTGCTTGGAACACGCCATGTAGAACGGCAAGCAAGGAGGTTTCGAACCATGGCTTGTATTGCTGAATACACCTGCTGCATGGCCGCAGTGAGCAAGTAATGGCACCCGATCTTTAAGACTATGCAAATCGAGTCCAAATAAAAGACTCAAGATTTTCCTCAAAATATTCATTCTTGCTTGAAAAGCGCCATGTAGAACGGCAAGCAAGGAGGTTTCGAACCATGGTTTGTATTGCTGAATAGACCTGCTACATCGCTGCAGTGAGCAAGTAGTGGCACCCGATCTTTTAGAATATGCAAATCGAGTCCAAATAAAAAATTCATGATTTTTGAAAATGTAGAGTCTTTTATTTGGACTCGATTTGCATAGTCATAAAAATCGAGTGCCATTACTTGCTCACTGCGGCCATGTAGCAGGTCTATTCAGCAATACAAGCCATGGTTCGAAACCTCCTTGCTTGCCGTTCTACATGGCATTTTTCAAGCAAGAATGAATATTTAGAAGAAAATCTTAAATTTTTTATTTGGACTCGATTGGCATAGTCTAAAAGATCGGGTGCCACTACTTGCTCACTGCGGCCATGTAGCAGGTGTATTCAGCAATACAAGCCATGGTTCGAAACCTCCTTGCTTGCCGTTCTACATGGCGTGTTTCAAGCAAGAATGAATATATTGAGGAAAATCTTGAGTCTTTTATTTGGACTCGATTTGCATAGTCTTAAAGATCGGGTGCCATTACTTGCTCACTGCGGCTATGTAGCAGGTCTATTCAGCAATACAAACCATGGTTCGAAACCTCATTGCTTGCCGTTCTGCACCGGTGAGAAGTCAGCAGCCAAATCATGTTTTTCTTTACTTGGACTAAATTTGCATAGTCTAAGAGATCGGGTGCCACTACTTGCTCACTGCGGCCAAGTAGCAGGTGTATTCAGCAATACAAGCCATGGTTCGAAACATCCTTGCTTGCCGTTCTACATGGCGTGTTTCAAGCAAGAATGAATATTTAAAAGAAAATTTTGAATTTTTTATTTGGACTCGATTTGCATAGTCTTAAAGATCGGGTGCCACTACTTGCTCACTTCGGCGATGTAGCAGGTCTATTCAGCAATACAATCCATGGTTCGAAACCTCCTTGCTTGCCGTTCTGCACCGGTGGGAAGTCAGCAGCCAAATCTTGTTTTTTTTTACTTGGACAAGATTTGCATAGTCTAAAAGATCGGGTGCCACTACTTGCTCACTGCGGCGATGTAGCAGGTGTATGCAGCAATACAAGCCATGGTTCGAAACCTCCTTGCTTGCCGTTCTACATGGCGCTTTTCAAGCAAGAATGAATATTTTGAAGAATATCATGATTTTTTTATTTCGACTCGATTTGCATAGTCTTAAAGATCGGGTGCCACTACTTGCTCACTGTGGCCATGTAGCAGGTGTATTCAGCAATACAAGCCATGGTTCGAAACCTCCTTGCTTGCCGTTCTACATGGTGCTTTTCAAGCAAGAATGAATATTTTGAAGAAAATCTTGAATTTTTTATTTGGACTCGATTTGCATAGTCTAAAAGATCGGGTGCCACTACTTGCTCACTGCGGCGATGTAGCAGGTGTATGCAGCAATACAAGCCATGGTTCGAAACCTCCTTGCTTGCCGTTCTACATGGCGCTTTTCAAGCAAGAATGAATATTTTGAAGAATATCATGATTTTTTTATTTCGACTCGATTTGCATAAGTCTTAAAGATCGGGTGCCACTACTTGCTCACTGCGGCCATGTAGCAGGTGTATCCAGCAATGCAAGCCATGGTTCGAAACCTCCTTGCTTGCCGTTCTACATGGCGTGTTTCAAGCAAGAATGAATATTTAAAAGAAAATTTTGAATTTTTTATTTGGACTCGATTTGCATAGTCATAAAAATCGAGTGCCATTACTTGCTCACTGCGGCCATGTAGCAGGTCTATTCAGCAATACAAGCCATGGTTCGAAACCTCCTTGCTTGCCGTTCTACATGGCATTTTTCAAGCAAGAATGAATATTTAGAAGAAAATCTTAAATTTTTTATTTGGACTCGATTGGCATAGTCTAAAAGATCGGGTGCCACTACTTGCTCACTGCGGCCATGTAGCAGGTGTATTCAGCATTACAAGCCATGGTTCGAAACCTCCTTGCTTGCCGTTCTACATGGCGTGTTTCAAGCAAGAATGAATATATTGAGGAAAATCTTGAGTCTTTTATTTGGACTCGATTTGCATAGTCTTAAAGATCGGGTGCCATTACTTGCTCACTGCGGCTATGTAGCAGGTCTATTCAGCAATACAAACCATGGTTCGAAACCTCCTTGCTTGCCGTTCTGCACCGGTGAGAAGTCAGCAGCCAAATCATGTTTTTCTTTACTTGGACTAAATTTGCATAGTCTAAGAGATCGGGTGCCACTACTTGCTCACTGCGGCCAAGTAGCAGGTGTATTCAGCAATACAAGCCATGGTTCGAAACATCCTTGCTTGCCGTTCTACATGGCGTGTTTCAAGCAAGAATGAATATTTAAAAGAAAATTTTGAATTTTTTATTTGGACTCGATTTGCATAGTCTTAAAGATCGGGTGCCACTACTTGCTCACTTCGGCGATGTAGCAGGTCTATTCAGCAATACAATCCATGGTTCGAAACCTCCTTGCTTGCCGTTCTGCACCGGTGGGAAGTCAGCAGCCAAATCTTGTTTTTTTTACTTGGACAAGATTTGCATAGTCTAAAAGATCGGGTGCCACTACTTGCTCACTGCGGCGATGTAGCAGGTGTATGCAGCAATACAAGCCATGGTTCGAAACCTCCTTGCTTGCCGTTCTACATGGCGTGTTTCAAGCAAGAATGAATATATTGAGGAAAATCTTGAGTCTTTTATTTGGACTCGATTTGCATAGTCTTAAAGATCGGGTGCCATTACTTGCTCACTGTGGCCATGTAGCAGGTGTATTCAGCAATACAAGCCATGGTTCGAAACCTCCTTGCTTGCCGTTCTGCACCGGTGGGAAGTCAGCAGCCAAATCTTGTTTTTTTTACTTGGACAAGATTTGCATAGTCTAAAAGATCGGGTGCCACTACTTGCTCACTGCGGCGATGTAGCAGGTGTATGCAGCAATACAAGCCATGGTTCGAAACCTCCTTGCTTGCCGTTCTACATGGCGCTTTTCAAGCAAGAATGAATATTTTGAAGAATATCATGATTTTTTTATTTCGACTCAATTTGCATAGTCTTAAAGATCGGGTACCACTACTTGCTCACTGTGGCCATGTAGCAGGTGTATTCAGCAATACAAGCCATGGTTCGAAACCTCCTTGCTTGCCGTTCTACATGGTGCTTTTCAAGCAAGAAAGAATATTTTGAAGAAAATCTTGAATTTTTTATTTGGACTCGATTTGCATAGTCTAAAAGATCGGGTGCCACTACTTGCTCACTGCGGCCATGTAGCAGGTGTATCCAGCAATGCAAGCCATGGTTCGAAACCTCCTTGCTTGCCGTTCTACATGGCGTGTTTCAAGCAAGAATGAATATTTAAAAGAAAATTTTGAATTTTTTTTTGGACTCGATTTGCATAGTCTTAAAGATCGGGTGCCACTACTTGCTCACTGTGGCGATGTAGCAGGTGTATTCAGCAATACAAGCCATGGTTCGAAACCTCCTTGCTTGCCGTTCTACTTGGCGCTTTTCAAGCAAGAATGAATATATTGAGGAAAATCTTGAGTCTTTTACTTGGACTCGATTTGCATAGTCTTAAAGATCGGGTGCCACTACTTGCTCACTGCGGCCATGTAGCAGGTGTATTCAGCAATGCAATCCATGGTTCGAAACCTCCTTGCTTGCCGTTCTACATGGCGCTTTTCAAGCAAGAATGAATATTTTGAAAAAATTCTAGTTTTTTTTATTTGGACTCGATTTGCATAGTCTTAAAGATCGGGTGCCACTACTTGCTCACTGCGGCCATGTAGCAGGTCTATTCAGCAATACAAACCATGGTTCGAAACCTCCTTGCTTGCCGTTCTGCACCGGTGGGAAGTCAGCAGCCAAATCTTGTTTTTTTTTTTATTGAACTAGATTTGCATAGTCTAAAAGATTGAGTGCCAACTGACAACTTGTGTCTTGATATTGCATAAAGGACTGGTTAAATAATTCTGAAGTCCAAAACCCCTTGCTTGCCGTCTTTCTGGTTGAAAATGTGTGAAAATTGCAAGTTTTCTGAAAATCGCCATGAACATGACCCCGTTTCACCCCGTTAAACAACGGGTGATACCTTTTGCTCACTGCAGCTATGTAGCAGGTGTATCTAGCAATACAAGCTATATTTCGAAACCTCCTTGCTGGCCCAGTCTCATTACGAGATCTTAGCTTTTGTGCCCAAAAGTGATTTGACTCCTGAGTACCGCGGCCGAACTAATTTAATGTTTGTAGTCGATTTGTTATTATGTTAGACATGTTTTGTTTGTGAACCTAGGCGTCCGTAGCTGTTTTAGCGGTTTTCTGAGTCAATTTGTTTAAAAGAAAAAAGTGACTTCTCAATTTGGTCGGGTTATTGGCGGCTGCTAAGTTTGGCCGCTAACTTCACACCGGTGTCTTTGAACGGTTCCGCATGTTTTGCGATGCGACATTTTTTGTTGCGTCGCCACATCGCTGGTAAAATATTCTGGTCAATTTAGGTCTAATTGGCATTATGTACATAGTATTATTGAAGCAAATCTTGTGTACTTACCGATAGTGGTGACGACTGTAGACGAGAAAAACAATGATTGTCCAAAACTCCAATTAGGGCCGCCGCTCACGTTACGGGACGCCGACACACCACGATTGCTTGCGCGGACAACTTCATCCAGCAACGCTTCCAAATCATTTTCTGGAGAAAAAAAAAATATAATTCAGTAAGTAGGTTAGTTTATTTGTTGTCTAAAGGTGGAGGTTAATTATCGGTATATGTGTTCAACTTTATGGTTTTTATATTTTATACTAGGTATTTCATTCACTTTCTAACAATAAATAAATATTGTTTTAAGGTGGTTTTTCCTCCTAGTTGATGATTTGAAAAAACTGAACACAAATATAAAAACCTAAATTTTTATGAAAATACGGTCTAAAGAAACGGCGACTAAAATAATTCACCCTTGTCAGCTAATGAGACATGAATTGACTTTAAATAGCTTAACCTACATCTTTGAAAGTGTATGTAGGCTTACCACTCGAAGTAAAGTTGACAACTTTTAAGACTTCCCACGAGTCTAAAAATAACACTCAAGAAAATTGGGCAATTATAAGTTTTGACGCTTCTAAAATCCGCACGCGTGTGATCGGCTTTACTTGAAATTCTGAGGCAGTGGCAACGTTTTATGTTATACGTACTTGTGTTTTAAGCTGCTTATAGTCCAAATGCTCCCATCCTAATATGTGGATGTTTGCAAATGCGCAACCCGCTCACTTATTCATGTTCAACCACCATCCTGTTTGTTTTTTGTGTAATTTTGTAAGCAAAACACGAGTAGGTAGGTATCCCAAGTAACTTAAATTTTAAAAAAATCTTGTACGCGCCAAAATTTGGACTGACAGTTTATAAAACAATTGAAAATCGATTGTTCGTTATGCACTGTTGATTGTTGCACATATTTCGAACTTCGTTTTACGTCTACGCGAGTCAGCCTTGTTGGCGGCTAGTACAGGTCGTATCTACTTTTAAGAACAGAAGACATATTTTTAACTACTTATAATAAAATATACTGAAATACCTATTGTGTTATAATTATTACCTATGTAACAAAGGTACAATTTCATTGGAAATAGTTGCCAAGTTCGCCGTCCACCCTAACTTATTCATATCCAGACGCAAGCCTTAATTATGTTTTACGTAACAAACTTGTATTATTATGTCCGGCTTTTCTCATTAATTCTACAGGTAACTGAAATTTTTAACGTAGCAGACAGATAGGTTTTAAGTCGGTGTTATGTTTATTATTTATTTGGCAGAGAGGAGAGTCTTACAGACCCTAGTCTGCAGTTTCCTGAATATAAACAAGAAAAAGGCAATCCTGTAATATCGAAGACGGAGCCAATGATTACTTATTATCTTTACAGAATCTATGAACTAACTGAGGAAAAAGTTAACGTAGATTTTTTCTTGACTCCTTCCAACTTGGTCTCTTCAAAAACCGCTATACAGTATTAGAGATTAGCCAGAATATACAGCTATATTAAAATGTATTTGTCGAAATTCAGTCGACAGAACAGACAGAATATAAGTTACATTCACTCCTTGTTACTTGAAATGAAATGGAGTCTAGTTAACCTATCTCAATGAGTATTAATAATATCTATTTAAATAAATGAAATTAACATCGACATCAGCCGAGACCGACGGCTTAACGTGCCCTCCGAAGTAGTGTAAATACTTAGTTTTCTAGCATATTGGGTTTCCTAGTAACAAATTATTTAATACATACAAAGTATTATCTTGAGGAAAGTATTTAAAGCAATTAACATTATTCTTCGACCAGTAAACATGATTACTGAGTGCAATATAACAATTATGGGCACGAGTGTATTTATCGATAACCTTTTAATCTTCTTGATTTTACGTACTTTGTGACGTGATAACCAACAGCCCGATCGCTCAGTAGTTAGTGGGTAATTATTGTACCTTCAGCGTGCTTCAGTGATGAAGGAAGGGCACGGGAGTACTATTACCAAATACTATAGAAGACTAATACGCACAGCTCTTGACGTTTCTCATACAATGACTTGGCAACCTCCGTTCACCTCATGCCGCTATAACATTTTGCATACAAAACGCACAAAAGTTTTGAAATCGTTCACCTCATGCCGCCCTCATGCCGTAGGGGCGCTAGTGTCGCGTCTTGCCCGAATTCTTCCGAAGCTGTGCGTATTGGTCTTCTTTATTATTTGCTATTACTATGTAGTTAATGAGTAATAGCCGAGGGAGGGAATCCCTTTCTTCCTCAATCAATACTTCCTACTATGTCTAATTTCTTTCTGATTTATTAAATTCGTTGTGACTTCCAAGCCAGCTGTAGTTTCTCCCCCGGGACGTCAAAAAGCATCATTTGATGCGGCAGTTGTTGATCTTGGTTTTACAGGAAACACAGCGGTGGCGGTAAGACTGTGCGGTGCGGTGGGCTTGTCCCGTCCCGTGTAATATTTAGCAGGTGAGAATAAAATTTCTTTATTGAAAACGTAAAATGCCATAGACATTGCACTGCGTAGCAAAAATGGAACCGGAAATTCTCAACAGGCCATTTACGTCGAAGTGCTTGTAGGATTTAAAAAAAATCTGAATTGCAAAAACATTGTGCAAAAGTATTTCCAGTAATTTTATTTTTAATATTTTATAATTAATGCGCATTATAATTTGTTCAGTTCTATTCTTCTTTAGTTTGACAAGTAACAAACTTAAAAATATTTTTGTGCAACACAGCGAATGGGACTTTTGAGTAAACATTCGGTATTTCACTCCGTTATTTTCCTCTGTGACATCAAACTGTGACGTCACATGTGGTATGATAACTGACCTCCTCTGGGGCAGACGCGGGTCATAAGGCTATCTATATGATTGCAGTTTCATACCCCCTACCGACGCACGTAAATAATAAACTATAGGTACGTGGTGTTATGCATAAATGCATTATCCTATACTGCAGGGATACGGGTCTCCCTTCAATCGAAGGGGATTAGAGCATACTCTGCCACGCAGGTTCCTCCGGAAGCCAGTGTTTTCCGCCTGAAGGTTGCCTCCATCCACAATAGCCGAGAACGACGGCTTAAAGTGTTATTCCAACCTTTCGACCCTCAGGATGAAAGGGTCAGTCACAATTAGCATTTACCCTTTCCGAATAAAACGAAATAATTATATAAATATCCTGTTATGGCATATTATTCATTGACCACTTCACATAATTACTTATTACCAATGTCGTTCGTCAATCGATTTGTTATCATAATACGTTTGGTAAATATTATCTGCTTAGTTTCTTTATCTGGCAGTAATCTTCCACTGAATTATCAATTTGTTATAACAGTATTCAAAATAACAGATAAAAACACATGTTAAGTACAAAATAAACATGATACATGTTAGCTTACGCTGAATAAAGTCAGGATCTTATTTATTGTACCATAACAAGACTGTTAAATATAAAACTAAACTAAACATATTATTATAAACAAATTATAATGAACCTAAAACTAAAAACCTTAAAAAATATAATAAAATAACTAAAATATATTAGTAAAAGGAGTCCCTTTAGGCAAGGTTCCGAAGATACTGGCAGCGTTCCCCCTTTGAATAATAACTTTTAATGAGATTGTTGCCAAAAAGCTATAATATTTTGTTCTGACTGACTGACTGACAGATCAACGCACCCTATAAACCCCTGATCGTAGAGACCTAAAACTTAGAGGGTGTGTTCTTAATTTCTTATATAACGATACTAGTGAACCCCGCAACATCGTTTGCGTTGAATTTATTTATACACAGCAGTCCTATTATTCCCGTTCCCGTGGGAATTTCGGGATAAAAGGTACCCTATGTGTTATTCCAGGTTATGGTCTACCCGTGTACTAAAGTTCATTAAAATCCGTTCAGTAGTTTTTGCGTGAAAGAGCAACAAACATCCGTACATCCTCACAAATTTTCGCCTATTTAATATTAGTAGGAAGTAAGGTCCAATAAAAAAGGATTTTCCGAAATTCTACACCTAAGGGGGTGAAAAAGGGGGACAAATTTTGTATGTACAAAATGACAAAAAAGGCCGTAACCGGTTTTCTTTTTACCGGTTGCCATTTTGCTTGTGTCCGAAATGGTGGTAGTATATAACGTAGTTTATTTTCTTTGTATAAACAAGTTGTAAATGACAAGAAAAAGTGCCTGTGAAGGTCTAATTTCTGAAATAAACGATTTCATTTCATTTCATATGGAATAACGTGATTCTTTGGTCCAATCTACTTATATGATGAGTAGTAACTAGTCTAGCTACCTATTATTATAAAATAATATTTCCCAGTTAAAGTTACGTTATAAAAGATTTTTAGTTCAATTTTATAGTTGCACTGTTGCATAGTGACGCGTAGCCGGGGTCGTTGCATCGCGATCTATGTTGACGCTCTCGCCTGGGTCACGGGGGTCGCGCACAGTGACACGGGGAGCGATTAATTACTATTAAACAAGATTAATGAGGGTACGGCAAGTAAGATATACATATTGGAAATTAGGGCGAGGAGCTCGATGGCGGCACTGTGTGTCGCACTCCAAATGAACACGCAAGGTAAGTACGACTCCAGCCAGTTTTTAGATGGGTTTTGTTATGCCGCGCCGTCATCCATCGTAATCTCCTTCGATTGAAGAGACACCCGTATGCAGTGTGATGATTATGAATTGATATGATAATAATAAGGACATTTTGAAAAATTAACATTAAAATTGTATTGTTTTCCATTAAAAAAAAAAAAAAATTTGATGCGTATGTGCATGGACAAGTTTACCACAATATTTTTTTAATAAGGTCCAGATGTACGTGGACCAGTGGCCCCCTCCAGCTAGGGACTCTGCATAGCAATCGCGATTTTAATTTAAATTCTGTATAATTTCAAATGCAAAATTAACAGCAAATCCTAATTCGTACTATTGAAATTTTATACTTTACTAACTATTTGGTTAGCATACAATCCGATTTCATTTAGTTTAGTATTTAGTTAGCGCTAGTTTAGCTGTAAAGAGTACCTAAAATTAACAATCCAATGGCGATCGTGCGGAATTATATTCAAGAGTAAGGGGGCAGTTCCCGTGTCTCCGCTGCCCGGTCACAGACAGAGCCTATTCGTCGAGGTGGGTTTACCGCTACATCAGTTCCGCTTTCCGCTCCGCTTGAACAACAGATATAGGCGTTATTGCGAGAGCATTAAATGAGGTCAGCCTATCTATATTGCAGGGGGGTGTGGCATTTATAATATACTGTAGGTATAATATTGATAACAATGAATGGGGAAAATGTAAAAAAAAAAGAGATTTCCCGTTTGCACCTTATGAAATACTAGCGGCACCACGGATTTTAGAAAGGATCCCTATATTTTTTTGGAAATATTGGCTTATGTCACCCGGATCCAGCTTTCAACGGCGAAAGAAATTTTCAATTTTTTTTTCAAAAAGGACTTGTTTTTGAGCCTCGAATTTAGGACCTGTGAACTCGATAGACTGAGCATTTCATGTTTAGTTGAGGGCGAGCTATCTGAGCAACGACTCAAATCCTAAAAAGAACTTGAGTCTTTCACAAATATGTATATAGGAAGTTTATTTACAAGCTCTTTTGAATCGTCGCAATCGTTTTTTCCTACCAGACTCCATATTCAAGACGGCAGATTCGTTTTTGCTAGTTCATTATAAAGACTATGGAGGTACGTATATTATATTATACAGCGCTGGTCAATTCTCATAATTAATTTCTTACTTACAGTATTATTCGTATTTACTCGGCTTAATCACACGACTTGTTCAAAGATAATCGAAAAAACATCACTATTACACAGGCGCCACGTTACACCACATCCCTAGAAAAGTCATTCTTTTTTTCGTGTGTATTCGGCAATACACGCAATAATATATTTTATTCAATTTTATTAGTTTTTTCTATTATTAAGACATTATTAAGTCTTTATATAAGTGGAAGAAGAGGAGATAAAAAGAAAATGGGTAAAAATCGAGTAATGGAGGAATTCGACGAAAACAAGACTCACGCGCTGTCGTCGCCGCTACGAGGATGGTTACCTTAGGTTGATATAAATCCAATATCTATATAATTTCAAAGCAAAATGGTGAGTTGTTTTAAAGTTGAACTCTCAAAAAGAGTAAAAATAATAAAATCTCTTAATAATTTAGATTTCCAAACAATTCGGCAGGCGACCTGGTAAGAAAAAAAATGGCCGCTGCTTTCATTTTGCAATTAATTTTTTTTATAATTTGTCGTAATGTTCCTATAAATTTGTGATGAACAAATTTTTCTATGGGATTGTTGCCTTTAGAAAAAGTAAAGATCGTTATCCTTTTTCCAAGATGTGATGCATTGCAAATTCATTTGCATAATATTATTATAAATTTAATAATGTCAAATCAAGGCATTGTGTGTGGCTCAGTGGTACCGACCGTTCCATGCATTAAATGGAATACATTCATTTCAAATATCAGTGATCTTAGTATGTAAACCACATTCAGCTAAACAATTGTTTGATGTTTGACCAAAAACAATTTGGTCTAGCTAGATGAATAATAAGAATACATTAATAATATACTTCACAATTATTGTGTTAAGTACTAACACATTTGGAAGTTATTTTATTTAACCTTGGTAAATGGCCGTTGCTGGATCAACAAGAATACATATAAGTAACCAATATAGTTTGGAAGACCCTTTCCATATATATATATTTTAAATACAGAAAAACAAAGACTGGCCGCTCCTTTATGTAACACATGGGATTTCTTGCAGTGACTATCTTTACAGCTGCTTTACAGTTTACAAAATTTATAAGAGGTATTTGGCACAAATTTAAAGTTGGAAAAGAAGAAATTATTTATTAATTTGTGTACCTGCCATGAGGATTTTTTATTATGCCAACCATTATATTATTATCCGAGATTAAGGAACTGCGAATGATTTGCGGGATCATTTCTTTCCGAATTATATCCTAGATATAAAGGATGTGTCTAGTTTGTGGGACTAGTTCCGTTCTTATTTATCATGGATTTTGGGACATTAGCGTCTGACACATTGGGGTCAGATCATGTTTCCTGTTCATAAAAATCTTGGATTTAGGGATTGCGAATAGCACAATTGGGGCTATTTCTTCCCGGTTTTTTATCTGGATTTATTATCCAAAAATTGCAGCCATCCACAGACAGGAGGCACTTGGCTCCGTGTGGTTTTGTTTGTGCTGAATGCCTCTTTCCTGACACAAATATTATATTAGCATTTATTAACAATAATGTTTAGCGATGGTTGGTTATATTTTCTTTTCTCGGACCATTACCTTCGTGAAAATCCTTTTTCCAAGCAAGCAATGGAAAACAAAGTTGGCCTTGGTCATATGATTTTGTGAAGAATATAGTTTCAGAATTAATATAATTTATTTCAGAAAATAATGGATTGATTTCCAGAATACGAGTTGTCCTTATGAGACCATACATCATATATCAACCCATAATCATCCCACTGCAGGGATACGGGTTTCCCTTCAACCGAAGGAACCATTTCTTTCACAAAATTAAATTATTTTTCTAGCAATGCATTAATGACAATGGTGAACAATGTTTACCTGGTTATGTGAATGGTTTCTTAAAAGAACCATCTCTGCCAAAATTGTTAAAAACAATAATATTAATTTATTCCAGACCATAATGCATTAAACACAATGGCATATATTAACCAAGGAAAGTGATGGTTATAGTTGGAGATTTATTTTAAAAATATACATAAAAATATATTATTATGTTTTTACATGCCTTTAGTGGAGGGTTTTTGAGACAGTTACCTACTGTTCTGTCTTTTATGCATTAATTATGAAAATTGTGCCTGAAATAATTTACTCTTACTGCTAAAACATAACGTTTTTTCTTTTTTCAGAATTATGAAATCATAAAACGATTATTCTTTTTTCACAACGGGAAAAATGCCAACTAAAGCTCTCTTTGGCAATATCTAAAACTCCCGTCTTACGCATTATATACCTACAAGGTATTTTTCTTTTGCGAATTTCAGCTTGTTTGAACAAGACAAGACTTCGATCAGTCGATCGAGACGAGACTTCATATTTTTCAATGGCTTTTTAGCAATTTAATAATTTAGTACTGGCAATACTAAAGATTTTATTTTTTATTTTATTTGACAGCAGTATTAGTAAGCCAAAAACTGTATTGTAATCAGACAGTTGTTGCCAAAGAAGAAGAAGTCGAAACAAAACGTCACGAAATTGACAGTGACATTAGTGACAGTGAAAGATTTTAGTTTTTTGAATAAAATTAAATAAAATTATTAATCCTTTCTTTCAGTGTAAACAAAGTTATAGGAGCCATAATGTGTAAATACACAGTAAATATATCGCATTGTTGTGTAATTATGCAGAAAAAAGGGCTCAGTTTATAAAACAATGGAGGGCCGATTGTCGTTGTGCACTGAGTACCTAATAAGTATGATGAGCGAGTTTCGAACTTCGTTTTTTATGACTACGCGAGCCAGCTGTGTTGGCTACCAGTATACTTAATTGTTTTACATACGCTTCTTGAAGTTAGCGGTCTTAGCCTGAAAGACTACCTAGTACCTACGCCAAAAGCGTAACGTACGTTTGTACAGCACAACCAGAAAGTCGGCAATGAAATTACAATGAATCTGTCCTTTTTTATTGGGTACTTAACCAAACCGGCAAGATACAGTTTCAAACAAGTTTGTATGAATTATTTCCTACTTGGTAGAAAAATACATTTAGTTATGACATCTTGTCATAAAGTGGTTTTTTTTCTGTAGAATAATTTACCTTTTATATTGTGTGAGAAAACACATACTATGCAAGTAATTCTGTTATGGAAGTGGCAATTGATTGTTGCCCTTGTTTAAGTAAAAAATATGACCTTTTTTTTATGAAAGATTTTACATATGTAAAATTCCTATAAGTAGTTACAATTACTATGAATCTTTTGTAACATAGGGTGACCTATGTGTACTTTGATCATTTTCTGATGATGAGCGTCAGTGTATATTCAAGACAGGTTGATGAATACGGGTGTTAAAACCTTTTGTGTAATAATTTACATAGCATTTGCTGTGGTTTTATATATACACTTATTATAAACCTATTCTATTATGTAATATATATATTTATTATTGAAAAATGGTTGAATTTATACATAGTTGATACTAAAACTATCATATTCTCTATGTCAACATGGTTTATCCAGTAATTATGTAGGTACTGTGAATAAACAAAAATAGAATGTAATTAACATTAAAACTATAGTTAATAATAATAATAATATGATGTATTCATGATTGGAATTATCCTGACCAAAGTCTTAAGTCTATAAAACTTTTAATGATTGAACAATATTAAAATTGCTCAATTCTGATGTTTTCAGATTGCATAATATTTATGTATGTACTTTGAATTTATGTTTCAGAACTAAGCTATCATGAGCTATGTACAGATCGCAAAACAAATGAAATTGAATTTCAATTTTCTTAAAACTACAAAAAATCGTTTATTCAAACGATAAATTATTTAACTTATGGTATTTAGTGGTTTAAGTAAACAAATGACTTTCCAGTATTTGACTCAATTATATTAACAGCAATACCTTAGTATGGTATGAAATCTTATCATGTATAAGCGTTGTCACCCAACAAAGCACTTCAACCCTTATGTTGCTGATGGTATGAGATAATGTCATTAAAGCTTGTTGCAAGTTTAACAGTTGGTTTAAAAAAAAAAATAAAAAAATATAATGGACAGTATAACAGAAAATAGTGCTTTTTTAAGTTTGTACTTTTATAATTCATGTTTTTTGATTCAATATTACAGTAAGAAATTACTGAACCTGTCCAGAAAAGGAAGGACAATGGTTATTGAAATTTCCATTTCATATAACTAAAACTAGACTTTCGAATCCTGCATTGAATTGCTTTAAACATTGGGGGGGGGGGTGGAGTGTAGTGACATGTTATGCAGAATTGAAAATCATCCAGTTGCACTGATTGGTTTTTAAATTTAAAACAAATAGGTTAAAATAATATTTAAAGATAAATACCTAAGCAAGAGATTTTCTGTACCTACCATAAAAATCTGTAGTACTTTGCGATAACTTGTCCTTTTACCTTAAATTCACTATTAACTCTCACATCTAGTGTGTTAATTCTTATCAAATCTTGTCCACTTTTCTAAGAGATAAGTTATGGGCATGACTTAAGTATAGCGATTAGATATATTTTACATTGTGTTTGCATGTTGTTTAATCGAGATCTATAATGTGTCTGTAATATCGGTAGGTCAACACTATAGATTTTACCTATCTAATCATCAATATTAGTATGGTTTAAGAAATTTATTTCTCATGAGAACTTAAATGACAATATGTTCACTTACTGAGAAACTAAATAGGTAATTCACTATTATCACCGAATCAATATTAGTCAAATGTTTTTTCTGAAACTGTGACCGAAATGGACATTTATTCAAAACTATTTGGAGTTTGTATTTTTATGACAACCCTTTCTGGGATAGGCAAAAATACAAAGATAATATTATATTTTCTGTTTACTACAGAATCATCTTCAGAACTGGTGTGCTGACCATATAGGTATTTGGTGTTCTGGTTATAATATTAAGGACAAAATGGGCAAAAATCCAGATGCTCTAAACATCTACTGTAAGTAAGAAATTAATTATGAGAATTGACCAGCGCTGTATAATTGATGATTAAACGAACTTACCTGTACGTGAAGTTCTATCATAATTATACTAGCTGGTCAATTCTCATAATTAGGTCCCTCCCAAGTACCCCTCCCGTAAGTGTATGGGATACACAAATCTGTATTTAGCCCACATTGTCCGAGTCGGGCGTAGACAATAGTATTCTCTGTCTACGGAGTCAGGAGTACTTTAAACAAAATGACTTTTCTAGGGATGTGGTGTAACGTGGCGCCTGTGTAATAGTGATGTTTTTTCGATTATCTTTGAACAAGTCGTGTGATTAAGCCGAGTAAATACGAATAATACTGTAAGTAAGAAATTAATTATGAGAATTGACCAGCTAGTATAATTATGATAGAACTTCACGTACAGGTAAGTTCGTTTAATCATCAATTATGTGTGTATAAGTAAGGCTATATGGAAGGTATTATACGTGGAAACGTTCTCCTTTGACTGCAAAGAGACCTAATTAATTGATTTACGTCGTCAGAGCTCAGTAGACGGGAGAAATGGAAACTAAGCTGAGCCAACCTTATATATATTACAGCCATCGAGTACGTATAAGATTACAGCTTATAAGAACTCTCACCAAATCAAATCACGCGGAACAGACAGCCCGGTGGTGGTGCGTTGGTTAGTGATTCAACCTTTAGTACTAGAGGGCGCCAGTTCGATTCCCGCTCGGGGCAAACATTTGTGTAGTATATACATTTACAATAGTATATACTTTGTATGGTGCCCATGACACAAGCAGATTAGGTCTAGCTTAGTTTGGGAAGAGATGGCGAAATAACATTGAATTAATGAGATATAATGAACCCACACGTTTAATACCGTGGGAGTAAGCTAACACAAGCATCAGTAATATTAGCTTTCTAATCTGCTAAGTAAACAGCTAAGTTACAACTGGCTATTGTTAGGTTGAATTTTAATCAGTCAATATGTTTACTCATTTATTTAGCAGAAATGTTAAAATAAATAAATGTTTAAACTTAGAAACAGGAGTCGACTAAACGCAATTTACAAAACAAAGCGAGAAGCCGTCCGACCCTCGGGAGTCTAATTCAAAGATTAAGTTAATTTTTTTTTCTTTTCTCTCTACCGCAGACATAAAGACGATGGCTTAAAAAATACCCAGCTTAGACAAAAACTTCTTCAGTGTTTGAACCAGCTTTTAATGGCCATAAAAAAATGCTTTTATTTTGTCTTATAGCTATAATATCATAGAAAATTAAGTCATTTATAGGCAATCAGGAGAAATAATTCGTGTAGTTTAGAAAATTGGCACAATTTATACCTTGTGGAATCAACATACCAAATGGGGGGAGAAGGTTCTGAGGGTGTAGGGGATGAGTCAAAGATCCCATTTTCTGATTTTTACTTAGATCTCAAAAATCTGTACAAATAGCATAATGATTACTTCTGACAAAAGTTTTTAAATACAATTTATCACCAATCAATACTTTAGGAGCCGAGATCGAGATGGTGGTATACTTCGTAATGACGGGTATCCTTAGATAGGTGTCTTAAAAACATTGAAGGTGTCGGATCGGAATATCATTTTTCGATACAATTATCCGTTTACGAACTATTTACATTTAAAGTTCCATTTTTCATTTGATACCGTCATCCGTTTCATTTGATACTCTTTTTATGTTTTTGCAACCTTAGTTGATATAACACGTGGAGGCACTTGCGTTTTCTATTACAATTTATGTCTGTCCACCCCGCCTTCAAAATAATAACGTTTTGACAAGGGTCCGTAATTCGGAACACACCTCGCCCTGTCGCCAGTGACTTTTTATTGGAATCGTCTAATAAAATCTCTTGGGAATTGCCGGCAGATTTGTAGGGCCATCCCTCTTTACAATATCTAGAGAACTTGCAATTTCCTACTTTATTAAGTGCGACTCGAGAGATAATTTGGATTTGGACAGCTATTCTTCAGCATTTTTCCAATTACTTTTGTAATTTTTATTCAGTAGGTATACTAAATGGAGTTTTTTTAAAATCTATATTGGTTTTCCAACACCCTGAATAAAGAGAACATGTTTAAATCTGTTATTTTTAAAAAACTGTCGATCTTTCGTGAAACAATTAGGCCACATATTTATTCTTAGAAGCAACTTTGAGAAAACTACAAGTAATGGTGTTTTTGAGTTGGATATCCCTAAGAGAAAATCCTTAAACATTTTAGATAAGAATTCCATGGCTAAATCTTTACCTCTCAAACATCATTTATTCAAAACTATACTGGACGCCAACGCTCCTGGCACGCGCTCGTACTGCTCGCAGCGCTAGCGCTTAATTGAATCATGACTTCGCGGGCCAGGAGCGTTGGCTTTTTTTAAGGAAATCGCCCTAAACGGATAGTAGTATATGGATTGTAAATATACCCAAGATTGAGACTTTATGTGTTTAATGGAGGCTATTAGGTATAACAAGTGAATTAACTGCAAACATTGGTTAAAGTAATGTAACCTGTCCTAAACCAACTAAAAGCCTTATTAACTTATAATGTTTACATCGTGAAGGGACAAGACAAGACATTATACAATTTATGGGCAAAATCCGGGTATCATCTTGTCAACAAAAAAAATGAAAATCTTTTTCTTATTCTCCAATATTACAGCCAGTTTCTGCACCAAGCTATCTCTTTTCTTCTTCTTTAGTTAGATTGACAGCTATAATAAATAATGTGTTATTAATTAAAAATGCATTTAAGAAACCGGGTCTAAAAGTTCTCCTTGATTTACAGCCAGTTTTGGAAAAACTCCAAACTCTCTCAAACTAGAACCTTTGACGACCTCCGTGGCGTAATGGTTACCACGCCGCCCAGGAGGTCTCGGGTTCGAATCTCGAATTCCGGTCGGGTCATGATGAAAAACGACCTTTTTCTGATTGGCCTCGGGTCTTGGATGTTTATCTTATTATTTAGTATTTGTTATAAATTATAGTATCGTTGAGTTAGTATCCCATAACACAAGTTTCAAACCTACTTTGGGTACAAGTATTATAATATCTGTGCTTTGGGGCTAGCTCAATCAGTGTGATTCATCCAAAAAAAAAGAAGAAAAAAAAAAGAAACTTAATTTAGAATTAAAATTAACTGTCTGTTAATAAGTCGAATATTTTTTTGTTAAAATAATGTTAAGCCCATTTGTTATCAATTTTATTATAATTAAGTAGAACATAAGGGTCATGGTTTAGTTGAATTGTTATCTAACTGATAAAGTGACTCGAGTTATATGATGATTAATTGGAATTCTTGGGTAATTGACATAATTGCATTATTCAAGGGAAATATAATAATAACATAATTAGTTAATGTGTTGCTATCGCTTTAATGGGACAATTAAAGCAGTAAGTGGCTATAACATCGTAAAAAGCAACTAATGGAATATTGGATTCTAGATTTGTTTATTATACCTAGTCTATACTTATAACTAAAACACAGCATTGACACATGACAATACGTTCTTTTTAAAAGTTTAATACTAAAGTACAGTGCTACAATGATATTTATGAACGTTAGTGACAGGTTTGTGCGTGGGAAAAAGTGACATACAATATGACGATGACGAGAGTTGTAGTTCCAATTTCGACCACATTCATAAATAGCCATGTAGCACTGTAGAATATTTTAGTAAGTAAATACCTAGAGGTGGTTTGTTTCATTTTCTTTCGGATTTTAAAAGAACTAGGATACTATTTTGTGATCCCACATATCTACTATCATACTAATGTTATAAATGAGAAAGTCTGTTAATTATTCCTTCACGGCTTGACTAAGCAGCCGATCATTATGAAAATTTGTATACGTATTGTCAGGGGTAGAAAAAAAAATTTCCAACATAGGCTAATTCTTACGCGGACGAAGCCGCGGGTACCAGCTAGTAATATTATAAAGGCGAAAGTTGGTGTGTATGTTTGTTACTTCTTCACGCTCAAATGACTGGGTTTTTTTTAATGATATTTGGTATGTAGATAGCTGAAACCTTGGATTAACACATACCCTCTTATTAATAAACAAAGATTAGCCAAGGTTTAACTTAAACCTGTTTTGTCACTGTCATTCCTAAGGAAAATTAAGTGTAGTTGGAAAGTGACAAAACAAGTTTTAGTTAAACCTTGGCTAATCTTTGTTTATTAATAAGAGGGATAGGGTTTTTATCCCGAAAAGTAAGCAATTCCGATAGGATTTGGTCAAAAGTTTGATACGAGTATAGATGGCGCTGCTGTGCATAAAATTAGCGGGTATCACCGCGGGCAGCAGCTAGTTGTATATAATCTTAGATACTTTTATATCCGAATTCCTTGGCGGTGAGAGCCCTACGCTCCCGCAACAGTCCGGTGTCTCAGAAGAGGGTGTTAGTACACCCAAACTGAAATTTTCAATTAATAAAAAAAAAAAAAAAAAAAAACGAATTCCATCATAAAGATGCCTGTAAAATGCTGTCAAACGTGACTTTCAAAATGGTGAAAGAATTTTCAAGATCGGTGCAGTAGATTCGCTATAAACTCACAAACGTTACCTGTTTATAGTTTTAGTATGTAGTATATTTTCTGTCTTACATAATAATCTCGTATTGATTGAGTTTTTTGTACAATCTTTTTAGAAATAACCACGGCACGGTATATAATATACTTTCTAAAACTATATCTATAAATTGTTCCCTAGTTTATTCTTATATATTTTATCTATATGTATACAAAATCTTATTCATAGGCCTACCAGGGTTCAGACATTCACAACAAGTGGTTATTTCAATGTAATATTTGATTTTTCGATATTTTATTATTATTATGTATTAGTTATGTTAAAATGTTTATTTTTATATTAGAATACTTATTATAAAGGTACATTATTGAGGTCAGTGTCAATCTGAATGGTGTCATATTACCTTGCCCTTCATACCACATCAGTCATTGAGCCCTACCTCACATTATTACATACGAAGTTCCGGACCACAATAATATGTTAATGAATTATATTTGATAACTAAGTTAAATAATTCGTCGTAAACATAATAAATGCGTTATGTTTGAATATTTTAATTAAAGCATTGTTTTTATATGGAAAACTGTGTAATAGGCTAGCTCGGTGAAGTACCACCTTCACAAAGAATATCGGCATAAAGCAGCAATGCATTTCGTTCGGTGAGTGAGAGATTCAGAAGCCTAATTCCTTTCCTACTTTGTTACAGTCAAACGGGCTTATAAGTCTTAGAAAAATAAGTCACAAAGAACATTATAAGATAGTTACCCATAACATCTGGATGTTTGAGCAAAAACTCCTGTTTGGCTCTGATCACATCAAGCCGAATCTGATTTTCCAAGGGCGCTTCCAGTGCAGAGAACACCAACGCTCCAGACACCAGGTAAGCCAAGTAGAAAACCACGTAGATGAGGAGCAAACATGTAAATCTAGCCTTTCCGAAGAATCTAGATGTAGCAAACAACGGCTGAAACGGCGGATGGTCTTCCTCATACAATATTTCTCTCTCAACAACCATTTTTTTATGGTAAGGAAATAATTGGCTGTGTACCGTCATATCATCGTCGCTTCTAGCAGAACTCATACTCCCATAAGACTGTATGCGTGTATACTTTGGCTTCTCCATTTTTGAGAAATTAAAAAAAAAACAAAAGTCAAAAAAATACTGCGAAAATATTGTTCCAAATTCGAAAAATCACACACTTTAAACTATCACTCAGTTCCAGAAACACAAAATAAACCTCCGGAACGTACAGTACTTTGGTCAACTGTATTTAAAGAATCTCTTAGGATGATTAGGTTCGAAGAACATACTAAACAATTCTGTAACTTTAGTATCGCGGCGGCACTTCTCGAGTTTAAGAATCACCATTTTGATACATTTTGTGGGACACGACGAGTTGGTAATGTGATAATGGCGGAAGCCGCTTGTATGGGTGCAGTGCGACGTGCACAGTGACTGTTAACCGACTGGACGGATAATTGACGGTACTCGGTAAATAAACTAGGCGGTATCAGTTACGATGTTGACCGATACTTCTTGCTTTCGAGTACGGCAACGACTGTTGACTCCGCATCTAATCTTTGTAAACTTTGATAGTGTTTTGAGATTTATAATATCATTAAATCGATAGATTAAAATATTATTTGCTATTAACGTTATATTATGTTGAGACCTGGCTAGTTTGAGGTTTGAGTTTACGTCTAAATAATTATGATAAAGTACTTATTGTAATTAATAAAAGGCTGAAATTCCAGAGTGCCAATCATTATATTATTACTATAGTTTACCCTTTTTCGGGTTCCGTAGTAAACTACAAGGAACCCATAAAGTTTCGTCATGTCCGTCTGTCTGTCTGTCCGCGGTCTAGCGCCTAGACGCTTAAAGCTAGACAACTGTAATTTGGTATGTATACACATATTAACAATGTTAACAAAGTGCTAGAAGAAAATTTTGAAAAATAATTTTTTTTGGGGTGCCTACCCTACATGTAGAGTATAAACGAATCGGGTATCGTTAGATAGGTCTATTAAAAACATCGAGGGTGTGGAAACATCATTTTGCGATACAATGATCCATTTCGGAATTATTTATATTTATCGTGTCAATTTTCGTTTTGCACGGTGGTCCCCCCTCTATCTCCGAAATTAAAAAAAAAACATGATAGTAGTCCATATGTTGAACCTACAATGAAAACTATTACGGTTAAGTAGGCTCTACTAGTTACCGAGTAATAGCCGAAGAACGTATAAAACAAAATGTATTTTATGAAAACTTACAAATAAATAAAGAAATAAATATAAAATAAATTTATAGGGACAATTCATACAGATTGAGCTAGCCCCAAAGTAAGTTCGAAACTTGTGTTATGGGATACTAACTCAACGATATTATATTTTATAACAAATACATATATAGATAAACATCCAAGACCCGAGGTCAATCAGAAAAAGATCGTTTTTCATCATGACCCGACCGGGGATCGAACCCGGGACCTCCTGGGTGGCGGTCTAGCGTGGTAACCATTACGCCACGGAGGTCGTCAAATGTGATGGAATTTGATATTGGACTCAACTGAAGGCAAGCAAAGCGCAGAAAATACGGAACCCTACATTGTGCGTGGCCCGACACGTACTTGCCCAGTTTTTTTTAAAGATAGAAAAATAAAATCTCTATGGTAAGTAATGGTATGGTTAACTTCAAATTCTCCATATTCTTTGGAGTGTGATAACTATCGACATAATATTTTATGTCGATGGAGATAACAGCAATTATTTGTATGGCTTTGTAAATAGATGAGTTGTGGGTAAGTCGGCCAGGAAAGTGGTTTAACATAATGATAAGTGTGAAGTATGAGTAGTTACCGAAAATATACCTATGTAATTTTCTTCAATCTATACATTTTAATTGCACATAAGTAAAGTAGCTTAAATAAACAAGTATATTGGGACAATTGACAATCACACAGATTGAGCTAACCCCAAAGTAAGTTCGAGACTTGTGTTATGGGATACTAACTCAACTATTATATTATAAAACAAAATTGGGAATTACATTAACATACCGTAATGTACACCTTTACTCAAATAGATAAACATCCAAGACCCAAGCCAATCAGAAAAAGTACGTTTTTAATCATGCCCGGGATTCGAACCCGGGACCTCCTGGGTGGCAGACCGGCATGGCATGGTAACCATTACGCCACGGAGGTCGTCAACCTTATAAAAGGAGAAGCTGACTGACTGACTGACTGCCTAAACTATAAGGGTTAGAAACTTGAAATTTTGCACAGGGGTTCCTTCTATAACGTAGGAGAGCACTAAGAAAGGATTTTTCAAAATTCCCAAGGGAAAGCGATCTATACGCAAACGAAGTTGCGAGGGATTTACTAGTAGTCTATATATTCTATACGATCAAATTGCATTGCACGTGTAATAAATTACCTGGCTTAAATCTATGAGCTATGCTAAGACATGGTCCGTGGACAGGATTATACGGAAAACTACGGACTCAAGACTATTTGAAATATCGAGCCTTCAAACGTTTCCCCTCTAATGATGTCCAGGGACATTTTGAGGTTTCCAGGCCTTTGATGTTTGAAATTTTGCGAACTGGCAACAACATTAATTGACGCTTTTAATAGATTCCAATCAATTGTTATCAGGCACGATGCGTAAGCTATTGTAATTTAGTCATTATTTAACTTTAAAGTTTTTATTATCAAAAATGTTAGATTTTATTATTTTTAATTTCTATTTAATTTTATAGAGATGAATGAGCTTGCAAAGGACAGAGGACAATGGAGGCTGCTACACCGACAAGAACGCAGCTCTTAAGAAGAAGAAGAATTTCTATTATTTTTAATAAATATTCTTCATTTTTTTATACCATAAAGGTGGCAAACAAGCATACAGTCGGCCTGATGGTAAGCCTTCACCGTAGCCTATAAACGCTTGCAATACCGGGGGTATCAACTCGCGCGTTGCCAACCCTCCCAATCCCAACCCCCCAAGTGGAGCTCTGGAGACCTTACTCACCGTAGGCCGTGACCAATGCTAGTTGGCTACGATCTTCTGTAAGTATGCTCTCGTTGTTTTTTTAATTAAACATTCTTACTGGCCTGTGTTTTTAAATAAATTATTGTATCAACATATTAAAACGCGATCATAAATCTTATAAAAGAATGGGTAATTACACTAATTTACCTACGTGTATTTTAATGGTTTTGTTTTACTACATTCCATTATCATTAACCTAAGTCTGTGGTTAAGTGCATGTTGAGTAATAATGATGGACATTCTTGTTTATTGTTTATGCTATCTTTAAAAGCAATCGTTTATGAGTTTTACTAGGATTTCATCGCGGCTTCGCTCGCGGTTAATTTTATGACTGACATAGATCTCGTTTGACAACAAAACTACTCATAGCGTAACTTGTGGCGCCATCTGTTGACCGATAGCCCATCCCATACAGTGCCCTCTATAGTAGAAAAAATATTTTCCATTGGAATTACAAACATTCACGGGATAAAAGTAGCCTATGTTGGGCTCTGTACCCCTGACAATATATATTGTCATATATACAAATTTTCATAATGATCGGCTGATTAGTCAAGCCGTGAAGGAATAACAAACAAACAAACTCACTTTCCCCCTTAATAATATTAGTATGATTAACAACAAAAACAACTATTGTGTTTATTTATTTATCTATTTTAATTACAACTGTCAGTATATTTTATAGATAGACTTAACTGGAAGTTATCAGTGGTGAAACTAGATTCAAAGATTTAAAATGTTATATATAGGTCTTCACAAACACTTTCTCTTGTCAGAGAGTACATAAAATAATTTGTCTCTTTATTACTATCATTTCGAAAAGAAAAGCAAAATGACCACTTGTAAAAAAAATGGCGAAAGAGAACCAGCTACGGCCTTTTTTGTCATAAAAAAATATATCGTACTAATAGATAAAATCAAAAACATTTTATTTTGATCTTTATAAGCTTTGAGTGTGCTGTGATAAAATAAAATCTTACAAAACTCTGTATATGAAAGATTGAAAGTTATCCATGAATTTTTGAAGCACCAAACTTTTCCATTTTAGATCTTAAATCTGACATGACTTCTGTGCATAGTTCAAAATTCTTACTATGTACAGTCAGCTGAGATAAATATGTAAAAAACAAAGAAGTTTTATAGAGGAAAGTTTTGTTTTTTTTGTTTGTAACGAATATACTCAAAAACTAAACGAATTAAAAAAATTACTGGATCGATTTCAAAAATTATTTCACCGTTGGGACGCTATGCTACATAGGCTATTTTTAATTTCTAAAAAATTAGGGATCCCTACTAAAACTCGTGCGTAGTAGGGGCGGGGCGCTAGTATATAATAAAAAGATATCTCACCGTAAAATTGTTAAAACCGTATTATAACCAAATACTATAGACGAGTAATACGCACAGCTTCGGAAGAATTCGGGCAAGACACGACACTAGCGCCCCTACGGCATGAGGGCGGCATGAGGTGAACGATTTCAAAACTTTTGTATGCAAAATGTTATAGCGCCCCTAGCGGCATGAGGTGAACGGAGGTTGCCAAGTCATTGTATGAGAAACGTCAAGAGCTGTGCGTATTACTCGTCTATAGTATTTGTTATAACTAATCGAAATATTATTGACAGCGTAAAATTGTTATAACACTAAGTCGACGAAACCCCGCTGTGCAGGGAATCCTAACGAACCTACTGTCACACTATGATGTTACGGTTGCAGGTTAGCAGTATATTACGGTTCACACTCCAACGGTTACATATAAAATATATGAGACAATAAATTCTGCATCTGCTCAGCATGAATCGTCCGACTCCATGACGCTGCTGGTCTTCAGCAAATGCCTGTTTGAAATATATCTGTACGTACGCGTATGGACTTCTCAAGTCCTCGTAGCAAAATGTAGATAGATAGAAAATGTTTCATTTCTATCTAATACACAGACTATCGGCATGCTATCGGTTATAAAACCATTTTTAAAGATAATGACACATTATATTATGGCTTTTTTATACCACAAAGGTGGCAAACAAGCATACAGCCCGCTCGATGGTAAGCCGTTACCGTTGCCTATAGACGCTTGCAATACCGGAGGTATCACTCACGCGTTGCCAACCCTTCCAACGCAACCCCCCAAGTGGAGCTCTGGAGACTTAATCTCCGCAGGAACACTACATGGCCGAGACCAATGCTATTTGGCTACGATCTTCTGTAAGGTGAAGGACCTTACAGAAGATCGTAGTCATAGTCGTATCCACAGTCTGGATTATCCGCTACTGTCAAACTAAAGAAGAAGAATAGAGATAGTTTGAAACTCAATATCGAATTAAAATACGTTTCACAAACTGGCTGGATTTATAATCCTTAATAATAATACAAAGTTTATTATTGCAGCTGAGTGTACATACTTATTCTTTCAAACGAGTCTCTCGAAGTTAGTTGCAGTAAGTAAGTTTAAGTTTCAACATTATGTTAGTTGCAAAACATTTCAGTCATTATTAAGTAAATGTAAATTGAGCTTTAAAATACTCTTTAATATACAGAGCAATTTTAAATAAGTAAGTACATAGAAAAGTCGCAGACGTACTTGAAACAAAATTTTAAAATTTTCCATTTTAAATCAAATAAAAATTTACCCCTTCTATCTGATAAGATGAAATTAGTAGTTCCTAATTATGAGATTATTGTTTTTACCTAATTAACAAGGTGTTATAATCGCGTGGTACAAGCAGAATCTCAGGATTTTTAGTATTTTTTATTTTCACTGTCTATTCGCTTAGATCGCACCTTTTAAGTTCTTATGTAAGTGACTAGTAGTCTAAAATGAAAATAAAGATCTTTGAACCGAGATCGCTTTTACACGCATCTTTTACGTGACGCGAGACTTATTTAGTTAAAATGTCCCACGATATTGTCCCCGAAACTCCTTCATGTCGAACATGAACATGTCGAAAATGACAACACGAAGTCATGTCGTGTTGCAGGGCATATTGACCAATTTGACCACTAGTGAATAGGCTTTAAACTGACCTTTTAGACACGGATGATCTCGCAGGAAATCTAATTTCATCTGCGTCAGCCGCTCCATCGTCTCTCGCTCCAAAGGACCCTCGATGGCTTGGAAGACAGATGCTCCTGTAGAAAAAACACATTTTTTAAATGTTGATTGAATTTATAATGTTTAGTAACAATAGATTATTTTTTAAACATCAGATAAGTAGATTATTTTATACATCAGTGTGTCAAAGACCACTGCTGTTTTTTTTATGCCACAAAGATGGCTAACAAGCATACGGCCTGCCTGATGGTAAACATCACCGTAGCCTACAGACGCTTGCAATACCGTGTGGGTATCACTCACGCGTTGCCAACCCTCCCAATCCCCCCAAGTGAAGCTCTGTAGACCTAGTTTGTCATATGGCTGGTCTGCCATTTTCATCGGTCACTCACTATCTAGTCATACACGCAAACTATTTGTTTAGATGTTAGATTAGAACCTGAAACGCTAACGTACTGTAGGTACTCAGTTACGAAGTACTCATATAATATTACGCTGTTGTCGCTGTTCCAGGTATCAAAATCCAGGTAAGGAGGCCTCTGTAAACCCATTTTACGACGTCAATTAGGCAAATTATCGCGCCACTCTACAGGGAGGCTCCGACAACTTGTACCTACAGGTAGCAAAATTGCTAATGTCTAATTTATTCGGGAGATAGGAAACCTGTGGGACTTTTCTACCTAAATAATAGATTATATAACTCAGATTGATATAGGGAAACTCGGGGACAATTATCAACCTATGAAATCGGTATATTCTTATCCGTGGATGTCCGTGGTTCGCAGAGCACGTTAAGCCAACAGTCCGACGCAAGTCGCGCTATGGGTTGTTTTTCTTAAACGAGATCTTCAACATAAAATTAACCGCGAGCGAAGCCGCGGAGAAAAGCTAGTTATAAAATAAACTGGTATCATTTAAACTGTCTGCACACTGCAACTAATGGGCGGTTTTTTAGTATAGAGCTAAGAATGGCTCATTACGGGTGTTTTCGTTCTCACAATTATTTGCTGGTTTTAGTTCCAAAAATAACAGAAGGTACAGTCAGCAAAAGAGGTGCGATAAAGGAAAACAATGAATTAAATGTGATGGCATTTGTGTTTCTTCCGGAGTCTGGGTGTTTTCTATAAGTATGCTAGTGAAACCCACGCAACTTTGTTTGCGTGTTATACTTATGCACAGTAGCGCCAGCTATATCAGACTTTTGATGAAATCCTACGGGAATCGCGTACATTTCGGGATAAAAAGTACCCTATGTGTTAATATTTGACAAAATAATAGATAAGTACACAAATATGTGTATCTGCTCGACAAATATATTGTCCTCAAATTAAAATGAAATCAGATTTACAATCTTTCACTAAATATCTCATAACGTGATAACTTTCCTCGCAAAAGCTCCCATATATTTTGCGACTGTCAAACTTTCCGACTATAAATAGAGTTTTTTTATAGCGATAACAATTTCGTCTTGAAATCTCCCAACTCGAGAATACTTTAGCCACCTCTTAATTTTGTTTGTAAGTGTTATAAATCGCTTTGCAAAAAAAGGAAAAAGTTCCATGGAATTTTTCACAATGTTTAAACGCAACTCTCATTGCTTTTTATTTTAATCTGCGTTTCTTTGAAGCTTTTACTTAGTAATTCTTACGTTTAGTCCTTTTGTCTATTTTAATTTATCTATTTTAGGAGCTTCTTTGAGACCCCGTTAGCCCGCTTACATAAAGAAAATGGTTTCGGATACAGACAAATCTGCGGGCGGTGTGGCTATAATATTTCTATTTATCTTATAGCAATCACTTATA
This sequence comes from Endotricha flammealis, assembly GCA_905163395.2. Classification (NCBI taxonomy): domain Eukaryota; kingdom Metazoa; phylum Arthropoda; class Insecta; order Lepidoptera; family Pyralidae; genus Endotricha; species Endotricha flammealis. The sequence goes on along the minus strand of LR990863.1, from coordinate 1,525,761 downwards.
AAGAAACTGCCACAACCCGCACAGATTTGTCTGTGCCGGAAATCAGTTTCTTTATGTAAGCGCCCTTCATGTCTATAAAATTAGTTCTGTAGAGTTTTTTTTTTTTCTAACCAACAGCGATTTAAGGGCAAAACATACTGCCAGCGGCAGGGAGAGCGGCTTGAGAGCATAAACTTGGATGAATGACATCACATTAAACGTGGCGCAGGTCTGTGACGACGTTTACCTTAAAAGTTTACTCAATACAAATTCGTAAATATCAGAGTCTTCAATATATCCGAAATTTGTAAATGTAATGGACTTCATAAATAATTAATAGCTGTAAACTGTTTAGTCGCCGGCGCTTGCCTTTTCCCTCGTCTAAATTATAAGGCGCCTAACTTTTCTTCTTAATGGAGATGAATTTGATTTTTAATATTCCAATTTTGATAAAATTATTCCATTTACTGTTGTGCATTTGTTGTATATTAGGCAAAATTATGTGTGAGACATTTCCCTTCTTATTAACAAATATTGTTGAATGTTGATATCATATTAATAAAACAATATAAATTCATGGACGAATCACGCCGTCTAGTCTCAAACTGAGCAAAGCTTATACTTTAAAATTCGTAAGAAAAGTATAGAGAATAAGTTGGGCTTCGTGATACACACAAAGTATATAGGAAGTTAGTTTGACTTACCCATAGTTAAGTAAAGTGCCATAACCATCACTAGCACGAGGAGGCGCAGCGTACGACTGCTGCGAGCGTCGCTCACACATCCTGGCACCACTAGACGCATCTTGCTGGGATATCTGTGGACAAAAATAGCTCAATTTAAAAAATCTTCATTATTTAAATAGCTAAATTTTTTTGGCAAATGCCTCCTATTTTTTCCCTCAACCTTTAGGTTGAGGAAAGAAATAGGAGGCATTTGCCAGAGTTAGCTATTGATCAACATACATGGAATGGACCGCTCTTGCATTCATAGTCAACAGCTTGAAGCTTTGGCCGCACGACCGCTTGAACTTCTCGAGCGGTCCGTGTATATGTGTATGTAGAAGTCTGTAGTTCACTGTGCAGTCGCAGCTTGAAGCAGTTTCCTCTGACTGTTTCAAGCAGTCCCTGTATGTCGGCCCTTAGGCTTTTTAAAGGTCTCTGCATACGCAACGGGATAATACCTCGGACGGGACGGGGACGTGACTTTTTGTTCGACACCGCCACGTTCCCGTCCCGTCCGTGTATCCGCGACATATGCATATTCATATACATTTTGTAATAACAATAATGACGAGAAGGCAAAACTAGCAGAGTGGGCTGGAAAGTCTCTACATGGGAGGCATTACCAAGATTTGAGCCACCACAGTGTCGACAAAAAGGCGTCGAACGAGTGGCTCCGTCGCGGCGAGTTATTTCCGGAGACTGAAGGCTTCATGCTAGCCATACAAGATCAGGTGGTAGAGACCAAGAACTATCAGAAGTTTATTATGAAGCAAACTGTGAACGACATCTGTAGAAAATGTAATAGCTGCTCTGAGACTATCCAACACATCACAGGTGCATGTAAATCAATAGCCCAATCTGACTATAAATATCGTCATGATCAAGTAGCCAACATTATACATCAGAAACTTGCACACCAATACAATCTCGTAGATTCAATTCAGCCATATTACAAATATAACCCGGACACCGTTTTAGAAAACTCGACAACCAAATTATATTATGATAGAGCCATTCTCACTGACCGAACAGTACACTATAATAGACCCGACATCACACTAATAGACAAAACAGCCCAAACAGGATATCTGATAGATATCGCTGTACCAAACACCCATAATGTACAGAATACAATAGCCGAAAAAATCTCGAAATATATAGAGTTGAAAGATGAGATAATTCGTCTGTGGCATCTCAAAGCAGTTACAATAGTCCCAATCGTACTCTCTACTACAGGAATAGTGCCCAAACAACTGCACCAATCACTTTTAACTTTGAATCTTCCGCCCCAGATTTACAAGCTTTTACAGAAAGCCGTACTATTGAACACATGCCGACTAGTCAGAAAGTTCTTACAAATTGAACAAACACACACAACCTCAACACCACAAGATACATGCACAACAAACACTGCCACAACTCAACCACAATGACACTTAACCCTTAAACTTGATGTGCACTTGGCCTTGGCCCGTGCACATTAAACTATACCGGCCTATGGCCGAGATCAAAAAGCAAATATAATAATAATAATAATAAATTTATTTAGTAAAAACGTGTTACTCAAAAATGTTGCTCTGACAACCACGATAGGTTTCCCTGTGTTGTGGAAGTCAGGCTACTTCCTAACGGACAATTACAATAATGCTCTTAAGTATAGCTTACTCTAACCGAAAAAGAAACATATTGGGTAAACTATGGAACTATTTTAACTTCCCGTCCCGTCCCGTTCCGTCCGGGAAAAAACACGTTACGTATACAGCGACCTTTATACTTCCAACTTCATCTGATTCTTTCTGATTAAATTCGTTGTGAGTTTCATAGACAGCTGTAATTTCTCCCTCGGGCTACAATAAGGTTCATTGATTATTGTCAATCTGAGGTCGCCGTTGAACTACGTCAGAAAAGAGATGATTTATTTTGTGATTATCAACAGCCACGTGGAAATGGCGGGGTTAGATAAGTACCAATTATTAATATAAATTGGTAATAGAAATTTAAGCGTGTAAGGCGCATGTTATTTGTTATCTGTACAAGGAATACACTTGAGATAGTCACGCGGTGTACCACGAGGTAATTGTTGGAGTAGGTAGGTATACAACGAAGCCACATAGAAATTTATTAGTTTCTGCTGTCGCCACCCAGGGCGCCTCGCCCTTCTCTCACCGGACATTGTTTGAGGGTTTTTGGTTAAAATTTCGCTACCAGATGGCTCTTCTATCTATGTGTCAAACCACACACACATATATATACAGGGTGTTTGGTAGAGGATTGAACATGGGATAATGGCAGAAATGTGAGATGGTCTGCTACATGCTGAGCGAAAAAAATTTGACCTAGGGCCCATAGTTATTTTTTTATGATTTTTTTAAAATTTTCACCAAACTTTCTTGAAGTATTATAACTTTTTTTTTATTGGATCAATCGGCCAGCTTATTTTTTTATTCTTATCTTAACTGTATGTAGCTTACTTTTAAATTGATATTTGTTGGTTAGAGTTACCAGAAAAAAAAATGAGCCCTCAAACATCAAAAACGCGTGAAGTCCATGCCGAGTGTTCAACTTTGGACTGCAGTTAAAAAAAAACTAAAAGTGGTACAGCAGTTCTAATTATAGGAAAACAGCTCTAGTTCATGCCCTTTCGAATGGTATGTAATTTGTATAGTTTATTTTTTTCTAAGTAAGGTAAACGCAGCTATTAACGACCTATCGAAAATCTGCAGATATTACCGGCCCATTCAGCTTATTCGTATTTTTGTCGGTTTGGAACGATTTGAGTTACAAAAGAGTATAAAAATACACATGTTTGTACGTTGCCTAATAAATGTACTATGTTAGGGTGCGTGGGTGCGCGTGGATGTGACAAAATGTGTTAATTTCTGTGAACGCAGCAAGTGCGCCGATCGTGTCATACACGCCCGTGTTCCCGCAGCTTAGTATGCAAATTGTTTACTTAAGATATTTTATGTTTAAATATTCACGTTAAGCTTATTCTGAATAACTCGAAATATTCTTTTATTTGTGTATTCCACATTTCAGAAATTATTTCTTATGTTTTAAGGGAATTTAAAGAGTATTTTTCAAATTAAAATGGAACGGCAATAGCTTCAGTGCATTTCAGCAGTGCAGCCATTACCGACCCGTGGGTCGGTAATGGCAGCCACGTGTTGTTTTAATTTTTCCCCTTTTAGTCAATGTGTATAATAGTCAATCAAGATTTTTTAATATCATTTGAATCTTAGGTAATCTACAATTTTAAGCATCTATTAGCGACGTACATTATGTTATATTATAAGCTTCTTGTGTCGTGATAAACTACCACGCATTATTAAATATCTAGAAGTGTGCTCTTAAGACTACCTACTAAGAGTTTCTTTATATTAATATGACAATTGTATACATTTTATATAGTTTATGACTAAATCAATCAATTATTGTATTAGATTGGATAAGGAAATACATTAGAATTAATATTGAGTATTTTCCGTAGCTCGGTAAAAGATTTGTACATTTTTTTATATAACACTAATTACCGATCCATATGAGTCGGTAATTGCAACAAAGAGAAGCTATCACCAATCCTATGCCGATTAATTGGTACTGTTGGATTCGAACTGTAATGTCCCGTTTGCAAACTGTCCTGCTGCTAAAAATGACCCATCATCATCATCATCAGCCTGTATCTACCCACTGCTGGGTATAGGCCTTTCCCAATGCCTTCCACCAAATGCGATCCTCCGCTTTCCGCATCCATCCGCCTCCAGCCGCTTTCTTAAGGTCGTCTGTCCATCTGGAGGGAGGGCGCCCTACACTTCGCTTCCCCACGCGCGGCCTCCACTACAAGAGCTTCCTCCCCCATCTGCCATCACTAGCACGGCAGATGTGATGGCCCATTGCCACTTCAGCTTGCTGACTTTGAGAGCTATATCGAAGACTTTCGTTCTCCGTCGAGTTTCTTCGTTTCGGATCTTGTCCCTTAGAGAAACTCCGAGCATAGCTCTCTCCATCGCCCGCTGTGGGACTTTCAATCTTTGGACCAGCCCGACGGTCAGATTCCACGTCTCTGAGCCATAGGTCATAGCGGGGAGAAGACTTTAGTCTTCAAGCATTGCGGTATTTGCGAGACAAGGATGTGACGAAGTTTCCCGAACGCTGCCCAGCCCAGTCGAATGCGCCTTTCGATCTCTTTATTGAAGTTACCCCGGCCAAGTTGTATCACTTGTCCGAGGTAGACATAGTCTTGGACTACTTCAATTGCCGCATTCTCGACGATTACCGGACTAGGAATGATGAAGTCGTTTATCATGACTTTCGTCTTATCGATTTTCATCCCCAGCCCGACCGAGAAGCGGCATTGAGATCGTTTAGCATTCGACTGAGATCCTCCAACGATTCCGCCATTACGACCACATCATCGGCAAATCTTAGGTGTGAGATGTACTCGCCGTTTATGTTAATGCCGTGTGTTTTCCAGTCCAGCGTCTTGAATACGTCCAGCTACTACTAGTTTATAGTAGTGGCTATGCTCTACCACTCTTCACCACTACAAGGTCTTGGATGCATTGCCCACCTATGAAGAGTGAAAAAGGAAGAACGGATGCTGATATTGATGAAGAGAAACATTAACGTTTCTACCTGGCTTGTGTAACCATCCCGCTATATTATTGATTTATTTTATTTAAAGGATTTTTGTCAGAAATGGTCAATTTCATGTAGAATGTACGAAAAAGACTACTTAGAAAAAAAATACTATGTAAATTGAATACCATTCCAAAGGGCAGGAACTAGAGCTGTTTTCTTAGAATTAGAACTGCAGTACCATTTTTTTTTTTTTACAGCAGTCCAAAGTTGAACGCTCGGCGTGTACTTTTCGTCTTTTTAATGTTTGAGGACTCATATCATTTTTTGTGGTAACTCTAACCGACAAATATCAATTTAAAAGTAAGCTACATACAGTTAAGATAAGAATAAAAAAAATAAACTGGCCGATTGATCCAATTAAAAAAAGTTATAGTACTTCAAGTTCACGAAGGAAGAAAGTTTGGTGAAAATTTTAAAAAAATCATAATAAAATAACTATGGGCCCTAGGTCAAATTTTTTTCGCTCAGCATGTAGCAGACCATCTTACCTTTTTGCCATTATTCCATGTTCAATCCTCTACCAAACACCCTGTATATATATGTCAAAAATTGAAGACCTTTCGCCAAAGTACCGCACAAAAAACCCTCATTGTTTACAAATTGCTCTAATTAAAACCTATTGTGTAATATCTTTTTCCATAATATAAAACGCTGTTATTATATTCGCTACAAGTTTCATTTTTACAGTAATACATGAAAGTCATGTCTCTAATTCTCGACTCGCAGAACTATAACATTGGCTGTCTAACATACTTACAATCCACCTGATGATAAGAAAATTGTTTGCCATCTTATTGTTATAAAAAACTAAGTCAAATGACACGTAAATTGAACAAGAGGTCCACGTGTTCACCCTCGTGTCAACTCAAGTATTGACACTAAGATTGCATGATGTATAGATGATGTAACCACTTTCCCGCTATCCTTATTCGATAATGTTTTAAAATATGGCGTAGACTGGTTATCAGAATACCTATTAGCACTGCGTAATAAATAATACAGTGCCAGGCGATAAATACGGAGTTTTATTTTCGCTATTTCTTTTCCCTGTGATCATTTTATTTAAGTTTAAAAAACTGTGTTTATGATTTTCTTTATCATTCTGGATCATACTCGTATTTTTAATTAATCAATTATAATTACAAGTTTCTACATTATTAGCATAAATATCTTTGATGTTCTCTACATTCGACACATCTTTCATTCGGTGACTATTGGAATAATATTTATTTTTTTATTTTTTTTACCACTCAGGTGGCAAACAAGCATACGGTCGGCCTGATGGTAAGCCGTCACCGTAGCCTATAGACGTAAGCAATACCGGGGGTATCACTCACGCGTTGCCAACCCTCCCAACCCCCCCAAGTGGAGCTCTGGAAACCTTACTCACCGTAGGAACGTAACATGGCCGAGACCAATGCTATTTGGCTACGATCTTTTGTAAGGTGGAGGTCCTTCCCCAGACGGGCTGCTCCGATTTGAGCGGATTATCCGCTGTGCCCTACCTCTCTTAATATTACTATACATGGTGAATTCTGTAGAATTTATTGTTTTATAAGCGTCATACATTTTAAATTAATCTCCCGTTAGTATTGCACGTCACTGTAATCATCTCTAGGGCACGATTCCTCGATGGAGATAAAATCAATATCAATTTATTCTAAAGAGCAGATTGCCAATCAATCGCGTGGGATTTTAATTGATCTTTCATTTCAATGATATGGATTTAATGACGCTTTACTCCACTTACTTGATTTAACTAAATTTTAAGGTAGGTACGTATTTTCAATATTATTAACTAGCTGATTCTCTCGGTTTTACCAGAGATTTCCCGTTGATTCTGTTCCCGGACTAATCAGGTCAGATCATATATTTCTGCAGCTGACTGTACAGTCAGGTGCACGTCGAGCTTTACAAAAAAATTGCAGTACAATTTTGGCTCTTATGACATAGAACTTAAGAATGATACAAAGTCCAATATGTCAAGTTCGACTTGACTGTACATATAAAGAATTTTTCTTTGGGCCTAATGCATGTTCATAAAACTCTGTCGGCTGTACCAAAAATTTTATTATATTTAGTACTTAAACCGAAAGCCTGCACTAAACTGAGTTTCAAGAAAATAAGGCCACATTTCTCGCAAACTTTTACATAGGTTACTTTATATTCTCTACACTGTTCTCTCGATATATTTTCTTTTAATTTTTAGGATTCCCTAACCAAAGGGTGCCAACGGGACCTTAACATTACTAAGCCTCCAATCATTCATTGTATTTCATACTGTATTTCATAAACCGATAGCTAGACAGTGGAAATTTTCACAGATGATGTACCTACTTCTGTTGCCGCTATGACAAGAATTTAATTTAAATATTAAATACTTTTATTCAGTAAATAGATCATTACAAACACTTTCTCTTGTCAGAGAGTAAGTACATAAAATAAATCTGCTCTTTAAACAAAAGCAAAATGACCACTGGTAAATGAAATGGCGAAAAAACTACTCACAGCGTTTTTTGTCATTTAAAAATATATCGTTCTAAAAATATAATAAAACTTTATTTTGCCCGCGGCTTCGCTCGCGTTAATTTTATGACATAGATTCGCGCGACTTGTGGTGTTGGCCGAGCCAGCGCCCTCTATAGTATAAAAAATATTTTCTCATTGGAATGACATACTTTCACGGCATAAAAAGTAGCCTACGTTGGGCTCTGTACCCCTGACAATATATATACAAATTTTCATAATGATCGGTTCATTAGTCAAGCCGTGAAGGAATAACAAACAAACAAACAAACAAATAAACTCACTTTCTCACTTATAATATTCGTAAGGATATTTAATTCACATACAACAAACGTGATTATTATGCCGGTTTTTTGATCAGTACGAAACTCATCTTGCGCGAGTCCGACTCGCATTGAGCCGGTTTTATTTTTTCCTTTAAGGGGCTCCATATAGCCGATGACCTTGAAGATTTGACCTCTAAGTAACGTTACTTCACCCCTTCACCCCGCTTTAATATTACGTAAAATGCCAAAAACTTGACATCTATTGAGCCTTTTGTAGTACTAAGTTTTGTTAAAAACCTTGCCTTTTTCACCACTAGAGGGCTGGCAATGACGCGCGGCGCGGTAATATTAACGACATCTAGTTGAGAAACCAATTATTAAAATATTTGAACATTTTCCATAGACCTCTAGAACTAAACAATATCAGTTGACACTTTTAAAATGATATATGAATTATGATAGAACTAAATATATATTATTAAAAACAAATCTTAACATTGCAAATGAAATTTTGCAGGCGATGTATGTTATGTCGTATTTGGTTGGTTACACAAAATTATTTAACAAATCCCGTTTTTTTGCTCTAGTTGTCTAATAGTTTAAATATGGATTAGACAGAAAAATTGGGTATTTTTCTCTGATTCACATTCAATGAAAAAGGTCATTTTGCTACAACTCGTGTTGTACCGGTTTTCACACATTTTTTTAAAATATTGATCGGCTGGATTTTACTATCGATACAGTACCAAAATAATCATTTTCAACAAAAAAAAAACTGTACGTCTGCGTGTTAAACCGTATCACGCAAAAACCACTGAATTTAAAGAATGAATTTTGATGAAATTTTACACGGAGATCTCGAGTCAACATTTAGAGTTGTGCTTTTTATCCCAGAAATGCGTAAAACTAGAAAAACCAAACTCCACGCAGGCGAAGCCGCAGGCACCCACTAGTATGGTATGAAAGGCACTATTAGTCAAATAAATGACGTAATCTATATCATAATTTTATTTGCGACATACAATACATAGTTAAATTTAGCCACATCTCTTATTGTTTACTATGGCTTTGTGGTAAATAATGTCTAGTGTCCAAGTTCAATCCTTAGTTGGTGCTCATGTTTTTTATTTGATTTTTACACTTCTTTTTAGAAATATAATTTTATATTTTACTTTTTACCTACCTAACAATAAGTTACGTACGAGCAGTAAAAAAATATTATAATAAAAATGTCCTCAAAATTTTAAATTGGTATCTGATATTGTCTATTTTTATACACATTAGTAAATAATATTTTTCGTTTTATCTCTTTTTTTTCTCGTCTAAAAAGAGATAAAAAGAAAAATATAATTTTAATGTGTATAAAAATACTTCGACAATATCAGATTCCTATTTAAAAAATTTAATGCATTTTATTTACATATTTTTATTATAACTTTTTACTGCTTGCAATTTGTAGGTAGGTAAAAAGTAAAACATAAAATTTTATTGTAAAAAAAGTTTAAAAATCAAAAAGCATGAACACCAACCTAAGGATCGAACCAGGAGACACTGGACTAAAACTAGCGATTTGTTGAATCTACGTTTGACGACCTCCGTGGCGTAATGGTTCCCACGCCAGACCGCCACCCAAGAGGTCCCGGGTTCGATCCCCGGTCGGGTCATGATGACAAACGAACTTTTTCTGATTGGCCTCGGGTCTTGAATGTTTATCTATATATGTATTTGTTATAAAACATAATATCGTTGAGTTAGTATCCCATAACACAAGTTTCGAACTTACTTTGGGGCTAGCTCAATCTGTATGAATCTGTATGACGAAAATATCCAAATATAAAAAATATCAACTAAAAAAAATACAATAAATGCATGAAAGTTATTTATCTTTTTAAAAATAAAATAAAATATTTATTTTATAAAGATAAATAACTTTCATGCATTTATTGTATTTTTTTAGTTGATATTTTTTTTATTTGGATATTTTCGTCATAATAATAAAAAATCGAGAGCATGCATGGTGCAGCGAAAATTTGACACACGTCCATCCATCCGAAAGCGTGGGAGCGCACTGATTACCTTGTGTCCAGTCACCAGCTATCCAGAAATTACGTAATTGACGGAAAATTGCTTGTGACTTGGTGGAAATACACTCAAATTCAAAAACCAAACAACAAATAAGTAGATAATATTATTGCCTATGTATTAATGTAAATTTTACACGAATCGATGCATAAATACCCAAGTTGAATCGCATTCTTTCTTTGATTACTAGGTTCCTTAAATATTTTATTACTCCATAAATATTTAGTAATTTCAAATTTCGAACGGCATAAATGTAGTACAATGACTATAGCACAACATATATTTTTTTGGTGGTTATTCGTTATGGTAGCTAGGAGTAGAGACAACTTGAAAAACAGCAAAATTTTAGCGAAATTTGTTGGTACAGCCTTAAAATAGCTGGCAATAGTTCCTTTGTATTGAGCTCATTGTTCACAATCCCTCCTGTTTTAATCTATTTATGTGTTGTTCATTTCGCTAAAAGGCTGATGTTTGCAGTCAACCAATGAAAGAGATAACCGGTGACGTAAATATGATTCGTTTTCTAAATATTGCTTGAAAGGATTCACTCTATTTTTTTATTTGTCAATACACATCATATAAGTTTTTAAGCATAGACAATGTGTGGGTTGCCATGTGTAAAAAAGTTAAATAAGTAAATCAAAGACTGTAAAAACTATTTTATCCAATTCACCAAAACCACGGCCACAACCAGTCTTTAATAAACAAAATGAACCCTCCATACTGCATTATTCAATATACAGCTGTTTATTTTTTGTATATCCGGTATACAGTCGTCAATTTTAATAAAAATACGTGTAGATAACGTTCAGTAGGACGTTTAACATTGTAAATCATCGGGTGGATTCATATAAACCCAAATAATCCAGTATAAAAGTAATGAACACTGTCCACCGTAAAGGTTTATTGTATTTTACGACATTACGACTCATTTACATCGAAATATATTATGTGATTTCTTTATTATATGTACGTAGGTATATGCCGCGTTACATTTCAAATTCCTAGCGGTAAAACATGACGAAGATAATATAATATCGTCTACCGTGACAAATTTACTTTGTGACGAATCTACAACCGTGTACAAAAACTAAAAACCAATCCTGTAACGTCAGACTATGTGATTATGTGTGTGTACACACACATACTGTTAGCGACTGGCGGCGGGCTGGCTCTACCTACATTTTATGAAACCTATTTTATTATTTGTTTTTTTGTACTTAAAGTATTCTTCTTCTATTTGCCTATTTCGGTCGCTGTCGGAGAAGTGAAAACAGGGCGAGGTAACAAAGTGAACAATGAAAAATAATTTGACATAAAAAACATAGACAATTAAAAAATGTTATGTTGTATAAAAAATGAGTTCGGTTTGCCACATTAACATTATAAAAGGTTTTGGCGCCAACTGCGATAGCGTAGCGTCCACTTGGGCTCGTGATTAGAAATTTAATTTCTGTGTGTTTCATCGTTTGATTCATGGTATTGATAGTGTAAAGGCGCGGTCCCACTGCTGCGCACGCTGCGCACGAACACGTGGGCCACGTTGGCACATTACAGCTGCGTGGATGACTACGTAGGTCTACGTTTCCACAGCGTGCACGCTTTGTGGAACAAGCTGTGTACCGCATTCACTGTGTGCATGGCGTTGACAGCGTTGAGCTACGTTGAGCAAGCCACGCGTGTATCAATGACGTCACTTGATGGTTAACGTGTCCGTGGGTAGCAGTGGAAACAATCACGTACATCCTCTTGCAAAGCAAAGCTTAACACACGTGCGTAGCCTCTTCGTGCGCAGCAGTGGGACAGCGCCTTAATGTGAAGCAAACATTGGTTAAAGTGCTTAGTGATTTGTGATCAGGAACTATTAAAAGTCCATATAGTGTTGACTTCAAAATCCGCCTTTTCTGAAGAAATTTTGCTATCATCTTTCTTCGACCCCGAAGGCTCAGAAACTGTAAACTTACTGAGTCGAGATAGCATGAATACGTTGCTTTGAATTACTTACACAAGCATAACTTGAAGATGGCACAATGAAATCTTTGTCTGAAGTCCGATTACCAAACAAAATGAAAACAAAAAATATTATAAAAAATTTACAGTGACTATACATGTGAACATGGATCAGCTATCACATACTAAAAGGAAATTAAATTATTACGCAACATAATAAAGGGGCCTGCAGGTCAATTTATATCCCGGTGCCCGGGCAAAGCCGAGTTATCGTTTTATCCGGCGGTGTTGGCCTCATCCGGCTTATCAAAGTTCTATATAGGTTGCTCTTTGAACTACACGTAACGAACAAAATTGTTATACGTTAAGAGTAGACCATTCTCCCACGAACGCTACCCAAATGAAGCCACTCTATTGCGAAACGACTTCGACTCGACTGCGACGCAACTGAAACGCAAATCTCATTATTTTGTCTGTGTTCGCACACGGCGCTAATTTGTTGTTTGGTGTTTCTCTATTTCTCAGGAATGAGTAGATCTATAGCAAAACGAAAGTAAACTTTGATAAGTTTGTAAAGTAAGATAGCTCAACGGATTAGCAAGCTGAAGTGGCAGTGGGCAGGGCAGCGCAGAAGCGATGCCGATGGGGTAAGAAGGTTCTGCAATAAGAGAGGACGAATGAAAGAAGGTAGAGAACAGAACAAAGGTTTTTATGCTAATAATGCATTAGGACACTTATTAGGACATAGTACAATATGAATACTATTAATAAACAAAAATTCGTTTAAAACTTTTCACGCAATATTTAGACTTGCACTTCAGCTTCCTTATACCTTGGGCTTTAGTTTTACTGCTGATAGCCTCATTTCTGATTCAATCACGCAGGGAAACCCCGAGCATAGCTGTCTGCAATTTCACACAGCAATTGTAAATATAATCGCGATCTAAGATTAACTTGAAGACAATAATCCGTCGGATAATATCGCGCCATTATCCGGTGTATCCCTATCGAGTTTGTCCCGGTTTTATTTTACGATCGCTCTTTGAAGCATAAACTGTGTCTGCTATGTTACACCCACTTCCAATAAAGTTTTCAGTGCCCTATGATCTCCTTTAAGTATGTACTGAGCACGCATTTCACATTTTATGTTAACAACTCCACGTTTATAGTTCGGTTTTGTAGGTAAATAATCTTTAGAAAAAGATAAACATCCAGTTTCTGAAACGCATTTTTAAAGTTAATGTCACATTAAATTATATCTGTCACTGTCAAACCAAAGATGAAAAAATAGATAGTTTGATACTTAATGAGTAATTAAAATTTAAATGCGTTTCAGAAATTGACTGAAAGTGTATATTATTAAAATTGGACTATTACAACGTATAAATTTCAGACATTCTTCTGATATATTTCACACATGGGAACGTTATTTAATTGAATATTGAGATATCTAAAACAGAATAATTATGGTGTCTGTATTTCAGTATAATATGTAACACAATTTCATAAAGTTGAAACGAATGTGTATGTACGATCTGACAAACCGCAGGGTTGCATTTTTCTCAGGTTCAAACGGCGGATCTGACAAACAAATGATTGACAAAGACGCAGTCTGTCAAACGTCTGACGCACACGCGGTCTGACTGTCAAATAAATGATTGAAACAGGTGCTGTCTGACAAACAAATTAATGAATATCATAATATTTTATAGACTTCACTTTGACTTAGATATGTATTTTCGTATTCCGAAAATGTGGTCAAGACATATTTTGTTATAACTAAATATGAGTCGTTCGTTACGATGAATAACTTAAAACTTGAGGCTTCAGCTTCTATTTAATAAAGACACGAATAAAGGGCGACCTTTACAGCAGTCAGGTCGCGGCTCTGAAAATAACCTATCCGGTTTTGCACTCGGAATAACTCAATATTTCATTAATATGACAAGCGCCAATTATTACAGAGATATTTTGAGAACTGTTTATGTAAAAAAGAAATACAAAAATTCTTTAAATGCCTTGTTTACTCAGTTTATCATTTGACCTAAAATTTGACAACTTACAGAAATTCGGAGTAAGTATAATAAATCTAAATGCTATCATTTCAGACTATTATTTGTCGAAGAAGAATGCCGTCGCACTAGTGTCTTTTCCTAGTTAAGTCCTGTCGTAGAAACGCATTGTCGGAGTTCTTTAATTTCGAAATTTTGATATTTCGAAGTAATCTATTGTTGAAATTAAGCTGTACTGTATCACAGTTACATATTGTTGAAATTAAATGTTATCGTTGATACGGTTTTGTCAAAGCTCAAATCTTAGGTCAAGGACGGGCAAAGCCACTAGTACCTAACTAGAATGTCTTTCGATCTAGCGGGACCCCATGAGCTAGACTAAAAAAACTAGTGGCAATGCGTAGTTCGTCCAATGTACCTCACGAATATATTGACAAGATCCATAGTACGTCAACCATTTTGACAGAAATTGGAAAAAAAACAACTCGTCTATCCAGCGGGCCCTTCTGTTGTTTCTTGCTAGAAATACATTAAAATGATACGGATCGTTACTTAGCGCAATGTACCTCTCGATCTAAGTATTACCTTCTAGGAATCTTTAACAGAACGGGAGAAATTCAGCAAACAAAGTTTTGTCCGGCCAGCGGGCCCCTTTGCAATTTGAATTCATACGCGCAGAAAATGTGCTGCATTGCATTGCATTTTCAATGTACCTCAAGAATTTTTCACTAATTTCTAGTTTTTTGAGGTTTTTTTACACTTTATTAATAAAAATAAATAAATGATATTTGGTATTAAAAGTAAGGTTAGGCATAGACAAAATAAAATATTTCCCACAATGAGAATATGTATAATTTGTTTGTATTTTTTTTGCTGAATTTCTCCCGTTCTGTTAAAGATTCCTTGAAGGTAATACATAAATCGGGCGGGAGGTACATTACGCGACCGATCCGTATTATTTTAATGTATTTCTAGCAAGAAACAACAGAGGGGCCCGCTGGATAGACGAGTTGGTTTTTTCCAATTTCTGTCAAAACGGTTGAGGTACTATGGATCTTGTCAATATATTCGTGAGGTACATTGGACGAACTACGCATTGCCACTAGTTTTTTTAGTCTAGCTCGTGGGGTCTCGCTAGATCGAAAGATATCTAACTATATAAAAGCCAAAAAAATATGAAAAATGTAACTGCCCATGAAAAAAACGTTTATATATCTCTTGCTTATATTCCATTGGGTAGAATTAACAGGCGACAGAACGGATACACAAATATAGTTATTTCGGCCACTAAAAGCAGTCTGTTACTATCGGACAACGTTGGTAAGTGTATTAAAAATTTATGGATGTTGTATCGGTAACGTATCGATTATATTTTATGCTATAGTCGATTCCTTAATTTTGTAGTAGGTAAATAACGTTGGCTGGCCTCCAGTAAACATATAGATTAACGGTTAGCAGCATCCAGGGGCTTTCTGCGACTTTCCTTAGGCCATCTGACCTTGCCGTCCGACACAAATCAAATCAAATCATTTTTATTCAAATAAGCATATTGCAAGCACTTTCGAATCGTCTCATTTTTTTTCTACCACCAATTCAGACGGCAGATTTGTGCTCAGAAGAACTGGCAAGAAACACGACACGACAAAAAAAATTGTCAAAACTATTTAAAACTTAAACTTAAAAATGTTACAATGATGACAATAAAATATAAAACTTTTTATTATGTTTATTGTTGTTTTGGTTCAACCATGGTTCAACTAACCATTCTTATAGCGTTGCTTCGAAATCCTCCTGTTATAATGGTGAAATTCATTCAAAAATATTATCAAAATAAATAAAGCCGTTATTCTGTTCTTTCCACAAAAAATGTGTTGCAAAAAACAACTTCATAAAGTATCATTAGACATGAATAAAGTCATTTGGGAATCAATAGGAGAGAGAGAGATAAGGAACGAGCATTCGCGTGATTTGAATGTTTCAAGGGTCTTCGAGCCGACAATTTATAAAGATTTTTTATAAGCACGAATAAATTTACCACAAAAACGCGTGAGCTCAAGTTGATGAGGCATTGCTTTTTATGAATTTTGAATGTAATCAATAGGTATTATCTATCCATATAAAATCCTTTGTCCTGAATGACTGATGGATCCACGCACAGCCTAAACCGCTGATCGCAAAGACCTGGAACTTGGAGGGTGTGTTTGACCCAGGGATTCGATTACAAAGGATTTTTCGAATATCCGAAATTTAGAGAAGATTTTCAAAATACAGTAAAATTATTTTTAGGACGACCTCCGTGGCGTAATGGTTACCACGCCAGACCGCCACCCAGGAGGTCCCGGGTTCGATCCCCGGTCGGGTCATGATGAAAAACGTACTTTTTCTGATTGGCCTCGGGTCTTGGATGTTTATCTATACATATATTTGTTATAAAATATAATATCGCTGAGTTAGTATCCCATAACACAAGTTTCGAACTTACTTTGGGGCGAGCTCAATCTGTACGAATTGTCCCTTATGTCCCTATATATTTTTTTTTTAATTTATTTTAGAAATTTCGAAATTAACTATAATATACCTTTACACCTTTTACCTTCACTGCTAATAAGATTGACAATAGTCAATCTTTGGTGAAAAGTAACGAACATCTTATATCCACACATCGATACTTACAAACGTAAATATTAGTAAGGTTACTTCCCTATATTACGATTATCCTACTAATATTCTATAGGAGAAAGTTATGTGTATGTTTGTTCTTTGTTTACTTCTTCACGCTCAAATGACTGAGCCAATATTTATGATATTTGATATGTAGGTAGCTGATACATTGGATTAACACATAGGGTACTTACTATCCCGAAAAGCACGCGATTTCCGAAGAATTTCATCAAAAGTGTGATATAGATGGCGCCACTGTGCATAAATAAATACACGCAAACGAAGTTGCGCGGGCTTCACTAGTAATTTAATACGATTAACAGCCAAATGTTATCGGGGGTGTAAGATGGGTAGCTTATTTTCTTTCGCCATTTCTTTCCGGTTTTCATTCGCCATTTCTTTTTACCGGTGGCCATTTTGCTTGTGTCCGAAATGGTGGTAGTATATAACGTAGTTTATTTTCTTTATACATATATACAAATTGTAAATGACAAGAAAAAGTGCCTGTGAAGGTCTAATTTCTGAAATAAACGATTTCATTTAATTTCATTTCATTTTTGAAACAGAAATGGAATAATGATAAAATACAAAATAATATAATTCATAATTAATGGTAAATTGTTTTATCTTGCCTCGTATTTTTTATTAATAGAACATTTAGAACATGCATAACCTTTGACACCCACGTGTTGCGTAGGCGATATTGTTTGTTACTTTGTTTTAACCCGCAATTAAACTATTTAAGTCCGTTTTGAAGGTTCTTAATATAATTTATTATTATATTATCTCTCAGAAAATTATATCCGTCATATCTGACCTGATCTGATCTGATAGCCTATCGGCTAATAAAACCAACCTTAGAAGAAACTTTATTGTTTTTCTTTGAATGCGATAATCCATTTATGGGCGCGTTTATACCTGCATTTTCTTGCGGTACAACTCGCGGAAATATTGCATGAGTTTGTTGCAAATAGCTGCAAGTGAATTATACGGAATTGAATTTATGATCTGGGAGAACTGTGAAGTGGTAGAGTCTATGAAAGGCCCTTGTGAAGTTAGCGCCACTTTTATAAAAAAATCAAATTTTTTTTAGAGTTCCCGGTAGCATACGAATAGTTCTGGAGTTCTCTCTAGAAAATTCTCATAGTTCCGCGCAAATTTTCGAAAAATCGTCAAAAAACAAAATCGAGCGCCAACTTCACGCAGCGCCGCTTTTTTGTTTAAATGGAGTTCTGAGCGGCAAAATGCAATCAGAAGGAAGAGTTCTGGAGTTCTTGATAGTTTTTTTTAATAGTTCTGCAAATTAAAAAAAAATTTTTTTTTTGAAAATTTTCAAAAATTTATTTCGTCGGAGTTCTGCATGGGGTTCTAAACGGCGCTACAAGAGCTCTAGCGAATGCCGCAATCAGAACTCTCGTACGACTAATTTTGACATAGTTATAAAAAACGTAATGTTTAAAATCCACCATTTTGTTTACGAAATTGGTTTTTTCGGAGTTCTGCTTGGGGTTCTAAACGGCGCTACGATAGTTCTAGCGAATGCCGCAATCAGAACTCTCGTACGACTAATTTTGACATAGTTATAAAAAACGTAATGTTTAAAATCCACCATTTTGTTTACGAAATTGGTTTTTTCGGAGTTCTGCTTGGGGTTCTAAACGGCGCTACGATAGTTCTAGCGAATGCCGCAATCAGAACTCTCGTACGACTAATTTTGACATAGTTATAAAAAACGTAATGTTTAAAATCCACCACTTTGTTTACGAAATTGGTTTTTTCGGAGTTCTGCTTGGGGTTCTAAACGGCGCTACGATAGTTCTAGCGAATGCCGCAATCAGAACTCTCGTACGACAAATTTTGACATAGTTATAAAAAACATAATGTTTACAGTCCACCATTTTGTTTTCGAAATTGGTTTTTTCGGAGTTCTGCTTGGGGTTCTAAACGGCGCTACGAGAGTTCTAGCGAATGCCGCAATCAGAACTCTCGTACGACTAATTTTGACATAGTTATAAAAAACGTAATGTTTAAAATCCACCATTTTGTTTTCGAAATTGTTTTTTTCGGAGTTCTGCTTAGGGTTCTAAACGGCGCTACGATAGTTCTAGCGAATGCCGCAATCAGAACTCTCGTACGACTAATT
This sequence comes from Endotricha flammealis, assembly GCA_905163395.2. Classification (NCBI taxonomy): domain Eukaryota; kingdom Metazoa; phylum Arthropoda; class Insecta; order Lepidoptera; family Pyralidae; genus Endotricha; species Endotricha flammealis. Next base: position 1,506,776 of record LR990863.1, on the reverse strand, counting down.
TTGACATAGTTATAAAAAACGTAATGTTTAAAATCCACCATTTTGTTTTCGAAATTTTTTTTTTTCGGAGTTCTGCTTAGGTTCTAAACGGCGCTACGATAGTTCTAGCGAATGCCGCAATCAGAACTCTCGTACGACTAATTTTGACATAGTTATAAAAAACGTAATGTTTAAAATCCACCATTTTGTTTACGAAATTGGTTTTTTCGGAGTTCTGCTTGGGGTTCTAAACGGCGCTACGATAGTTCTAGCGAATGCCGCAATCAGAACTCTCGTACGTCTAATTTTGACATAGTTATAAAAAACGTGATGTTTAAAATCCACCATTTTGTTTACGAAATTGGTTTTTTCGGAGTTCTGCTTGGGGTTCTAAACGGCGCTACGAGAGTTCTAGCGAATGCCGCAATCAGAACTCTCGTACGACAAATTTTGACATAGTTATAGAAAACATAATGTTTACAGTCCACCATTTTGTTTTCGAAATTGGTTTTTTCGGAGTTCTGCTTGGAGTTCTAAACGGCGCTACGAGAGTTCTAGCGAATGCCGCAATCAGAACTTTCGTACGACTAATTTTGACATAGTTATAAAAAACGTAATGTTTAAAATCCACCATTTTGTGTACGAAATTGGTTTTTTCGGAGTTCTGCTTAGGGTTCTAAACGGCGCTACGATAGTTCTAGCGAATGCCGCAATCAGAACTCTCGTACGACAAATTTTGACATAGTTATAAAAAACGTAATGTTTAAAATCCACCATTTTGTTTACGAAATTGGTTTTTTCGGAGTACTGCTTGGGGTTCTAAACGGCGCTACGATAGTTCTAGCGAATGCCGCAATCAGAACTCTCGTACGACTAATTTTGACATAGTTATAAAAAACATAATGTTTAAAATCCAGCATTTTGTTTACGAAATTGTCAAAATTTGTCGTACGAGAGTTCTGATTGCGGCATTCGGTAGAACTATCGTAGCGCCGTTTAGAACCCCAAGCAGAACTCCGAAAAAACCAATTTCGTAAACAAAATGGTGGATTTTAAACATTACGTTTCTATAACTATGTCAAAATTAGTCGTACGAGAGTTCTGATTGCGGCATTCGCTAGAACTCTCGTAGCGCCGTTTAGAACTCCAAGCAGAACTCCGAAAAAACCAATTTCGAAAACAAAATGGTGGACTGTAAACATTATGTTTTTTATAACTATGTCAAAATTTGTCGTACAAGAGTTCTGATTGCGGCATTCGCTAGAACTCTCGTAGCGCCGTTTAGAACCCCAAGCAGAACTCCGAAAAAAACAATTTCGTAAACAAAATGGTGGATTTTAAACATTACGTTTTTTACAACTATGTCAAAATTAGTCGTACGAGAGTTCTGATTGCGGCATTCGCTAGAACTATCGTAGCGCCGTTTAGAACCCCAAGCAGAACTCCGAAAAAACCAATTTCGTAAACAAAACGGTGGATTTTAAACATTACGTTTTTTATAACTATGTCAAAATTAGTCGTACGAGAGTTCTGATTGCGGCATTCGCTAGAACTATCGTAGCGCCGTTTAGAACCCCAAGCAGAACTCCGAAAAAACCAATTTCGTAAACAAAATGGTGGATTTTAAACATTACGTTTTTTATAACTATGTCAAAATTAGTCGTACGAGAGTTCTGATTGCGGCATTCGCTAGAACTCTCGTAGCGCCGTTTAGAACCCCAAGCAGAACTCCGAAAAAAAACAATTTCGTAAACAAAATGGTGGACTTTAAACATTATGTTTTTTATAACTATGTCAAAATTAGTCGTACGAGAGTTCTGATTGCGGCATTCGCTAGAACTCTCGTAGCGCCGTTTAGAACCCCAAGTAGAACTCCGAAAAAACCAATTTCGTAAACAAAATGGTGGACTTTAAACATTATGTTTTTATAACTATGTCAAAATTAGTCGTACGAGAGTTCTGATTGCGGCATTCGCTAGAACTATCGTAGCGCCGTTTAGAACCCCAAGCGGAACTCCGAAAAAACCAATTTCGAAAACAAAATGGTGGACTGTAAACATTATGTTTTTTATAACTATGTCAAAATTTGTCGTACGAGAGTTCTGATTGCGGCATTCGCTAGAACTCTCGTAGCGCGTTTAGAACCCCAAGCAGAACTCCGAAAAAACCAATTTCGTAAACAAAATGGTGGATTTTAAACATTACGTTTTTTATAACTATGTCAAAATTAGTCGTACGAGAGTTCTGATTGCGGCATTCGCTAGAACTATCGTAGCGCCGTTTAGAACCCCAAGCAGAACTCCGAAAAAACCAATTTCGTAAACAAAATGGTGGATTTTAAACATTACGTTTTTTATAACTATGTCAAAATTAGTCGTACGAGAGTTCTGATTGCGGCATTCGCTAGAACTCTCGTAGCGCCGTTTAGAACCCCATGCAGAACTCCGACGAAATAATTTTTTGAAAATTTTCAAAAAAAAATTTTTTTTTTAATTTGCAGAACTATTAAAAAAAACTATCAAGAACTCCAGAACTCTTCCTTCTGATTGCATTTTGCCGCTCAGAACTCCATTTAAACAAAAAAGCGGCGCTGCGTGAAGTTGGCGCTCGATTTTGTTTTTTGACGATTTTTCGAAAATTTGCCCGGAACTATGAGAATTTTAAAAAAAATTTGATTTTTTTATAAAAGTGGCGCCAACTTCACAAGGGTCTATGAAAGGCCATAGATTAACATGCTCTATTCTCTGTGTCGTCACCAAATGATAGAGGTATCCAGGGCCGTAAAATATGATTCAAGTTTTATAAATATTGCATGGAAAGAAATTCTCATTTTTTAAATTAAAAAAGTTTTTTTTAAAGTTAATTATATTCGTTTTGTGCTCGTGCGACCAAATACTATAGAAGACTAATACGCACAGCTTCGGAAGAATTCGGGCAAGACGCGACACTAGCGCCCCTACGGCATGAGGGCGACATGAGGTGAACGATTTATAACTTTTGTGCGTTTTGTATGCAAAATGTTATAGCGCCCCTAGCGGCATGAGGTGAACGGAGGTTGCCAAGTCATTGTATGAGAAACGTCAAGAGCTGTGCGTATTAGTCTTCTATAGTATTTGGTGCGACACACAGCGACGCCATCGAGGAGCTCGCTGTGTGTCGCACTCTAATATGAACACGCAAGTCAAGCGACGTCGACTGTAGCCAGTGTTTGGATGAGTTTCGTTATCTCGAGCTGTAGATGACAGTCCTTAAGCCATGTCGGTGGCCTTCGGGCGGCTTGAAAACACCGACCTTTGCCAATCCGCATTGGATCAGCGTGGCAGAGTACGCTCTAGTCCCATTCGATTGAAGGAAGACCCGATGATTGACAGTGGGATGATTTGATATGATATGATTCGTTTTGTACTATGTAGGTATTTTTTGCAATTTTTATAACTTGCTACTGTTTACATTATTACATAAAAACTCTTCGCTCTGAAAGCCGTAACCACGGTAAAGAACTCAAAACAAAGATGTCTATGCTTACAAATAAGTAGTTATGAAAGTTAATTACTACATTATGAATATTATTGATAAATAAAAATTTGAATAAATCCTTTCATGCAATATTTTGAAAACTTGAATTTTATTTATGGCCTTGGTAACCTCCTTTATGTAGGTACATAAAAAAACCATCTGTCAATTGAAAGCAAAACACGTCTTTTTTAAAGCTCCCGAATAGTTAAATTAAATATTACTGGATTGTGCGTAATTAGTGATATAAGTTGGCGAAAACAATAATTAAAGGATACTGGATCATAACCTAAAAACAGTTCCTGCTTGGACGTGAAGATTCGGGCACAATTTCCACACAAAAAAAATGGTGAGATCACTCCAATTTTGAACTCTGAGCAGCTTTGCCGTTTTTTTTGAAATTAGAACGACAGTGCTACGAGAAAGAACGAATTTCATGCAACATTTTTTTTTTTTGAAAAGTCACTGATAGATAATTAATCACAGCTGACATGTCAAGGTCTCACTGACAGCCACTGACAGTATAGCGTGAATGTTGCCATACTCAAAAAAAATATATACTTTATACAGCGTTCAGAAATACGAATATACCAACAATTTAATTTATGAAATTAATTTAATTAATTTGACATTGTTTTCGCAATGACGCAGATATGTGCGGGATGTCCTAATATCTTAATAGGAGTTAATTTTCTGCATTGTTGTCGCTGCCCGGACAAGTATCACTATAGTTGCATGAACTTTAGCGAAGATGAATTTTTGAAATTTACTCAGGAATTCAAGGATACATGGGTGTGCCCAGGCTGCCGCTGTAAACAGCCAAAACGAGGTGACAACTCTAACACGCCAATTAGATCCTCCGCGCCTACTCATACTAATAAAAATATAGGCACATCCGAATTACAAAGCGACAACGTTACTCTTCGCGCCAAACAACGGGGATCAGCCAATACTACACCTGTTGCGTCGGGTTCTAACAGCTGTGGTTGCCTTACCGCGAACACCATACGCGATATTATAAGAGAGGAACTGGATAGAAAGTTTGCAACTGTTTTATCGGACATTCAAACGAAGTTTACTGCCATTGAGGACAGCATAAGCTTTCTCAGCGCAGAACAAGATAAGGCGAGCCTTGACACCCAGGAACATAGATCGAGAATAATTAAGCTGGAGAGCGAGAACGAGTGTCTACGTAAGACCACTCAGGACTTATCGCGCCGACTGCAGCAGATGGAACTATTATCTCGTTCCAACAATATTGAGTTACAGTGCGTTCCAGAACATAACAGCGAGAACCTGTACAACGTTGTTCAACAATTGGGTAACACTATCAAGTGCCCTGTATCCGACACAGATATCCAATTCTGCAACCGAATTGCCAAACTCAACTCACAAAGTCCACGACCGCGTTCCGTATTGGTGAAATTTAACAATCGCCGCCTCAGAGATACATTCTTGGCTGCTGCAATAAAATTCAACCGCAACAACCCTTCTGAAAAAATTAATACGGCTCACCTGGGCTACGGAGGCAAGAAGACTGCAGTGTTCGTGTCCGAACATCTTACACCGGAAACCAAATCGCTGCACGCAGCTGCTCGTTCGAAGGCTAGGGAACTAAACTACAAATTTGTGTGGGTTAGAGACGGTAAAGTGTTTGTGCGTAAAAACGAAAATTCTAATTACATTCTCATTAGGGATTCGGACGTGTTGAATAAGCTGATATAGTGACTCCTTTTGTTATTCTTATGTTGCAACTTTACTATCAGAATGTGCGAGGTCTGAGAACGAAAACTATAGATTTCTTTAATAATATAATTTGCAACTCACTCGATGTAATCATTTTGACTGAAACATGGCTGAATGACAGCGTTTTCGACTCTGAGCTCTTTGACGATCGGTATGTCGTTTATAGACGTGATAGGGAGACCAGCGGTTTCCATGCCAATAAAGACGGCGGGGGAGTTCTTGTTGCGGTCTCAAAACGTATTCCTTCCCGACGCTTGCAGGTGCTCGAATCCAGGTGTGAAGACTTATGGATCCAACTGGATTGCGTTAATACCACGGGCAAACCTGAGCACATACATCTGTGCGCAGTCTACTTGCCACCACCCATTCAAAGACATATTCTTGAGGAATTTATCATGAAGTCCGACACGATATTGGAGCGTGACAGCGTTGAGAGGGTTCTGATCGTGGGAGACTTCAACCTTGGTAAGGTTAATTGGATCGATTCAGATCGTTCCGGATCCTTGCATGACAGCAGCCTTTACTCGACAATGCTAAGGGATTTCGCCTCACTTCATGACTTGCAACAATGCAACAATATCTTAAATAATAAGGGAAGGATCTTGGACTTAATTTTGAGTAACACACAAATTTCCGACCTGAATACTTGTAGTGACCCGCTTACTCCCGTTGATCCTCCGCATCCTCCCCTCCGTTTCACTATATATTCAAGCAGTACTAGCACCCTGACCTACAATCGTGACCAACATTTCTGTTTTTATAGGGCTGATTTCGATAATATTATAAAGCAACTAAATACAGTGAACTGGGACGAAGAGTTCATGAATTGCCATGTAGCCGACGATATGGTCTCTATACTTTATCACCATATTCATAATGCTATCCACAAATATGTCCCCAGATCTAAACCTAAGTCTAAAAAATACCCTGTCTGGTTCTCACGTGACCTCATCTGCCTTTTGCGAGAAAAGCTCAAATACCGTAACAAGCTGCGTAAATTTAATGGAAATCCTCTTGACAAACTCTCATTTGACTTAATAAAAAAACGCTCTGAACGCCCTAAAGCCACATGTTATAATAGCTACATCTCCAAACTGGAACAGAGTCTGCGTTCCAACCCGAAATTTTTTTGGTCCTTCATTAAAAATAAAAAAAAGTGCGGCAGCCACTACCCCGCTCAAATGTACCTTAACAACCGGACTGCTACAAATGGAACTGATATATGCAATCTATTCGCTAATGACTTCTCCTCCATATATAATACGAATAGAACGACTGTATCCACCACATCCCTACAAAGTATGCCCCAGGTAACGAATAGCTTCCTCACTGACATCAAATTTAGAGACGACCAGGTTTTAAAAATACTAAAAAGACTTGACCCATACAAGGGAGCGGGCTCTGATGGTCTGCCGTCAATTTTTGTGGCTAGATGTGCATCGTCGCTGGTGAAGCCGTTGACCCTCATATTCAACAAATCACTGAGCACTGGCGAGTTCCCCTCTGAATGGAAAGTTGCATTAGTTATTCCTTTACATAAAAATGGCGTTAAAGATCTCATCCAAAATTACAGACCGATCTCAATTTTACCTGTTTTTGCCAAGGTCTTCGAACAGTTGCTTCATCCTATTCTATCTCATCAGTTTAAGCAACTGATTAATCTGCGCCAACATGGTTTCTTAAGAAATAGGTCAACAACAACTAACCTAATTTCGTTTGTAAACAATATATCACGCAAACTTGACGTTCGTTCATCGGTGGACGCGATCTATACCGACTTCAGTAAGGCATTCGATCGAGTCAACCATGACATATTACTCAATAAGCTTCAATTGCATGGAATCGGAGAACCATTGCTGAGTTGGTGTCGCTCTTACTTGGTGGGTAGAACGTTGAAAGTGATAGTCAACGGTTATTCTTCGGATCCATTTCTGGTCGAGTCCGGAGTTCCTCAGGGGTCACATTTGGCACCTTTATTATTTAACATCTTCATCAATGACATTGGCACATGCTTTCAAAATTCGGATTACCTTTTATTTGCAGACGATCTAAAATTATACAGGGTCGTAAATGACCTGGAAGATGCTAAATTACTGCAAGATGATCTATGTTGTCTTGTTAAGTGGTGCGAGGAAAACAGAATGGACTTGAACACTTCTAAGTGCTCCCATATGCGTTTCTCAAGAAAAAAACATAATATATTTAATCACGTATATAAAATTAACAATGAATCTCTAAAAAGCGTAACCTTAGTCAAGGATCTCGGCGTGTGGATGGATAGTGAATTGAAATTCAATGTTCATATTGACAGGATTTGTTCCAAGGGGTTTAAGAGTCTCGGATTTGTCCTTAGAAATTGTAGGGATTTTAGGTCTCCAAAAACCAAAATTCTTTTATTCAACGCGTTTGTCAGGAGCGGGTTAGAATACTGCAGCGTGGTCTGGAACCCTTTTTACGATGTTTACAATAAAAGACTGGAGAATGTGCAGAAACGTTTTTTATGGCACCTAACTTATTCTTGCAATATGGGGAAAAGAGTTTTGGGGTACGATGATAGGTTGGATTATTTCGAAGTCGAGTCTCTTTCTAGTCGAAGACGTTGTCATGATCTAATGTTCCTGTATAAGCTTGCGAATGGCATCCTGGATGCTCCTATATTGCTGCAGTTACTATCATTCTCATTACCATTAAAACTTCCAAGAGCTTCTAGATTTAATATTTTCTCATCCGACTCAAGCAGAACAAATCTTGGACTAAACGCGCCCTTAAACCGAATGATTAGACAGCTTAACGGTATGTACAAAAGCAAGGATATCGACTTATTCGTGGGTGGCATTCGCAACTTCAAAAAGTCATTGCTTTAAACGGTTTTTTGAAATTGAATTTAATGTATCGTTATAACTGGTATATTGGTTTAATTATATATTGGTTTAATTATTTTAATTATTGTATTTTTGATTTCATTTTTAAATATCTTTTTTAATTTTCAATTTTTAAATTTAATTCTTCAAATGTTATTGTATTTTTTTTTTCTTAATGTTATTCTGATTGTTTCATATAGTATAAAATAAATTAGACAAGGATTGTTTGCTGTGCGTGATGTCTTCACCTGTAACTGTTGTGGCACTTGACGAGATATATTTGTATTGTTTTTTTTTTTAAATGTTGTAATAGTGTACACTATGTTGGTGAACTTAATAAATAAATAAATAAATAAAAATTTATGGATGTTGTATCGGTAACGTATCGATTATATTTTATGCTATAGTCGATTCCTTAATTTTGTAGTAGGTAAATAACGTTGGTTGGCCTCCAGTAAACATATAGATTAACGGTTAGCAGCGGTTAGCAGCATCCAGGGGCTTTCTACGACTTTCCTTAGGCCATCTGACCTTGCCGTCCGACACAAATCAAATCATTTTTATTCAAATAAGCATATTGCAAGCACATTTGAATCGTCACATTTTTTTTCCTACTACCAATTCAGACGGCAGATTTGTGCTAAGAAGAACTGGCAAGAAACACGAACGACAAAAAAAATAGTCAAAACTTTTTAAAACTTAAATCTAAAAATGTTACAATGATGACAATAAAATATAAAACTTTTTATTATGTTTATTGTTGTTTTGGTTCAACCATGGTTCAACTAACCATTCTTATAGCGTTGCTTCGAAATCCTCCTGATATAATAGTGAAATTGTTTCAAAAATATTATCAAAATAAATAAAGCCGTTATTCTGTTCTTTCCACAAAAAATGTGTTGCAAAAAACAACTTCATAAAGTATCATTAGACATGAATAAAGTCATTTGGGAATCAATAGGAGAGAGAGAAATAAGGAACGAGCATTCGCGTGATTTGAATGTTTCAAGGGTCTTCGAGCCGACAATTTATAAAGATTTTTTATAAGCGCGAATAAATTTACCACAAAAACGCGTGAGCTCAAGTTGATGAGGCATTGCTTTTTTTATGAATTTTGAATGTAATCAATAGGTATTATCTATCCATATAAAATCCTTTGTCCTGAATGACTGATGGATCCACGCACAGCCTAAACCGCTGATCGCAAAGACCTGGAACTTGGAGGGTGTGTTTGACCCAGGGATTCGATTACAAAGGATTTTTCGAATATCCGAAATTTAGAGAAGATTTTCAAAATACAGTAAAATTATTTTTAGGACGACCTCCGTGGCGTAATGGTTACCACGCCAGACCGCCACCCAGGAGGTCCCGGGTTCGATCCCCGGTCGGGTCATGATGAAAAACGTACTTTTTCTGATTGGCCTCGGGTCTTGGATGTTTATCTATTTATGTTTTTTCGCACACGCCGCTATCTACATACGACTAAATTCTACTCGGGCGCGACTCGTATCCGAAATGAGAAAGTGAGTTTGTTTGTTTGTTATGGTGGTAGTATATAACGTAGTTTATTTTCTTTATAAATACATATATACAAATTGTAAATGACAAGGAAAAGTGCCTGTAAAGATCTAATTTCTGAAATAAACGATTTCATTTAATAATTTAATATAATTAATAATTCATGGTAAATTGTTTTATCTTTCCTCGTATTTTTTATTAATAGAACATTTAGAACATGCAAATAACCTTTAGGACACCCACGTGTTGCGTAGGCGATATTGTTTGTTACTTTATTTTAACCCGCAATTATACTATTTAAGTCTGTTTTGAAGGTTCTTAATATAATTTATTATTATATTATCTCTCGGAAAATTATATCCGTCATATCTGACCTGATCTGATCTGATAGCCTATCGGCTAATAAAACCAACCCTTAGAAGAAACTTTATTGTTTTTCTTTGAATGCGATAATCCATCTAAGGGCGCGTTTATACCTGCATTTTCTTGCGGTATAACTCGCGGAAATATTGCATGAGTTTGTTGCAAATAGCTGCAAGTGAATTATACGGAATTGAATTTATGATCTGGGAGAACTATGAAGTGGTAGAGTCTATGAAAGGCCATAGATTAACATGCTCTATTCTCTGTGTCGTCACCAAATGATAGAGGTATCCAGGGCCGTAAAATATGATTCAAGTTTTATGAATATTGCATGGAAAGAAATTCTCATTTTTTTTTATAAAAAAAACTTTTTTAAAAATCAATTATATTCGTTTTGTGCTCGTGCGACACACAGCGACGCCATCGAGGAGCTCGCTGTGTGTCGCACTCTAATATGAACACGCAAGTCAAGCGACGTCGACTGTAGCCATATTTGGATGAGTTTCGTTATCTCGAGCTTCTCCGTTCTTCGGAGGGCACGTTAAACCGTCGGTCCCGGCAGTTATCGGTAGATGACAGTCCTTAAGCCATGTCGGTGGCCTTCGGGCGGCTTGAAAACACCGACCTCTGCCAATCCGCATTGGATCTGCGTGGCAGAGTACGCTCTAGTCCCCTTCGATTGAAGGAAGACACGTATCCCTGCAGTGGGATGATTTGATATGATATGATTCGTTTTGTACTATGTAGGTATTTTTTGCAATTTTTATAACTTGCTACTGTTTACATTATTACATAAAAACTCTTCGCTCTGAAAGCCGTAACCACGGTAAAGAACTCAAAACAAAAATCATAGTTATGAAACTTAATTACTACATTATGAATATTATTGATAAATACAAATTTGAATAAATCCTTTCATGCAATATTTTGAAAACTTGAATTATATTTACGGCCTTGGTAACCTCCGTTATGTAGGTACATAAAAAAACTAAGAAACAACAAAGCCGCGGGCAAAACCTACCTATTACACGATGTACTCGGAATTAAATATGTAAAATTTTCGAAGCGCCCGCGCCCACTCGACAAAAAACATTCAAGTTATTTTTTATTCATTTACTTTGTGACAAGAATATGTTTCTATTGCTATTTTAGGACATTATTTTTAGAAGCCTATTACGTGAAGGTCGGGAAGACCTTATTATCCATTTAAATATTCTGCCCCTCAAAGCTTAAATATAGATTTGGTTAGGCTATCAATAAAACCCATTATAAATACTTTAATAAAAACGGTAATTTAAAAAACTAAAAAACCCGACTGCGTTTCTGTGTAATTCGGAAATGAAAAAACCCTAAAACAAGAAAGTCGTCATACCCGATTGCACTTAACCTAAGAATTTCCAAAGTTGCTAAGGCGATGTTTATAAGCGTCAAATCCATGTTGTAGCATTGTAGCAGTCGGGACCCATTCAAGAAATAGACACTTCGTAAATTGAAAGCACACACATACATTATATTACATTGCTTTTTTTTAATGGGTCCCGACTGCTACAATGCTACAACATGGATTTGACGCTTATAAACATCGCCTTAGCAACTTTGGAAATTCTTAGGTTAAGTGCAATCGGGTATGACGACTTTCTTGTTTTAGGGTTTTTTCATTTCCGAATTACACAGAAACGCAGTCGGGTTTTTTAGTTTTTTAAATTACCGTTTTTATTTCCGGCTTTTTAGTTTGTAGTGTTCAAAACTAGTATCCATGTCGCCGTCATCTGGTTGAATCTGTTATTTAATTGAATGACTAGGCCGCACGTTGATTGAAAAGCGTCACTCAACGTCCAACTAGTTAGCGGATTGTAACATAGCCCTTTGAACAGAGCGGACGTCAGTCAGTCAGGTGATTGAAATTTAGTTCATTTGTTCAGTTTCAGGATCCCAAAGAAAACCATGGACTACCCAAAGAGTCGCGCCTCGCTCGCTTTGCTCGCTCGCCGGTGTTATGATCACAAGCTAACCCTAACCTAACCCACCATATCCCATTCAACGACTATGCTAAATGACGTTCAGTCAAGACGTTGAACGTCAAGTTGTCCTTTAGTCATTCAATTAAATGTCGTCATTCAATGAACGCGCTAGTCATTCAATCAAATAGCAGATTCAACCAGATGACTGCGATATACATAATGTTGAAGGTTAATTTAAAGAATTGTCATCCTCTCCCAAACACCTATCCAAATAAAATAGCAACCTAGTAAAAATTAAACTATAATCTACTTACCTACACATGTAACAAACAATACGCAAAGTTGAATAACTTTTATTATTAACTAGCTTCCGACCGCGGCTTCGCCCGCGTGGCCTAGTAACAATTATCATATCTTTCTCTCTTTATCTTTCAATTAGCATATCTCGCTTTCCCGTGGGAATTTTGAAAAATCGTTTCTTAGTACATCCCTAGATGTCGTAAGGAACCTACATGCCAAATTTGATATAACCTCGCAACTTCGTTTGCGTATATCTCGGTTTCCCGTGGGAATTTTGAAATATCCTTTCTTAATACACCCCTAGACGACGCCGTCGTAAGGAACCTACAGTCCAAATTTGGAATCTCTAGACCCACCGGTTTGGGCTGTGCGTTGATATATAGTTAAGTTAGCCAGGACTTTAAATTTATATATAGTCCGGTCCGATCAGGTCCAGTCGGTCCGGTCCGGTCCGATCGGTCCGGTCCTGATAAGGAACCTACATACCAATTAGCATAATTATATTTCTGCAGAAATAAAATCCGGCACGACCCGGTACGGTGCGGTTCCTGATCCGTTCCGGTCCAGTCGGTCTGGACCTTATAAGGACCCTACATGTCAAATTTGGCATCTCTAGACCCAGCGGTTTGGGCTGTGCGTCCCCTCGCAAGTTCGTATGCGTATATCTCGCTTTCCCGAGGGAATTTTGAAAAATTCTTTCTTAGTACATCCCTAGACGTCGTAAGGAACCTACATGCCAAATTTGATATACCCTCGCAACTTCGTTTGCGTATATCTCGGTTTCCCGTGGGAATTTTGAAAAATCCTTTCTTAATACACGCCTAGACGACGCCGTCGTAAGGAACCTACAGTCCAAATTTGGAATCTCTGGACCCACCGGTTTGGGCTGTGCGTTGATATATAGTTAAGTCAGCCAGGACTTTAAATTTTATATATAGTCCGGTCCGATCAGGTCCAGTCGGTCCGGTCCGGTCCGATCGGTCCGGTCCTGATAAGGAACCTACATACCAATTAGCATAATTATATTTCTGCAGAAAAAAAATCCGGCACGACCCGGTACGGTGCGGTTCCTGATCCGTTCCGGTCCGGTCCGGTCCGGTCCGGTCCGTTTCCGGTCCGGTCCGGTCCGTTTCCGGTCCGGTCCAGTCGGTCTGGACCTTATAAGGACCCTACATGTCAAATTTGGCATCTCTAGACCCAGCGGTTTGGGCTGTGCGTCCCCTCGCAAGTTCGTATGCGTATATCTCGCTTTCCCGAGGGAATTTTGAAAAATTCTTTCTTAGTACATCCCTAGACGTCGTAAGGAACCTAGATGCCAAATTTGGAATCTCTAGACCCAGCGGTTTGGGCTGTGCGTTGATATATCCTCGCAACTTCGTTTGCGTATATTTCGGTTTCCCGTAGAAATTTTGAAAAATCCTTTCTTAGTACACCCCTAGACGTCGTAAGGAACCTACAGTCCAAATTTGGAATCTCTAGACTTACCGGTTTGGGCTGTGCGTTGATATATAGTTAAGTCAGTCAGTCAGTCAGTCAGGACTTTGAATTTTATATTATGGATTAGCTGATTAATTTTAACAAAAGCTCAAAAATATTCGGGTTTGATGGCTGCTCCCCTGCGTTACCGGGTAGGCCACCGTGCCAAATCAAACGTATACGTAAACAATGAATTTAACATAAGCCCGAAAGCATTTCAATAGTATATAGGCGTGTACGCACGACCGAACACGAACATGGTGAACATCGAACACGAACACTTTGTTCGCACGTGCGTACCACTAACGAACATCAAACAATTTGTTCGTCAAAAGTGTTCGTGTCGATCCAATTTGGTTGTTCTGTGTGGACGATGTTCTTAGCATGACCGAACAAGAACATTGTTAACTCGAACATCGAACCAAAAGATTAAGGCTTTAGCCTCTTTTGTTCGACACCATGTTCTTGTTTGGTCGTAAGTGGTTGCACGCGATCACAAGTAGAACTATGTTTGTAGGTGTTCATGTTCGCTTTGCTAATTTACGTCCACACGTGCGAACCACATGTTCCGTGTTCGTGTTCGATGTTCACCATATTCGTGTTCGGTCGTGCGTACACGCCTTATTACAATGGGTGTTTTAGCCATTATAAAACTGTTACCGCCTTCACTACGTGGAGGTACTCCCAGCTTATGTTATTTTATTTTATTTATGTCGTGTTCTGATTAAAAATGTATAAGCAGTGTCACTCCCACAATTAATACGATTCTAACGACGCCTTTGAAGCTAAAATCCTTCAAGCCGTTTAGGCTACAGAGAGAGCAATCTTCGAATTTGGCGCCAAAAATCCGCCATTTTGTTTTTATTTTTATTTTTATATACCCAGTGTCACTCTCACAGTAAACACAAATCTAACGACACCTCTCAAGCTAAAATCCATCGAGTCGTTCAGGCTGCAGAGCGTGCCAAACAATTATACATACATACATACATACATACTCTCGATAAACATAACCCTCCTTCTGGTGCAGTCGGGTAAAAATAGTGAATATTTGGAAGTTTAAATTAAACAATAGAATTACTTTCGCTCTGATAACGGACGGATAAAAAAAAAATTAAGTGCAAAGTATTTTTGACGACCTCCGTGGCGTAATGGTTACCACGCCAGACCGACACCCAAGAGGTCCCGGGTTCGATCCCCGGTCGGGTCATGATGAAAAACGAACTTTTTCTGATTGGCCTCGGGTCTTGGATGTTTATCTATTTAATAATATGTATTTGTTATAAAATATAATATCGTTGAGTTAGTATCCCATAACACAAGTTTCGAACTTACTTTGGGGCTAGCTCAATCTGTATGAATTGTCCCCTATATATTTATTTATTTATTTATTAATAGGGTAATACCTATTGGTAGGGCACAGCGGATAATCCGCTCACATCGGAGCAGCCCGTCTGGGGAAGGACCTCCACCTTACAGAAGATCGTAGCCAAATAGTATTGGTCTCGGCCATGTTGTGTTCCTACGGTGAGCATCACCGTTGATGCTTACCATCAGGCGGGCCGTATGCTTGTTTTCCAACTTTGTGGTATAAAAAAAAAAGAAAAAAGTTTTTCTTGTAAATCTACTTGCAAAATAAATGATTTCATTTTATTTTATTGATTTATCTGTTTATAATGAAATTATTTTGAATAATATGTCGTAAAGTCGTAATGTAGTAGTGCAAAGAGTAGGCCTTCACAGACACGTTCTCTAGTCATATTTTACGTAGTGGTTTTCTGTGTTTTCAGTATGTTTTAAATAAATAGGTACGGTACCTAAATAATATTCTATATCTCTATACTTACACGAAAATATTGTGAACATAGAACGGCGGACGTAGGATAAATATTAATGATGATATAAAATGTCACAAGACTATGAAAAAGACATTAATAAATCTGTTATTAAAAATATCATTTCGATACTTTATTGTCTGCAGTGCCGGCCGGCGTTATTCAAGCATAGCCATAGATATAAGGCATCGGGATCGATGCCGCTCTCTGACGTCAGCACTACGCACACACAGCCTTAACAGATCTATAGAACTTTCCAGCGTGAAATGGAATGGTTTCTTGAATAGTTTTTAAAAAGAAAATGTAATATTTTTTATTGATATTCATTTGTTTTTTGTTAGGTCTCAGAATATTGTTCGATTTTTTATTATTTAAAAAAAGAAGTGTTTTTAAAATAATCACTCATTTGACAATTCTGTATTTTTATTTACAAATCTTTACATTTTTTTATTTATAAAAGGAAGTGTTTTTTTCTTCAATGAATGTTCATTTTTATTTGCAATAGAGGTACCCGGCCATAAGACCTATTGTTACACCTAACGCTGTGAGCTATTGTTTACTATTTTCAGTACTTAATATAAATTGGTAAACCGCAAAATATATTTTAGATGTCCAAAATTTATATACATAAACAAAATTCTATACATATTCTCGCACCTACTATTTACATTGAAATGTGTCAAATCAGGAAACTGAATATCGACATGAATTCAGACTTTGAATAACTATGTAAACACTTGTTACATTGGCATTTGATTGACGATGTCGGATCTCCGTGAATGAATTGACATACTCTTGTTAACGTTTGTATACTTGTAAAACAAAGTCAAAAGTACTTTATTCGGTACTTTATGTATAGGCCCTCGCGGGACTTAGACAGCCATTTACAACATAATTATCATTCTGTATTATACATAAAATAAATAAGCTACTCTTTAAAATACCACCACTTAAGAAACAAATAAAAATGACAACCACTAAGAAAATAAATGGCGAATGAAACCCAGTTACGGCCTTTTATGTCATTCAATTTAAGTTTTTTTACAATATTTTATAATACAAAGAAGCACTTAAAAATGTACACAATAATAAAATACGCGGAATGCCATAATATAAATAAAAGTAGTTTGATAGAACATAATTAAAATATGAATTGAAAGATAAAAAAGAACGAGTTTCTTTCACCAAGAAATGGTGAAAGAAACCTAACGTTCTTCCTACCTAATGGTAATTTTGTTTTGTTTCCGAAATAGTGGTAATTTCTAGAGTAACTTATTTAATAATAATATGACAATAATATGTAAAATATGACTAGAAAACGTGCCTGTGAGTCCTAATCTGAATAATCATTTTCATATTCAAAATAAGCTAATGAACTACCACCATTTCAGAAGCAAAGCGAACGATGCAAGGATTGGGAAAACATATGACGAAAGTAACTCTAACCATTATATTATAAGTATTGATCTCGGAAAAAGTCTTAATGATAGTGAAAATTGAACAAAAAGTCCGTGAATCAAACCATGAAATCGATTTATTCGTTCAAAAGTTAAAAGTAGTTCGATACATCATCATCATCAGCCTATATTTGTCCACTGCTAGACATAGACCTCCCCAACTGCACGCCACCGCGCACGATCCTCAGCCACTCTCATCCAGCTCTTGCCAGCCACCTTGCAAAGATCATCGCTCCACCTAGTCTGAGGGCGTCCTACGCTACGCTTACCGATCCGCGGTCTCCACTCAAGAACTCGTTTAGCCCAGCGGTTGCCGGTTCTTCGGCTGATATGGCCGGCCCACTGTCACTTCAGTTTGCTTATCCGGTGAGCTATGTCGATGACTCTGGTTCTCTGTCGGATCACTTCGTTCCGAATTCGATCCTTCAGAGAAACTCCGAGCATAGCCCTTTCCATAGCTCGCTGAGCGACTTTAAATTTGTGGACCAGACCAACCGTGAGTGTCCACGTCTCGGCACCGTATGTCATAACAGGTAGGACGCACTGATTGAAGACTTTCGTCTTTAGACTTTGTGGAATTGGCGATGTGAAGACCCGACGAAGTTTCCCACATGCTGCCCAGCCCAGCTGTATTCTTCTATTTGCTTCCTTCTCGAAGTTGTTTTTACCCAACTGCAGAGTTTGCCCAAGGTAAACATACTCCTTAACAACCTCAAGAATACTGCCCTGTACTGCAATTGGTTCCGGATTTACATGTTCGTTGAACATAACCTTGGTTTTGTCCAAGTTCATCCGGAGACCAATGCGTTGCGAAGAAGCTAGGCCATTTAGCATTTGTTTTTTATCTGTATGTTTATATTTTTAATGGCAATAAAGTGTTTTGTATTGTGTATTGTATGTTGCAAATCTTGCAGCGTTTCTGCTACGATGACGATATCGTCTGCAAATCGCAAGTGTGAGAGGTACTCGCCGTTTATGTTAATACCACGTCCGTTCCAGTCCAGCGCCTTGAACATGTACTCCAATGCATTTGTGAACAATTTGGGGGATATAACATCCCCTTGTCTCACACTACGATGCATGGGGTTAGGATCAGACCGCTGGTTCTGGATTTGGACGGTCATAGTAGCGGCGTTATACAGGCCTCTCAGCACTTGGATATATCGCCAATCGACTTGGCATCGCTGCAAAAATTCCAAAACAGACCAGGTCTCAATGGAGTCAAAGGCCTTCTCATAGTCCACAAACGCTATGCACAGGGGTTGATTATACTCCTCGGTCTTCTGTATAATCTGCCGCACTGTGTGGATGTGGTCTATGGTGCCGTACCCCGATCGAAACCCGGCCTGTTCCGGTGGTTGAAACTCATCGAGTCTTCGCGCAAGGCGATTCGTGATGACTCTTGAAAACAACTTATAGATGTGGCTGAGGAGCGAAATGGGTCGATAGATTTCAAGAGGGTTTTATCACCCTTCTTGAAAAACAATACGACAATACTCCTACTCCACGCCTCTGGATTTCTCCCATCGAAGAGGACAGTATTAAAGATTCTTTGGAGCTCCTTCATTACAGGTGTGCCACCAGATTTCAGAAGCTCAGTCGACTCGTAATGCAGGGGCTTTTCCATTTTTAAGCTGTTTAAGAGCCAACTCGATTTCGCCTAGGCTGACCTCTGGCAAGTCTTCAGTAAAGTGGCGCGTAAGTGTGGCTCTAGAATTCTCATTTCCGGGATCAGGTTGAGATGAATGCGATGCGTAAAGCTGGCTGTAGAAGTTTTCAATCTCCGAAAGTACCTCCGGCTCCAAAGACACGACTACTCCATTCGTGGTAGTCAACTTCGTCAGATGGTGTTACGTGGTGAACTAGATTCACACGTAATATATCAATTATATTAAATAATATTAGAACATTGAAAACAATAGAAATTAACAATTGCTCCATAACGAATTTCGGGAGTCCCTACATAGGATTCTCGACCGTATTCCTCGAGGCATTAAGATCACTTGGGCTAATCAATACTTCGGCTCGCCGGTGGATCAGCGGTACCCCATATTAGGCGTTGTGCGGAGGGGGCGTTACAATATTCGATTATTCAGTATTGATTGGCTCTCGCAGTCAACGGCCGTATGCCGGCGGTTAGAATATTCTAGACGGAAGCGAGTTTATAAATTCACGGTGCGCCGTCAGCGCGACAGATATTCTGTTTGCTATAGTGACGAGAGTACTGATTAACTAGTGATTACCGTTACGTTGTTCGCGTGTGTAAGTTCCTTGTCCGCTAGGTGAGTTCTGCACTGATTTACCTCTAATAGGATTCTCTTTTGCTTTAATCTGTCTTTGTGTAATTTTTATCCTACTAGTGTATTCAATAATCCAAATTAAATTCATGTATTGCTTATTTTGTGAGATCGCGTATGTCCCTCAGACGTGCGTGATCGAGATTACCTTCATTGTAATTCTGTGTGGCCGCCTAAGACAATTATAGATTGGACCTTAGCTCGTCCAGCCAGCGAGAAGATTGTCGGCGACGGCCCACAGGATTCCTGGAAGGCGGAATCTGACACCGTCCAATCTCAAATTCCAGGACACCTACGCCAGGGCTAATCTAAACCCCTGTTCCACACTATTACGCTACGGGAGAGTCTGCCCCTTCCCGAGCGCTACATCCCGACACCGAGGTCTATTCCACGGGCGACTACGGGAACATAGCCGGTCAGCGCTTCCCTACGCTGCGCTGCCGACCTCAAGACGCCGCTACCGCGTCGAGCATCTGAGCTGCTGAGCCAGACCCTCCAGGAGGACCTACCCCTTCCGTATTGCATTCCCGCCGTCCGTGCGCCGAAGAAGACTCGAAGCTAAGTGTCGTAAAGAGATTGCAAGTAAATTCTCATAGCTCACACCCTGAGAAACTTATTAAATATATTGTTTCGTGTCTTGTGCTTTCTATTATCTCTCCTTACTCTCTACCCTATCTTGCTTACGTCGACCGGCCTCCCCGGCGACGTAACAAGTGGCGCCCACGCTCGTGGTGAGAGTGAGAGAGTTTGCTTGCAAATTTCTTTTGTCTATAATTGTACTAGGTGTGCTAACATTTTTTTCTAGCAGTGTACGAGCCTCTCCGTTCTTCAGCTAGGGAGTACACCCTTGTAATCTGTTACTCTCTGTCCCCTATTAGTGTACTCACTAGCTGGAGCAATTTTTTAAACTTCGTTAATTTTTAAATATTTTTGTTTCTTTTTAATCTACCCTACAAAATTTTTTTTTTCTTTCTAACCTACTTTCAAACATATAACGGAGTCGCTCATTAGGGACGAATTGTAAAAGGTAAGCTCATTTTTGCTATTTCTTTCACTATTAGGGGTTACTCAGTGCTAATCACAGGTACGGATAGTGAACTTACCTTACCCCCATACTGGGTTGGGGGCGAAAGAAAAACATCGAGTATCCCAGTTGCCGTCTCTCCTAGGCAGGTGGTAAAAGTCCACCAGAGGCTATAACGCATTCATTTGCGCACGAATCTCGTCACAACAGCAAACGACGTTTTTTTTTCTTTTTTTCTTCTGTCTTTTTGCCCTAACGGTTTTTTTTGTCTCAACGGTTTTTTTTTATCAATCTTCAAACACATACGTAGGTTTCAATATAAAATAATAGTTCTCAATTGCGCTAGCTTAACGTTACACGTGGTAGGATTTAATCATGGACCGCTCAATAAACTTTTTGTCGTTACAAAAGGCGGAATTGGAGTACGAAGTCGCGTTACGTGGCGATTCGCCCGGAGCAACCGTCGCGGAGTTGCGTCGGCAAATCACTAAGTTAGGCCGTGGTTTCGCTCCTGAGGAGATTCTAGAATCTCACCTGGATCCCTTGGACGACCTGGAAGGCGTCAGGGAATCCCTAAATAAAACTATTACTTATATTAGAACTTTAAAGGAAGAGTACGACACAAGTTTGTACCTACGTTCGGTTAATCTGCTAAATCATATACATCATAGGTTACATAGAATCCATACGGAAAGTAAGGAGGAGAAAGTTAAATTGAAGGAATATAGGGAATTATTTGTATCAATTCAAAATGAACTTAATAAGTTTAAACCAGTCGGAGGATCTTCCGAGCTATCGGAGATCCAGAGGGAACCGCCGCGCCCTTTAGTCTCGGAATGTCACGAGAGACATGTTTCCGATTTGTGTAAGATTAAATTCAATGGCAAATCATGCGTGCGCGCGTTCATTCAAAGAGTGGACGAGTGCATTGAAGCGCGTTCGATTCCGGCTGGCAGGATTTTGACGGTGGCGACGGAAATTTTCGTGGACAATGCCCTGCATTGGTTCCGTAGTACTAGGCATACGGTAAAATCCTGGCAAGAACTTAAGACACAACTGATTAGAGATTTTGGAGTCCCTGATTACGACTATCGACTTATGTCAGAAATTCGTTCCCGCTCTCAAGGCGAGGACGAAAACATAACTATTTATTTATCTATTATGCACGGCATGTTTTCAAGGCTGTCAAGACAGTTATCGGAGGAGGAAAAAATAGAAATCATTCTCCATAATATTAGGCCTTGCTATACTAGCATGTTAGCTTGTTGCCCTGCTATAACTTCGCTAGAAACTTTACGTACCCTATGTAACAACTATGAGAATTATAACATAAGGGCTACGCATTTTAAGGAGCCTCCTAAAGCTACCTCAGCTACCCTAGCGCCTGAGTTTGCCTACTCACAAAATAGATCAAATTTTAGTCAACCTAGTAGGCCTTATTCTGGCTTTTCGAATCCTAATTCTAGGTCCAATAACAATAATAATGCCCCTTCGTATTCAAAAAACTTTTCTAACAACTATCACAATAACAATAACAATCAGAAGCATTTTAGTTATAATAAATATAACTCATCGGGAGGCGCGCGTCAAAATAGGCACGAGAATAATCACGCGACGGTAAACGCGATTAATAAAAATAATGCAGGTGGTTTCTGCCCGCGTTGTCGTGTTAACGGACATTCTTTAACAAATTGCGACAAACCAAGATTCCCGCTATGTTTTAAGTGCGGAAAGAAAGGGATCATTTTTCCAAACTGTCCGGATTGCAACCGTTCGCGCGATAATAATTCAAACAATTCAAAAAACTAGGTAACGTTTGTAGCAGCACGCTAAACAGCAAACAACATAAAAAATTAATTAAGTTTGCATCTAATTTCTCGCAAGCGTATAGTGCCGCTACAATTGATCGGCCAACTAAGGACCCGCGTCCTTATATAAAAATCAAAATAAAAAACTGTATTAATCTAGACATCTATGGTTTGTTAGATTCGGGTTCCGCGGTCACTTTAATAGGTAATAACTTTCATGAAGAACTTAGTAAATACGGATTGCGCGTTAACAATAGCGAACGTATTGATATTACCGCGGCCGGGGGACAACCGATGACGTCATTAGGTTTTATTAATTTACCTATCATTTTTAAAGGTGAACAAATTTTTATAAAATCACATGTTGTGCCTGACATAAAATCATCTTTACTATTAGGAATCGACTTTTGGTTCAAATTCAATATTTTTCCTAAACATATTAAGGAAATCTCTTTCCTAACCGGCGCTGGCCCTACCGTTTCGTCGTTAAATGAACAAGTCTTAAAGTCCTATACACACTTAGACAACTCTCAGAGACAGGTTGCGGACGAGGTTGTGAGGCAGTTCGAACAAGTCTCTTTTGAAGAGAAAGGTTTAGGCAGGACTCATTTAATTGAACATAAAATCGACACAGGCGAAACAATTCCTATTAAACAGCGTTACTACCGGTTCTCACCGGAGAAAGCGCGTATTATTTCGCAAGAAGTAGAAGATATGCTTTCACTTGATGTTATTGAGCCATGCGAAAGTCCCTGGTCTTCCCCAGTTCTAGTAATCAAAAAGAAGGACGGTTCTCACCGTTTCTGTTTGGATAGCCGAAAACTAAATTCGGTTACTAAAAAGGATGCCTACAGTCTTCCTTATATTTCTGAAATTCTAGATAATTTGCGCGACGCTAGATACCTATCTAGTTTAGATCTGTCTAAAGCTTTCTGGCAAATTCCTATAGCACAAGCGGACCGCGAAAAAACTGCATTCTTCGCGCCAAACAAAGGTACTTTCCAATTCAAGGTTACGGCCTTCGGGTTATCTAATGCCCCCGCGACACAACAGCGGTTGGTCGACACTTTGTTCGGTCCCGAGTTCGAATTAAAGGTGTTTTGTTATCTCGACGATATAATCATAGTTAGTAAATCATTTGATGAACATGTCAGTTTGTTGAGGCGTGTACTGGAAAAATTAATGAAGGCTAATTTAACTATTAACTTAGCGAAGTGCCAATTCTTTCGAAGCGAGTTAAAGTATTTGGGATATATTGTCGATAGTCAGGGCCTAAGGACAGATCCGGCTAAGGTGGAGGCCATACTTAATTTTCCTACCCCCACTAATAAAAAAGAAGTAAAAAGATTCATTGGAACAGCCTCGTGGTATCGTCGTTTCATACCAAATTTTAGTACTATAGCGGGTCCGTTAAATAAGCTGACTGCAGGCGGTAAAAGGTCGCCTCCATTCACTTGGACTCCTGAAGCCGAACAGGCATTTGCTAAGTTGAAATTTTACCTTACTATAACTCCAGTACTGGCGTGCCCCGACTTCGATTTGCCGTTCGAGGTGCACACAGACGCCAGCGACTTCGGTGTAGGCGCGATGCTGTGTCAAACAGTGGACGGGGTCGAGCACCCAATAGCATATATGAGTCGTGCTCTCAACGGAGCAGAGCGTAATTACAGCGTCACGGAGAGGGAGGCTCTCGCCGTGATAGTAGCCTTAGAACACTGGAGATGCTATCTTGATAACGGAAAAGTCTTTCCCGTATACACTGACCACGCGGCACTTAAATGGTTTCTGTCACTTAGTAATCCTTCGGGTCGGCTCGCTCGCTGGGGCGTGCGACTGTCTTCTTTTAATTTCGTTATTAAACATAGAAAAGGCAAAGACCACATAATTCCGGACGCACTGTCTCGCGCGCCCGTCGCGGAAATAACTACGGTGGATAACGGAAGCGCGGATTCGTCTGTCTGTGACTCACCGGACACGGCAGATACTTTTTACAAGAAAATTTACGAGGGATGTCAAAACAATCCTAGTAATTTTCCTAACTATATTCTACATAATTCTAAATTATATCGTTATTCAAAAAATAATAATAAACTAACTAAAGACTTTGACTGGAAGGAAGTTGTTCCGGTTGAACAACGTAATGAAATAATTCTAGCTAACCATGCGTCACCAACATCTGCACATTTAGGTATATTCAAAACATATAAACGGTTGACGCGTACGTATTACTGGCCGGGTATGTATCGCGATGTGGTAGAATTTATATCAAAATGCGAAGTCTGTCTCGCATATAAACAACCTACGCACGCGACCTTAGGTAAAATGGGTAGACCGAAAAATTGCGCAAGACCTTTTCAGACTATATCTTGTGACCTAGTCGGTCCACTACCTAATTCCCGGAAACAGAATAGCTATATCCTTGTAGTGACTTGTTGTTTCACTAAATATTGTTTATTGTGTCCGTTAAGGCAAGCTACCGCCGCCCCGATTTGTAAATTCTTAGAGGACAGTGTCTTTCTAACTCACGGCGTTCCTCAATCTATTATCATGGACAACGGTTCACAATTTATAAGTTCACAACTAAAGGAATTGTTATCTAAATACAAAGTTCCTAGAATTCATTACACCCCTAAATACACTCCACAGGTAAACACAGTGGAAAGATACAACAAAACCATAGTCACGGCGATCGCAACATTAATTGATAACGATCATAGGTCTTGGGACGTTAATTTGCCTAAAGTACAATTTGCTATTAACAACTCAGTTAATGAAGTCACAGGATTTACACCTGCTTTCCTAACATTCGGTCGCGAATTAGTGACTTGCGGCTCTCATTTCGTTGATAACGACTCGGATGAACTTGTGTTTTCGCCTAGGGACAGTTATGCGGAAAACCTAGGGCATTTAGCCTCAGTATTCGATAGGGTTCAAACCGCGTTATGGCATAGTCATCAAAAGGCTTCACAACGGTACAATACGCGTCGTAAACAAGTTGAGTTTAAAGAGGGTGACATAGTATGGAAGCGTTGTTTTTTCCAAAGCGACAAAGCAGCTCATTTCTCTAAAAAATTGGCTCCTAAATTTGAAAAATGTCGCGTCATAGGTAAACGTTCACCATTGGTATACATTCTTGAGGACAGACATGGCAAGGATATAGGTGCGTGGCACATAAAAGATCTAAAACTAAATGTTTTTAAAACATAAACAAGCATCGCGCTAGTCATTGTTTTATAAGAAAACAATACACTAAGTGTGATCTCCTTGCGTCCTAGTACATACATTCATACTTTTGTTATCTACTTACTTGTAACCATGTTGACGACATCCAAGAAACTTGTTTATCTAACTAGTCTAGATTCCACTAAAGTTCCATAAGAATCTCATCTAAGTGATGATTCGTGGGTTCGATTCCTATGTGGAGACCTATATGTTAGAGTAAAGTTTCAATAATAGTAATCTACTACCTTAATCTATAATAAACTAAATCTGTATTTGTTATAAAATTAAAATTTTTTTTAGCTAATCTAAATACATTTACTACTTCAATCCATACTTTAAAAACCTACATATTTTTTAACTAACTTCTAAACGTAATATAATAAATTTTGCTATTCATAATAAACTACTTAATACTAATCTGTAATTTTAATATAATAATTTGTTTTCTTTGGTAATCATAATATACTTACTACTCAAATCTATAATAACAAAAATAAAACTCGTCATATAAAATGTTCTTCCATAATGCATTAACATTTATAAAACAGGGTAAATACTGTTAATTCAATAATTTTCTAAGCGGGTATTTATCCATTCTTAATAACTCGTAGTGGCGTCAAACCGCTGTCTCGAGTTGTTTCGTATATCTTCGTTCGGGGTCCCTCGGCAGTCGTCGGATCTATTCGTGACCTTGCACTCGAACGATTGGAATGTGCATCATTAGCTAATTCGTTTTGTTGATAACGCTCGCACAGGTGCATGCGCACGCAGTTCTCACGCCGTTATCATTAGGACTATTGCGTAACGGACCATTAAAGTTAATGACCCATTAAAATTTAATGTCACATTAAATATTTTTAATTTTTTTTCTCTCGCTTATCATCCTAATGCCATATTAAATTATTTCTATAAAATTTTCTCTAGAACTACATTGTAAAGGTGTAATCACACTTAATAATTAAAACTATAAAGTCATACAACATTTTTGTTCCTTTTCTTTGGATTATATAGATGAGAACTTCTGATCACAACCTAAACGTGACAAAGTTCGTATCTTTTGGGAGTTCTGTCAGTTTATTGCCTAAAGCCTATATAATCGTGAGGAAAAAGTTATGTCAATGCCTACTCATTGACAAACTATTTAATCTTGATAAGCTATTGTCAAGGTTCGGGCTAGCCCGGATAAAGGTTCATGTTAGTTCTGTTGCTATTCGGATGCTAAACATCTGGACATGTCAACTTAGGGAGCTAGCATTTTAGGAATTATAATGGCGAACTTTCGGTAAAAATTTAATCTAATCTTGCGAACGTACTTATTACATAGCTAAGTCTAGTAGGCCTTTTAAAAAAAAAAAATCTAAGGTTTTTTTTTTCCCTAAGAGGGGGGGTACTGTTACGTGGTGAACTAGATTCACACGTAATATATCAATTATATTAAATAATATTAGAACATTGAAAACAATAGAAATTAACAATTGCTCCATAACGAATTTCGGGAGTCCCTACATAGGATTCTCGACCGTATTCCTCGAGGCATTAAGATCACTTGGGCTAATCAATACTTCGGCTCGCCGGTGGATCAGCGGTACCCCATATTAGGCGTTGTGCGGAGGGGGCGTTACAATATTCGATTATTCAGTATTGATTGGCTCTCGCAGTCAACGGCCGTATGCCGGCGGTTAGAATATTCTAGACGGAAGCGAGTTTATAAATTCACGGTGCGCCGTCAGCGCGACAGATATTCTGTTTGCTATAGTGACGAGAGTACTGATTAACTAGTGATTACCGTTACGTTGTTCGCGTGTGTAAGTTCCTTGTCCGCTAGGTGAGTTCTGCACTGATTTACCTCTAATAGGATTCTCTTTTGCTTTAATCTGTCTTTGTGTAATTTTTATCCTACTAGTGTATTCAATAATCCAAATTAAATTCATGTATTGCTTATTTTGTGAGATCGCGTATGTCCCTCAGACGTGCGTGATCGAGATTACCTTCATTGTAATTCTGTGTGGCCGCCTAAGACAATTATAGATTGGACCTTAGCTCGTCCAGCCAGCGAGAAGATTGTCGGCGACGGCCCACAGGATTCCTGGAAGGCGGAATCTGACACCGTCCAATCTCAAATTCCAGGACACCTACGCCAGGGCTAATCTAAACCCCTGTTCCACACTATTACGCTACGGGAGAGTCTGCCCCTTCCCGAGCGCTACATCCCGACACCGAGGTCTATTCCACGGGCGACTACGGGAACATAGCCGGTCAGCGCTTCCCTACGCTGCGCTGCCGACCTCAAGACGCCGCTACCGCGTCGAGCATCTGAGCTGCTGAGCCAGACCCTCCAGGAGGACCTACCCCTTCCGTATTGCATTCCCGCCGTCCGTGCGCCGAAGAAGACTCGAAGCTAAGTGTCGTAAAGAGATTGCAAGTAAATTCTCATAGCTCACACCCTGAGAAACTTATTAAATATATTGTTTCGTGTCTTGTGCTTTCTATTATCTCTCCTTACTCTCTACCCTATCTTGCTTACGTCGACCGGCCTCCCCGGCGACGTAACAATGGCTTCTCCCAAGCGATTGGACAAACACTTTGGAACCCGACTTTGCTCGATAGCTCGCTCTATAGATCGAGTGTTGGAGCATCGGAGGTCTCGTATATATATAGTTCGATACGAGTACCATAAAATCCAGGTCATGGTATGACACACAGACTCAATCAATGTTCATTAAATTGTAAAATTTATTCAAGTACGATTCGAAGAGAGTCCTTGATTATGTTGTAAACGTTGCTACAGCCTAGGTATTATTCTTTGATGTAATATGGTGATTTGTGAAAGTAACGATTATATTTTAACTAGCTTTTCCCCGCGGCTTCGCTCGCGTTAATTTTATGACATAGATCTCGTTTGACAACAAAACAACCCATAGCGCGACTTGTGGCGCCATCTGTTGGCTGATACAGCGCCCTTTATAGTAGAAAACATATTTTTCCATTAGAACGACATACTTTTACGGGATAAAAAGTAGCCTATGTTGGGCTCTGTACCCCTAACAATATGTATGCAAATTTTCATAATGATCGACTGCTTAGTCAAGCCGTGAAGGAATAACAAACAAACAAACTCACTTTCTCATTTATAATATTAGTAAGGATGATTTCAAATTGTATTTTTCTGTTTTCTGATTGAAAATTTTAGTTACGAAGAAAATAATTACTATGCATAGAGCGGAGCAATAAGAAAAAGATTTTTATGTTAATAATATTAAACATAATTTACAATAATTACATAATAATATATAAACTTATTCACATTATATGTACCATAAGTTCATACACTCTCGCGAAACCGACAGTGTGAAAAGGATCTTCATCCTAGTTTGTCTTCTAACTCCACTTCACTTCGCGAGAGTGTAAAGCCAACAATTTATTCGTGACTGGAATCTTGAACTCTTGGGTATTCCTTTTGATCGCTAGAAAGCCGCTATTATTAATCGCCCGGGACTATGAGGCATTCTAAAATTACCACTACTTAAGTAATAACCGTTATTAATGAACTGACGAGTCTATTTTTAAACATTATTGAAGGGAATCATGCTTAATTAGGTAGTAACAAGCCCGCGGTAATTCTGTCGCTCTTGTTGTAATTGAAATTATGAAATACATCCATGCCTCTATGATAATATTATAGCTATGTGAAATCCTTCTTCATTTATGTCGAAACAACCTATAGATGGATTTTTTTTTGACGTGTGGACAATTTGAATGAATATGATATTGCACCCATCTGTAAGCAACACAGGCCCGACAGGCACTTGCCCGGTCTTTTTATCTAAGAAATAAAATGTTCACTGAAGATTTATACCAATACAGCAGGTAACAAACGCGGGTGTCTATTAATACTTGATGAAATCGATATCGAATACTGTTTTAGATTCGGATCTGGTACATTATAAAGCATTGCATGTCCAAGTCGATTCAGACTAATGATTATTATCGATTCAAGTCCAAAGGCTTCTATTGTGGGAGTCGGCCGTGACATTGGCCCAAAAATCGATCGCATCATCCCTAGTTCTGAGCCCTTCTAGCCAGGGTACCACCTGGTATTGATGTATACGCATGTGCAATCAAATTCATATTTTCTACGCAGATGTTGTCTGTATTGATAGACCGCTGGCGCGTTGGCAGTGACCTTAGGCTCCAGACGCAGATTCCTTTCCGGGGAAAATATTAATAGTGATGGCACTTGAGTTTGTCTTGATTCTTGGTGTTATTTATGTAGAATATATTTAGATATATTTAGAATAATATATCCGTTGTCTAAAACACGTAACATAAGCAGGTTACTTACTACTTACGGCTTACTTTGGGACCAGATGGCGCTGTGCAAATTGTGAAAAATTTATTATATTATATTCCTAAGCGGATTTATGCAACGACACGTCATCTAGCCCTAAGCATACATACAAGCTCTCTATGGGTACTACATAGGTAGAGTCACTTCTAACGCACCACCGACCGGACCAACCGGACTGTCCGAGTAATTGACGTTAAGTCATAATTATTAAGTAGCGATCATCTAGGTGTGCAAGTAGTGTAGGGGAAGCCGCGTGCGTAAATAGTGTTGAGTTAAATTGACCCTTAAGCTGTTTTCGGGGCGAGTCTAAAACTCGATTAAAACTCTCGATTTTCCGAAAGCGCTCTTGTTACGTTTTATGTAATTTCAACAGAATTAATTCGCTTTTAACTTACTTTGAAGATTAATTTTTGGTGTGATCTTCAAATTTAGGATTTTGGATGATAAAACTCCAAGTAATAACGATTGTTTTGATGCGAATGAAAAGGCCTGTTAATAAACTTTAATATTTTGTTATATTTTTTCAGCGTTAGATAAAAAAATATATTCCATGAACGGTGTAAGTACAATATGATTTTTCTATACAGCTATATTTTCTATACATCTGTATGTTTTTGCATTGACCTATACTTGAGGAACAGCTATTTATTCATCATCATTCGATGACAGTGACCACAAATGTTAGATATTCTTCAATTACTCTTCCACATTATAATTTTTCATCAAGCAACTATTGATGGAGAATCTCGCTCGACCCTAGTCTGTAGCGGGTTGGATTTCCATGTCTCGAGATTCTCCATGCTTGAGCTTCATAGGTCCCGGCAATTGGTGGCCTTCAGAAGTATGCGGCTAGAAAACACTCTGACAACCCTCATTGGACCAGCAGAGTGGTACGCGTTCTAATACCCTTTGATTGAAGAGAGACCCGTATTCCTGCAGTGGAATGAGTTGATTATGAACTTTGTGGCAGCTTGTTGTAAATTTTTATGCTTATTCCTATAAAGCTATTACCAATACACATTAAAATATAATTTAGTTTGTATACCTATACAATAAGGTTAATATTATTCTAATACCTGTATATTAAATTACATTCGCGTGCTAACAACTCATTATTTTCATGAGTACCCGAAAGACGTATTGTGTCTATACAAAGAATATTTTCGTGTTCATGAATCTTATAAAAGTTAAATAAATTTCACCTTTATTTAATCCAAAGTATTGTCGTATCATTATTTAAGATCTAACGGTCAATCTGATATTAAAGCTTAAGTGAAATAATTTTGATTTGGAATTTACTTATAATGGCAGGTAAGTTAATAGTTTTTATATGTTTTTTCGATAATTTATCTAATAGATAAGCTAACTGTAACTTTATCATCATCAAACCGTCCTGTTAAGGTTTTATAATTATTATTATAAAAGAGGAATAGTTGGAGAAAAAGAGGAGAGGGACATGACTGGCTAATAAAAAATAAAAATAAAATATTATTAGTACCGAGTCCCATTGCAGGGCAAAAGTCCTCCCCTCTCTGTTTCCACTCTTTCCGATCAATCGCTTTTGATTCCCAATATTCAATACTCGTTCGCCATCACCTAGGTCTACCGCGCTGCCTTTTTTATTTATTTTTCCCGAATAATATTTACTTATCTTAAGTATTACTATATCACATTCCCAACGAAATATTACATTACTTATGACATTAATATCAATTCAAACGTTACTAAAAGTAGGGAAGCATTTGGAGCAAACGGCAGAAGAGAAAAAGTAACATTAAGGTCAGGGCTCTAGACCAAGGGCACGCCGTGATTAATGACGGCCAGATAGGCTGTGTTATGTCGTCAGTGTCTTTCATAATACTTTCATACATAAACGTTCGCCCACTCGAGTAGCATACACATATCTTACTAGTTGCTCATGAGCTTGGATACCACGTACCGGAAAGTGCAGCGTAGGACGTCCGCCTACAAGGTGGTCAGACGACTTGAGGAAAGTCGCTGAAAGCCGCTGGATGCAGGCTGCTGCTAACAGGCCGCATTGTGCTTAAAGCAGTGGACTTCATGTGACTGAGATGATGAATTAGAAGGACGAACTGATGGAGTTCTATAGAAACTGGGAAAAAGGGACAGCAGAGAGATATAGTTGAAGAAAAAGAGGAGAAGCCTTTGCAGCAGTGGAACATGAAAGGCATTAAAAAAAACGAATAATTAAAAAAAAAATTGTCCATGGGTCGCCGTCGTCGAAATCGATGAGGAGAACTAAATAGAAATTTATCTATGTACAGTGTACAGGCAGCTGCTGTAGTGAAACGTGAACCGCCAAACGAAGTAAGATTTAAGTTTTCTCATGTAATTCTCAATGTATTTAAACGAAAATCAATAAAAATCTACATTTTGATTACGTCTAGTATGCGATGAAATTTCGTTGAAATCTGTTTAAAGTTGCCTAAAAAACCTAATTCTTACGTCATATAATTTAATGTGTAAGTTGGTTCATTTTCTTTGCTGCTGTCTGTACATACGTAGCAGTGGCAACGTTAACCCACGCTGTCCAACAAATGAATCTTCTCAGCTAAAATACACCGCGTGTCCATGGAAACAGGAACAAAGAGATTGCGGATAATCTTTAGCCTATTATTATTATGGATAAACTTGTTGCAAATTTGAATATTCAGATCAGGCTATTGTGTACATTAATAATATATACTTTGGCATTATGTATATTATATAATGTTAGTTTATTGAGTTCTAAACTTTGGAATCAAAGTGAGAAAGTTTTAATTGGGGAGTTTCGATGGAGACTGTATCTAGGCAACGTCGTGGACACTGGACATACTTATGTGCGGCAGCGGGGGCGTTGGTCTCGGCCATATTGTGTTCCTACGGTGAGTAAGGTCTCCAGTTCCACTTTTTAGAGGGTCGTTAACGCGCGAGTGTTACCCCCGGTTTTGTAAACTGTACTACGGGGACTAAATTTCTGATAAATATACTTTTTTTGTAAATAAATACTTTTTATAGATAGAAAACATTCAGACCAAGGCAAACAGATATGTTCATGCACACCAATGTTTGTCTTACGCAGGATATATTGAAAATAAAGTATATTCTATCCAATCTTTATCTTTATATTCAAAACCAAATACCATCTCGCTGATCGATCAAGTGAAACTCAATATTAGCCTTTCAAATGGCGTTTTCGGATTAATTTCCACTCACAGAGGCTTTAACGACCCTGTGATTGGTCCCGTCGTCGGTAGGGGGCGCTGTGTTTACATAAAATTATACATTTCTTTATTATTCAGCTTCAAACATAATGATATAAATGTTTATTTGTAAGTCAGTCACGCAAAAATGTTATCATGAACCTGCCGACTTTATACAAATTTATTTTCGTTACCCGTTGATAGCAACTTGAACCATAAGGCGTCATAGGCAATACAAAGACCTTCTTTCAACTCAGGTATAAACGTAAGCACAGCCTAGATAGCATTCGTAGGCAACATCTACGAAAGGTTAACTTGTAGCATGCTTGTAGAATCGGTAAAACTTTGTAGAACATCACTACATAGTATAAAACAAAGTCGCTTTCTCTGTCCCTATGTCCCTTTGTATGCTTAAATCTTTAAAACTACGCAACGGATTTTGATGCGGTTTTTTTTAATTGATAGAGTGATTCAAGGGGAAGGTTTTAAAGTATCATACATTCCAAAATTCCCACGGGAAAGCGGGATACACGCAAACGAAGTTGCGCGGGTTTCGCTAGTTTCTCTATATAACATCTAACCCTATAAGTCTAACTAAAAATAATCATGGAAATCGGAAAATATTCGGAAGTGGAAAAATATCTCTTTTTATATAGAAGACTACGTTTACTATTCTTCCCTCTTAAACGATATTTCCAAAAACTTCCCGTTCAGTTCCGTCCTGTCCGTATAAAAAAGCTTTAAAAACCCGTGAGTCCCGTGACGTATGTAGTAATCGCATAATAATAATGCAATTACAACCTCTACGACAGCGTAGCTTGTTTCGTAGCACATTCGTAGCCAACGTAACGCTTACGAAAGCTTAGTTACTAAACTCGTAGCATTGCTACGCTTCGTAGAAGATAAAATTCATTCTACGTTCTGTGTAGTTCTGTATAATATTTTTTTATTTTAAATTTTTAAAAATAACATTATTGCATACAGAAAAAACATACGTATAGGAAAATAAAGACATATTTTACATCAAAGAAGCTCTTTTTACATTCATACCGGAATGCGTGGCAAACAAAATTAAATGTGGATTCTTTCAAAAAGGTTTCAATTAAAATATTTCAGAGAATTAAAAAAAAACTTGTTTAACATAATTTTAAAATACAGGCAGAGAAATAAATAAATAAAATA
The DNA here is from genome assembly GCA_905163395.2 of Endotricha flammealis. Lineage (NCBI taxonomy): Eukaryota > Metazoa > Arthropoda > Insecta > Lepidoptera > Pyralidae > Endotricha > Endotricha flammealis. The sequence continues at coordinate 1,472,683 of LR990863.1, read as the reverse complement.
TACTTCAATTATAAAGAAAAAAACTCACCAGTACTCTGCGTTCTCGTTGAATCAAAAAAAGTTTCAAAATGTAAATTAATACCTACTCATAGAAAATTTTCATTTAAAAACTATTTTGAATCGCGGCGGTTCGAAAATCAAATGAAGTTCGCGAAATGTTTACCCGCGCTAGTGACGTCCGACCCGTCTATGGTGAGGGCGGCATCTGGTTCAGGCTGTGAGGCTCGGGCAGCAGCCTACAGCGGCTACAGCTAGTATTCACGGCAGCTTTCCAAAAACCTCTTTATATAACACGATTGTTGCAGAAGGTGGGAATTGAAGTATAATAATATTTAAGGGAAATTTTGGTTTATTTTACGAAATAGGGCGAGAGAAAAAAGTGAATTGATAAGTAAAAATGTGCGTTATTGGAGATAATTAAAAATTTAAAGTAAAAAAAGAGTTCGGTTTGCCACATCTATTTCCGTTGTAAATATGTTTCTAAGGTTTCTATCTCTTGTTATTGTAATTTTGAATTGGTTAAGTCCAATTAGTCCAAATAAATTATTTGGAATTTAGTAGTTCCATTCCTACAAGTTTTTCTTTACCTAAGAGCTCTCTCCGTCTACCAGAACTCTGTCTACATCCATGTTAGCGTTCATTGCTATTAACCATCACCTTTTGTTATCCGACTTGGTATCGAGACATAATCGCACATTGTAAAAGGATTCAAACTCTATCAATGGTTGTATAACACAGCGCATGCGCGTTGGCGCCAAAGCGGCCGCCATGACAGCTTATCAATGGAGCTGCCATGTTGCTGACGTCATTACCATGGCCGCTCGCAATGTTTGTTTTCATCTGGCATATTTTATGAGGACCCTACACCCCGATTATTGGCAGACTGTGGACTAAATATTATTATGAACCCACCCTGTTTTGTTGTCAAACAGCGTCACTTGGCCAGCCTGCAACGATTTTTTTAGATAGAGGAAACCTAGAATCTTATTTTGTTTCCAAAATTTACGAAAATAATAATAATGTTATTTAGGACTTTTACTATTTGGTCCGTCGTCGTGAAATAAGTACTTACTTAGTTTATGGAGTAGATACCTACTTTATATTTTAAATCCATTTTATGGTAACTATACATGGCTTACTTTGGGACCAAATTAGTATAAAGTGTGATTAAAAAACTTCGGTTCATATAAGTTATCGTATTTCTTAAACAACAATACAATTTACTGCATTTATGATTGCCGAACTGAATTTGTGATTTTGTCTGCATAATTATATTCTGTTTCAGTAAACAGTATAGAAGTATATGTGAGGAAAACCCAAGGGACTCTTTTCCCCGAACTTTGTTTTTAAACCTATTCGCACCTTTTCGGTTTAACATAAAGAAAAAAGCCTAAAGGAAGACCACTGTATAATCGAATTTATTTCATCAACATAATAAATGATTCTTTTGTTTAGTTTATTATACCTAGGTCCCCCTAATATACAATATAAGTATCAACATACATATTGTTTGTTAGAACTACATAGTTGGAAAGGTACAATAATTCGACATCAGCAAACATTGTGCTTCTCAAACAATGGGGTGACTATCTGTTTACAAAGTATTCATTATTCTGTTGTTATTTGCCTTAAAACGTGTTACGCACGTTTTTTTGACGTCAACTGATAATAACCGATTAAAATAACCATTGGAACGTTGAAGTGACATTCATAACTCTGACAGCCCGGTGGTGGTGCATGGTAGCGAGCGATCCTACATTTTCCCCCCGAGCGGGATTTGAATCTAGGCCCATATACCGGGGCCTAGATTCAAATCCCGCTCGGGGCAAACATTCGCGATGGCATTTGTGTGTGTTCTCGAGTTTGGGTGTTTTCTGTGTATTATATTTACATTTATACCAAAAATATATTCCATGTCTGGTACTCATAACACAACCAGGGTAAACTTATCTTACTTTACAAAACTAAATGAAATCGGATTGTATGCTAACCAAATAGTAAAGTATAAAATTTCAATGGTACGAATAGGCTATTTGACTGATTTTGAAAAACTGTTTTAAATTATTCGTTGGTATATGATTAATACACCACATGTATATTTCTGCGAAATTTGCAGTATTTTCCGTAAAATATCGGTTTAAAATTTAAATTACAATATTCGCGCTAAAAACGCTTTTTCTGTAATGGCGGACGCCGTGACGTCACAGGCAAGTAAACTTGTACCAAAGTGTATCATTCAGCGTGTTTAGAATATTTTTTCTGTTATTTTACTGGAAAAAATGGTTTATAAATGGTGTAATTGCGCTACAATGTACAAATACTTCTATAAAAACTCCACAAAAACTGTTTGTTTCTGTGTTAGCTCGAAGAAACCCAAACAGCATTTTATCTCATACAAATGTTTTTATGTGTGAAGATCACTTTGATGTAAGTATGCCAGTAATATTTGATTCGAATAGTAATAGATAAAATGATAAAATCACACAAAATGTCGTAACAATGAACAATGTTGACTTGCGTGTGACGTCACGCGAGGCATAGCCAATCACAGAGCGTTCTTGTGGCTGAAGAAATTTAAAAAATAATTTGGATTTATTTTGTTTATGTTGAAAAATCTATAAATATTTTTGGATATAACAGAGATAAATATGTTTTTTTATGTTATTACCATAGGATGACCACATTTCGTAGCATATTTTTAATGGTGTCAAATAGCCTATTAGGATTTGCTGTTAATTTTGCATTTGAAATTATACAGAATTGAAATAAAAATCGCGATTGCTATGCAGAGTAACCTAGCAGGTGGCACTGAAATGTGTAGAAATTATTATTATGAACAATACTGGAGATTGCCTAGAAACCCGGCACCCGATATTACTATATATTATCTTTAAATAGAATAAAATGAAGTTCTCTGTCTGTCCCTATGCATGCTTAGATCTTTAAAACTACGCAACGGATTTTGATAAGGTTTGTATAAAAGATAGAGTGATTCAAGAGGAAGGTTTTTAAGTTTAAAATATTCCAAAATTCCCACGGGAAAGCAGGATACACGAAGACGAAGTTGCACAGGTTTCGCTAGTAAAAATCATAATTTAATGTACTGAGAATAGAAGCCCACGTGTGACCTAGTTACGGAGGCTTTATAGGTTATAATTGCATTCCTATAAGCCCTCCGAATGACGGTCGCGTCCCGCCCCCATCCTCAAAGGGGCTGCTTATTTTTTACAAGGGTTTATTTCACCTGTTACTTATTAATGTACCTATTTAAACTTTATTGACCACAATAAAAGGGTACAAAAGGCGGATTTATCGTTTAAATTATTATCTATTTGAGAGCAAATTACATATTTTTTTGGAGTGGTAGAACATTCATAAAATTTTGCTAGCTCTACAAGGGAAGCTCTGCCATCTCACAAAATATCGGTGAGAAGCAATAATACCTTCCCTCAATCAAATCGATAGTAAAAGATTTTATTGATAGAAAAGAAGTCAAATTTTAAAATACCCAACTCAGAAATTTTTCATCATTTTTCAAAAAATTCAAAAATTCAAAACTTTTATTCAGAGAATAGGTTTTCACAAACACGTTCTCTTGTCAGAGTATACAGTAATAAATGATTTGTATAAGTTAATCTACTCTATAAACTACTACCATTTCGGAAACAAAGCAAAATGACCACTGGTAAAAAGAAATGGCGAAAGCAAACCAGTTACGGCCTTATTTGTCATTTAAAAATAAATCGTACTTTTCTTTTTTCTTTTCTTTTTCAACATAAAATTTAAAACTAGGTACATACATACAACATTACGTACGCGGAATGTCAATAAATAGTGCCATTAATTAAATATAAAATGCTAAATCGGTGTTAAAGATAGGAGCAGACCGCCCGCAAGGCAGCAACCTTTCTCGTGTATTTTCGAGTTGACGTGAGAGTCGGCCTTCCAGCCTCCATTACTGGCCTCACCATCACGATATTATAAACAATATTGTAGGGAACAACAGTAACCGTTTCGTACAAACATTAGCTATACTTCGAGTTGGTAATTTTTAAACAAACTTTTATATATACTCAGTTCCTCTGTTCGCGTAACTTTCATGGACTTGAGGATTTGTGTCACGTTCCCTTAACGTACTGACTTTTTCACAATTTCGTTGGCGCTGAAGTCACATACCTAATACGATAAAGGACATAACAATTATGTAGATAAGTATTTGTTAACTTGGGCTTATTTATTTAGGAAATAGGTACTAGAACACATCCAACTAAGTGGTAGAGCCTAGCCTATGAACTGGTAGTGGCTCGTACATTTTCGATGTGAAGTACAAGAAGAAATTTAAAAAAAATCCAAGCCTTTTTTTATTTATTGATAACTAGCTGCCCGGCCCGGCTTCGCCCGGGTACTGTTTCGTTTTTTTTTTCAATCTTTCTGAGAGATTTTCTTAATATTTTTTTCCGTAAGAACCTTGTACAGAGTATTAGAAAACTACAAAAAAAAATCAGCCAAATCGGTCAAGCCGTTTTCATGTTATGTCGTGACAACGGAAAACGGGTTTCATTTTTAAAGATAAATAAAGTAATTCATACAATACATTCACACATACTCACTCACTAAAAACCACACAGGGTTTATCTGTGAGGTGGGGAAATTACGAACGTAATTATTATGTTTTTATTTTAATGAATTGGACAGTAGAACGTGCGTGGTGTTGTGCGTGCTTGCGTGCTGTTATCACCGTTTCCTCGTAGACCAATTGTCAAAAAATTATGATCCTGATCCGGGGTATACTTAAGTGGTTTTTATACGAAAAAACCGGACAAGTACGTGTCGGGCCACGCACAATGTAGGGTTCCGTATTTGCTATGCTTCGCTTGCTTGTAGATGAGTACAATGCCATATTCTATGACATTGTACGTTTTCGTCAAAGAAATTTTACTTCATAAGTTCGTCGGCTATTACTCGGTAACTAATACTTAGAGCCTACTTAACGGTTATAGGTTCACTATTACGGACTACTACCATGTTTTTATCAAATTTCTAAACACAGGACTTTCAGGAGATAGAGGGGGGGGGGGGGGACCACCGTGCAAAACAAAATTGGCACGTTAAATGTAAATAATTTGCAAACATATCATTGTATCGGAAAATGATCTTTCCACACCCTCGATGTTTTTAAGAGACCTATCTAACTATACCACACAACAGGGTCGTCGGCGCGAAAAAAAAATTCATCCACTTTACATGTAGGGGAGGCACCTCAAAAAAAAACATTTTTCAAATTTTTGTTCCAGTATTAAGTTAGCATTATTTTATTAATATGTGTAGAGGTACATACCAAATTACAACTTTCTAGCCTTATGCGTCTAGGCGCTAGACCGCGGACGGACGGACGGACATGGCGAAACTATAATGGTTCCTTGTTGTTCCTACAGAACCCTAAAAAGACACTTAATTTTGTCTTATCTTCCTCAGTAGCATGTCACTTCCGGTACAATTATTTCTGTTTTAAAACATTTTGAAATTACCTTATTTACAAGTACTTAAAGAAAAGATACTGGTTCTAAATAATAAAGATTTAGAACCTTCCATGTCTATTTAAAATGCAAAAAAAAGGCGACGGTTTTTGTCGTGTTGTTCTTTTTAATTATTTCTTGGATAAAATTTTAACAAAAACACGAAATTGTTCTGTAATTCAAACAGATTTTATTAAAATACCTAAATGAATTTCCAATGTCTTACGGATTAAGTGCGAAGGACTAAGCCACTTTAATACTGAAATATGTATAACGCTATATTTTTTCCTAGAATCTTTATTTAAATCTTAATTAAACAATATGTTTACACAATAAAATTAATAAAATTTTAATAAAATACAATTACTAACTTTAAAATAAATTAAAATGAAATAGTTTCACGCGTGATTAGAGTTTACAAAAAATAATTACGCTGAAGGCACGTTAATGAAGTACCATTACACATAATTTTCTAAATTCCAATACTCTTTGATCCATTATTGTTTACTCTCTTCTACCATGCGAAACGGTGATACAAATAAAAGAGACAACTATATAACATGACCCCAGTTTTAACCCACACCCTGTATTTTGGGGTCGCGAAATCACCATTGGCGCGTGCGCGAATCAATAGAATACCCTCTACTATCGCATCCCTTCTTCATAACTATCGCTGATTCTATCGCTTCTCATCACTACATCGTTATGTTTGTATGGAGAGTATTTTTGGACGCAGTATTTAGCCGTGCATGGATTTTGTTAAAGTTGGGAATGCCATGTAAATAATGGTTTGGTGTGTTATTGGTACGGGATCGCGCTTGCGCCCTGCATCCCTGGACCATAGTTAGAACAAGTGTAACAGAAGACCTGTGTAAAGTGCACCCATTTTGAAAAAAATATACGAAACTATTTTTAAAAGTGAGTTATGTGTAATATAACACCGTAGATTTTATAAATACATGTTTTAAATAGGGTGAAGTTTGTTAACCTTGTGTCTCCGTACAAATTCTGTGTCATTTTCTTTGTGTAAAAATTGTAGGTGTAGGTATTGTTATTTGGTAAAACAAATAAATATATTAAGTGATACTTTCATTTGAAATGAATTTGATATAACTTAAAAATCGTACAATTAGCAAGTTATGTTGCAACTTTTTTACTAATATTTTTAATTACTTGCTAATGTTTATTCCAAGTAAATTTTACTAAATTACATAATATAAATTATACTAACATGCAATAATAATGTAACAAGTTAATTGATGGCTTGATATTAAGATTTTATAATTTATTTTTAAATTCTTCATCCTTGACTGGCCGTAGTCAAATGGCTACGCAAAGCAAACATGTATGTTTGTCATTGTCTGGATGTTTTCTATGTGTATAATGTTTTTATTTACAAAAAAAAATACAAATAGGTATGTATATTTATCAGCAATCTAGGGCGTATAGCTTACAAGCTTTGTTTAGTTTGGAACTAGATGGCGTTGTGTGAAACGTCCAAGAATGTTTTGAAAGCCGGAATTTGTTACTCGTGTCTAAAGATTGTGAGAAAATACTAATGAACATTTAAATTGAGAGCTCAACTACGCTAGTTATAAAATAGATCGCTAATAATTTTTTGCTAATCTTACAAATATTTATTAATACGAAAATTTGCACGGATGGATCTGAATGTATGTTGTCTTTCACACAAAAACTACTTACTTCATAGATCTACCGCTTCATATTTGATAGATTTATCGAAAACCCATACAAAACATGTCAATAAATATTTACCAGCTTATCAAAACATAAAAAAACTTTGACGCCCTTAAAAATAAAATTTAGTTTCTACGGAACTTTAAACTGTTTATGTTATCTTCCTTTAGGAGAATGACGTGCGGGACAGAATGCCTGTCCATGGGTCCTCCACCAGATTCGATCCTGCACATGCCGCCGCCTCCACTGCCGGCATTCCTGGCCAACGCGGCAAACCTCACGCCACCATGTCGAGCCTCCAAGTGTCCTCCTCTCCAGAACAATGAGGACAACGCACTGTTCCCCGGAGTCGAGTATCATGAATTACCAAGACATGGTAAGAAGTGGTTTATGGACTGCAATAAATATAAGTTCACCCTGATGAACAAATTATCAGATACCATTTAAAATACAATGTTCTAACGAGGATGTTAGTTGCCATTTATCCAAAATAAGATTTGGGTCATTAAAAAAGTATAAATAAAAAGCAATTTAATTTAAGTACAGGTTCTTTATTTAGGATGCCTCCAGTAACATAAGTTCTTTTTTTTTTAAAAGTAAACAAAGTTATCCTCTCAGGCTCTCAGCCACAAGAAGTCCACTGCTGGACTCACCCAAACGTTTTGGTCGTTTTCATGGGAGGTTTTGGTAATGCTTAGAGAATACGGCTACAGGTTGGCGAGCGTAGTTGAGTTGTTTGGTGATTTCGATTTATAAGAGAAACGCTGCTGTCTATTCTCTACTATTACGTCTTCTACGACAGTGATATTCTAATCTGCCGTCACCACACGGCCATGTTATGTAGATCTCAACATTGATTCTAGTCTATCAAAAAACTACTAAACAAAAAATGTGATTATAGTATTCTTTTCAAATCCTGATCATAGGCATACTATTTCAGAACCAGCTGGCAGTGACGACACATGGTTCCTGGTGCTGATCACATGCTGCATCGCCGTTCTTTGCATCGCTGCTCTCCTGGCACTTTTTCTTCTTAAATGTCGAGAGTAAGTACAATAGAGTATCATCATTTTTTTGGTAGCTATTCAGGTTGGTAGCTGGGCAAAAGCCTCCCCTTTACGCTTCTAAGCATGCCATTTGCCAGTTCCCCCAATCTCCGTAAAAGGCAGTCAAGTTGTTCGACCATCGCGTCCATTGGCTTACCCCTACACCTTTTTCGTCTGTTGAGAACTGTCACTACTTGAACCCACTTTTTTGGTTTCATCATCATTATACCATTCTGAATTTATAACCAAAATGCTTCTAAATTCAGGGCCCGAGGAGGATGCAAGAGCGGTACTGGAAAGACTGGGGGATCCAATGCATTGTATGGAGGTGCAGCGCTAGATTCACGTGTTCTTTGGGCAGCTCTAACACCAAGAGGAACTCGTCATTTTGTCGCAGACACGTACCCTCACGACGAGACAGAGGATCATCACTACGAATGTGTTGAACCTCCACTATACAAACTCGGCCCACCAGAAGACCTGGCTATCACACGCCACTTCAACGTGGAGTACGAAGATCCAGCACCTTTGATCGAAAGCTACAGTGATCGTACAGAAGAGTACTTCCGAAATGGAATGGATACTCTTCGTAGAGGGCGACCTCTCGTATCGTCGCCGACAAGGATTGAACGTCCAAATCTTCCTCCATTGAACCTCCAGCCTAGGACTCTGCGACGAGCCCCCCATTCCCGGCGAGTAAGCGATGCAAACAACCCAGAGAAATCGGCTATCTGAACCGAGGGTGGCGCGGTATTTTCCGTCGCCGATTCAACCGATATCGATTACGATTGGACGTCTCTCGATAATTCGAACGTCGATCGTCTCGTTTGAGGGGGTTCTCTTCACAATTCTTATAATACTTCCACAATGAAATATGTCCACAGATCCAACACGACTCATAGTTCCGCCTGTACATACGCTCAATTGATAGTTTAGTGCTGCATTAATTAATTGACATTTTAACAATTTATTTTTTTATTTTTTTTTTTTATTTAATCATTTATTTCAGGCAACGAATTTAACAATGAAATTATGGCCCATATAATACATACCTTATAGTCTAACATATATACAATACTATAATATATACCTTACAATTTAACATACATAAAATAATATAATAATTAACACATTATATATGCTTCGTCGATAAGACGCGTGCGTTGTCAGCTGGCAGCCGGCCTCGAAACTTCCGAAACACGACTCCCTGCGGCCAGAAGTCCTCCTTCATGAAGGTCTCCAGATGGTGTGTTGGTACTCTCACCACAAACGAACTAAAATTCACTTTATGGCGAGACTCCAACCGTTCGGCCCTCAGAGTGAAAGTGGACTTCTTACGGACGTAGTCTACGAGATCTTCGATTCTCGTGGACCAGTGCAGTCGTGACACATACAGCTGCGTCGAGCGTACTTCCGGACGTAGCGGATGTTCTGGTGCAGTAGGTGCAGTGCCGAGATGGTTTCGGCTAGCGGGCTTCCTTCTTCTTCTTTCCACTTTTGTGAAGCCTTCCTCGTCGCACCTTATCTTCGGTTGACAGGGTGTCAATGTCAACTTCGTTTGTGTTTTCCCCGTTGGTTTAGGCTGCCGTGGTGGTATGGCGGCAGCGGCGGCATAGGCGCGGGTCGGAGGACCCGTCTCAGCACTTTTCTTCGGCTCCAGGGGAGAGGAGCGGACAGCGGGGCGCGGGGAAGCGCACTCAGCAACAGCTATTAGCGAGCATTCCGTTGCCGACGTGAAACTGCTGACTTGCGCTCCGCGACGCATGTTGATGTTCGCGGCCACGGGCGACCTACTTACCGAGTTATTACGTTTTAGCGTTAATAACTCGGCACGCAGTTCGGAGATGGTAGATTCCGAAGCCTCAACTTTCAACTTAACTTCGGCCAAGCTTGCTTTTAGAGTTGTTATCTCCTTCAGCAACCTGGTGACATCCACATGATCGAACGTGACTGGAGGCAGCCTATGCAGCTGCTTCGCCACGAATGCAGGCACGTCGTCCGGGTCGGTCTCCTTCAATAGGGTGATAATATCTTGGAGACTTCTTTCTCCCTTTTCATCTCTCCTGCGAGACGGCATTCGGTCGGCCTTGCCGAGCGTCTGGTACAGCAGCACCTTGCCACTGCAAATCTCAGCTTCAGTGTAACTGGACTTGCAGATCTGCATGATGCTGACCTCGTCCATAGTGTCGATGGCATGTTGTATAAATGCCAGCAACTCGTTGGCTATGAGTTGTTCGGAACCCATAGCAGCACGTTATCGGGCAGCGGCAAGGCCGCGCAATTCGCGAAGTAATTAAAACAAATTATTTCGTAACTGTGCAAGTTGCGAACGCGACCATTTCTGAGCGCGCATCGCACTGCACTTAGTCACGCCGTTTATCAATAGCAGAGTAGTTAAATTATTTTGGAACATCGCTGATATAGTAGATCAGATTGAGGGATTGTTTGTTGTGGACGATTTCTTCTATAGAAGCTTCATATCGGATGTTTTTAAATTATACAATAATTCAGATTTTATAACATAGCTGTAATATAACTATTTTATTTTGTACATAGAATCGAAAACTTTAAATTCAATAAAAGTATGTTCTATTTTAGAACATTGGAAGATAATGTATTGTGCCTACAATCGGTGCGATACGTTTTTTAACTAAAATAGAAAATAATTTTATTGAATAAAATAATACAAGAAATATAACAATAGTCGATACTAGATAGTTATGCACGGCGCTACTCCACCGCGTACGGTCCTTATCAACGCTTAGTGCATATTCCTCGTACTGCCCACGCATTATCGGACCACTTTTGTTTTGTCTGGCATTTTAGCGGACTAGCATTTTGCAGTCCTTTGTGTAGACTTATGTTAGATTTTAAGTTAGTCTGTAACAAGCTCTCTTAAAGAAAATACACTTTTAATTTTAAAATTTGTGTTTTTAAAAAGCTCCCTCGACGCCGTCGAAACTTAAGTGGCGCAGCCGGTAGGATATCCGTCGTTATCCTGCTGCCGAGCTAACGCTTGTAAAAATCCAAAAATCGATTTTTTACGTCAAGTTCGGTTCAGCGCGGATTCGGGTATCCTCGAACCAAATAAATAACTTATAGAAGACGCGATTACACTATAAACTCAGTGTTACATCGGGAGAGAGCTTCGAGCAGCAGAGCAGACTCACAGGAAGACATGGGATCGAGCAGTGCGTGAGTAGACCTCTTCACTCCTGTTTTTCATATTCCCTGTTTTTTCCACATTTTCCGACCCCAAATAGTCGACCTAATTAAATTACGTCTATCTGATTTTGTATGATACAAGTGTCGTAGTATTCGTAATTAATTAGTTATTATAAATAGTATTAGTTAGTAACATCACTACGAAAATCGAGTCTTGTTAATTTTATATAAATAAAATATAAACAAAAATTTAAATAAATATATAAATAGAATATAAATAAAAATGGAACACCTAACTATGATACCTAGAGAAATTTTAAATATAATTCCCAAATATGATGGAGATGAAAAATTGTTGAATTTGTTTATATCTAAGTGTGAATATGTCCATAGAGCTTTCTATAGGGAAGGAAACTTCCATCAAAATATGTATTTATTCCATTCCATAACTAGTAGGCTTATTGATAGAGCTGCGACTCTACTAAGTGAACATCCAAATTTAGTGAATTGGGAACAACTTAAGGAAGTCCTTTGTCAACATTTTGGCGACCCGCGCTCTGAAGAGTGCATTGCTATTGAGCTTGAAAGCTTAAAAATTAAACATGGCGAATCATATATTCAGTTTTGCCACCGCGTTCAGAATGTTAAAAGTTCTTTGTTTGCAAAAGTAAACATATTACAAGATGAAGGAATTAAAGCGGCAAAAATGATCATTTACAATAATACAGCGTTAAACGTGTTCTTATATAATTTACCGGAGGATATGATACGTATAGTGCGGTTAAGACAGTGTGTTAGTTTAGAAAATGCGCTAAGTGTAGTAACTGAGGAAGTCAACTTTTTAGAACAATATAAAGCTAAGAACACTAAGCCAAGGCCGTTTGTACGCCCAACTACGCAAACTTTTTCAAGGCCTTTTGCTAATGGTCCCTTTAATTTTACACCTAATCAGCAGAATTATAAATTTTGGTATTCCTCAAAATCAGGGACAGGTAAATTTTAAACCAAACTTTGTACCAAATAGAGTCATGCCGTTCCAAGGTTACCGATTTGGCGGTCCACCCCAAAACCAGAATACACTTCAGCGTAATTTCAACCCTAATCCTATGCAACAACCCCGTGCACCCTTCCAGCACAATGGTTTTAGATTTGGGATCCCTCAACAACAGTCTAACCCCAACCAATTTAAATTTGGCATCCAAAACCAACAAGCGCCGCCCAGACTGAATGAAGACACAGACGTCTCTATGCGGACCGCACCTGTAAGACAAAATATGATTACTAATCAACCTTTTTATAGTGAGCCAACGCCTTCGAGTTCCGAATATTATCCTGATAATTTTGATTTAAATTACACTGTTAGTGAACCATATATTGATTATGTAGAGGACTCTACTAATTATGATTATGCTGAAAATCCTGAAATAACAATTGACAATGAAAACGCATCTTCGGAAAATTTTCACACAACAGCCTCGGACGATCAGGTGAAATAATTAACCTTAATTATTGCGATAGTATCCTTAAATTACCTCACATAGAGTTACCGGAAATTAATTCGAAATTCCTCATAGACACCGGAAGTAGCAGATCATTTATTAGCCCAGCTAAAGCAAATCAATTTTTTAACAACTTTAAGCAGTACGAACCCTTTACCGTTGTTAGCACCCATGCTCAAAGCACTCATTATGAAGTAATTTGTATTCCGTTATTAAAAACATTTAGGAGTACGCTTATTCATAAATTTCATGATCTCCTCACAAAATTAGCAGCTAACATAGACATGGGCAATCGGGTTTTACAGACGCCCAACGCACAGATTCCTATAATTTATAAACCTCCATATCAGGTAGTTCTAGAACCGCGAACTGAAACAAGGGTGAAGGTCCCTACGAATTATCAAAACGGTGAGGCGATATTAAATTTCACTAAGTTCAGTGAAGGTGTACGCATGCCAACGGCTTTAGTGAAATGTGATAATTTCTTTGCGGAAACCATAATACAGAATATTACTGAAAAACAGCAAAAAATTATTTTTGACGAACCTTTTAGTGTGATTGTGTTCAAGGACGAAGTAGGTGAGTTAAATATGATGAATGAAAACTGTAACATTGATGATATGTTAAAAGAAAATTTATCGAAATTAAGATTAGATCATACCAATGAAGAGGAACGTGATAGTATTTACAGGTTATGTTATGAATACCGTGACATATTTTATTGTGACAAAATTCCCCTCTCTTTCTCAAATCAGGTAAAGCACCAAATAAGAACAGTTAACGAAGACCCAATCCATATTCGCCCTTATCGACATCCACACTCTCAAAATGAGGAAATTAAAAAACAAATAGATAAATTGTTAAATGATAACGTCATTCAAGAATCATATTCACCTTGGAGTGCACCGGTACATTTGGTACCGAAAAAACCGGACGCTACAGGGGAGACCAAATTTAGAATGGTCATCGACTACCGACGACTTAACGAACTGACAGTAGATGACAAATACCCCTTGCCGAACATCACCGACCTTTTTGACAAATTAGGTAAATCCACATACTTCAGCACGTTAGATTTAGCGTCTGGCTACCATCAAATAGAGGTCGACGCAGCTGATATACCCAAAACCGCTTTCACTACCCAGTCAGGGCACTACGAATTTAAACGTATGCCCTTCGGTTTAAAGACAGCCCCAGCCACATTTCAAAGGGCCATGGATAATGTCCTGCGAGGCTTACATGGCATACACTGCATGGTATATCTAGATGATATTATCGTGTACTCTTCAAGCCTACAAGAACATATTTCAAAATTACGTAAAATATTTGACAGACTTAGGCATACTAACTTAAAGGTCCAACTGGACAAGTCGGAATTTTTATGTAAGGAGGTACTATATTTGGGACATACAATTACTGACGAAGGACTTAAACCTAATGACGCAAAAATTAAGGCTGTTTTGAACTATCCACTACCAAAAACTGTCACCGAGATAAAGAGCTTCTTAGGACTTGTAGGTTACTACAGGCGGTTCATAAAGGACTTTGCTCGTATAACTCAACCCTTGACCTCCTGTTTAAAAAAGCGAAATAAAATTGTAATAGATAAGAACTATGTAGACGCATTCGAGAGATGCAAGGAATTGTTAACAAATGCTCCAATTTTACAGTTTCCGGATTTCGACAAACCGTTTGTCCTTACAACGGACGCTTCAAATTTCGCGTTAGGTGCAGTCCTGTCACAAGGCCAAATTGGCAGTGATAAGCCTGTAGCATTTGCGAGCAGAACTCTGAATGATGCTGAGTCACGATACAGCACAATAGAGAAAGAAATGCTTGCAATCATCTGGGCGACAAAGCATTTTCGACCGTATTTATATGGGAGGAAATTTAAAATATACACAGATCACAGACCGTTAGCTTGGTTGAGAAACATAAATGAACCAAATAGCAAAATTACTAGGTGGAAATTGCGCCTTTCCGAATTCGACTTTGACATTGAATACAAAAATGGTAAGCAAAATACTAATGCAGATGCACTGTCGCGAATCAAGGTTAACATTTTAGGTGAAAAAGACAACTTATCAACTCAAGTTAATTTAGACGAAAATGAACAAAAATTACAACAGTATTTAGAAAGCTTAACGGGAGAAATTGCTGAATTAGGTAAAAACGAGAAAGCTGATAAAAATCGATCACGTTCTCCATCCCCTATATCAATTTCCTCCGACGATTCGGTTAAATCAATAATTGAAGTAAGGCCACGCCGACGATCTCCTTATTCCATCCCATCAGTAGATAGCAGCACGGCATCCGCATCTGAAAATCAAAACAGTGATGACATAGATACAATACATTCCGCAATGCACTCAGACACAGAAGGTATACTTATCTTGCAGGAAGCTGTAGACACGAAGCCAAACCAAATTCTCGTACACACCTGGAACAGAAATGAAATGTCAGTTAAAAACTTATCTAGGAAATCGCAAAAAATATTAGAAATACACTTACCTGAAGATAATCCCGATCTTATAAAACGTTTTCTTAAAGAATACACCAGACCTAAAATTAAATATTTCTTTTATTTTGAAAGTGATTTACATCGCAAGCAATTTTCACAAATAACCGCGACACTATTTAAAAAGGGCACTGTAAAATTTTACGAGTGTACCAAACGGGTAATAAACGTTGATGATGAAAACGAGCAACGTGATATTGTCATTAAGTACCATACAGGTAGGACTAGCCATAGGGGAGTCAAAGAAACTCTAGCTCACCTCAGACGTACGTTTTATTGGAACTCTATGGATAAAACTGTAGCTAGTATAATTAATTCTTGTGAAATATGCCGAAAAATGAAATACGAGCGTAAACCTTTAAAACCAGAACTGCAGCTATCACAGACCCAGATTAGACCATTTCAAGAATTGTTTATCGATACTTTCACAATTGAAGGAAAAATTTACCTTACAATTATTGATGCTTTCAGTAAGTTAGGCCAAGCCATAGAAATGAGTAACAAATCTACCCCGGAAGCAGTTAGGGCTTTAATCAAGTATTTTTCCCTGTATGGAATTCCCAACAGAATAAGTTCAGATCCCGGTATGGAATTTAATAATACTTTAATGAAAGAAATGCTAGCATTCTATAAAATTGACCTTCACGTAGGGACACCACATAACCCAAATTCAATGGGCTTAGTAGAAAGATTTCACTCAACTATTATAGAGATATATCGCATAGCTAAATACGAGCGCAAGGTCACTGACGCTACATCCGTTATGACTTATGCAGTTATGTCCTATAATAATACTATCCACTCCACTACCGATCTAACACCTTTTGAGGTGGTATTTGGACACACCGAATCTAATAATCCATTTTCAGTAAATTTTGAAAAACAATTTACTCAACAATTAGTTAAAGAACATGTTCGAAAAACGAAATATTTATACGAATATTTGACCGATAAGATTGTTCAAAAGAAGCAATCTACTATTGCTAAACGTCCGGGTGAAGTTCATTTTGACATTGAGGCAGGAGACGAAATATTTATAAAAGGGGTGAATACTAGACGTAGCAAGGACAAACCTCGCTATCAGAAGGCTCAGGTCACGGGACCAATTCATAGGAATGTTGTGCCTATAATTACACGTAATCGTGAAACTAAGGTTCCTATTAAAGACATTAAGCGCCCTCCACAGGTGGTTACTTCTGGTCATCCAAATGATCCGAAGCCAGGCCCTTCTACTGCACCGGATTGACAGGAATCCGGGACTACTTCCAGTTAAGGAAGGTCAAGCATTCGTCAGCTACGACAAATGGACTATAATTA
This sequence comes from Endotricha flammealis, assembly GCA_905163395.2. Lineage (NCBI taxonomy): Eukaryota > Metazoa > Arthropoda > Insecta > Lepidoptera > Pyralidae > Endotricha > Endotricha flammealis. The sequence goes on along the minus strand of LR990863.1, from coordinate 1,455,924 downwards.
AGGTTTTAGATTTAGAAAAAATTAATGAAGAAATAGAGTTAAATATAAATAGGTACGTAGCCCTTAAGGATGATATTCATAGTTATATAGGCATTAACAATTTTAATTCAGATTTTATCGACGTAGAGTCACAAACTGATTATATTATGTATAGAGCTATAGAGAAGTATAGGCAATTAATTCCTTCAACTAAAATTAAACGTGGTTTGCTTAATCCCTTAGGATCTTTCATAAAAGCTATAACTGGCAATTTGGATAGTGATGACGCTATGAGATATGAAGAAGCAATTAATAATATTAAAACAAAACAGGATTCCTTAAATGCTAAAATGACCATTGTCACTGAAATGATGGATGCTTTCACTAAAATTGCAAATTCTACTAGAAGCAACTTTATAGAAATCGGAAATACCGTACGAGAATTAAATCTTTACTTAAATAAAACTAAACTAGATGAAACAGCTAATGAAGTTTTACATATCTACACAACATTTTTACACAATTTCCAAATGATCTACATACGTCTTAATGAAATAGAAACCGCAGTTGCTTTTAGTAAAATTAAAATATTACACCAATCTATTATTAATTCTGATGAATTTTTGTTAATATTAAAGGAAATAGAAAATAGTGATAAGCTAGTGTTTTCTGCCACTGCCGAAAATATTGTTAAAATAGAACGTTGCACGGAGATAAAGGCCTATATCAAACAAAATCAGATAAAGTTTATTATGCATATTCCATTGATAAGAAATGAAATTTACATTTATTATAAATTAATTCCATTGCCTATTTTTGATGAAAATAAAGGTCAGACTTCCATTATCCTTCCAAAATATCCATATGTCCTTGTGAAGGGGTTGAAAGTAACACCGCTCTCTCAGTCATGTCCTGAAATTGATGAAGACCGGTTCCTGTGCTACGAAGATAATGTCTCTCCTTTATCTAGAGACGATTGTGTCGCTGAACTTTTACAGTTTTCCACCAGCACGCCGAGTTGCCACCCTGTTCCTGTTGTCATTAATGATGTAAAAATAGAATCAGTACAACCAGGTCGTTGGGTAATTTATACAAATAATGAAATTGTACTTACCAACCACTGCGGTGAAGAGATAACCCAAGAGGCTATCTGTGGAACTTACCTTTTGACTATAGACAATAATTGCTCTGTGAAAATTCAAGGGGTCATTCTGAAAACGCACATTACAGAAGGAAAGAAAATGTTTGGAGATAAAATACCACTAATCCAGTTACCAAGGGTAAACGATACTTCGGAGCTGCCAAAACCCATCAACCTGGATGAAATCAATTTGACCGATGTTAAGCTTCTCAACTATTTAGTGCATAAAAGTGGCTCACAAGTTACCAGTGATAGTGTAGAGCTACAAGGTGTTGTGAAAAGTGTTAGCATAGGAAACGTAGCGATAATTCTGACTCTAGTTTTCATAGCTCTATGTTATAGATATAAGTTTTGGAAAAAATTATATAAGAAAAATATTCGAGATAATCCTAGGGATGATCTCGAACTTGGTGAGGGAGGAGTTATGCACGGCGCTACTCCACCGCGTACGGTCCTTATCAACGCTTAGTGCATATTCCTCGTACTGCCCACGCATTATCGGACCACTTTTGTTTTGTCTGGCATTTTAGCGGACTAGCATTTTGCAGTCCTTTGTGTAGACTTATGTTAGATTTTAAGTTAGTCTGTAACAAGCTCTCTTAAAGAAAATACACTTTTAATTTTAAAATTTGTGTTTTTAAAAAGCTCCCTCGACGCCGTCGAAACTTAAGTAGATACTTACTTAAAAACATTTATACGTAAAGAGCATATAGTTTAATCTAGTCTGCAACTCTAGTCAAAAACTTACTATTAAAATTAGTTCTGTAATAAATCGATGTCTATTTTACTCGAGCGATTGCTGTTTACCGATGTAATTGCTGTATATCTTTGTGTCTGGCTGCCTAGACTCTTATCCTACTTGATTGTCTAACTTTCACTGTGTTCACCTTTTCAGAACATCAGTGCTTTAAACAACCAAAGGATTTTTGTACTTATGAATAAATCTGTGCTAATTTTGTTGTAGTTTTTCTATTTTATCATTATCACCTTTTTTTATTGGTTGTATCATCATCATCATCATCATCTCGGCCACAAGAAGTCCACTGCTGGACATAGGCCTCCCGCGAACGCTGTATGCCAATTCAAAAAGAATACTTTCGGGAATTTCATAATAGGTACTAGGTTCAGGGTTATCTAAAGTAAATGAAAACCAAGAGATAAAAACGAAGGTTGCCACATAAAAAAGGAAGAAGAAGACGAAACGAAAACTGACACGACACTGACAGATACACAGAGTACTTTGTATAGACAGATATTGAAGCAAGCAAGCCTCGGCTGGCTGCTGCTTTTTGTGTTTTTAACAAATTATGAAGGAATTACTTTGTTTAATATCATAAAGACGTTATTTTACTATTTTTAAAACATAAGAAATAGTAATAAGTTCAATGGCAGACGAGGTTATAAAGCATTCAGTGCATACGCTGGTATTCAGATCTTTGAAGAGATCTCATGACATGTTCCTTGCAAATCAGGGAACGTTACCGCCAATTGACGATAAAGCGTAAGTCCTATTTATTTTAATAATAGAATATACTTCCGCTATGTTTCAAAAACACTAGCATGTAAGTTTTCCGTATCAATGTTTTATTTATTCATAAAATCAACTTAGAGGCAGGGTTACTCTCCGACCCAGGTTTGACCTATTTTAATCCAAATAATACATATTGTATGTAAAAACTATTATGAAGATCTTGTCCATATATCACATTTTACACAATATTTCAGTGAAAAAATATTGAAATCGACGAAGGCTCGTGACAGTTATGGGCAAGTAATGGCTGCGGTGCAAAGAGCTCAAGCCGTGAAGCAACAGGAGGCTCTCAGTCGCCCAGACACACCACTGGATACAGGTATGTATATTTTATGATCTATTGTAATAAAGGAATTTATTCATGGCCTGAAATCCATAAACTCAAACTAATTTATAAGTATTGACGGACAGTGCTTCATACACATGAAGCACTGTCTGTGGGTGCATTAAGAGTAATGTGTATCTATATTCACAATGTTTACCTACCAAAGCTATGGTATATCAAAGCTTGCAGACAAAGTGAAGCAAGATTTATGAGAGACAATAAAATTTTGTCTGTAAAATCTTCTCAAAATAAAGAATTTCACTTCAATTTTAATTGCAATAAATTATCCCGTAAGTAATTGTTTGGTTTTAAAAAAAAAAATTATTAACAAATAGGTATTGCCGCTGCCAATCCGCATTGGAGCAGTGTGGCAGAGTGCTCTCTAATGACCTTCGATTGAAGGGAGACCTGCAGTGGGATGGATATGGGTTGATATGATGAATGATTAACAGATATGGCAGAATCAGCTGCACTAGGATCGGAAGGAGCAATACTTCCGTACATTGGGCCTCCAGTTGCTGCCTCTCCGGCCCCACCAGCAGGAGCCCTGACAGCCTTACCCCGGAAGGCACCGGCAATGCCAAAACCCAAATGGCATGCACCCTGGAAGCTATTCCGAGTTATATCAGGACATCTTGGATGGGTGCGGTGTGTTGCTGTTGAACCAGGCAATGAATGGTTTGCAACAGGTAACAAAATGAAAAAAAAATACATACTATTTTCTTTTATGATGCTATGTTCATATTTAAATCTTTTACATGGTATAAAATGAAGTCTGTTTCAGCTGTGTTCTTAAATCTTTTAAACTACACAATGGATTTTTATTCATTTTTCATTAATAGATTTGTGTTATACAAAAAAAAAACGGGCAAGTACGTGTCGATCCACGCACAATGTAGGGTTCCGTATTTGCTACGCTTTCCTTGCTTGAGATGAGTATGATACCATATTCCATTACATTTGTAAGTTTTCATCAAAGAAATGTTATTTTATAAGTTCGTCAGCTATTACTCGGTAACTAGTAGAGCCTCTGAACCGTAAATAGTTTTCATTGAAGGTTCAGCTTATGGACTGCTACCATGATTTTTTTCAAATTTTTATACACAAAACTTGTGAAGACAGGGTGGGAGGGCACCGTGCAAAACAAAAATTAACACGATAAATGTAAAATAGTTCCGGAACGAATCATTGTATCGAAAAATGATCTTCCACACCCTCAATGTTTTGAAGAAACCTATCTAACGATACTCCACAACTTTAGGCTGGATATTAGTCAGGACTTTATAAGATTAATGTTCTTTTCAGGTGCTGCTGACAGAGTAATAAAAATATGGGATTTAGCAAGTGGGAAATTAAAAGTATCACTCACAGGACATGTCAGCACAGTCAGAGGTAAGAAAATCCACATCCAAATTATACAGATTTGAGGGTGACATAAAAATTTTAAAAAGTGGAAATCACAGCGTAGGACGGCCAGGTGGTCAGATGACCTAAGGAAAGTCGCAGTAAACTGTTGTATTCAGGCTGCAACTAACCAATCATACTTAACTTGCAAATTATCCAGCGTGCTCAAAACAAAATCCTGCGTAACATTGCTGGTGCTCCATGGTACTCCAGGAATGAGGAAGGCATTTATACCTCAACATGCCAACTGTGATGGAGTTAATTATAAAGCAGGGTGAATCCTATATGAACCCAATTGAAAAGCACGCAAATCCACTGGCTCAGGCTCTGCTGGAAGACACTCTCTCCAATTGGCTGAAGAGGCATGTTCTGAACATCCTGAACAGCTAGGGAGGAATTCGACCTCTCGAAACGTCACTTATGATTTTACCACATGTGCTCATAGTCGTAAAGACTGCACACATCTATTTTAAATTTTTTTATTTCAAGAATGGTTAATGAACCGTAAGATCTATGAAAACACACAACAAACAACCATATTTTATAAGTATTTTGTTAATGTTCTAACAGAAATGTCAATAACAATTTTCCCATTTCAGGTCTAGAAATATCTAGCAGACATCCATACCTATTCAGCTGTGGCGAAGACAGACAGGTTAAATGTTGGGACTTAGAATATAACAAAGTGATCAGGCACTACCACGGACACTTATCGGCTGTGTACTCGTTGGCGCTGCACCCGCGTCTCGACGTGTTAATCTCGGCTGGACGGGACGCCACGGCGAGGGTTTGGGACATCCGCAGCAAGGCCAACGTGCACACGCTGGCCGGACACACGGACACGGTGGCCTCGTTGGCCTGCCAAGCTGCTGAGCCGCAGGTTAGTAAACACTATTGGCTAATACACTTCGTAGTGAAAGCGTATTCTGTCTATGCAGAAGTTTTTTGAATTATTTGCTCGATCGGCATTAGATTGTTACGTTTTGACAGACTATACCATCTCTTACTAACCAAATGGTTTGTAAAGTGTAAAGTTTCAAGAATACGAATTAGGATTTTAAATTGAAATTCAAAACCGATTATATTGAAAAGTAAGCCAGCATGTCAATCTTTAAACAATATTGCTGTTTTATTACTCTACTAGCTGTTACCCGCGGCTTCGCCCGCGTAAAAATTTGCCTATGTTGGGCTCTGTACCCCTGACAATATGTATACAAATTTTCATTATGATCGGCTGCATAGTCAAGCCGTGAAGGAATAACAAACAAACAAACAAACTCACTTTCTCATTTATATTATTACTATGATTAACTCCAAAAGTAATGGATATTGATTCTACTTTTACTATTCGTTAGATAATTACTGATTGGCTTACTTTCAGTAAAGGCACTGTAAAATTTATTGATTAAAAAAAACTATTTCAGATCATAACAGGATCCCACGATTCCACAATACGCTTATGGGATTTGGCTGCTGGCAAATCAATGTGTACGCTAACTAATCACAAGAAGTCAGTGAGGTCTATAGTGATACACCCCACATTGTATACATTTGCATCAGCCTCACCGGACAACATTAAACAGTGGAAATGTCCTGAGGGCAAATTCATACAGGTCAGCTCATTTGTATCAGCACAGATTTTTAATTTTCAATCTTTATTTTTGTACATAAACACTTATCTATGGCATTCAGGCGGATGGCAAATTGGCCAATGCCTATATTTAAAAAAAAATTTACATTGTTGGAAATAATGCCCGACGAAAGAGGCCACACGACGCGCGGTCGGCTTGGCCAGCGAGACTAATTTTTTTAATACTTTTTTGTCTAATGTTCTTTTTATAACACCATGTTTTACAAATGAAGTCATGCTCATATTTTAATGAAAAATGATTATGTCCATAAAATATGAATTGAATGACAAAAAAGGACGTAAACTGGGTTTCTTTCTCCATTTCTTTTCCCAGTGGTCGTTTTGCTTTCCGAAATGGTGGTAGTTTATGGTCGATTTATTTAATAATATGTACAACATGCCTACTAAATAAATGATTTCATTTCATTGCAGAATTTATCAGGACACAATGCGATTGTCAATTGTATGGCAGTCAATCCTGAAGGGGTGTTGGTGAGCGGTGGTGACAACGGTACCATGTACTTCTGGGATTGGCGGACCGGTTATAACTTCCAGAGGTTACAGGTTAGTGACACTTTATTCATGGTGTAGCGGGAGCGATGGTTATATGCTCGACCGCCACAAAGAGATATTCCGGCCAGGGAAATTGTATGTTGTGAAAAGTGAATAAACAGTGGTAATTAGTTTGGACTTCTGGTACACACCATGAACTCATACATACACTACACAACAGTGTCATTAACTTCTCCTTATTTTATTACTTACAGGCGGCTGTACAACCAGGCTCAATGGACTCTGAAGCGGGTATATTCGCGATGACCTACGACCAGTCAGGATCGCGCCTCATCACCACAGAAGCAGATAAAACGATCAAGATCTACCGCGAAGACGACACAGCATCAGAGGAGACACACCCCATCAACTGGCGGCCCGAGATATTGAAGAGGAGGAAATTTTAATAATAAGTTCAATAAAAATATTTTTTTTGCACAACAATGAGTTTTTATAAAGAGCACAATTTTACCCACAGTATGTCTCCGGTTATCTTTTTTCTTTTTTAGTTGGACAATGATAGCCAAAATAAAATGTGTATAAATATAAACCGTAAAAATTATAAACTCCGAATCTTTGTTTAGAAAAGATCGGTAATTGATATCAATAGAAATCAAAGTCAATATTACTTTTAAAGTAATTTTATTTTGAATATTAATAGAATTTTACAACCTAGATCATTATAAAGCGTGTTACAAATTAATTTATAATGTTATTTCGAATATTCAAACCAAAAGGTGAGGAATGTTAATTATAGGCTTCGATAAAAAAAAACTTGAGATAGCTTAACACCCGCGAAGTTGAGCGAAAACGAGAGAGAAGACTCTTTGTCCTTCATCATCTTCACTTTTCCTTTGTCTTGATGATCTTGCCTAACTTCACATCACTTCGGGCAACTTCGCGAGAGTGTAAAACTAGCATTAAATATATTTAAATACCTATAAAATGTATCTTTGCTACATTTTTTATTGTTTGACCAAATACTACATGTAAATATTTCGAGATCATAAATCTGTAAATACTTATAGAACAAAAGCTCTCGAGCTTTTAAAGCTAGTCGATTTAACAGACTTCACAAAATATATGTCATACGTTTTTTTTTCTTCCACATTTAGAGGGGCTTATTCAGATTAACCTCTATTAGTCGCGAGATCGGCGATTTTGGCACTTTTTTCAAAATGCATCGAATGAATAATCGTTGAGGAATGCCTCACTGCGACTAAAATTACGTAAGTACTCCTAAGTTATGTTTTTTATAGTTCCAATTAATGGTATAATTTTTTTATCTTTATTTTTTTATATATAAAATTATTGAGATAATCTTTGCATAATATCTATTACATGATTTTAAATAAAGTTGTTCATAAACTTTTAAAGCCTTTAGCTAGTGCAAATTAGTATCATATAATCAATTCTGTAAATCATTTTTAAAGTAAATGACATAGCTGTCTGTCAAACTGAACGGAAAAAATAAGATTCTTGAGACTTAATGTGGAATTAAAAATAAAATGTATCAAAAAATGTCCTTTTAAACCCTTAGCTGGTGGTGGCCAAATAGTTTCCTCCATAAGGTGAACCTTATGCTGCATAGATTCAAAAACAATGTTTTTTTTTTGTTACTAGTTAAAGGGTTAAGTTAACCATCTATTAAGTGGTAAAGTTCAGCCAGTTACTAACTCATTTAAATTGTAATTCCACATTGAATATCAAGTTAGTTTTTTTCTTAGAAAGTGACAGCTATATTATAATGCGTCATTACTAACCTATACTGGACGATGTTCATTTATATGCACACAATTATTTAAATCTGCAAGCAAAATAGAGAACACGCCTCTACTGCATGCTAAGTAAAAATCTCTTGAAAACCTATAAATTACGTGCAAAAATATAGCGTTCCAGGTACTGGTTGGATACATAATTTGTTCGTCACAATAATAACTGCTTCTAAGCAAAAAAAACTCTCATATAAATCAGTCTTAGCAAGCGGCGTTTAGGCGGTTTGTGCGAATCGCAATCATATTTCGTCATCCAGATCGAATTCTTCTTCGGGGAAGTCGCCAACAGTTACGTAAACTGGTCGCACAAAACCACCGTAGTTCGGTGGACATGTGAAGTAACGCTTGCCTTTAACCCTGTTGAAAATACAAAAAGTGAGTACAGAGATACAGTCCAAATAAAAAAAAAAATAATTAAGAAGTCTTCTTTGAATGATGATGTTTATTACAATTTTAAAAGGAAAATAAACAGCTTAATAAACGAATACCATGGTTGAACACACATGGTTGTAACCAGGGGCGGCTGTACCTTAAGTGCGCTCGTGCACTGAACTACCAGATTTTAATAGGTTCAGAAAAAAAATGCTTTATAATCCGATTGACTATCTATTCAATATTAACGAAATTGTTACAAAACAATTTCAACTCTTGGTTAAAGTATTAAGTCTTATTTTCGCTTGTAAAGACAATTCGCCGTGCGCTAGGCCGTGCGCTAGGCCGTGCGCTAGGCCACGCGCACGGCGAATACTCATACAACGTCTATGAAATACGAGCTAAAACGCCTGGCGCGTGAGACAGAGATAGTGCAATAGAAAATGTATGGCTAAATTAGACAGCTCGCGTGCGCCGCACGCACGAGCCGGAGTTTACCGAGGGCCGGCGAACGAAAACCGACCGCGTCGCGCGTTTTTTTTGTTATTGTTTACATTGTGATTTGTGATAGAATTATAAATTATAATAAACTAACTTATCGTTTTATGTGTAAGACAGTTGTGTGACTAAATAGCTGTTAAAATGAGCATTAACTTTAACATTGACTTTATTAAAAGCAATAATAAAACTTTTCAACAAAAGATCGATTTAAAATCAGCTGGACCGCCCAGGCCATTTCTTAACTTGAAACAAGAGTGTAAATCGAAAAATAAATCATTTACGCGAAGTTTTAAAAGTGAAATGTATAACAGAAAGAAATGGCTGTGTGGATGTGAGCGTCTCAATACATTACCTATTTTGTTTTGGGCTTTGTAAAAACAAAATGTTGTTTTATTGCAATTTCGAATTGTACTCAGTGAGCTGATAGTGCACCACCAGTGCCATAACCCACCAGCCGCCACTGGTTGTAACTATTTAGTAACGTGCTAAAGGTCAATTCATTACTATACTACAGCAGAGTCGGAGCGTCAATCCGAAACATAACATACCTATACTAAACCCGAAACATAACATACCTATTTTAAGAGAGGTAGGGCACAGCGGATGATCCGCTTAAATCGGAGCAGCCCGTCTGGGGAAGGACCTCCACCTTACAGAAGATCGTAGCCAAATAGCATTGGTCTCGGCCATGTTGTGTTCCTACGGTGAGTAAGGTCTCCAGCGCTCCACTTGGGGGGGTTGGGAGGGTTGGCAACGCGTGAGTGATACCCCCGGTATTGCAAACGTCTATAGGCTACGTTGACGGCTTACCATCAGGTCGATCGTATGCTTGTTTGCCACCTGTGTTGTATAAAAAAAAAAAAACCTATACTATATCTCCACAACGTAATGCACATATTTATTCTTAAACGACTGCTTTGCAATGAATTGACCCTAACCATGTCCCTTCTTTGTCAGGACGTCTGGCATCCAATTTCTTTATATATTATAGACTAGCGCCCCGCCCCAGCTTCGCGCGGGTTTTTGGAGACAGTATATGTCGTGAAATATTTTTTTAAATCGTTCCGGTAGTTTTTGAGTTTATTCATTACAAACATACACACACAAAAATACAAATCTCTCCTCTTTATATTAGTGTAGATGTGTGATAATCTTTTCTTGGAATACTCACGAGCCGTCGTTCTTGCCCCTGGGCTCGTCGTATTGAACACCGATCCAGATGCCCGGAGCGCCGTCCAGCGGCCCGTTGTATCGCACGGAGGCGCGTCGCGCCGCCTGCTGCGGCACGCGCACCTCGCACCGGGCGCCCACTAGCACCTTTTCCGCTAGTCTAAGTTCAAAACAAAATATTTAAGAAAAACAATACAAACTTTTTTTTTTACTCTAGTAACATTGCCCACAAGGTTGTGTTGTGGTGGTGCTAACTACAAAAAAATAAAAATAAAATATCTATATTTGTGTAAAAAAAAAGTATAACTTGTCCAAACGTGTGGCGTACATTAGGGGAGGCCTTTGCCAAAGGGCACGCTGACGCAAAGTAGAGACAAAGGAATATTATGGTGCTCCTTCACCAAGAGCATTCGCGTGTAATGTAACATTTTTTATTTGAGTTTGAGCATTACATGACAACACTATCTCTCTGACTGACGAGCGTTCGCCTCCCTCACTGCTGTAATGCTCGACTGAGCGTTACATTACACGCGAATGCTCCCAGTGAAGGAGCACCTTTATGTACATAGATTTTAAGAGTCAGCAATAAAGGCTATAAAATACCCACCACACAAGCAGCATAATATGCAGACAAGCTCATTGATGGAACACAACACTGATCATGTTGATGTTGTATTTTTTTTTTATACACACTTCAATTTCAATTTCAATATTTATTGCGTTCCATACAGTATGTAAGTTGTTACAGAAATGATTTAAAAGTACACATTATGGGCCCTTGTCGGGCATAGCAATTAGGAGAGAGGAAGGCGATTTAAATTAAATAGAGATTATAAATTTTAATATTTGTTCATTTCATTATATTATTGTGTATTGCATACTATTTTATTAAATCCTTATCCTCTTCCTGTATTCCTGTATACTATAATATGACTTTTTATATAATAATTTTTTTAATTCTTTTTTAAATCTTTTTTCACTGGTTTCGTTTATTAGTGTTTTTGGTAATTTGTTATAGATATTTATCGACATTGCAAATGTGCTTGATTTCACACTATTATTATTACCTTGCTTCCTCCTCTAATTCTTTTTGCTGTTGTTCCTTTTGTTTGTTCATCTCCTCCTCGTTGTACTTCCCAAGCCTGTTCTGTTGTAAAAATGACCTCAGAGTGTCACCTTTCTTCTGATATTCCTCTTCAGATAGACGGAATCTAATAAATGACATATTAACATATTTTGTACTCTATTATTCACTTAACTTCAAATATGATACCTAAGAAATGGTAATTTTCTTTGAATGGCTGATATTATAAACAAAGTCCAGCCAAGGTTTAACTAAAACTTGTTTTATCATTTTCAATGCTAAATAAAACAAGTTGTAATCTCACTTTAGTTGGCATTGGCACTAGCAACTCCTAAGTTTAATGAAATTGTAACTATACTTTCTTGTTGATTCTTATAATCAGAACAAATAGGCATACCAGTTTTATGACAGTGAAAACCATAATTTATTGTGTCAATTCTACATCATTTTAAAATATGAGCCCATGTTGGTGTGTTGCACAAAATATTTCAGTTGGTTTAATATAAACTCACCTTTCGCTACTATCCGATGAATCAATATCTTTGACCAGAGCAAACTTATCTATAACGTGTATCCTCATCCCATCATCAATGGGGTAGGAGCCGAGGAGCGCATCATTATTGTCAATGTTGCAAACAAAGTTGTTCTTGGCATCATATACTTTTAGACTCATGGTGGATGCTGTGCCCCCTGTTACTAACTCAAGTTTCATCTGTAAATAAATTTGTTTATGAAAGCAATAACAGCAGATAAAGAATAATTTACTGACTGCCAGGTGGTGCGCTGGTAGAGGTCCTACCTTTAGCACAAGAGGTTGTGGGATTGATTTTTGGTCAGGGCAAACATAAACCCTGTTTCTTTTAACTTGACCAATGTAGTAAACAATCTTAGCATGTCTTTTTAACGAAAATAGGCAATTAAAATTATCATTCACACCCGAATAATAATAATATAGTTAGAAATGCCATAAAACACAACACAACACTTTTATTATTCTGGCGATTTATCGATTTTACACATGGATATTTTAAATAAAAAAGACACGCTAAGATTGTTTACTACATTGGTCAACTCAAAAGAAACAGGGTATAAATGTTATGGTATTAATTGTGTTTGTTCTATAGTCTGGGTGTTTTCTCTAAGTACTATTTACAATAATATATCGGTCAGAGAGTCACCTTATAGGTAGGGCAGGGTTTCGTTGTAGGTAGAATTGTAAATAGGGTAGCGACTTATAAGCCGAATTTGATCAATACTCAGTAGGTATTGCATTGCAAGTCCTATTTAGTCTGCATATTGTGACAAAAGCGACTCTCTGACCCAATATTGATAACAGCCTGTAGAAATAAAAACTAAATTCTAGAAAATTCTATCCAAAAAACATGAATCATTTCTAACCTTAAAATCGAGAACTGATATTCCTTTTTTGAATCTTCTCTCCACCGGGGCTGCATCATCGCTATCAGATTTCGTGATATGCACATTAATGTAATCTTGAGTAATTACTTGAATACCTTCCATGATTATTCGTAAATAAAATTATCCGCAAAAGATACAAAAAATCACAATGACAGAATTGACAGATAAGATGACTGATTGTATTGATTATTTATTTATAATTCTATTTTTTTTTAAAGAGCAACGCAAAAACACAAAATCGAAACATATTCTTCTTGTTTTTAATACTGGCAATCTAAAAACCGAATTTATTCTAAACTTCCCTCATTTTCAAATTTGTTAAGTTAGAAAAGGAGGTGCCGGGTCATTCCAGGTCAAATTAATCATCAAATGTATAATCCGTGCAAAGAGATGAGACATCTTTACATTCTTTAAATATAAAATTTAAAGTCCTGACTGACTATCTTTAATTATAGCTATAGCGGTTTGGGCCATACCACAGCCAACGCCATACCACAGCCAACGCACAGCCCAAACCGCTGGGACTAGAGTTTCAGCTGGGTCTTATTTTTCTCTTTGGTCTCTAGAGATTCCAAATTTAGAATTAGGTTCCTTTGTATCATACATACAATTTTTCAAAATTTAACTCACTACTACTTTAAAATTAATTTATAGTAATTTTAATCGTTATGAAACGCTCTTTCTATAAGTAGATATACCTACCTAACTTTGAGATGTGTAAGTTTTAAATAGTTTGGGGAAATTGAATTCTAAAATTGGTGGTTCGGTTTATTTGCTGTCTAGTGTAATAAAATTGATATTGAAGTAGCAGTAGAGAATCGTCTACTGCGCAAGCTAAATCTTATATTATAAACAAGGGCTCTCAGTCTCATCTCTGGTGGCGCCGATTACCTACGCTATGAATCCAAACTTCCTTGTATAAATCAAAACTTCTTTCTTTGGGCTGTCGCGCGCGGGCATACACTTTATATTTTTATATCCTCCGTGGCGAAATGGTTACCACGCCAGACCGCCACCCAGGAGGTCCCGGGTTCGATCCCCGGTCGGGTGATGAAAAACGAACTTTTTCTGATTGGCCTCGGGTCTTGTCTGTTTATCTATTTATGTATTTGTTACAAAATATAATATCGTTGAGTTAGTATCCCATAACACAAGTTTCGAACTTACTTTGGGGCTAGCTCAATCTGTATGAATTGTCCCCATATATTTATTTATTTTTATATCCTTTTTAATCTACCAAAGACGGTTGATGGATCAATACGGCTGAACGACTAGCTTACAATTTAAAAAAATAATATTTAACCTTACACCGCTAACGAAACTATGGACAGACTCGTTCGTCTTTTCTTTGTATTAGCTTCGTTCAACTTCGTAACAGTGTAAAGGTTCCTATACACGAGGCAGTTATCGAAACGACCCATCGTCGATCGTACATACATTGTACACTGTTGTGGCATAAACTTAGAGCATTAAACCAGACCGGAGGCGACACTCATAGGCGTACCTAGTGATGGGCGATTTCCGGAAATGTTCTCTTAGTGGAAACATTGAGGAAACGTTCTCGGAAAGGAGAGAATTTACGGAAATTTAAGAGAATCTAAACCAAGTATGCAGATTTTTTAATTTTGACATAAAAATAGATGACCATGCATGTAATTCCAGTAGCTATGAATGCCATAGTGAAGATACATGTCAGGTAGGTAGTTATAATGATGTTACGTTTGATTTTCTATATATATAAAATTCAAAGTCCTTTCTGACTGACTGACTTAACTATATATCAACGCACAGCCCAAACCGCTGGGTCTAGAGATTCAAAATTTGGAATGTAGGTTCCTTACAACGTCTAGGGGTGTACTAAGGAAGAATTTTTCAAAATTCCCACGGGAAAGCGAGATATACGCAAACAAAATTGCAAGGGTTTTACTGATCCGCTGGGTCTATTGATTCCAAATTTGGAATGTTGGTTCCTTACAACATCTAGGGGTGTACTAAGAAAGGATTTTTCAAAATTCCCACGGGAAAGCGAGATATACGCAAACGAAGTTGCGAGGGAATATCAATGCACAGCCCAAACCGCTGGGTCCAGAGATTCCAAATTTGGAACGTAGGTTCCTTACAACATCTAGGAGTGTACCAAGAAAGGATTTTTTAAAATTCCTAAGGGAAAGCGAGAACGCAAATGAAGTTGCAACGGTTTTACTGATCCGCTGGGTCTATTGATTCCAAATTTAGAATGTTGGTTCCTTACAACATCTAGGGGTGTACCAAGAAAGGATTTTTCTAAATTCCTACGGGAAAGCGGGATATACGCAAATGAACTTGCTTGAACTTGTATTTCTCGAGGACCCAGCGGATCAGTAAAACCATTACAACTTCGTTTGCGTATATCTCGCTTTCCCGTGGGAATTTTGAAAAATCCTTTCTCAGTACACCCTTAGACGTCATATGAAACCTACATTCCAAATTTGCAATCTCTAGAGTACTCTAGACCCAGCGGTTTGGGCTGTGCGTTGATATACCCTCGCAACTTCGTTTGCGTATATCTCGCTTTCCCGTAGAAATTTTGAAAAATCCTTTCTTGGTACACCCCAAGATGTCGTAAGGAACCTACATTCCAAATTTGGAATCAATAGACCCAGCGGATCAGTAAACCCCTTGCAATTTCGTTTGCGTATATCTCGCTTTCCCGTGGGAATTTTGAAAAATCATTTCTCAGTACACCCCTAGACGTCGTAAGGAACCTACATTCCAAATTTGGAATCTCTAGAGTACTCTAGACCCAGCGGTTTGGGCTGTGCGTTGACATACCCTCGCAACTTCGTTTGCGTATATCTCGCTTTCCCGTGGGAATTTTGAAAAATTATTTCTCAGTACACCCCTAGATGTTGTAAGGAACCTACATTCCAAATTTGGAATCAATAGACCCAGCGGATCAGTAAAACCGTTGCAACTTCATTTGCGTTCTCGCTTTCCCTTAGGAATTTTAAAAAATCCTTTCTTGGTACACTCCTAGATGTCGTAAGGAACCTACGTTCCAAATTTGGAATCTCTGGACCCAGCGGTTTGGGCTGTGCGTTGATATACCCTCGCAACTTCGTTTGCGTATATCTCGCTTTCCCCTGGGAATTTTGAAAAATCCTTTCTTGGTACACCCCTAGATGTTGTAAGGAACAAACATTTCAAATTTGGAATCAATAGACCCAGCGGATCAGTAAAACCCTTGCAATTTCGTTTGCGTATATCTCGCTTTCCCGTGGGAATTTTGAAAAATTCTTCCTTAGTACACCCCTAGACGTTGTAAGGAACCTACATTCCAAATTTTGAATCTCCAGACCCAGCGGTTTGGGCTGTGCGTTGATATATAGTTAAGTCAGTCAGTCAGACAGGACTTTGAATTTTATATATATAGAAAATCAAATGTAACATCATTATAACTACCTACCTGACATGTATGTTCACTATGGCATTCATAGCTACTGAAATTACATGCATAGTCATCTATTTTTATGTCAAAATTAAAAAGTCTACAAACTTGGTTTAGATTCTCTTAAGTTTCCGTAAATTCTCTTAAATTCTCCGTTCAAGAGAATGTTTCAGAATGTTCTCTTTCCAAGAAAGTTCTCGGAACGGAAATGTTCTCCTGCCCATCACTAGGCGTACCCCTCTGCCAAAGGTACGAGAGCGGCGAACTAGTTGCCGCGATGCGATTGTGTGCGTGTAGTATAAGATTGTGTGCGATAATAATGTTGTATGCGTTTATAGCGACGTGATAGAAAATCTGTGTGTTACCTCACCCCCCGCTGAAAGAGGCAGAATTTTTTGCGTAGGAATTGTTGCGCGTGTCGTCTCCGGTCTGGTTTAATGCTCTAAGGGCATAAATGAGCACAGCGATGGCTGGCTCTCGCGCCAACTCGTGAACGGGTGCCGCCTGGGGGGACTGGTCTGCTCATTTGTATCTGTACCTACCGATTGTTTTTTTTTTTTTTATATTTATTTTATTTATGTGTGGTCATTTTGCTTTGTTTCCAAAATGGTGGTAGTTTATAGAGTAGCTTATTTAAAGAATAATAATATTATTATGTAACAGTAACATTCATTGTAAATCATGATTATCTATTCTGTGATCATGGAGCAAATAACCCGTGGAGAGAGTGTGCGGGGGCGACCGCGCTCACCAAACATATGCTATATCTAGCATATGCACGAATATTTTCGTCAGTCGCATCCATTGCCGTGATCCGTTTGCACATCATAAATTTCAATATTATTCGACAAATAAAAACGAAAATAATGCCTATGGAAGGTATTCTACTACATCAAGTTACAAAAAAGATGGGATAACTTTCCATCGGTGAATGTTTATTTTATATAATTGATTAATTTATTTTCAAAACAGAGCTCAACTTATACTGGTCGTTTCCGAAGTAAACTAAGCACTTAAAAATGACCCGTTGATGTCTTTTTTGAATTGTCCCTTTCTTTCACCGTATTAATTTATAATGACATTTCACTCGCACATGCACTGAAGTTTTCTGGCACGTGTATGTCGTGCTGTAACCATTCAGTCGTAAAATAGTTATCGATATTTTTGGATACAAAATAATTGTGCGGTCAAAATGGTCAAATTCAAATTTCATTTCCAAAAACAAATATCACACAACTTTTTTATCACACAAAATACATAAACGTATAATATTACGTTTTAATTAATTGAAAGGCTTGTTTTTAAATGTTTTATTAGGTACATTAGATACTCTCGAATATTATCGATGTATTCTCGAGATAAAATAAATAAATTCTTGGACGAATTACACAACATAATGCCATCTAGTCTCAAAATAGGTTTAAAGTACGTAAAGTAAGTTGTACTATGGGTACCTACTAGTTAACAGATAAATATTTCGTAACAAAAAGACTTTTTTGGAACGAAGTTCCTTATCGCGCGTTGCGAAAGGAGGCTAGACGGAAAAAATTAAGACCAAAAGTTATCACGACACTTTTTACCCGACTGCAAAGAAGGGTTATGTTTTTACTATAGTAGTTGTAAGGAACACAGCATGGCCGAGACCAATGCTATTTGGCTACGATCTCCTGTAAGGTGGAGGTCTTTCCCCAGACGGGCTGCTCCGATTTGAGCGGATTATCCGCTGTGCCCTACCTCTCTTGATATTTTTGTTAACTAGAAGTTGGTTATTCGTTTTTGTTAGTAATCTAAATGCTTGAGAAGTAATACGTGTCCTTCTTTTAAAATGCATATTTATTATATTTTTGTTGCTAAAAGAAATTAACAGATCTTTAACTGATGGTTTTCCAAACAAAAAGAGACTGATTATGTTTGACTTAGTTAGTGCTTTGCTAATAAATGCTATATAAACTATAGTTTTTCTTTACAAATCAATCTATTAATCAATCATATTCTACAGAGTTTTACAAAATCTACGATATTATGTGCTACATTCAATTTAGAAGGATATTTTGTTTTTTAGATAAAAAGCATTCGAAAAATTCGTAATATTCGAATAGTAAAAATGGACGAATATTACAAGCCCTAGTTGTAAGCCGTGCGGCGTGCGCGTGTTTCTCTGTCTCTCTCTCTCTATATGTAAATATTATATATATGTATATATATATAAGAAGAAGATAAAGAAGAAGAAGACGAAGTATATATATATATATAACTTCGTTCCATCCGGGTGTCCCTTGACACCTCTCAAGTTTTTTAAAATCTATACATAGAAAAAACCCAGATCAAGACAAACAGACATGTTCATGCACACAAATGAATCGAATCATAATCTTTATCTCGCAGATCAACTCTTGGACCACAACCATTTTATCAAAAAATTATCGATATCGATATATTTTTTAAAATTAGTTTGATGCTACCCTAATAAATTAGTTGTCTTTTCGTGACCTTGGCGTCAACCAATGGCAGCCGGCGTAGCTTTCCTCTCCCCCCGCCATTAAGTAGTGAGTTGTAGAGATGTGCCGCGGGAAGAAATTCGGGAAGGTTAAAATGGGAAGGAAAGGGAAGGAAGGGAAAAAATTAATAAATTCCCATTTATTCCGGCATATTTTATATACTCCCAGGAAGAAATAAGTATGGTTAAATTTACTACAATAATAATAGTAAAATATCGTTTGGATATAAAATAAAACGATGTTTAATAAAAATTATCTATAAATATAAAATTCAAAGTCCAGACTGACTGACTGACTGACTGACTGACTGTCTTAACTATATATCAACGCAGCCCAAACCGCTGGGTCTAGAGATTCAAAATTTGGTATGTAGTTTCCTTATAAGGACCGGACCGACCGGACCGAACCGACCGGACCGGAACGGATTGGACCTGATCGGACCGGATGGGACCGTACCGTACCGGGACGTGCCGGACCGGACCGAAGTGGACCGGACCGGAATTTGTTTTTGAAGAAAAATATGCTAATTGTTAGTTAGGCCACACGGGCGAAGCCGCGGGTAGAAGCGTTGTTTACATCTATTTATACATCGAGAAAAATAAGTAATCAAAACAAGTGTGACAAACAAGTGAGAAGTGCAAGCGACATTGAATTTAGTGCTTGTACAATAAGGTGCAAAATGACTTACACATTGGAAGTTATTTGTTGACCTTGAAGTTGTTTTGATCGAAGTTATTTGTAAACAAGTCACAAAAAAGGCCATAGCCGTCGGCCGGTAGCCGACACAGTCAGTTCATTCTGAACATTCGGTGCGATAAATGCGAAGACTAATCAAGAGTGACTTAACCTGCCACCTTTGCGATACCAACGCACTTCGGACGACTCTGCGATTGGGCGAATACTGTGATTGGACCAACAACTTCGACGATCGACGGACTTCGATTCTTCGTGTGATTTGGCTACATTGATTGTATCTGTGACATGTTCATCGCTCAATAAATTCTTCTAACGAGTCAACGGTGTTTAATCCAAATTCCGATTCCCACGTTGCTAACATTTGGTGTCAGAAGTGGGATTTGCAGCGACTCCGAGGGAAGAAACTGCCGGCGTCAGAACGACGGCACAAGAAGAAGACCAGCGTCGTTTCGTCGCAAGGTGCCCCGACAAATGCTGAGTGGACACCGTTTCAGCATTATTTTTTGTGTTTGTCATTTTGTGTTTTTTGCTGAATAAACGGAATTTATTTATTTATTTATTTATTTATTTTATTTATTTAAGAAGCGGAAGCCATGGCTATTGCCCGATCAGCGGACACGCCTACCGGCTCCATCGACCAAGCCACATCCATCGACTAAGCCACACCTATCCACCAGGACCAGGCGACATCAACCATGCAGGCCCCGTCCACTAGCTCCACCCATCGGACCTTGGCTCCAGCTCAAGAGGCTAGAGCATCTGCATTTGACTTCAATAGATTAATGCAGATAATGGATTGCATGCGCTAGGAAATATGCGAGAAACAGGAAGAAATGCGCCAAGGAAAGGAGGAAATGCACTTGAAACAAGACGAAATGCGACAGGAAATGAGCTATAAACAGGAGGAAAGGCGACAAGGGCAGGAGGAAGCGCGTCAAGACAATAAGAGCGAGAGACCTTACTGAAGAATGTGGACCAAGTAGAAGAAAGGGTTACTAATCTGGACGACAACGTGCACACCATAAAAAAAGGTTTTGATGGGCTGCAGAAAAAGATGCTTCGAATTGAGACTGCAGGACCCGCCACGTCCAGTGGCTTTGCTCCGTGCAGCCGGGCGCCTCGAGTGGAAGTACCATTGTGCGACGGAATTAAATCCTGCCGGCAGCAGTTCCAGACGGTTGCCAACGCCAACGCTAACGGATGGACGGAGGAACAGAGCTTGACAGCTCTCATAGTGACACTTCGGGGATAGGCTCTTTAATTTATTTCAGTTGTACATACTGTTTCTGAGTAGGCGGTAGATAGATACACGTTAACACGATGGATTTAATACTAATCTATGAGTAAATAAACCAACTGCGAAAAATGGCGCACTGGGACTGACGAGTGAATCCCCCTCCTCGCCCGCCGCCGCCGCCACTCGTAGGTAGTACACAGCACGCTAATGTCATTCTATTTTATCGCGTTTATTTAAAACTACTAGCTTCTGCCCGCGGCTTCCCCCTCGTGGCCTACTAACAATTAGCATATTTTTCTTCAGAAACAAAAATTATATATAATAGATTCCGGTGCGGTTCGGTCCGGTTCGGTACGGCCCAGTACGGTATGTCCGGTCCGATCCGTTCCGGTCCAGTCCGGTCGGTCTGGTCTGCTTTATCGCATATAAACTCTCAACCCCAATAGTCAGGACTTTGAATTTTATATATATTATATATTTTATTATATTTTATAGATTACTTTAGTCAAATATTAAATTAAATATAAAAAATGCGCTTGTTAGCAATGAAAATTTTTCAAATTTAACGAATTCAATTTCTTCCGGGAAGTAATTCAAATTGGGTGGGAAGAAATGGGTATAAATGGAAATATTTCCAGAGGTTGGGTTTTTACCGGGAAAGCGCCCATCTCTAGTGAGTTGTGTTTCTTTAATGCCGTCTTTTTTTTTTAAGACATGAGCTAGCGGGTCACCTCTATATCTCTTATTTTTCTCTCTGGGGTCCCCTGATGGCAAACAATCACCGCTGCCCATGGATATCCACTCCTATAAGCGACTTGCATTGCGTGCTTATAAAGAAATGAAAAGGAAGGAGAAAGGATAAAAGTAGGAAGGGTATTAGACTCCCATCCGGCTCTCACTCATCGTAGGAAACAAACATCAGGAAACAAAATGTCAGTAACATCAGGCTTGAAAATTGCGATTGGTACGATATTGCCCTATACCTGGGGCCTAATTCTTGAAAATAATTCCGCACGATCGATACTGGATTATAACGTTTAGATACTTTCGAGACTATAATAGCTTTAACTAAATGAAATCGTATTGTACCTACACTAACTAGTACATAATAGTAATTTCAAGAGTACGAATTAGGCTTTTAAATTGATAGGTATTAAAATCGTGATTTCGTTGCAGAGTAACAGCACAAATGGACTGAACATCCCACCATACCGCAGCAGTAGTGCAGCGTAGCGGTATCAAGTGGGTTAGGCTCCAAAATACCTTGAATTGAAATTATGTTTCCTGACTGTAGCCAGTTAGGAATACACTATGCTTGGCATTTGTGGCTTTGTTCAAATTCTAGATTTCCTATGTACCTATACCACAGAATATTTATTAGCAATACCTTTAGTCTTAATATGAACCTATGGTGGTTACAGTACAGGCAGGTTAACCTTTTATTTTTATTCAGGGACTAGACCTTCACGGACACTATTATATCTGTCTCATAATATCAGACCACATATCAGACAGTGGTGGCGGGCAACAAATAACCTACATAATGCGCGTCGCACTCTTTTATAAATGACCGCAGCGCAGGTCAATATTCGAATATATCTACATAGTTTAAAGCAGAATTATCTAGATACATCTCTACAAATTAGACATTATTTTAAAGGGTTCGATAAACCAATTAAGAAACAATTTAAATAAATGAAACAATTCGACGTACTTATGGTATTTCAAGTGGTTACCTACAGACAGTGTAATCCCTATATCTCATGAAGATATTACTGCCTTTGCAATACGTCTACAGAAGGTGTTGACGGCTCGGTGTCCATGATCGTGACTATGCTATCTGTATGGAATTCTTGGGTTCTGCGTTTTGACGCCAAACTCGCAAAATGCTGAAATTTAAACAAAACAAACAAAACGCTAGTCAATGTGTGCAAAGGCGACACGCGACGTCAATGATGGAAGAATCTAGCTAAAACCTAACGCATCGTAAATTAAAGATTTTTCCAATTGAATTATTTCGATTTTTATTTAAGCACAAATATGACAATAAATTGAAGCATGCATTTAAATTATTGCTTATCTACATAGTGGGGAACTTATTACTTCTCCAAAAATAGTCGTTTAGACGTGGATAACCCTAAAATTATGTCAATTCATAAAAAAATATGTTACATATGAACAACTACCCTCACGCGGTGCGGTCGCACCTATTGTTGTAACTCGAATACAAAAGTAAAATCTAACGTGATGAAAATCATTACTATAATTACCTATAAATTTATAAAACCATGTGTTAAAATCTATCAAATAGATTTATATACCATTGAATTTTAAGTAAATATTTTTTAAATCGTAATCCCTACCTTCACCAAACTATATCAAGACAAAGCGTATCAATTCTATTAATTGATATAATTATTTTAAGAGTGAATCTAACATTAGAAATAGCTAATATGAAAATTAGCGCGACTAAAACAAGTATATTATACACCAAAAGTACAAGTGTAACTGTAGACACTAGAAACAAGAAGTTAAAACATAAAATGTCAAGTTTTAAAACTGAATATACACGAGAAAGATTTGTAGGAGCAAACATCAGATGGGGTGTCTTCAATCTTGATGGTTCCATTATGTCCTGGTTTCCAGCTGATTCGGGTGACACGGACGCCGCCGAGGTGTTTTGCACACATTGCTAGCGATATTAAATGGTGTCGAAATAGCGGCCGGACATCAATATCCATTATAAATATCAAAAATTTATTAACATAAATTATTACATTATTGTTACAAAATAAGTTTCGGCTCTATTTCGACATGATCAAATAACGACAAAAAAATACGCCCGCCGAGTACAATACTGTGCTGTATATTACTGTTGCAACGCATAAAATGCAATTTTTTAAGCTTCACATTGTAGAGTGAAGAGAAATGAGATAGAATTGTTTGCAACATATGTGCATATTGTTCTAGACGCGCGTGAATATATCAGTTAGCAACCGTACCTTGCCCGGGTCGCTCGACTTGAGCGCCCAGGCGCGTTCCTCTTCTCTCGGGCGGCGGCGACAAACAAAACACCACATCGGTAACCAATAAGGCACTCGTATATTTCAACTTTGATCTTTGTATAAAAAAATCTTTGGCGTTATATGGTTTCGGCGGTCGAGATGTAGCTACGTCCTCTGACTAATAAATAAATCTCTTGTTAATTTAAAATATCTCATTGTTAACAACTCAAGTCAGAGGACGCAGCTGCAGCTCTGCTCTAGCGTCTCCTCTTCGGGTCCGTCGAGTCACCCAAATCATTTCCACTGGAAATACCCTACTTTCCACCTCTGCCGGTGTCAAGCTGCCCCGTCTTTGACCTCTGCATTGCTGTCCACGTCTGCAACATCGTTGTGTTTCACAGGTTCACTTTCATCATTTTGGCTGAATATATCATCAGTTTTCGAGCTCGCTATTGGCTCATATGTTTCTTTTTCTATGCTAGAAGGCATCAATTCATCACTGGCTATGATGGGTTTGAAGCTCGTGTCTATTGCGTCGCTGGCATCATATAGGTCGTCAAAGGTCTTTGTTGGCGGCGCGTCGTCAGTTTCATTTTCCGCTGACGCAGCGTAAGTTGCATTATTTTCATTATCATTGTAATTTTGTTGTTCATTGCTATCTGTTTCATTATAACTTTCTTGCTCAGTAGAGGGGGTTTCGAAATGAGTATCTTCATGACTCTGCTCTTCAGAATTTCGACGATTACTTTCTCCATCATGTGCTTTCGAGTACAAGCCTTCATTGTAACTCTCTTGTTCTTCAGGCGGTTCGTAACTAATTTGATCATTTGGTTTGGAATCATAGTTCTCTTTGACTTGGCTTGACACCGGGTTGGATTCTTCGCAAGAGTCCATCGGCGCCTCTTCGGCTCTCTGCCGCGGGACATCTTTGGAATCGTTAGAAGCATTCTCCTGTATATTTCGCTCATCATGACTAACGTCAACATTCTCACTATTATCCTTATTTTCACTAATGTTAGCTGGTTCTGCGTCGGGAGCCTGGTCTTGTACGTCTGCGGGCACTGTTTCGTCGGCGGCTCCCCATCGGGACTTCCTGTCCTTGTCCCTTCTATTATTCCTATCGTCACGCGGCCGGGTTCGCTCTGGTTGTTCGAAAGTGCGTCTTCGATCACCGCCACGATCGCCACTGCTACGATCATTACTGCGGTCACCGTGATCAGCACTGCGATCACCTGCGCGATCACCTCCGCGATCAACTCCACGTTCACCTGCGCGATCACCACCACGTTCACCTCCGCGATCACCTCCACGTTCACCTCCACGTTCACCTCCACGTTCACCTCCGCGTTCACCTCCGCGATCACCTCCGCGATCACCTCCACGTTCACCTCCGCGATCACCTCCACGTTCACCTCCGCGATCACCTCCACGTTCACCTCCGCGATCACCTCCGCGGTCTCCGCCGCGATCACCTCCACGTTCACCTCCGCGATCACCTCCGCGGTCGCCGCCGCGATCACCGCGCTCTCCGCCGCGAAACCTATCCTCGTGCTCCCTGCCCTGCCTCCGGTCGCGGCGCCGGTCTTCCCACTCCCCGCCGCGTCGGTCCCAGTCGCGGTCGCCGTTCCACCCTCTGTCCGGGAACTGGTCGCGTTCGTCGAACCGCCGGCCGCCGCGGTCAAAGAACTCCGGTGGGCCGTCAAAGCGCGGCGGCCCGTCAAAGGGGCGGTCGCCGTCGAATGGCGGACCGTCGAACTGACGCGGGCCGTCAAACGGAGGCCGAGGCCCGTCGAACGGAGGCCGCGGGCCGTCGAATGGCGGTCGCGGCCCGTCGAAGGGCGGTCTCGGGCCGTCGAACGGAGGTCTGTTCATCCCGTCAAATGGCATCCTATTGAACGGCGGGCGCTCGAACCTCGGCGGGCCGTCGAACATGGGCCCGTCGAACGGCGGTCGCTCGAAGGGCGGCCTGTTGAAGGGCGGCGGGCCCATCCCGTTGAAGCGCGGCCCGAAGCCGGGGCCCGGGCCCGGCCCGTCCGGCCCCATCCACGGCCCTGGAATAAGCGGATTACACGATTAATACACAATCCCAACGTATAAAATTGCCGAGACAAGAGAGGCGTCGGTGCATACCTTGCATTGACTGTCTAGGCGGCCCTCTCATTCTCAACTCTGCAATTTTAAATCAATTTAATATTCTGTGAGCTTATTTATCTATGACATATATCTTAACAATGTAATTATGCAAGTGTAAATATCATAGTTGAATTGACTTTAGGAAAGATTTACACTGTTGTGTTGAATGATGATTAAAAGCCGAATGATATCATTCATAAATGTTACAAAAGGAAAGTGATTTTTAAATAAATATAAAGCAATTCTGATCTCTATTATAAAATTTTATATCCAATAGAATAAGATAATTTATTTACATCTATCATTGTAAAACTCACCTGCACGGAACGGCGGAGCCATATGTGGCGGCGGCAGTCTCGGCGGCGGCAACTGCGTCCAGCCGCCGGGCCCGGGCCCGCCCGGCCCAGGGCCCCCCGGCCCGGGGCCCCCCGGCCCGGGCCCCCCTGGCCCCGGTCCCCCCGGTCCTGGCCCAGGACCTTTGTCACCATCTGAAATATATCATTGTTTGAACTGGCAAGAAATTTTGCACTTTATGATGGTCAATCAAACTGAAACACATATTTTTAGCAACTACAACCCCATTTAGTAATTTTTGTCGGTTTTCAAAAAGCTCCTACAAGCTTAAGTCGTCTGGCTTTTAACAATGGATGTTCAGCCGTTTCGGATATTTGCAAAAAAAGCAGTTATACAACCCGAAATTGTCTTTTTCATTTCATGCGTAAGAGATGCGCGTTCCTGGTGCGGGAGAGAGGCAGCAGTATCTTGAACATAATCGCACAAAGACTGAACTGCCTCCAGGTCAATTGCTGCGCCATAGCCGGAGGGATGGTGCAGGAATGGTCTTTGTAAATTACTCGTTTTTTTTTATAATAAATTTTATAATTTCATTACACTAAGCTAAACGTAATACCAAAAAACCGGGCAAGTACGTGTCGGGCCACGCACAATGTAGGGTTTCGTATTTGCTGTGTTTGGCTTGCCTTCAGTTGAGTCCAATATCAAATTCTATCGAATTTGTAAGTTTTCATCAAAGAAATTTTATTTCATAAGTTCGTCGGCTATTACTCGGTAACTAGTAGTCTATAACCGTTATAGTTTTCATTGAAGGTTATTATGGACTACTAACAAGATTTTTTTCAAATTTCTAAACACAAGACTTTCGGAGATAGAGAGGGGGAGACCACCGTGCAAAACGAAAATTGACACGATAAATGTAAATAATTCCGAAACGGATAATTGTATCGAAAAATGATCTTTCCACAACCTCAATGTTTTGAAGATACCTATCTAACGATATCCCACAATATGGGGTGGGCGCGAAAAAAATTTTTCATTTCCACTTTACATGTAGAGGGGAGCCATCCCAAAAAAAAATATTTTCAAAATTTTGTTCCAGCACTTTGTTAGCATTGTTAATATGTGTATACATACTAAATTATAGCGTCTAGGCGCTAGACCGCGGACGGACGGACAGACAGACAGACAGACATACGGACATGGCGAAACTATAAGGTTTCTACGGAACCCTAAAAAAAGGAGTCCTCCTTATTTAATTAAATAAATAATTCTTACCATGAACATTATCCATGTCGAGTCTCATGGGCAATCTGTCGATCAATGGCGGCCGTTCGTTCCGCTCCGGGCGGTCGGGCCTCTGCTCATCGAACTCTTGCTTCTCATTCGACTTGCCATTAGCCATTTCCCATAGACGTTCTTGTAATGACTTCTCATTGTTCTGCAGATCGTTTGAACCGCTACGAGGTGATTTTTCGCGGCTACGTTCCTCCCTGTTTTAGTAACAAAATTAATAAATATGAATTACACTAAAAGCTACTATACAATATCAATTTAAATTGGTTCATTGTGGAAAACTGGTGGCAAGGTTAGGTTGAAGACCGTATTTCGGATCTGCACTCCACTTCCTCTTATTTCTCTTATCACTGGGCCGTACCTGTTGCCGTCCCTCGGGAAGCGGTCGCGCGGCTCGCGCTCGTTGCGGTCGCGGTCGCGGCGGTCGCGCGCGCCGCCGCGGTCGCGCTCTCTTCTGTCGTCTCGCTCCGTCCTGTGTAATACAACATTTATCTAATAAATAGGAAACGAGATTTTATAACTTGTACAATTCACCGTACATAAATTTTTGGCCCTACCTTAATATAGTTTTTTTTTTTTTTTTTTTTGTGCAGGCTGGTGAAGCGCTAATGGGATACGCTTCACCAGCAACATTAGTTTTACGTGGGCGAGGTGTCAACCCGCCGCACAACCCCCGAAATGCTGGAGGACCACACCCGTCGTTGGTCAGCGAGTCCATCGGACTTAGCCGGTTAGTGTAGCTAGGCTGTACTACCGACCATTCCCCTATCCGCCACCTTGGGGACGCTCCCCTACGCTGTGAGGGCCAGCAATATAGTTTAGAATAAACTATTTACCAATTAAGAAACGTAAAGGACATACTCGAACTGTCAAAAAACTGTAAATTAATTTGACGACTGGCT
The DNA here is from genome assembly GCA_905163395.2 of Endotricha flammealis. NCBI lineage: Eukaryota > Metazoa > Arthropoda > Insecta > Lepidoptera > Pyralidae > Endotricha > Endotricha flammealis. The sequence goes on along the minus strand of LR990863.1, from coordinate 1,427,553 downwards.
AAACCGAAAATCTGTAAAAATGGAAGCTCACCTCTCTCTGTCCCCCCTGCCGTCCCGGGCGCGATCCCGGTCCGCCCGGCGGTCGCGGTCGCGGCGGTCCCCGCGCTCGCGGCGGTCGCGCTCCCGGTCCCTCCGGTCGCGGTCGCGGTCGCTCTTTCTGTCGTCATCGCCCTTCTCGTCGGTCGGCGGGGGCTGCGACGCGTCGAACGGAGGGGGCTCGTTCAGGTTGAACCCGGGAGGGGGTTCCGACGAGTTGAAGGTCGGCGGCGGTTTCGACAGGAGTGCTTGAAGCTGTCAATGTCAATATAGGGGAAAGTTTACAAGTTGGAATATATTCACATAAATATTGTTGACTTCGTTGGTACGATATCTCCACTAGATACTCATGAGGAGAGGCATCAAAATTCTGTCCCGGCAGTTCCGAGATATGGACATAAACTGTCAATTATCTCGGAACTGCTGGGCTCTCCTCTCCATGAGTGTCTAGGATAGGTAGGTTCATCATAAATTGCATGCCCACATTGCTATTGGTTCATAGACCACTTTCCATACAAAAAGACCCATCCATCCCCCATTGTGCACTACAAGTGAAAAGGTAAGTACCGCTCTCACAGAATATCGGCGTAAACTAACTCACCTGATCAGGCAGCAATGGCGGCGGCGCTGTGCTGGTGTCCGTGCTGTCGGCGTGATTGGACTCTTCCCCATGAGTGTCTTCGGTGTCCAGATCCATCGCGTCGTCCACTTGGCTCACTTCCGGTCGTTGCTGAAATGGGGCCTAATGTTAGGATATTATCACTTGCTTGCCTATGCGTTGCTTTTAAGGTTTACAAAAACTAGCTCACTTAGGAAAGCCATTACAGAAACTTATGTATAGGATGAGATAAAAATACTTATAATAATAATAGGTATTTAATTTAGTAAATAGAATTTAAAAAATCGTGATTACAAGTACATAAATAAAAAGCATTAAAAACAAAAATATGACTTTTGATATTGTCCCACACAAATATTTACCATCGCGATGTTATAATTAAAATTAACGACGAATTATTTGATGACAATGTCTTGACGACTACTACTACTTACTAAACCATTTGTGTTATAAACAAAACAAGATAATTGTTTCAATAGTGTCAAAACAGTATTTAATAATTCAACCCGTTGGCCATACCTGATGCTGTGGCAGCGGGTTCTGTCTCGGCGGCAGCAGCGAAAGGCCAGTGACCAGCCCACCGACGCCCAGCAGCCCGCCTAGGAACCCGCCGACCATACCTGCCAAACACGGAATAATTATCACCTATACTAATATTATAAGATTTAGATTTTTGATTGTAACGAATAAACTCGAAACTACTGGACGGATTTTGAAAATTCGTTCACTGCTGGGAATGTACGTACATCATCCCCGAGTAACATAGGCTATATTATATAGTTTTTTAAATTTGGGATCCTTAGACCCGTGCGAAGCCGGGGCGGTTCGCTGGTCACATAACACATCACATAAGTCCGAATAAAATCTAAAATTTTACCAACACCCTACTTTATTATGGTTTTGTTTTAATGTTTAATTAAATAAAATAAAATAAATAAATAAATTTATATATAGGGACAATTGATACAGATTGAGCTAGCCCCAAAGTAAGTTCGAAACTTGTGTTATGGGATACTAACTCAACGATATTATATTTTATAACAAATACATATATAATAAACATCCAAGACCCGAGGCCAATCAGAAAAAGTTCGTTTTTCATCATGACCCGACCGGGGATCGAACCCGGGACCTCCTGGGTGGCGGTCTGGCGTGGTAACCATTACGCCACGGAGGTCGTCATATTTTCTCAATGTACTCATTTTTAAACCCGTGATATAAAATTGATATTTTCGTATAACTATATGGTTGCTTACCTGGCTGTGGCATAGTCTGGGGCGGCATGCCTGCCGGGAACCTCAGCAACGGCCCAGAGGGCGGCAAACCCGCCTCGCCTTGGAGACCTGCCATTCAATAAATACCTAAGTAACCAAAGTACGTAGTGCTAATACTCGAGACGTACATAAATGTTTAATAAAAATAGTTTCTTTTCCCAGTGATAATTTAAGTTATAACTAACCAGGCACTCCAGTAGGTAGATTGGGTGGCGCCAGTCCCGGGGGCGGCATGGGCGGCGGCATCCTGGGCACGGGCACGGGCGGCATGCAGCCGGCGGGCAGCTGCGGCGGCGGCAGGCCGATGGCCATCAGGCCGGGCAGCGCCATGCCGTCCAGCACGGCCTTGGGCAGCACCCTGGGCGGCAGCCAGGGCGGCAGCGTGTCCTCGTCCACGGCGCCGCCGTCCTCGAGCGCGTCCAGCGACAGCGCGCCCAGCGCCCAGCGCGCCTGCAGCTGCGCCCACGGCAGGTAGGCCACGCCCGCCTCCGCCTCCCAGTGGTCCTTCCACTCGCGCCCCTTCACGCCCTTGCCCGGCGCCCAGGCCACCGTGATCTCCTTGGAGTGCAGCTTGTGCTTGTTGAGCTTCTGCTTGGCCTTGGCGGCGTCTCTTCGCCTCTCCATCACGACGAAGGCGCAGCCCCGCGGCGCCACCACGTCTATGGACACCACCCCCCCTTGCGCCCCGAACAGGTCCGATAACTCTTCGGGGGTGGCCAGCTTCGACAAATGTCCCACCCATAGCGTAGTGCTGCAAACGCTCAAGTTCTCCTTCTTGATCGGTGGCAGCCCTTTCTTCTCTCTCTCTCTCTGCTTCTCTTTTTCGGCCTCTCTCTCTTTGTAACTCTTCTCCCTGTCTCTATCCCTAAAATGATAATGTTCAATTGTATTTCGTAGTTTTAGAAGTTCTGCACTTTTCTTTCCAAAATGGTAGTTTACAGAGTAGATTGATTGCACAAAAAAAATATTATTGTAATGTAATCTTTAATCTTTTAAGAGAGAAAGTGTCTGTGAACTACTCTCTAAATAAAAGTTTTGAATTTAAAAACAAAGAACTGCAAAGGCGTGTAGTTGAATAGCCTTCTACAAGGACTAGGCTATCAAATGGCATATTTGAGATTAGCATGTAAAAACAAACTCTTCAGTTCTATTACATTAGTATTACACAAACTACTATTCACCACTATTTTAGATCAATATACAAGAGATGAAGGAAAGTCGTTAGATACAGGCCGCTGCCAACTGCTCATACTAGAAGCATTTAGATGAGGTCTATGTCCAACAGTGGACGTCATAGATAATGATGATACACAAAATCTTTAAGTAGATTCCTAGCTTATTTCGAAAGCAAAGCTAGAAAGTAAAAAAAATTGAATAATATTACCTCTCTCTGTCCCTATCCCGGTCGCGGCGGCGGCGCGGCGAGCGCGAGCGCGACCGGGAGCCGCGGCGACGGCGCTTCGGCGACTTCGAGCGCGAGCGGTGGCGCCGCTTGGGCGACGGCGACCTGAAACGCGACGAACAGAACTATAATTACACTTTACTGTTACTGCAATAATTCAAACTAAAAAAAATGGTTTGAAGATTAGTTTAAAGATCTGTATTTCTCAAAAAGATTACAAAATCACTTACTTGAGAAAAATACTTAATATCTAATCACATTGTTGGGCCAAAACAGAGAGTAACACAATTTAAAACTTAAACTATTCACCTCAACATTCACAAACATTACGATTATACAACATAAAGAAACACAGTGCACCATATTAAAACAAAACATAATTGAGGGTAGACCTAAATCTTTTTCGTTTAACTTAGCAGCTCGATTCCCTCAACGTTTCTCGATCGTCAAACTATGCAGATATACCGCGCGACTAGATGTGCCATCGTGATGTACTTTTTTGTTGATTTTTTTTACAAGACAATGATTCGAAATATGGAATATTCTCATTCATTCTTCACTCATTTCGAGTTATTCCTAATACTAAGTAGGGAAAACTGCTAGCAGTGTTCCATGTTATCAGCAGCATGATGAAAAATTTAATAAAGTAGAGAGTACTAAATGCAATATGTATATTTTCTATACCTATGACAGTTTTATGATCAGTATTTTTGATGCGATTGATCGTCGCGCCACCTGGTCTTAAACAAAGTTAACCTTACTTGTGTTATGGGTACAAGAACTTCTTGCATAGAAAGCATTACAGACATCACATGTTTGCCCCGTGCGGGGATCGAACACGCGCCAATGCACTAAAGAATACAGATGTGGACCTTACCTAGAGTCGTTGGCGTCCGGTATTTCTATAACTTGTGGGCCGGTCTCGACAAATTCTATATCAGACTCATTCGCCATGTCGTCTTTGGAATCATTTTGTTTTTGTTGATCTTGTTGGGAACTCTGAAATTTTATTGCAAAATTTAAAACAAATCTTTACATATAAAATGAAGAGCACATAGATTTTTTAAACTACTTAATAGATTTTAACTCAGTTTCAGTAATAGATAAAGTGATTCAAGAGGAATGTTTATAAATTATAATGCATACAAAATTCCCACGGGAAACTGAGATACACTTAAACGAAGTAGCATGGGTTTCGCTGGTTATTTTTTTAAATTTGCCAATTTAACACTTCAATTCTCTACATTATTGAGTGACAAAACACGTTTTAGGATAATCCTTGATTATTATTTTTTAATAAAGGGGTTAGTGTATTAGATACTCACTAAAAACGGGAGATTTTGGCCTTGGTGACCTTGATTTTGTTGCATTTGCATATCAGTCATCATGGGCATGAGATTCTGAAAATAACACATTAATTATGTAGTAGGAACAAAATTACCACCTGCCAAAGGGGTTCAGAACGCAGTATGCTCAATGTAAGGAAAATCAAGAAAATAAAACACTTTATGCCTCAACAAATCCCTAACACTAAAATGGAAGTGGGCCGGCCATGTGGCGCGTCTGCAGGACGGGAGATGGACAAGAAAGGACAACGTGGTCAGGCCCTCGTGGTAAGCGTTGCAGGGGTAGACCGTTTACGAGATGGCCTTTCCTGGTTCACAAAGCCCAGAACAGAATTCACTGGCAATCATTGGAGACCTTCACCCGTGGAGGGGTTCTTGCAGAAATCCAACAAGAATGATATTTTATAGTTATAAAAGGATTTTTAAAAAAGAAGCATTTACTAGGTTAAGTTTTAGGATAAGGTTTATTGATAAAAGGCATTTTTATTTATTTATTATAATAGTAGTTTTTGTATCAGAATGGACATGGACTATTGACCAGTCATGTATTGCATGAAAGTACTTACTGGTATTTGCATTCCTGTCATCATCTGCAGACTTTGTAGCTGCCTCATTATTTCCGGATTTGTTAATATACTGTGAACAAATGATTACAAATTAGATAAGATAGATAAATAATAAATTCTACACAATTTTCACTCTGGTGCCGAAGGGAAACTATAATTGGAAGAATACGTCGTCAATTCGATATATTTCCGTATTTTTTTGGCAGTACAAAAGATATCTATAGTATGGTAGCAAATTTTCTATATATAGGTATATCGTTTTAGCAAGTTTTAGCTTTTTCCAAGATCCTTTTTATGTTAAAATCTGCTTACAGAAAGTTTCTATAGCATTTAAAATAATTATTGTCTTCTTTCATAACGTCATAATTTAGTAAAATGTCTGCGTGAAAAGGACAAAGGATAAAAAAACAGTTCACTCACTTGTTCAAAACGTCAGCAGGATTCTGTGGCATGTGCGATTGATGTTGTTGGTGAGATTGGTGTTGTTGATGAGACTGGTGTTGATGAGATTGATGCGACTGATGACTTTGGTGTGTTTGATGACTTTGGTGTTGATGTGTCGGTGGTGGTGATGGAGAGTGGTCTATTGGGACTGGTTCGTCTTCACTCTCATACTCAAAGTCATTTAATAGCTTTCTGTTGAACTTTACACCTGATTGACTTGATGGTTGATCCTGGAACTGACAAACAAGCATAGTGAGGATTACTCTATTATTTTTCCACATTCAGAAATAAAGTTTTTTATATTTTTTTATATTTGGTACACAGATAATAAAATAAATTAATAACAAAAACAAATCATAAGAGTAATAATATATTGAACCAAAAAGGCTCAGCATGTGTAATTTGAAGGGTCAACGCTAAACTCCCGCGACCGCGCCGCATTTTTGTTTCGTAAAATTATGGTTAGGACGCCCATTCCGTGCACCGTGCGAGTTTTAGCGTTGACCCAAGTTAATGCTTGTAGTTTTTAAGATATTTACCTGATCACCCATAGGAGATGATGCATGCGGCGTATGTTGGGATCCACCAGCCGGAGACATTTTGCCATCTGAATTGTGACTTATATTCAAACTGCTCCCTGTTTATGAAAAGTTTCTATTTAAAAAAACAGTTGCTTTATTAAATTGGTACTCAGTTGAAAACTACACACAACTCGCACTTAGTTCAGTTGGCTCTGTCTCACAATCTTTATATTTAATATACAAAGATTAATGTATTCCTAAACTATATGTTTTTGGGTATTCTTTTGGTCATGTGTAACTATGTTAGACTACTGGCCCTGAGCCATCGGGCTGTTGAATGTAATTTTATAATGATTCTCACCGTTGGCTGCGTTATTCTGTTGCTGCTGTATTTCCTGATGCAGAGGATGATTAGGATCAGCCATGTCCAGCAACGGTTGGATCACTTGAGAACTGAACACATTGTTTTTCTGCCACAGATTCAGTACTCTTATTATGTTGCGCTGAAAATTTGTTTTCTATTAGTAGAATTTTATTACTAATACTTAATACTACATATTAATAATACTGAGGGCCGGTTTTACGATTTCCGAATTCCTTTTTCCACAAATAAATTTACAGTTTTTAACAGTTCTAGTATGCATTCAGTGTTTCATAATTGGCTAATAGCCTAATGGGGACCTAATGAAAAATATAGTCATATTTAAGTATTTAATATTGAAGATGTTTATGAGTATCGCAAGTGCCTGTGAAGGTCTAGTCTCTAAATAAATAATTTTATTCTTTTATAATGGTGAAACTGGAAATTTTATTGAATTAGTTTGTAAACTGTCTTTATAACATATTGCTCCTGAGTTGACCTATTTTATTCCAACACATTTTATCTATGTCTTATCATCTTAATAACAACAGTTAAAAGCGATAAATCACACTTGATGCTATCATTTCTTTAAAGCGACAAAAGTTTCAAGACATTTTTCATGTAATACAAAAAAAAAACCCGAAACGCAACTCTCTGACCAAAACGAATGGTAATTAAATTATTTTAACATGGAATTTAAAGGCAAATGTAAAAAAAATATGTATAGAACTGCCCCTAACACGACTCTGACCAAACATTGTGATGTTTTTAAGGTAATTATCATGAAATAATCAATTAACCAAGTATTTTATCTGTGCAACATTTTAACAGTCATTTGTTTTATGTATACTCTAACCTAAAATATCAAATTTTATGTAACTAACCTTATCCTCAGGGGGGCATCTGAACAGGTTTGCAAAGGTCTGCTGCATATTCTTGGCGAACCTTGGCGCGAACACATCCTTGTCTTGGCCGAACTGGTGCCGAGACTGCCGCACTATCGAGTCAATCACGTATAAACCAGGAACTTTGTATTCTGGCTTGCACTTTTGTATAAACTTTTCCACACTATGTACGACATGCTTGTAGAACTTTATGGCCTTTATAGCACCCTTGGTTATAGCACTCATTTTAGCCTTTGATATAGGGGGCTTGTTGTCGTACAACCCGGATAACTGTAAGAAAAAGTTTTATTATTGCGATGCCACGGTTGATATTCAACATCACGAAAATATCATCACAAAAATACCTCCGTGTTGAACGCTTTGACTTCCGACATATCCATTTCTTTTATTACTGCACAATAAACTAATTAAATCTACTCAACTACACTATTAAAAACAACTCTTAGAACCGAGAAATACATTTTTGCGAAGGAGTCAACATGCCCAAAATTACAAAATGGCGTAAGTTCATAGACATAGACAATCCTAGAGGAGTTGTCATTTGGCGGTGTGTGGAACCAGAGACCAACCAGAGACACGTTTCTTGTCTTCTTTGGACGCAGCAGAGAAGACCAAAGATCATAAAATCATATAAGATCTTTGGAGAAGACGCTGTCGTTTTTCTTCGGAGCAGCGTCTTGACTCTGTCTTGACTTTGGATTAGCTCTGCAGGGTGCCAACCACAACGTCTTAAAGCAGTATTATTTTAATATTACATAGAGTTTTCGTACCACAACTGACCACAAGGGTCTTTAAAACAAGCTTGAAACATTATTACAATTTCGTTCATTTGGCAACTAGTATTATTGTTTTATTGTCAAATTTAGCAATCTTAAAGAAGTTCCTCTTTGGCAACTGATACAACATTATTTACTATTATTTGTTCAAAAAGTAAAGTAAATCAAATTATTTTCGATAAAATAGGTCTTAATAGGTCTTCACGATTAAAATAGGTCTTTTTTTATCTACTTAAAACTAAGTAACATAAATCAAAACTACTTTTATGGCTCCTCTTCACGATGGTCCATGATGGATCGTCCATCGTCCACCATCGCCACCATGATCGGGCAACTCTCTACACAATCGTGAATTCAGAGAAAAAACAGCGCCCTCTGGTGGCGGATATCAGAAACTACGTTATTGTCTACAATAATCCAACAGTAATCGGCGATTGTGTAGACGTGCACGCAATCATGAGCCATCATTCCTTTGATGTATACTGTACCGACACAACGTCGATTCCGCACGATCATACGCGATGATGGCCGATCACAGACATTTATGCCCTCTACACTATCGTGTTTATAGATTTATATTCTTTAAATAATAAGTGATTTAAAAAAAAATTCAAAATTAAATTATAAAAGAAGAAGGGAAAATTTATTAAAATGTAGTTTTGAGGTTATCTCTTTCAATCAATTCCATTGTTCTTTCTCGCCAAGATGCTTCACGTTTCTATATTTTTTTTAACTTCAGTCACCCTCCACTTATAATATACGAGCTGTTACCCGCGACTTCGTCCGCGTGAAATGTTCAAATAAGGATAACTCCTTTTCCTGTCATGCGATTTAATAAATTTAAAAAAAAATTTTTGAAAGAAAGCCTATATTCTGCTCTAAGCCGAGCTCTATCTTCCTGTGAAAACAGCATTAAAATCCGTTCAGTAACTTAGAAGATGTGCGCGTTCAAACAGACAGACAAAAAATTCAAAAAAAAGATTTTTCGCTTTCATTACTTTTTGTACTTTTGTACCCTCTTCCTTCATTTTTGCCAAATATGTTCAAAGTACAGACATATGGGGGTCTACTGTTTTATTATATGTATATGTATAGATTAATTATTTTTGGTTTACTACTATTTACAAAGTACTCTGTGCTACTATTTAAAGAGAAAAAAATTGTCAACTTTTCGAACATGGCGACAGCCAACAATTTTGACAGGATCAAGCTATGCTGGCGCCATCTGCTTTTCGCTTTTACCGGCCGGCCCCGTTATTATGAATATGAATGCCTAAAAAAAAAAGAAGACTGACGCGCAGTTTTTTTCTGGCGCTAACTACGATAGCGTCTACTAAACTGGGTAATTTCTGTGTGTTTCAGCCAGAGAGAAAAATAAGACATATAGAAAGTTTCAGCGTTTGATTCATAGCTGACGTTGGCTTGACATGAAGCAAACATTGGTAATAGTCACAGTTTTAATTTTCTATATGTCTTATTTTTCTCTCTGGTTTTAATGCATAGTGATTTGGAACTAATAAAAGTGTTTATCGTGTTGACTTCAAATCAAAATCCGCCTTCACTGAAGTTTTGCTTATCGTCTTTCTTCTGGGCGTCTTGACTAAGAAACTGTATACTGAGTCATGATTGCATGAATACATCGCACATAAGATGCTACATAGACGTAACTTCAAAAATCACGAAAATGACTTAAGAGCGCCATTATATTTTTAAAGTGCGACATTTTATGAGGAAACAAAGACGCATAATCAATTCCTTCATTTTGCGGAAGATGGCGCGAGTTGTCTCCGTAGCATTACCGTGAATTTGTACTATAATTGGTGCGACGGTGTCTGATCTGTCAGTTGCGCCGGGGGCCCCGTTAAGTGTGGACGTCGCTTGGACATAGTTCGTCGTAACTGTAAGTTATGCCATTGTTGTATTTGTTTATTGGAGAAACAATAACGTAACTGTATGTTGAGTTATTGTTGTTCTTCCTGTGTTTTTTTGAGATTGTAAGTGAACTATAAGTCTCACAGACTTTTTTTGGGCTCAATTAAAAGCTAAATAAACGTACTACAGAATATTTAGTGACCTTTCTTCATAGGGCAAGTAGATTTGCAAATATTTTGAGAAATACGTAATTAAAACCTAAAATTGCAGTTTTCGAGAAAAATGGGTCACCTTCTAAGTTCTATAGCTTGGCTCCAATAGAGCTGCGATTGGGCTCAAATTGTCGTTAATTTTGTCTTCTTTAAATATGTCATAGATGACTTTTCCGTAGAAAGCATTTTTAGAAGTTATAAGCAAAAAAGTCAAGGTTTTTCGAGCACCACAAAGTTAGCACAGTGGGGCAATTCACGTAACAAGAACCGACTCCACTTCGACTCAACGACACTCGCTGTCTCACTCATACAAAACAGGAATTGAACTACAGCGAGTGTCGTTGAATCGAACTAGAATCGGTTCTCGTTACGTGAATTGCCCCATTGGTCTTTCGGGGTTGCAAACTTGTTTGTACACTATTGGTATCTATCCTAACAACATGCCAAAAAATCAGAACCTTGCAATTATTTGCGACCTTAAATGCTTAGATGACTGGCCTACAAGGATTTATGCTATAAACTTGTGATCATCGCAGGCTAACAAGTTATTTTTACTTGCGACTGTTATACGGATTAAGTGCAAAAATACGCATTATCCATGCTACAAAGACACATCTGGTGGCAACTCTGAAGTTTGATAAGTTTCTGTTAAATTTTTTCATGCTTTTGTCTTTTGTAGACGAGTACTTTGAAATAAAACCAATAAAAGATAAGAATTGTTTCATTATAATAATTTGAACTCAATTAAAAATATGTATTATTTTCAAGTGTGCTACTTCCCTTTGAAGAAACAGTGACGCAACTGGTGGTCTTTAAAAAAAAAACGCTTTTTAGTGAGTGTGACTAACTTTTTTTTTCTGTGATTTTGTTTTGTTTTAAAAGGAATTAATTGAGCTATATAAACCAATTGATCGGAACGTTTTAGCCCTTATAGTTTCCAGCCAATGACTGCAAACGTGTAAAAAAAATCTTAAATTGCATTTTCTGCAAAATGATAAAATGTAAGTTACGTCTATGTAGTATCTTATGTGCGACATGTATACACTGCTATAAAATAAAACGTATACAATCCACAGACGTATAAAGAAGAAGATACAATCCTAACTTAAAGATGGCACACGTACACAATGGAATCGACGCCTGAAGTCCGATTGCCAAACGAAAGAAAAAAAAAGATTTTTCTGACAGTTACAGACTGATTGAGGGCTGATTTTGTTTCAGAGAGAAAATAAATTAAGACAAGAAATTTTGTTTGTTTGTCTTTTGTCTCGTTTTGTCTGCTAAAAATATATCTACCTATTTCATTTTGACAACTTTTGTAATTGGGTTCATCAAAAACTATAATTCCAAGAAACCACCAAGTCTCTGTTGTTATTGTAACTTTCAGACCAAACTAAACTGTTTGTTCAGTAATCATGTCTGATGAATATGCAGCAGTTAAACGAGGAAAACTTGTACTGAAAGGAGATAAACCAAAGTAAGAAATTGTAAACAATCTATTTATCAGTTTAATTACATCGTAAAAATAAATAAACCTTGCCTACCCCCGCTGCGACCCTGGTCAGAATCGCCTTAAAGTTTGCTTTTAGTCGTCAAATTTATCTATCCCTCCTGAAATAGTTTACATTTTGTTTTTTCCTTTAGTGATGAAAAGCTAAAAAAATTTTTCTAAACAACATACATAATTTTCAGGGCAAAAAAACGTAAACACAGAAAAACTGAAAAGTCTGAAGTATCAAAGGTTGACGAGGACTTGATCAAACATGGCGGTTGGTGGAGAGTCGGAAGGATAGAAGATATAACAGGATCTATATCAATTGAATTTGGAAACAATTCTTATATCTCGGCTCTGGATAACGGTCTTTTTACCATTGGAGCACCACATGGTGATGGCGAGGGACCATCACCGGAAGAGATTTTCACGGCGTTTCCAGCTGGCGAAAATAAATTTGCATTAAAATCTGGTTATGGAAAATATTTGGGAGTCTCCAAAGACGGTGTGGTTATGGGACGGTCAGATGCTGTTGGTGCAATGGAACAATGGGAACCTGTTTTCCAAGATGGTATGAGTATGAGAATTTTTCATATAGATATCTTAGAATGATTGAGGCTATAGGTAAATGTGGCAAAATTATGCTCAATTATTTTTTTCAGATTTTTTATTTTAGCAAAGGCAACCATTAAATGTTTCTATAAATCCAGAAGTGTTAATGGCCGAAACTGATAAAAAACTAAGTTTCAAAAAATTAACAACATTTTTATAATCTAAAAAGTATGGACCAAGACTCTTCAGTTATATATTTTATTTAAAAAAAAATCAATTTTTGAAGTGGATTTTTTGATACTAAACTCTATAATGGTAACCTTTCAGGTAAAACAGCTATACTCAGTTCTGTAAACAAGTTCATGTCTGTGAATGGAGAGGACTCTGTTGTTGCACAAAATTTGTCGGCAACAAATTCAGAGTACTGCAGTATCCGTAGCAACAAGACTAGGGAAACGAACACCGTTGTGTTACCTGCAGAGGAGCAGGGAGACCTCAATGAGGTTGAAGTTAATTATGTGTAAGTCTATTTTTTTGTTAGCTATTCAGGTCCCATTGCTGGGCAACAGCCCCCCTTTACGCTTCTAAGCATCCCTGTCGTCAGTTTATCAATAATTGCCAAATCAAAGTTCTCTAAAAAAATGTTCAAGTCAAACAAACATTGTTTGAAAAGGGCATCTTTGATATGGAAAGAAACCTTTATCATTGGAATAGTTAAAGATCTGAAGGCTGACTTAAACCAACACAGGCTACTTTTAATCCCACTGACAGACAGTTTCTGAAATACATTTTATTTTTAATTCCACATTCAAGTATATTAATCTCTTTTTTCTTTAGTTTGAGTAGAACTGACAGCATAATTTAATGTTGTCATTATCTTTAAAAATGCTTTCCAAAAACTGGCTGTGAGTTAGAAAGCTCTTCACGAGAATAAATAATGTAACTTCCCCTTGATCATGCTAGCAAAGTCGCAAGGTACATCAATGTAATAATAATATTACATTTTTCAGTAAAAAGTTCCAGAAATTCCAAGACAAGAAACTTAAAGTCAACGACGGCAGTGTCATAGAACTGAGGAAGGCGAAACAGGAAGGCAATCTCCATGAAACGCTACTCGATCGCAGGAGTAAAATGAAAGCTGATAGATATTGTAAATAGTTTTAAATGGCTCTAGTTATAAGATTAAATGAATTAAATAATGTATTTATTGTATTCATTCTCGAAATATAGAGTATATAAACTCGCGTTTAATTTTATACACAGTAGCGCCACAGAATAGATAATAGTACATAGCGCCACATACTTTAAAAAATGCCATTGAATATTAGACTTGACCAATCGCGTACTTTTCGAGATAAAGAGTACCTACTCTATGTGTTAATCCAAGGTATCAGCTACCCACATACCAAATATCATAAAAATTGACCCAGCCATTCGAGCGTGAAGAAGTAACAAACTTTCGCCTTTATAATATTCATAGGATAGCCAGTCTTATTTTTCTCTTTAGATAGCCCTATTTTTTATGGCAGAGGAAGACAAACTAGCTCGCGGCTCACGTCACGTGATGGTAAGCAATTATCGCTGCGCACGAACTTCCACGACTACAAGGATTTTAGATGCAAAATGAAAAAGGAAGACTGGATCGACATATTTATGATTTGACCATAGCGCTATTTGGATCGACATCCCGCGTTTAGTACTTAATTTCTGTGTTCATTTAAAAAATTGAAATGTATTGTTAGGTATATGACAAAAAAGGCCGTAGATGGTTTTCTTTCGCCATTTCTTTTACCAATGGTCATTTTGCTTTTCTTTCCGAAATAGACATAAATAATAATTAAATACTGTAATGTAATCATTGACGAGAGATAGTGTCTGTGAGGACCTTCTCGCTGAATAAATATTTTGATTTTAGGGGATAGAAAAGGGGCTAAGAAGGATGGGGTATTATACTTCTAGCTCTCTCACTCGATCGTACGAAACAGCGGTATATCACCGCTATTTCACGTCAATATTCTGTGATGGTAGTCTGTGAGATAGGTACTGCCCCGGTCAAGTCAACCCATTTACGAGCCACTACCAGTTCATAGGTTTCTATAAGTCTTATTTTTCTCTCTGTTCATAGGAGTGCCTTGGGCTCTACTACTCTTAAAATTCTAAATATTATTCCTGTTGCCATGAGAATTTCCTAAAAGTTAGTGTTGGTTTTGCATTTGTAAGTCCAAGTGATTTCGGTTGTGCCAAAAACAAAATAGATTTTAATGCTGTTCTCAGCAATACACTGAGTGATGCAAGAAGAGGTTTACATGTATTTGGGAATTCCCACGGGTACGCCGAATACTCGCTGCGCTGTTTACTCTAGTCTATAATATAATAAAAGTGTAAAAAAAGTTTGTCTGTACATTGAATATATTTCCAAAAAAATTGTTTAGGGCGATGAAGAATAAGCAATAGAACAAGAATTTCGTAAAATTTTGTCCGTCTGTTTGTATGTTTGGATGTTTGGATGTTTGTATGTATGTTTGTACACGCTAATCTCGGAAACGGCTGAACCGATTTGGATGCGGTTTTCACTAATATGTGGCGATTTGCTCAACTTAACATTTAGTGTATGTTTCTTTTCAAAATTCCCACGGGAATCCGAGATATACGCAAACGAAGTTGCGAGGGTATATCAACGCACAGCCCAAACCGCTGGGTCTAGAGATTCCAAATTTGGCATGTAGGTTACTTACGACGTCTAGGGATGTATCCCTAGACGTCGTAAGTAACCTACCAAGTAGGGTCATCAGTCATCACAGACGGTTATTTGTACTCTTTGCGACTGGCGCATGGCGGTAAGCATGCTTCTCTTAATGGTTTTACATATGAAAATGGTATTCATCACACAAAAACTGCTTAATAGGCTGGTTGATATTTGGGTCACCTGGATTTACAAAGTTGTAGCTTTCCCGTGGGAATTTTGAAAAATCCTTTCTTTGTGTACAAAGAAAGGATTTTTCAAAATTCCCACGGGAAAGCAAGATATACGCAAACGAAGTTGCAAGAGGACGCACAGACCAAACCGTTGGGTCTAGAGATGCCAAATTTGGCATGTAGGGTCCTTATATGGTCCGGACCGACCGGACCGGACCGGACCGGAACGGACCGGACCGGACCGGAACGGACCGGACCGGACCGGAACGGATCAGACCTGATCGGTCCGGAAGGAACCGCACCGTACCGAGTCCGTGCCGGACCGGACCGAACCGGACCGGACCGTTTTTTTTTTGTCCGTCTGTTTGTATGTTTATATGTTTGTATGTAAGTTTGCATTTACACATAGATTAGCGTTAATCTCAGAAACGGCTGAACCGATTTGGATGCGGTTTTCACTAATATGTGGCGATTTGCTCAACTTAACATTTAGTGTATGTTTCTTTTCAAAATTCCCACGGGAATCCGAGATATACGCAAACGAAGTTGCGAGGGTATATCAACGCGCAGCCCAAACCGCTGGGTCTAGAGATTCCAAATTTGGCATGTAGGTTCCTTACGACGTCTTGGGATGTACTAAGAAAGGATTTTTCAAAATTCCCACGGGAAAGCGAGATATACGCAAACGAGGTTGCGAGAGGACGCACAGCCCAAACCGCTGGGTCTAGAGATGCCAAATTTGTCATGTAGGGTCCATATAAGGACCGGACCGGACCGGAACGGATCAGACCTGATCGGTCCGGAAGGAACCGTACCGTACCGGGCCGGACCGGTTTTTTTTTCTGAAGAAATATATGTTAATTGGTATGTAGGTACCTTATCAGGACCGGACCGACCGGACCGGAGCAGACCGACTGGACCTGATCGGACCGGACTATATATATATATAAAATTCAAAGTCCTGACTGACTTAACTATACATATATCAACGCACAGCCCAAACCGGTGGGTCTAGAGATTCCAAATTTGGACTGTAGGTTCCTTACGACGGCGACGTCTAGGGATGTACTAAGAAAGGATTTTTCAAAATCCCACGGGAAAGCGAGATATACGCAAACGAGGTTGCGAGAGGACGCACAGCCCAAACCGCTGGGTCTAGAGATGCCAAATTTGTCATGTAGGGTCCATATAAGGACCGGACCGGACCGGAACGGATCAGACCTGATCGGTCCGGAAGGAACCGCACCGTACCGGGCCGTGCCGGACCGGACCGGTTTTTTTTTCTGTAGAAAAATATGCTAATTGGCACGTAGGTTCCATACAAGGACCGGACCGACCGGACCGGCCCGGACTGACCGGACCGACCGGACCGGATGGAACCGTACCGTACCGGGTCGTGCAGGACCGGAATTGGTTTCTGAAGAAAAATATGCTAATTGTTACTAGGCCACGCGGGCGAAGCCGCGGGCAGAAGCTAGTATAAAATAAAAAACATGAAATATAATGAGTTTTTATTTATTTCTCTTGTATTAACATTCGGTACAGTGGCCTAAACGCTTCGAGTAATTTTGTATACACCGTCTTTTACAGAGAAACATGATTCATTACAATCGTAGAGAATTTGAATATAATCTAACTACACGCCTTATAAAGTCATATCTACACCTAACCCTATGAATTGTCGACTAGACACAAATACCTAGTCTATCGGAACTTGATAGGAGTGGTTTTATAGCCAATCTAGTGCGATTCGATTACACATTAACATCGATACTTTTGTTCACGCGATCGTACCCTTTTAACTTACGTAGTTGGTTTGCCACCGAAATAATAAGAAAATACTTGCGAAAAACTTAGAACATTTTGTGGCGTTTAGAATATTAGATTAAAATGTCTATTCTCGCTTTTCATAAAGGTCAGTCAGCTTTTCTAATCAGTATTATAATTATAAAATAACTAAATTTGCCTATTCACAATGCAAATTCAGTTCAATGCCTATTTGCAACAATTTACCTAACATCCTGCGTTTTTTAAAATCCTTACGAGCAGTTTCTAAGACGCATTTTAATTCCACATTAAGTATAAGGCTGTCTCTTTTTTAGATAGACGGCTGAGGGCTATAATTTTATACGTCATTAACTTAAATACGAAACTAGCTGTAGCATGCAACACCTCGTAATCAGTTTATTTTAAGCTTCAAATCATTATTCTTTCTCATTCTGTGCGCATGCGACTTTCCAATATTACACTTTTTGCACCAACTCATTATTTTTCTACATCTTCCAAATTTTTCATCAAGCTCGCCTAAGAATTTTGTACAGGAGGTAAAACACTACAATGCGGATTTCGATTTTAATAAGTATTCACATTTTAAATTAACAGATCAAATATGAAATTGCATTGTGAGTAGGTAAAATAAATCAACATTGAAAAATTAAATTAAATTCTATGTGTGTAATTATAACAAAAAAATTAAACATGTAAAATCTAAATTTTCGCAATTATTTCCAATTTTATTACAATTATAAGAGGTTGATATACAAAATCGATTTTACAAAACACTGACTTTGTCCGCGTTTCTTAGGTACTATGATCTCTCAACTCGTTCGATCCATATGTCTCACCCTTTTAACTGTAGTGCGTGCGGAAGCGCTAGTCAGCTCCTTAGATACGTGAGCGGGGCAGACAGGGTGGGGGAGGTAGCGTCAAACTAAGCTAACGCACGAGACACGTCACGACATTAGATTATGTATTATATATATATGGCGCCTTCCCCCGTCTCACCCCCGCGCTTATCTAAGGGGGTGACTGGCGCTTCCGCGCGCACTATAGAATTGGGTTTTTCAGCACGGGCCTGGTACAGGCAGGGTCGCCCTCTGGCTATGTCCACTGCCAGTCAGCTAATGGATTTGACGGATATTTACATGAATAGGTAATACGGGACGAAAAATATATATCGAACGAATGTAACAGTTTCTGAAACGCATTTTTAACGACACATTAAATATATAGCTGTCACTGTCCAACTAAAGAAAAAAAAAGAGAGAGCTTGAGACTTGATGTATAATAATTAAAATTAACCCTTTCCATGCGGCTGGCGTGTTATCACGTCTAACTGACAACCTTTTTCATACGATGATGGGCGTATAAACACGTCTTCATAAAATCTCCTTCTCTCTCATAAGTCGTTTAACTTAGATAAAAAGAGACAGGTATACAGACCTCAGTACACAGATAGCGACAAAGAAATTATGGTGTCGAATGAATGAAATGAAAAGGGTAAAAATGCATTCCAGTAACTGGGTGTAAGATCATCAAACATATTGAACGGGTATATGACCCACCAACGGTCAAAACAACGGGATGCATGTAAGGGCCGACATACACGGATTGCTTGAAGCAGTCAGAATGAACTGCTTCAAGCTGCGACTGTATAGTGGACCAGTCTTCTACGTACATAGACGAACCACTCGAGCAGTTGCAACTGTCGGGCAGTCGTGTCGTCAAAGCTTCAAGGTGTTGACTATGTTATTATTAACTAAAACGGGGCTTGAACGCGCACTAAGACTTACTTGTTTTTTGTTTTTCCCCGTGACCACGGCAGATGCAACTCTGTCGAAACGTCGGGTGAAAAAACAAAAAACAAGTAAGTCTTAGTGCGCGTTCAAGCCCCGTTTTAGTTAATAATAATGTGTTCAAAACGCGAAAGTTTAAAATATACGTGTTGACTATGTCTGTAAGAGCGATCCATGTATGATGATGTCGGCTCCAATGGGGCTCAGAAATAATCTATTTAGTTGTACTGTTTCATTTAAACATAAGTTTCGGTGGGCGAACATAATAAATAACATAATACAACGGTACGCAGAATTGGAGTAGAGTATTTTCACAATATATTTTTGTCGTACGAGGAGCGAAAGGAGAAAAAACATAATATACATACATCTAAAAATAAATGCTAAAAATATACAAATGAAAACTTAATACTAATTTTAGGAAAATTATATAAAATACCGCATATTCTCATATAAGGATGGCTCCTCTTAAAAACTTGGGGATAGTTAGCAAATTATTGCTTGAAATCTGGCAAAGTATTAAACTATCCAGGTACTGTATTCCGTATGCTGTACAGTCAATGAAAGAGGTGAGCAGGGCCGCAAAAATATGATATAAGTTTTATATTTACTGAATTATTTATGAATAGTATTCACATTATAATATGTTAATACTGTTATAACGATGCGTTATTAGCGTCAAAACCTGTTTTAGTTTTACCTGGTCACCTCTTTCATTGGTCCATTGGTTGATAGTACATATATTAATTGATCGGTCACTTACTCTTTTATATTTAACACCCTTATCGTCTGTGTATAATTTTTTGCACACACTATTAAAATGTTCAAAAACAATACAACTGGTTAGAATTAATGGTTAAAAGAGTGATTTTATATTTTTGCCAGATCCTTAGCAATTAAGAAACAAAAAAAAAATTAACAAAGATTGGTACAAAACAAAAAAAGAACTATTATTATAACGATCAGTCATTTGTTGTGGAACTTAATACATTTATTGTGCAAATTTCAAACGCTATTTAAACAAACAAAAAATATTGTAGATGACTCACACAGTTTCTTACGGCAATAGCTTGGAGGCGTCCTTAATAAGATACTACAGGATATTCTATTTTACAAAGAGCCTTCGTCTATGAATGTTGATACGTTCACAGACACATTATGTTAGTGCGAGTAACCACGGAAACGTAAAATCGGTCACGCATTACAATATTCATAGTCAAATGCTCTTTGTGAATACAATATCTCTTTCAAATAATTTTCTGTCTGTCATAAAGCAAGTTTCTGACACGCAATAACGCATTTTAATTCCACATTAATCTCTTCTCATCTCAAGCAATTTATTTCCCTTCTCTAGTTTGACAGTCGGATAGTTTTTTTTCTTTCGTTTGGCAATCGGACTTCAGACGTGGATTCCATTGTGCCATCTTCAGTATACTTGATTACATTTATAAATATAGATTAATACTTGTGTACATAAATTTAAACCAGAGTATTCATGCCATCTCGACTCAGTCTCAGAGTCCGAAGAAAGATGATAGCAAAATTTCTTCAGAAAAGGCGGATTTTTTTAAATGTCATACAGTAGACAAACAAGCAAGCGGGCCACCTGATGCAAAGCGGTCACCGCCGCCTATGGACATCAGTAACACCAGGGGAGCTACCAATGCGTTGTCCACCAAGGAAGTTGGAGGAAAGGAAGGAGGAACGGAAGGGAAAGAAGGAGGGGGAAAGAGGGGATAGGGAAGGATTTTGAAGTCAACACGATAATGCACTTTTAAGTTCCTGATCATATACTGCAATCACTATGCACTTTAACGAATACATATTTGCTTCACATTACACTATCAATACTATGAATCAACCGTTGAAACACAGTTTTTTTTTTATCACGAGCCAAGTGGACGCAGTCGTAGTTGGCGCCAAAATCCGGACAGTTTCTGAAGCTGCTAGTGACAGAGATAGTTTAATGTGTCATTAACTTTAAAAATACGTACCAGAAACTGGCAGATTAACACACGTGTGACAGACAGATAGTGTTTTATTAATTTTACTGTGTGAGTAATCTAAATAGAAATCAACGAAATAACAAATGTGGAAACAACGTTATCATTTACAAAGTCTGCATAATTACACTTTTTTTAAGAGGGAGGGGCAAACAAGCAGACGGGTTACTTGATGGTAAGTAAACGGTCGCAGCTTAAACTTCAGCAACATTAAGTCACTGATGTGGTCCAATCAAAATAGAAGCCGATTTATATAGAGTTGAAAATTGGTAAAAGTCCTACAAATTAAAATCATTTGCAAACTTAAGACATGTATAATCAATATCACGTCAATCTTTACACATTGGATTCTGTACCGTTAAAATATACATCATACTGTTGCCAATGGATGAGTCGTTAAGCCAAGGCGGCTTGAAATACAGGCCTCCGCCAATCCGCATCGGAGCTGCGTGGCAGAATACGGTGTAATCCCCTGCCAGTATCCCTGGTGTGATGATGTGAACCCCAGTGGGATGATAATGGGTTGATATGATGATCTAAATCTCATTGCAAGTGTAAATCGTTATTCTACTACCAATTTTCAGCTCTATACATAATTATTCACTTCGATTTTGATTGGACTTAATGAGCCTTTGCAGCATTTTAAATAGAACCATTAGGTTCTTCTCTCTCCAGTATCTTACGGGCCATTCAGCGAGTTGCACAAACGCATTTTAATACCAGATGTCTTTTTTTTTCTCCATTAAGTAGACAATGACAGCATGAGACGTAATGTGTCATTAATTTCAAACTTCCTTATACAAAAAAATATATAAGTTTTGTCTTTTTCTTTCTCAATTTGAAAATGTTAGCTTTAGAACCAAATTGTTGACAGCCAGTTTCTGAAGCGCGTTTTATTTTAATTGCACATTAAGTCTCGTACTTTGGGAAATATTTTTGTGCAGCTCACCGATTGATAAATTATTCTGAGCGTAACGAGATACCAAAATTCCGCGAGTTTCGGCAGATCTCGTCAACTATTGGCCACTAGCAATCATTACAGACACCACAAGCAGCAATGCAAAAAATGTCTAGGGTGTACGCTAAAACGTGCGCATACGCATGACGTCAGCGTGTAGGTACGTTTCGCAAAAATGTATTAGAGAATTCTTGTTGATTCTTCATAGTCTTGCTTCTAAACTTTCCGTAAAAGTATGTATAACTGACAAAGAAAACCTCATCAAAATTTCATTATCATTACCTATCAAATGTTTTGTCCTGAATGACTGACTGACTGATGGATCAATTTCGTAAGTTCTTTGTAGACGTACGAAGTTGCGCGGGTATACTTAACAAAGTAGAAGAGTTTTTGTTTGAATTTGCTATTTCCGAAATGATCTATAGGTACGATTTGACAGCTTAATTCTTAAAGAAGGTTATCACGTTACAAGTCGTAAAAGGCAAGGAAAGAACGGGCATAGCCGAAGGAAATTGCAAGTCTAGAAATAATTTTAAAGAGGACTGTTCGTTTATCATTTGACACATTTTTGTGAAGACACCTTGAATGACGCGCGGGCGCATGTTTCTGCGTACACTATTATTGATTATATTCCTATTATAAGTAGATGGACGACACCATTGTACAAAATTCATAGAAATTAAGACACTTTATTAGTAACGCAGTACACTATTTGGTGCATTCTAAACATATATCCCCTGTATATGCATTTTGGCAACTGAATTTGATATTTTATCGTATACTTATAAACTATTTAACCTTTATGTGCCATAGTCGTCTAACTACGACAAGTGCCAACGGTCCCTGTATACGAAAGACGTGTATATCCGACAAAAAATACATTCGTTGAAAATAAATTATTAAGGTGTCGCCGTGACCTGTACGTCAAAATTTTTTTATGGTTTTTTACAGAAAATGTTGGGAGACGAGGTTGTCACAACTACCCTAACCGCTTACTATCGGAGTAAGCGGTTAGGAAAAACAGGAGAGTACCTGACGTATTGCCGACCCTTAAGAGGAAGAAAGGAGAAAAAGTATAGGGGATCCGGATCTCACTGATCAAACTCTGTGACAGGATAGCGAAATTGTCTACCACTCCAGATATCCCGGGCCGGAAATTG
Organism: Endotricha flammealis; assembly: GCA_905163395.2. Taxonomy (NCBI): domain Eukaryota; kingdom Metazoa; phylum Arthropoda; class Insecta; order Lepidoptera; family Pyralidae; genus Endotricha; species Endotricha flammealis. The sequence goes on along the minus strand of LR990863.1, from coordinate 1,404,563 downwards.
TCTACCACTCCAGATAGGTGGCCATTAACAGCCATTAAGATTTCCTAAATAATTTTGGTTTTCTACCCATGTATTTTTATTTTTGTCTACATGTCGTTGGCTCACGGGGCCCGACGTTTGTCGTATATATACGACTGTGGCAGTAAAAGGGTTAATAACTGTGGTGCGTGGCCTTATATTAATATTGCTTTAGAAGCATGACATGTAATTCAGCTGTAATTGAATTGTGGTCTTATTCTAAGTGTCATGTAGAGCTATAGCCCTCAAAGATTAGCGACTGAACATAAAAAAGTTCTTGAGGACGCCACTGCACGACTAAGTTGCGCTTGTTCTGTACAGTACGCGTGAGCAGGCAGTAAGCAATAAAAATAATGGACGTTCTCTACGCCACTCTGGGTCTGTGTAATAACCAACTCATATTTGAAATGACCTGTTAAAATACTACCAAATAATCAAATTTAGCTCCATACACTCGCGAAGTTGAGCGAAAACGAGTGTGGACGGGCTACGTTCGTCTACGTCCTACTTTGGTTTCACATTTCCTTTGTTTTCTAACTTCGCATCACTTTACATCCCGATACTCGTACAGTTAGCATTTTTATTATTTTCTCCTTTTTGATTATAAATTAATTTTGTTCCACTTCTATGCGTCTTGACAAATCAGATTATTTTTATATTAATACTTTAATGATAGATACAATAACAAAAGCCCTGCCCAGGATAAGCACATGCTTACGGGAATACTTTTTAGAATGTCAGATCAAGATGTAATCAAAATTGAATTTCTAGTTTTGGTTACTCGTAGACCAGAGCAACGTAGAAAAAACATTTTAAAGAATTGCACTACAAATACATATACGAAAGGTTGCTTTTTTAATTTATCAAAATTATTGATGGCTGATGGACATCGTTCAAAGTTTATTATTTGTGATCGCTATGGTTATTATCTGAGACCTATTTAATAATACGACAACAGTTAGAATCTAGTCTTAATTACATGTGCTATCCTGCTCATACAAAATATAATACGAGCAACATAGCGATTGATATTGGACTAGATTTTAACTGTGTTACAAATAAACGTAGAATTATACAATGTTTTGTCACTTTTACACTTCATTTAATTCTCATAATGAAAGACAGTATCACATCAGTGAATAACTTACACTATGTTTATTTGTAACACAGTTAGTGTTTTTATGAGGGCACATATTCAAATATTTTCTATATGAAACAACACTTATTGCCAGAATTAAATCTGCAATTTCTGTGTCGTATTGTGTCTTCGCTTCACATAATAATGTTTCTGTACGAAAACAATATTCTTTTGAATGCGACAGAGAAATATCTGATTAACTATCAGCTAACAGACTTACCTCTGTCAATAATGAGTAGTTCCATCGATTAAATAGGTCTCAAATGTTTTAATTTTCCATCAATATCATTTAGCAATTAAAAAGAGATTTCTAGAAGGTTGGGGGCAATTATTGCTTCGTGTATCCTGTTGTGCTGCCTGCTTAATCCATTGTGTGTATCGCTACGCGGCCAATCGACGCGCTCTAGACGTATTTCCCAAGTTGAGCTGTAATTAAATAAAAAATAATTGATATAAATCAATTCTTTACAATTCACGCAGCACCTGGTGCCGAAGTAAACTTGACATGACCTGTTTGTTTAATGGGTACCAGACAACAGATATATAATTGTAAATATAGACTTTTAATACATAGAAGACCCAAAATCGAGAACAAATACCTAATATGCCATTGCAAAAATGTTTGCTTTGAGTGGGAATTAGTTATAACTAGCTTTTCGCCGCGGCTTCGCTCGCGTTAATTTTATGACTGTATAGATCTCGTTTGACAACAAAACAACCCATAGCGTGACTTGTGGCACCATCTGTTGGCCGATACAGCGAACTCTATTGTGGAAAAATTATATTCCCATTGGAACGACATACTTTCACGGGATAAAAAGTAGCCTATGTTACCCCTGACAAATTTTCATAATGATCAGCTGAATAGTTAAGCCGTGAGGATATACAATCAGCGGGGCAACCATGAAACGAAATTCCGACAATACGGACTGACCTTTCGTTAAATTCTAACCAATTTTGAACCTTATTCTAACTAGTAATGTAATTTTTGTCCCGTTCATGGTTGCCCCGCAGGTAGTGTTTACCGGGGAGCGTGTGCGGGTCTCAGCTGTTCGCGGGCATGTTCGCGTCGGCTCGCTCGGCTCTCAGCCACTCGACGAACTCGTCGAGCATGACGGGCCAGGCGCCGTCGGCGTCGTAGGCGGCCAGCGTGGTGTCCACGGTGCGGCTGAACTCCAGGATGTTGCACCACTGGTCGCGGTTCACCACCCGGTACCTCCTGCCCGCGGCGCCGTTGCCCAGGAACGCCGCCAGGGGCCCCCGCAGCGCCCAGCGCGGCAGCAGCACGCCCAGCAGCGCGCGCGCCGTGCCCGTCTCCAGCGAACGCTGGTCCTTGTCCTTACATCCAACATCATAGTAATTAACATACATTTCGCCTTTCATGAAAATTATATTGCTTATTCAAATAAATAAGGTTTTACATATTTCATAATCCCACAGAAATTTCATTCTTGCTTCCAACAAAAAGCTTTAAATAAAAACATAGCCCTTTATAGTCAACTTTGGGTTGGTTAAAACTTAATTTAACTGCTATCAAGTATGCATTACCATTGGGGTGATCTAATATAACAACATGAATTTAGAAAAAAAAACTAAATTAAAAGACATATGACTTACCCTAGCAAAATCATAAGAATATCGATATATAGCCTTAAACATATAGGGGTCATTGAGTAAACTGCGTAAATACTCTAATTTGTTCTGCAATTTGTGCACACTGTCGCATTGGAGCTCTGTTAAACCTGCGAACAATATTATAGGTTACATTAAATTAATATTACAAATATTCACAAAAAAAAAAAAAAATTAAGCCCACTGTCTATCTACCAACTAATATTAACTTTATTTAAGTTAGTTTAGTTAGCTTAGTTCACACTGTTGAACCAAATCTGCGATTTTTTAAAATTAATAACCGAAATAAAATACATTGAAATCATGCAGAATCACGACAAACACAAATGCCTATACATAAATATTTGCCCTGTACGGGAATGATACCGCGCCCTATGGTACCACAGGTAATGTCACTACCAACAGTGGCACCAGGCTGTCAAACTAAACCATAAATTGTTTTAAAAAAATATTTAAATAATATACCATACCTTTTAACCATTCCTCCTGTGTGAAGAAGCCCATTTGTTTGGCGCCCATCTTGTAAGCTATTACCAACATGACAACGTTTTCTGGATCTACGCCGAGGTCTTCACAAAACTTTTCCATTCCTTCAGGACCTGATACAATTGTTTTATATCATTTAGTGCAATAATCATTGTTAAAAAATTTAAAATTGTGTTATGTGTAGCATATTCTATGTAATATTATGTACACAATAGATATGTATATGTAATATTATGTACTAATATAACAGGCCCGGTGGTCGAGTGGCTAACAATGGTCACTTTACCCCAAGGGCCGCGGGTTCGAATCCTGCGCAAGGCAAACATTTGTGTGCATGAACATGTCTGTTTGCCTTGGTCTGGGTGTTTTCTATGTATAATAAGTATTTATTTACAAAAGAAAAAAAAAATATTTATCAGCAATCTAGTACCCTTAGAACAAGCTTAGTTGCTTAGTTTGGGACTCGATGGCGTTGTGTGATTCGTCCAAGAACATTTACAAAAGAAAAATTACTGATCATAATAAAATATTAACAAATTTAATTAGTTTTTCAAGTTTTAACTTTTACTTTACTATCCATTTCAACTGAGAGAGAATGAGAAAAGCAAACAATTTCAGAGTATCTAAAAAAGTAAACAATATATTATTGGTGTGAATAGAGAAAATATTTTTGTACTCAGACTCACCTAGGACATCTGGCTCGGACACTGTTGTGTATTCTTTGAACCACGTTAGACATTTCTTTGCACTGAAACTTGTTTCTTCTGCTTTGGAATGTCGACGTGAGCTAAAAAGACAAAATTATGTATTAATATTGTTTTATATAACATAAAATACAAATGGCTTGATTGGTAGTTAGTCTAACAAACTACAAAGGGCATTGTTTCGATTTCTATACAGGACAAGAATTTAATGTGTTAAACATACCTGCATATCAGTAACCACCTGTCAGTGTTTACTGATATACCAAGATAGCTACCAATGTGTTTCCTGCTACGAGAAAGGGAATAGGGAGGACGGAAAAAGAAAAAGAGAGAAGAAAGGAGTTGGACTTCCAGACATCTTAATTCACTGAACGAAACACATTGATTTTCTGTGAGAGAGTGGTACTTCCTTGGCCGAGTTAGCCCAGGTTTCCGTTGTTGCTCCTGGCTATATAGGAGACACACCGGTGGGAAAGTGTGGTAGGCTTGTCCGCGTCCTTAATTTAGAACAAGTTCTATAACTGTGAGGAAGTCTCACCTGCTGTTCCGGGACCGTTTGTGGTGATGGTGTTCGTCGATGGCCGTCGCGCCCGGCAGCACCTCGCCACCGTTGGTCGGCGCGCCGCTTCGCGTGCGTTTACTGCAGCGAGGCATCGTTCTACCACCCTATTGCATATAAAAAGAAACATTTTTTTATAATTACTGCGTACTAAACTCTCTTATACATCTATATCTTTATAATACTTCTTATTCTCTATGATTTAAGTGTCTATTATACTTGTCATTAATTCACTATTTTATCATCTCTCTTGTAATATTCTTGCTATTCTTCCTTGCCTTTCTTCTATGTTCCCACCATCCTCAACAATCTATATATATAAAAATGAAACCCGTTTTCCGTTGTCACGACATAACATGAAAACGGCTTGACCGATTTGGCTGTTTTTTTTTTGTAGTTTTCTAATACTCTGTACAAGGTTCTTACGGAAAAAAATATTAAGAAAATCTCTCAGAAAGATTGAATAAAAAACGAAACAGTACCCGGGCGAAGCCAGGCCTGGCAGCTAGTAATAGATAAATAAAATAAACATGAGGACGATGGAGTCAGTGTCACATCACACTCTAAACAAACACGTCAAGCAACATTGAGCATAGCTAGTGATTGAATGGGTTTCCATAGTTGCCTGTTGTTAAGTCAAATCGATGGCCTTCAGGCACCTGTTTAGAGATCATCGTACTTATCAAAACTTTACAGTGAGCTGAGTCAGTGACTTGAATTTTATATGTAGATTTAACATCAAGTAAATCAAGTAAAGTTAAAACTTGTATAGTTATGCGGTATTACAAATGATGATTAAAATTTATATTATATTTATTCACATAATCAACCTCTTGAATGAATAATACGTAAACTACAATGTATTGTATATAACTGTGGGTTCTCAAATAATTTGAAATGATAAAGATGTGCTTTAAATACAGCATAATAGGGCTATTGAAAAAAGTGGTATCTTGGTAAAAGGTTGTAAAAGTTAGTTTTGAGAAAATAAACTTTTTGAAAAATTTTATAATTTTCATTAAAGATCTAATGATAAACAAAATTAAAGATTTTTATGTAAAAAAAACCAAACCGCATGTATGTGCTTTGTATAAGCTTTTTGCAGCGGTTTGCTATACTAATGATGTAAAATACATTTTTTTTTACAAGATGGCTGTTAGATCTCCATTTTATTTATTAGTGATTCTATTTTCTATACAAAGTAGTTAAATTGCAATTTAATTGAGTCATAACAATAGATGACCGCTGCCAAGCTATTTTATTTAGTGTGAAGGTAATATAATATCAATTGAAATTACTTATACATGTACATTGTGTGACCAGAATCCAACATACTACCTGTAGACATGCAAATAAATGACAATATTATGATATCATATAATTTTTCCATCAATACAAATTATGTATACAAAAAACATATGAGAATGACAATGTATAGGTTATACAAAGGTATGCAGCACACATATAAGTCTCCAGATCACTGTCTCATTTACGACATACAAATAAACAGTAAACATATTGTAATTCCAGGAAAACAAGCAAGAATCGTAAGCAATGATATATGTATACAATGTTACATTGATCTATAAAATTACCTCGCATGAATTTCGACACAAATCACAATCTAACAGTTAATAACGACAATAAAAGTGTTAACTTACTATTGGTGGCAGATTCGATATGAAATTAGAAAACTTAAAGGGGTTTTCGTCTCCTATTTTGCGAATTTTGCGAGAACAGCTTGACGAAAAAATGTCTTCTTGACAGGTCGATATTAACCTGAAACAAAAAATCAATGTGGGGCAAAAGAAAGACAATGATACAAAAGAAACTTGAAACGTGACTCGAAAGTGAAGCCCTCTCTTGCAGTGTGATGATACAAGGAAATATCAATAGAAATACATCCATGAACAAGTTTTACGAAGAACAGCCATTCAAATCGTTTTCATACATATATCTTACCGAATAATGCTCCTGTTATGGATTTAGAATTTGCAAACCGTAAAATTCTTGCAAACGAATAATATTTAAAGTCGTCTATGATAATAAAATGGAATTTTAGGTAAAAAAATTGTAAAACCAAACAGCACACACAGCGGCTGAGAAAACTCAAAACGAAGATAGCGTTCCGTTTCTGCATTGATAGAATTTCACGCGTGCTTGATTACATACATATTGCTGCGTTTGTGAAAAAAATCTTTAATAACTTTGTAAGTAGGTATCATGATATCGCTATTTCTTTTTGTTTTAATTTTAAGAATTAAACTAAGTTCATCTAAAAAAAATCGTTATTACGGTATGTTTACGGTGTATAATATTTTATTCCACTCATGGGCATAGCAAGGAATATGTCGGTACGAAATTGGAGTTTCTTTATATTCGATTCGGTTTTATCGGTTATTTTATGGTTTTATCTTCTGTTAACAAATTTTCTTGCTTGCCTATGATAAAAATTGTCTTCGTGCCCTTCGTGCGTGTGACAGTGTGACATGTTTATGGAAGTGTTATTTCCATGAAAGAATGCATGGCAACACCACAAAACCGGTAAACCACACCACAGAACAAAGAAAACTTTTGTTTGATACCTACCTTCATGGACCTAGAAAAAAAGGCGGACGGAATCTTGCTAAAAATAATTGAAGCACCCTAATGGAGGCGGCGTAACTATGTGCGAGTGTGTAATGGCTGACCGGCACGCACGAATTCACACCATAGTAAGCCGGCCGGTTCGTACGTATACGCGAGGTGGCTTACTATAGTATGGGTGCTTCACTTTTTAGTTTCAGTGATGGTGTCCGCCTTTTTTTCTAGGTCCATGCCTACCTTGATCTCGATGTCTTTTGCAAAAGGCGGCTGTATGTATGTACACTCTCGTGAGAGTGTAGCGAGACGGTCCGACATCCGCGAAGTGCCATTAGGTGCGATATGGCGAATCTGCGAAAATTTTGTTTCCGTGGGTACTCAGTATCAGTAGGTACCTACTGACTGACGTCATGTCCGCTCGAACTGTCAGCGTTGCGTTTTCAACTTACGTGGACACTTTTTGTGTCTTGTGTCAGACAGATACAAGCTGCCGATGAATATTTGATTTAAAAATAGTATGAAATCAGTATGAAATCATCCACTCCCTGTACATGTATACGTAAACATTTTTTTGTATCCAGCTCATGACGATCAAAGTGTTCGGTGTCGGACAACACGTTTGCGGCTGCGCAACTTCTCCTTATGACGCGCTCATTTTATAGTTTTTGACAAATATCTTGGTTAAAAAAAAATCCTCTGTTTATTTCTTTTCTCTCTATTTCCAACAGCTCAGTGACTCCCCTGGTGCCTCTGTGCTCCATGGACAGCGGTGATTACTTACCATCACACGTAGTACTATTATCTATTCTGTGCCATCACGTGACCCGCTAGCTGGTTTATTCTCCTCTGACAAAAAAACTAAAAAAAGAAGACTCGGCTTACGGCGGCGGCGGCGCGGCGCGCTATGTCGTGTCGTGTCCTGACCACCCTGACGGTGCTGTAGATGTTTATTTTATAGTATCACGCACGGCCTAAGCTTAAAAAATATTTATGTACCTACTGACGTTTCATATAATTCGCCGAAGTAATAAATTCCTAATTCATAAACAACATTTTTTTATTAAATGTTTTTTTGTTAAAAGTATCTAGCTATTTACTTAATTAAAATCGTGGTAGAGTCGTCAATTAAAAGTTCTGTGAATACCACTTTCACGAAACAGACGCAAATAGTAGCGTTGCATCAGCACATTAGAATGGAAACAAAACAAAGTAATTCAGTAGGGCGCTCACCGAGGGTGATTCGCCCCATTGCTACTGAGCCGCCCCTCGACACCGCCTGTTACGTTACCTAAAATTAACAGTAACTAATATCTATTGAAATATTAACAAAGTCAGAGCTTTTGATTTACAGACTTATTTTATTTTATTATTTATTATATTTATATATTTTTTTTTTTTTATTTAAAATTGATATGCAAAAGAGTTTCCTGTAAAATCTACAATAAGAAAATAATATTTTTTTTATTAAAATAATTAATTAGTAGATTGAATCTACTTGCAATTTTTTATTTTTTTTTATTTTTACCTGTGATGGCCTAGCCTAGTCTGTGAGAGTGATACAGTGCTTTTGCACTTTCCTTTACGTTTAAATAGATATTTTGTAAGATTTGTATAAAATGGTGGTCCATTTAGTACAGCCTAGCTACACTAACCGGCTAAGTCCGATGGACTCGCTGACCAACGACGGGTGTGGTCCTCCAGCATTTCGGGGGTTGTGCGGCGGGTTGACACCTCGCCCACGTAAAACCAATGTTGCTGGTGAAGCGTATCCCGTTAGCGCTTCACTAGCTTGCACAACATCGTCAAAAAAAATAAAAATGGTGGTCATTTCGGAAACAAAAGCAAAATGGCTACTAACTGGTGGGTGACTGGTTAGAGAAAAAGCGAAAGAAACCCATTTTGTCAGTCATATTATTTTTGAAACCTTTTTAATTATTATTTTTTTCAATAAAAAATAAAGCTTTTTTTTTTTTTTCATGAAATATCATTACCTACCGTTTGTTAATTTGATTGTGGCGCGTCGCCGCCGTCTAGTTTGCCGTACGCTCATTATCGATTTCTGTAGGTATGTCTGCCTTCGATCAAGATGTCTGCTAATATTTTAATTCGACAGCGATGTCGTATTGAAGTGACAAGATTTTCATGTCGGCATTTTCACTTTACTTCGTTCTACTTCCCGTAGATCTCGCATTATGCGGGTTCTCGCGAAATTGGTCAAAAATGAGTGTGGATTTTGAGTGGATTGGCTCTTCGTCCTATTTCCTCTTTACTTTTTGTCTTCTAACTTCGTGTTAACGACGACGCTTCGGTTAACCTTGCATTTTGAAATCCGAACATTGTTACCATAATGTGAGTGTGTAATTGTGTGAGGTAGCCAGGTAGGGCACAGCGAATAATCCGCTCAAATCGGAGCAGCCCGTCTGGGGAAGGACCTCCACCTTACAGAAGATCGTAGCCAAATTGCATTAGTCTCGGCCATGTTGTGAGTGAGGTCTTCAAAGCTCCACTTGGGGGGGTTGGGAGGGTTGGCAACGCGTGAGTGATACCCCCGGTAATGCAAGCGTCTATGTATAGGCTACGGTGACGGCTTACCATCAGGCCGACCTTATGCTTGTTTTCCACCTTTGAGGTATAAGAAAAAAAAAACAACCTTGCCACAACTAACGCACTACGAAAGCAACGAAAGTATAATTTCAATGTTTCAAATGAATAGAATCATTTAAAAAAAGGTTATATTACTCTGTGGTTATACTTAGGTACTGTGTTAATACCGCAACAGGCAAACAAACTGATAGAAAGTGGCCTTACCACTGCCTATAACCATCAATAATACCATAGCCATAGGTGCTAGCTAACAATGCGTTACCTTGCCTGCTGCAAGGAAGGAGATGGAGAAGGTACCTATTAAGAAAAGCAGAATTAGGGCTTTTTAGTTGGTGAGTGTGAGATCCACAAGCCCAATGCATTGTTGTTTTTCGCCGATGGTCTGTGAGACCCAATGCATTACTTACTTCTTCGCCGGTCGAGATAGCCCTTAGTTTATGGTCACCATTTTGCTTCTCTCACTATATCTACTACCCAAATTACAAAATAAATGATAACTAATATTTGGAATTTGAGTAAATACCTACAAAATTACTTATTCTCAAAATGAATTTGTATTTTCGTGAACCGCTTTTTATAACTTAATTTCACTACAAAAAAAGTATTTAATTTTAGTTGGAAAATACAGCTGTAAGTAAAAATAATGGTAGCCAATTGAAAAATACAGATTAAGTACACAAAGAACCGGGCAAGTACGTGTCGGGCCACGCACAATGTAGGGTTCCGTATTGGCTACGCATTTTTTGCTTGCAGATGGGTACAATGCCATATTTTATGACATTTGTACGTTTTCGTCTCAGACCAAATAAGAATTCAAGACGGAGCGCTGCGAACAATGATGTGAAGCCGGTTTTGTAAACATGTGTGCATTTAGGGAGTGTTGCCGTGCAGTAAAAAATTATTACCCAAATTTTTTATTTTATTTTATTTAATTTTTTATAGGTAAAAAAGTTAGCAATTTTTTAAATTGGATACCTCACTTTTAAGAGATGTTTTGAGTATTCAGACGAGATAGGGGAATAAAATAAAACAATAGTAATATCAAACATTGGTTTTAATGGCCTTTATGTTGGGTCAATTTTTTGAAATATTGCCTTTTACTGTCCACCATTTTAGAAATTGTTTCCAATTTAGAAATATAATTAATATCTTTATTTCGGTTCGGGAATCTTAAAAATAAATATTTTTGAAGTGATGATAAAACATGGAAAAACCAAAAAAAATTAACGCCTATTTACACTTACAATAATTTTATGAAAACTAACAGTAAAAATAGAAATAAGTAAAAGAAAGTGACGTTACGTTTCGCGTCACATTAATAACTACCCCAATAAACTGGGACTGTTGTGACGCTTACTAGCGGCAACACTTGTGGAGATTTTGTATTCCAAGCTGTCATAATAATTAATGAAATTGATTTGTTAAAAATATGTATTTTTATGTTTACTTACGTATGAAATGTGATGTGATCTTGCTTTTTATTCTTTGAGGAATGGTTTTTGCAGCCTTTCACCACACAATTCGGCATTTTTGATTATTAATGAATTAAATTGTTTGGATGTCATACGTCAATGACGAACTAGCTCAAACTAATCGGCGAGGCGTAGTTTGGTTATAAATGTGTGCGTTAGGGGCGTATATGGACAGGGCGAGGCGTAGTTTTGCCTGCTTCACATCATTGTTCGCAGCGCTCCGTCTTGACTTCTTATTTGGTCTGAGGTTTTCGTCAAATAAATTTTTCTTCATAAGTTTGTCGGCTATTACTCGGTAACTAGTGTGCCTACTTAACCGTTATAGTTTTCTCTCTTCTTACACCCTTGATGGTTTTAAGAGACCTATATAACGATACCCCACAACATGGGGCCGGTGCGAAAAAAAATGTTCATTCCCACTTTACCTGTAGGGGACCCCAAATAAAAATATTTTTCAAAATGTTGTTCTACCACTTTGTTAGCATTGATAATATGAGTATACCATCGAAATAATATTACTACGTATAGAACGGACACCGCGAACAAAATTTTTGTCCCCATACGTTGAGGCCAATAGACATCAACTCGTTTAGTGACGTTTAGTCACTTGTCTACGCTCATCGCGATCGGTCCTCGGACTTATGACAAAAAAAAACATTGAAAAATGCCGTCATGTTGGATAAAAACGTGTAAAAACCGTTCAACAGTAAGGAAGAAAGATAGCGGCGTGACTTATCATCGCTAAGTATACAAAAAATTAAGTAAAACCAACCAAAACAATTTTTTTCATTATTTTCTATTGCATCATGATTGCATCCGCCATTTCTATGTGAAAATCATAGATTATCAAAAATTAATCGTACAGATGAGATACGTAGGTACTAAGCGTGAGTCAATTTTATAATATAATTTAGGTATTTCTGATTTTTTTTTAGCTTTTTTTTTAACCGACTTCAAAAAAGGAGGAGGTTCTATGTTTCATTGTTTTTTTTTGGAGGTCCGCCGATTACTCCTTCAATTTTGGACCGATTTTCATAATTCTTTTTTTAAATAATATGTAATTTAAATATTGATTTTAAACTATTTCCATAATATTTTTATATAGTAGGTAAAAAATACATAAATGTGGATAAAGTTACTAAGTAAAAAAAATAGTTTCTAGAAAACAAAAAGATGGAAAACGAAACAGCATTTTAAATTACGACCAACCATTTTCGAACAAATGAAATTCGGGCAAACAAGTTTCGGAGTAAAGATACGTTACCATTCAACACAACTCCTCTTGTCTGGCAGGCGACCGTCTCCTAGTTATTGCATATATTACAAAATACTTCAATATATAAATAGCTTCATTATAAAGTTTTGATTTAATCTCAGTTTATTTTTGACTAATATTAAGTTAAGAACAAAAATGTAATGTATAAAGCTAATATTATACCTATTTTCTATTAAGTTTATTCTATTAAGTAAAATAAAATATTGTAATAAAATAAAATAATCAGTTAGATATCCAATAGGCAGAATATAAATAAAGTGTCGCCCCTGCGTAGTAATGTCATATTCTATGACTCGGTTGGGGGCGGGGCCAGGGAGGGGCCCGCCCCGCACGGCCGAACGCGGCGCCAAAATTTGAAGGCGCTGTCATTTCTATACGTAGTAATATTATTTCGATGGAGTATACATACCAAATTACAGCTTTCTAGCACAGCTGTGTTTCTAGCATCAAGCGTCTAGGCGCTAGACCGCGGACGGACACACAGACAAACGGACATGGCGAAACTATTAAGGGTTCCTTGTAGTTTACTACGGAACCCTAAAATAACTGGGGATAATGTGTGGGTTCGAATTTTCCATGAATTTTCCACAAAAAACCATGGACAAGTGAAGTCAGTATGCGTCACCAGTTCATAGGTTCTCATTCAAGTTGAGTTAGTTTACACCCCCGCCGGCCGCCCCATTTCACCCCAGGCGGTAGGTCCCCCGACGAAATCAGTTCGCGTTTTGCCGGTATAGAGGGTGCTCGCGTCGCGTCTTCTCTCTGTCACCATACGCGAAATTCCGAACTATTTTGTGCAATATAATCAAAAACAATTCGAATTTCAAAATTTGTGTTCTCAATTACTATTGAATTAGCAATTGTTTGTGTTTTGTTTTTATAATCAAGTGTTGTTTTTAATTACGTTTTGTTTATTAAGTGATAGTGTGGAGTTTTGGAGCTGGACATCCGCAGTTGGCTAACTTACGTAAGTCTAGTATTTACTGCATTGCGATAGATTGACGTTATTAAGTCAACAATAGTTTAAATACACAATTGAATGCTAATATTGAGTTAATACTCGTTGCTAACCTGCGAGTCCTGCGACCCGGATGTTATGAACATTCTTCTTTTTCGTGTGTCGCGTACCTAGTTATTGTAAACTGAAGGTGGCTGGTGTTTTCATTGAGATGGCGTTTTAAAAAATAATATAACAGATTACTAAATAGTTACTACGCATCGATCTTTATGTAGTTTACATAATACGTAACCCATCGTAAACCTTTATTGACATACCAGTTCAGAATGACTGACCAATGTCATTCATTCTGAACTGGTAGATAAAAATATAGAATATTGAAATTGAAAAAGTGTCCGCGACGGCCCACAGATTAAATAAATTTTGAATTTGGTTTTAATTTTGAGGGTAGCTGGGTCAGAGAGTCGCGTTAACTGGTGTCAGGTGTTTTCAAGCAACTCAATGGTCACTGACTTTCAATGCTTACTTTATGATATGAACAGTATGAACCAGTCTGGTAAGTAATACTTTTATGTGGGCTCTTCACTTCCACTTAGTTATCCGAAGTGAAGGACAGGATTTAGAAGCAAAATAAAAAGTAAAGAATAGAGCCCCCCTAATCCACATGCGTTTTCGCTCAACTTCAGTAGAAGAAACCCCATAACATTTTACGAGCTCTCGGGAAGTTGGGCGAAGTAAAGTAAAGTAAAGACAAAGTAGAACGAAGAACCCACAGTCTCGTTTTAGGTCAGAGTATATAAAGCTTGCATTAGACACGCATGTGTTTCCTAAGTTTCGGATTTCGGTCCCCGGTAACATTAACCCACTATTAAAACGTTTACCTATCCAATTAATTTGGGTACATGAATGGCTTCCACTGTTTTGGAGCTCACATTTTGGTCAACATTTAATAAAATAAATATTTACATTTATTTAATAATTTATCTTTTTTGACGGCGGACTTAATGTTAATTTGCATTCTCTACCAGTCAAAATTTGGGAAAAGCAGAAAATACATTTAATTGCGTGTGTAGTTTGTTTTTTAATAAGTCAAACAAACTAACGTAACTTTGTTAATAAACTACATAAGCCTACGCAATCATTTTTCCATGTCAATAAATATTTTATAAATGGATGAATAAATTATCTCTAAATATTATAAAACAAAGTTTCTATAAAGCGAGATGCCCCAGGGGCCTCGGCCACCTCGGCCTCGGGCAATACGGGATCGGGAACGGGAGAGAAACTTCCCGGCACGTGCAGGTACCGAGAAAACTACAGGCTGGCGCTCGACCTCGCCGGCGAGGCTGAAATGACGATCTATGATTATAGTCCGGCAATTTCGTGCGCGACCGTCCCGCGGGGTGACAGACGGTGGCGGGGACGCGGTAGCGTAGCCGAGACTGCCGTATTTGACGCGCGATGCACGCGTTTCCCTTCCCCGCTACACCACCCGCTACCCGCTGACATCTTAGGTACCTCGTCTCCGCCACCGTCTGTCACCCCGAGGGACGGTCGCGCACGAGATTGCCGGACTATAGTCGCGGATACGAGGTGACGACATACCTCGATGCGCGATGGTAACTGGGATCCGGGTCGTAGAACATCCGGGTCGTAGAAGACGTTCCGCAGATGCAGTTGATGCTATGTTAGTCGGCGCGGGATAATCTCCTCCTGCGGCTCGGCTGTCACCAACAACGGGTTCAGAGGCAGTGATCGAAAGAAGCTAATGCCCATTTTCACCAACGCCTCCTAGCATTAGGAATAATCTAACTGGAACAATTTGTATGACATTTGATGATTTAATGTTATTCCTACTGCTAGAAGTTGAAAATGCTCGCATTCACGGATTTTCAGCCACCACCACCCTAATTAAATCGAGATGAGGCTTAATTAATTTACAGATAGTGCTTTCGTAGGCCCATTCTCATAATAAATTCTGTTTAACACTAATCGTAAATCTATCTAGCCGCATTTTATTAACCTACACTCGAATCAAATAAATCTTTGGCGGGTAGCCGCAACCCCGAAACCGCAAATAGGCCATCGGATTTTGCAGGCTGCGATGCAACCATACTGCACATGAAATAGGGTAAAATAAATATAAAAAGGGGAATATTATGTATGGTATCACCCAGGTATTAATAGACAAAGATCAGCCTAGGTTAAACTATTACTTGTTTTTAAAAAAAAATATTTAAAAAAAATAGGTCCTTAAAGACACTTTCTCTTGTCAATGATTACATTACAGTGTAAAATTATTTATGTAATTTATGTATAAAAAGCAAAATGACCACTGGTAAAAGAAATGGCGAAAGAAAAACAGATACGCCCTTTTTGTCATACCATAATACCTATAAGAATACATTTTCTATTTTTAAATTAAAATACACATCCAGGTAATTAAGTACTAAACGCGGGATGTCAATCCAAATAGAGCTATGGTCTTATGTATCACTTTCTCAATTAATTTTTCGAGCATTTTAAAGTCTGCGAGATGTGCGTTGCCGACTACACGGTATAAACCAACTCCATACTTCAGTATGTATGGACGCGTTAAAGTAACCGTGTAATTGATAATAATAAATAACCGTGTAATTCAGAGAGACTCGTAGAAGATCGTAGCCAAATAGCATTGGTCTCGGCCATGTTGTGTTCCTACGGAGCAAAAGCGTAGCGTGCCTTGGCGGGGCCCCGTATAAAAAAATGTTTGGGGGCCCTTATGTATGAATTAAGGGTAAAGATTTCTCACAAAAGAAAAAAAAAATTGCCTGAAAAAAAGTGTCTGAAAAAATGAAGAAATATTGGGCACCTTCTGTTTATTTTTTCTTTTCGTAGCTCCTCTGGGATAATCTCTTTTCCTTTCATTCATTGTTTTTTACAAATCGCTATAATACCAGAAATTGTTTGTATGGCATATGGCACACAAACAATACAGATTTCACAAAATAAAAAATAAATTACAATATACTTTTGTATACAATTATTATTTAAATTGAAATTAAAGAATAAAATGTCAAATAATAATAATAAAAATAAATGATCCAGATTTCGAATCCACCCTTTAATGTTTCTGGTGCAAAGCTAACGCTTGCTGCTTTGCCACGCTGAATGGGGATGGCCATTCTTTGCACCAGAAACGAGCCAGATCGGGGGTCGCGGTTTCTCACCGCCATTCGGTGCCCTATCTCCCTAATTAGGTGCTTGGCCTCGGCAGACTAACATCCCAATGTTTCCACGGCTATGGGCATAAAAATATAATGTAGTTCCATAGCCGCATATTTTCGCCTCTTCCTTTCCGCTGCATCCTTCGCTGCCGCAGCCGCCGTACTGACAGTGCGACTGAGGTGGCTGGTCGGAACCGTGAGGACGCACCAGGCACCTACCCCGCCTCCATGGTACCAACGTTAAACCATCCGGTCTCTTACCATCTGATCGTCTAAGACCTGGCGGCTCCAGCAAGCAGAGCACATTGGCCGAAACAAAAACCCTGCGAACTATCTCTTTGAGTGCACGGTGACAGGGGAACCTACCGGTGCTGCGACGGCAACTCTCAATTGGATGAAAGACGACGCCAAGAAAGCCGGCAAGCCAACATCTTGCGCGCACCTCACCCCGAAACCTCCGAGCCCGATAGGAAAAGTAGCAGTGAGACTCATTCAGAAAGACATTAAGTATGGACTTCACTGTAGATTTTAAAATAACCATGTAGGTGTGGTACGCAACAGAAAACCAATTTTAGGCAAAGCGAAACACATTCGCAATGCCACGTGTGCCTGTAGTTTCTCAAGGCGATCCCGAGCGGACAGAAGGAACTTCGAGCAATGATGGCCTCAGGAACCGCCTCGTGAAAAATTGTTTGTATTTTATTACAATGTAATGCATAATTAAATAAAACGCGTCAATAAACACGGCTCTCCGTGGTTTAAGGGCGAAGCACACCACATACAGCGCAGCACAGCACGTTGCAGCTTTTGGCGTTGTAATCTATGCAATATTATGAGAAAGGACACACCAAACGCACGACGGGTAGCAGCGCAGCGCTATACAGCATCGTGTATTTGGTGTGTCCTTTCTCAATATTGCATAGATTACATACAACGCCATAAGATGCAACGCGCTGTGCTGCGCTGCACGCGGTGTGCTCCGCCCTCATCGTATCTTTTCATAAAATCAAATGTAGTTGGTAAATTTTGGACCTGATTGTGCCTAGCACTAATCTTCCGTGACCAAATTATGCGTAGGCATGAACAATAATGCTAAATTTAATGTGAGCGTAGTTATTCTGGTTACTTTACGAGATTCTGATTAGGTAGCCTAAAACATAATTTATTAGTCAGTCAATTATACATTTGTGTTTTTTTTTTTATAAATAACTAGCTGCCCGGCCCGGCTTCGCCCGGGTACTGTTTCGTTTCTTTTTCAATCTTTCTGAGAGATTTTCTTAATATTTTTTTCCGTAAGAACCTTGTACAGAGTATTAGAAAACTACAAAAAAAAATCAGCCAAATCGGTCAAGCCGTTTTCATGTTATGTCGTGACAACGGAAAACGGGTTTCATTTTTATATATATAGATAATATTTTCTGGGGAGTTATGAAATTTGCATGGCAGGGGAGGTCAAGTAGCAACTTAGTAGGGTACTATTCGCTCATAGAGTTGTCGGTGTGGAGCTTTTCTATTATGAGACATCCGGGGGCCACTTTGGGTTTTTTTTCCTAATGACACAACTAGTTGTGCGGGTTTGTGTGTTGTTTGAATATAGGGCACAGCGGATAATCCGCTCAAATCGGAGCAGCCCGTCTGGGGAAGGACCTCCACCTTACCTTACAGAAGATCGTAGCCAAATAGCATTGGTCCCGGCCATGCTGTGATGAATAAGTAAAGTGAGTAAGGTCTAAAAAATCGAGAAATACGGGCCTCTTTCCCTGTCCTCTTCTTTGTTCATATTCTTTTAAAGCTTATTTCGTTTTTTGGAGCCCTTGAAATATATAATAAATCAAATAACGTTGCAGTGTTACAATGTGTTTAGAACATAAAGTCATGAACAAAAAGTTTTTTTTAAAAATAATGCTGTGTAGGGCATTAT
Source organism: Endotricha flammealis (assembly GCA_905163395.2). Lineage (NCBI taxonomy): Eukaryota > Metazoa > Arthropoda > Insecta > Lepidoptera > Pyralidae > Endotricha > Endotricha flammealis. The sequence continues at coordinate 1,386,006 of LR990863.1, read as the reverse complement.
AATGAAAGGGCTTTACATTTCGACGCTACAAATCTATTTTTGATTTTTTGTCATACATTTCCAAACTATATATTCAAAATATGTACAGTCCAGTCCAGTCCAACATTAATTAAGTTAGTAGCACCACGTGAAATGCTCTCGCTTCACGCACATTGGCCCCAAACAAAGGCAGTGTGTACTAGACTGTGACTTTCAATATTTGCACGTGTCTGGTAGTGTACAACGTGTAACTGGGTAACTTAAATACGAAATTTTGCGTTTAGACATCACGTACGGGGCAAGCCCACCACATATTCCCACCGCTTTGATTTCTGTATAGCTAGGATCAACGGCTACCTTAGGTTGACAATAAGCATTGCTTATTGACGTCCCGGGGTAGAAACTACAGCTGTCTCCGAGACACTCACAATGAATTAAATCAGGAAAAAAATACGGAGTAAGTATTGAAAAGACTTCCCTCCCTAGCAACTACGTAAATCGGGAATTTGAAACAAAAGCCTAAATATAAATGGGATTTTCTAGTAAAATAATATTATTTTGAATGTTAATCATCCATCACAATTAAACTTATTTGTCAATTATGTTTAGTAAAACCTGAAATAAGGAAAAAGCCTTGAGAATTAGAGTGCTTGGAGTTAACTTTTATGTAACTTTAACATGCTACTTTTATCGAGATTCTGCGTTGTACCTTACCATGATTATATTGACGACATTGCTTACGAACCTGATTATTTTATGGTGACTTGACTATGGTCTTCATCAACTCATCATCATTATTAATTATATTGTGCTTTAATCTAATCATCAATGATATTATAGTATTTGTATGTATGTATAATAATTTCAGTAACGTTGTTAGTAATAATAAAGGGCACTTCAAAAGACCAGCAATGGTCGAAGTAGTATTTTTAAATCCTAAAGCAACAAATAAATAAGGGTTTCTTGTAGTTTACTACGGAACCCTAAAAAGGACGGGTTGCACTCCGGGAGTGCCGGCAGAAGTGAAAACTTAAACATCAACGTTGTGCATTTTTGAATATTTAGGAATGGTTAGGGAATCTTAGGCTTTTTCCATCAGGCTACGGATCTGACGCGAGTTTACATTCATTACCCATCTCAAAAAAGTGCCAAGCGCCGTTAAAGAAGTTTTCACTTCAATAATATTGATAATAATAACAAATAAACCGCATTCGTTAATTTCCGCACTTGCCAAATAGTTGACTGGTAGATAATGCAATCGCCAGCACTTATGAATAAAAATAAATGATCCAAGTTTATCATATAACACGTAACAATGAAAATCAAGATCCATTTCTGTCACACATCCATTTTCCGTGAAGGCGGCTCCTCCGCTCGCAACTCGGACAATGTCAAACGCTTCGTTTCCTGTCTTCCTTCCTGCTTCCTGCGCCTGCGGGGTGTTATTTGTGATATCAATTTTTATGACAACTAATTCTATTGTTGTTCCTTTTTGTTATCAATTTATCAATGTTATCAGGTCGTTCCGTTGCACACTTTACTCTTTGCAATTAAAATTATACTTCAGACTAGCGTTTCTAGTTACGCACGGGTTTTTTTGTAAGGATATTTAAAAAAATATATAATATAGCATTATGTCACCGCGGATGGTGTAGCTTCTCAACGTTGAAAGAATTTTTCAAATCGGCCCAGTAATTTGTGAGTTTATTCGTTACGAACAAAAATAAAAATCTTCCCTCTTTTTAATATTAGTATGATATGGCACACATAACAGCTTGCCCACTGTGCCCAACTGAGTGTACAGATCTACCAACATAACATCTTTATGAAGTGGCCGAAATTGGAACTACAACTCCCGTTCATATTGTATGTCACTTTTTGACAGTTCGCCTTTGACAAAATGTATGAAAATATGCCACAGTAACGCCCTCCTACAAACGTCACTTACGTTCATAAAGATGTTTGTAGCACTATACTCGGAAAGACCTCCTCATGGCAAGCGATAAAGTTGTTGCCGTTGCCAGGAACTTTGATTTTATCTGTGAGTGTCATTGACTCGAAAAGAACTTACGCTTGCTATAGAAAAATATTTCTCGTTTAAAATTTATTTAGGATTCATGTACAGAACGATTGATCCTCCATACAGCCAGACATCATTATAGAAATCACGCTATGCCGTTTGGCTTATTGCCGGAATATTTGTAGGCACATAAAATGCTTTGTGAATCACTGACTGATTGACCTGAAACTTGAAGGGTGTGTACATCCGATAAAAAAAGATTTCCCTAAATTCCCATGGGAAAGATGGATCAAAATTCAAAATATTTTTCCGAGAGTAGGTCCTCACTCACCGACACTTTCTCTCGTCAATGATTACATTACAGTATTAAATTATTTATGTAATTAATCTACTCTATAAACTACTATCATTTCGGAAAGAAAAGCAAAATGACCACTGGTAAAAGAAATGGCGAAAAAAAAAGCAGTTACGGCCTTTTTTGTCATAAAACAATATATTTAGATCCAGGTACATACAGAAATTAAGTCCTAAACGCGGGATGTCGATCCAAATAGTGCTATGGTCAAATCTTAAATACCTATGTCGAATATGTAAGTAGATGTTGATAAAACAAGCAGACCAGTCCCCCAAGATCACAACCACAATCGATCGCTTTAGGAATACGCGGCAAACGAAGTGCGAGTTTCGTAGTTATGAATAAAAAAAAGACGTTGACCATTCTAGTTTTATCCTACCCAACGTAGCGTAGGTATTGTTAGTTTAAAAACTGTGCTGCCTTTGGCGATATTGGATGGACTTGTTTATTATTCTTACAAAAAGGTTTCGTAAAAATATTTTTAATAAAAACCTAATAATATTTACGTTTGTGAAAATATTTTTATCCAAAAGCGAAAACGTTAATAATTTGCCAGTCAGTAAACAAAGGTTCTGAACAATAATATCGCCTGGGTTATGAATTAAAACTGAGATTAAACGACCCCATTACAACAAGATAAGATTTTTTCCTCCATATTCCACCATTTCCACCCCCTATTGTGCCGCAACTGATATTGAACAATGCTCACTGGATATGTCGTTATCTGAACACGATTGTAAATTGATAGAAAATATTACGATTAAGTCAGAGATTATGTATTTTCTCACGCGTTTCTCTTATATTTATAATATTTTATTTTGGTTTGAAGCGTTTTTATTTATTATTTATTTTTTAACCACTAAGGTGGCAAACAAGCATATGGTCGCCTGATGGTAAGCAGTCACCGCAGCCTATGGACGTTTGCAATACAAGGAGCATCACTAACGCGTTGCCGACCCTGTAAGAACCTCTTCACACCCTTTTTGAAGTACCCCATGCTGTAATCGCCAGGGAAAGCACTGACAGGGACTTCATTCCACAACCTGAGGGTTCTGTGCAGAAAACCCCTTTGGAATCTCGTAGTATGGGACCGGTTTGGTTCCAGCGTGTGAGGATGGATTCCCTGTCGATGGCGAGCTGTGTGCTGTAGCAAATAGCTTCTGAGAACACATCCCATTGTACAGCCGGTAGAACACGCATAGGGAGGCAAAATCTCTCCTCAAGCTTAAGGGTTCATTACCGGCTGTAAGCACGGGATCGTCGACAATTCTCACAGTTCGTCTCTGAACCGAGTCACAAGGCTCAATTTGGCAACCAGGTGCTCCCGCCCAGAGATGTCAGCAGTACTCCATGTGCGGCCGGACTTGATGCCAGTTTGACCGTCTCTTCTAGGTGACTACGGAACTGAACATCGCAGGAGATCTCGACACCAAGTATCCCGATGCTTTTAGAGATCGTAAGGGGCGTGTTTTCGAAACAGGGTGTTACAGCAAATGGTTTTTTTTTACGGTGAACTGTGTGTTCACTTGCTTTTTGCTGGGGTTAAATTGGACCAAATTCTGTCGCCCCCAGTCGAACACTTGTGCTAATGTGGTCTCAATCCCCAACACCAGCTCCCCGCGGCTTTCCTCCACCTTTGAACGAGGGATGTTAGCACGGCTCGTGTAGTAAGTGTCTCCGGTGCTGTCATCCGCATAACAATGAATGCCATCGATGGACAACATATCATTGATATGCAGCAGAAACAGCGTCGGAGACAGCACGGAGTCCTGTGGAACGCCGACATTAATGTCCATGCTATCAGAGCTGCAGCCATCGACTACTGCTCTGATGCAACGCCCGGACAGAAAGCTAGCGATCCACTTGCATAATCCCTCAGGCAGTCCGTATGATGGTAACTTCGATAAAAGACTGCGGTGCCAGACCAGATCAAACGCTTTGGCTATATTTAGGCTAACAGCCAGCGCCTCACCTTGACTCTCAACGGCCGATGCCAAACGGTGTGTGAGGTACACTAGAAGATCACCAGTCGAACGACCGTGACGAAAGCCATATTGACGGTTGCTGATCAAATCGTGATCCTCTAGGTACCCCAGGAGTCGTGAGTTAATGACACGCTCCATGACTTTGGAGAGAAGGGAGGTAATAGCGATAGGCCTGTAATTCGATGGGTCAGACCTATCACCCTTTTTAGGCACGGGATGAACATTAGCAGTCTTCCACGAAGGCGGGACTTGCTTGGTGGAGTATGAAAGCGCAAAGAGACGCACAAGCACAGGACACAGCTCACGAGCACACAGATTAAGCACCACTGCCGGGATGCTGTTTCTTAACCTTTTATTGCCCTTTTACATGATAGCTCTTCGCGATGGCTTATTCTATGATGGTGGCAGTAGCGTGTTGCGCGTTGCGCGTTAATGGGGCTAACTCAAACTATGATCGGTGCAAACGTAAGTCGCCTATTTATTGAGGCCAATGATAGGTTTGGATATTTATTAGCGTACCGAACTTATAGTTTTGTCCCTTATATTATTTAAAAAAATTATATATAAAAACTTATGTTAAAAATAATGCTCTAACCAATCTAAACTGTTTTTGGCACTTCTTTCCGGTAGAAACAAAGTAATGAATATGAAATAACTAACTTTAACTAGTAGCTTACTTCAATTTCAACATACAACCGACATAAAACGTATATAAAACCGTGCAACTCGAATCAAAAAGTCAAATTATCCAAAAAGACTGTAAAGGTACTCTCAAAATAAAACATGAATCGTGGATAAACAACGAGGCTTTTAATAAAAATACAGAAATGACATTACTTTGGGCACTTGACCGAATTTGGTGACTACGTCTTTTCCCGTCAAAAGGTTGACTTGACAGTAATGAAACACTCAGAATAGGTTGTTAGTTGATGAAAGAGCATTATTAATTTGTCCTGATTACTTGTCGCTTGTTCATAACTTGAATGTTGGGGAAACTCGATTTATGTAATGTTACTAACCTACGACATGTAAATCTTTTAGCTAACTATTTAATACATACGGTGAATTGCCCAAAACCATTTTTAAAATTTATAACACATAATACGGCGGTCTCTGTCAAATTAAAGAAGAAAAAACAGGGCAAGTACGTGTCGGACCACGCACAATGTAGGGTATTTACTGTGCTTCGCTTGCCTTCAGTTCAGTCCAATATCAAATTTTATCACATTTGTAAGTTTTCATCAAAGAAATTTTATTTTTTAAATTCGTCTGCTATTACTCGGTAACTAGTAGAGCCTACTTAACCGTTATAGTTTTCATTAAAGGTTCATCATATGGACTACTACCATGATTTTTTTCAAATTTCTTAACATAAGACTTTCGGAGATAGAGGGGGGGGGGGGGGGAACCACCGTGCAAAACTAAAATTGACACGATAATAAATGTAAATAATTCCGAAACGGATCATTGTATCGAAAAATGATCTTCCCACACCCTCAATGTTTTGTCTTTAACGATACCCCACAAGATGGGGTGGACGAAAAAATCATTTTCACTTTACATGTAGGGGAGGCACCCCAAAAAAAACTATTTTTCAAAATTTTGTTCCAGCACTTTGTTACCATTGTTAATATGTGTATACGTACCAAATTACAGCTTTCTAGCATTAAGCGTCTAGGCGCTAGACCGCGGACAGACAGACAGACAGACGGACATGGCGAAACTGTAAGTGTTCCTTGTACTACTATGGAACTCAAAAAAAGAGATAACTTGAGACTTAATGTGGAATCCCTTCACGAAATAATTAAAAAAACTTGAATCATATTTACTAACCTGGTCACCTTTCAGTGGCTGACTGTACTGTACTATACATACAAGCCTCTCTTAAAATTAATAACGATAATGGATCACAGAGCGTTAAAAACGGCAAAAAAAGCTTGTAAAAATAATATCAAAAGTGTATTTTATTTTTAATCAAATCCGTATAGGTTCCAAGAGAGAATGTAAATCATTTATTATGAACAAGTAAAATATTTAAAGGTCCTACCTTTTTTTCAAATAAACGCTCGCCATTTTTGTATCCGTTATAATTTTCTTCGTTCAAATTTCGCCTTTGATTAATGACACACCTGAACATCGCGCGAAAGGAAATCAAAGCTTCTATTCCATTTCCCGCCATTATTGTCGTTTTGTTTTAATATTCACCCTCGTATATTTTAATGTTTATTATGTTGCCATTTAAAAAGGTCAGAGGGCTTATTCTTGTAACAAAAGCAGTTAAAATCCAATATCAAGCTCTATCCATACTCAAATTAGAAATACGAAAAAATGTTTGTTTGTCATTCTTTCACGTCGAAAGTAACGAACGGATTGCCATGATATTTTTAGGAATTGTTTAAAGTCTGGAGTGCGACATCGGCTACTTTTTATCCCGAAAAAACATCTCATTACCACGGAAAAAAAATAGTTTATTAATATTTGTCAGATCCTCTGGACCACGCGGACGAAGCCGCGGTTAACAGCTGTTTTTCTCATACAAAATATGAAACGAGCAACAGAGCGCTTGAAATTGAGATTGAGATTAGATTTTAACTGTTTTTATCACGAGAATAGGCCCTCAGATATGTGTCAAGTGTCGGGTCAAAGTGGTTATGGAATGTGTGATTATTTGGACCCCTCGATACCGCCTCTGTTTATTGGAACATTTTTGCGAACATAAGAATTTATGACCTGCAAATAAAACTAACTTGTGTACGTGTGCGTACTGCATAGTGAGAAATATCCGAACTGATATTACGATTGTTTTTTTACTGGAAGGTTGGCAAACATTCGGGTCATCTGATGGAAAGTTGCCTGTCCATTACCAGAGTGACACTAGCCCCCCATACACCATGAAACGAAATTTCGAAAATGCGGACTGATGTCTCATTGAAAAAGAGGTAGGACGTCCTAACATAATAGAAGGAAATAAAGATAGATATTCAGATGCATACCTTGATACATTAGCATACCATAGTATTTTACCGGGTCACTCATTTGATACTCGAGTCAATAGTTGTATTGATCATATAATGACTAATTTAAATCCCACACGTTTCGCATCTACAATTGCAGTACTCGACACAACTATTACTGATCACAAACTGATAAGTATGTTCATATATGATGAATCAAATTCAAAACCCTCTAAATACGTAAAAAAGAAAATTTCAATAGATTTCTCAAATGCTGTTCTAACATTACGAACCAAAATTACGCCAGATATTTTAAATACTAGTGACCCGGAAAAATTAGCTACGGACCTTATTACAATCGTAACAGACTCTTTAAACTTAAATACAAAAACGATAACAGTTTCCAATAGTAAAAGAATTCTAAAGCCATGGATAACACCAGGAATTTTAAAATGCATTAATCATAGAAATAAATTACAGAGACAACTAAAGCTAGACAAATCAAATGAAAGTCTTAAAATTACATTTCGTAGGTACAGGAATTACTGCAATAAATTAATTAACAAATTAAAAATCCAATTTGAAAAAGATCTTTTGGAAAAATCTAAAACCAGCTGTAAAGAATTATGGAATTGTATTAAAAATATCACACATTTAAATAAACAGAAAACATCAAACACAGAATTAAAAACCTTAAAAAACAACCCAATTGAGTCAGCGAACTTCATAAATGACCATTTTAACAATGTCGGCAAACGTCTAGCAAAAGAAATAAAAAACACTGATAATAATATAATTCATGAATATTTTGTGTCTCTAAAATCGCTGCCTAATACTATTGGCATCATTGAACCTGAAACTACAGAAATTGAATCAATTATAAATAATCTTAAAACTGACTCTGCCGCTGGATGGGACAATATCCCCACAAGATTCATTATAATGGCAAAAACAGAGCTTATTCCGATTTTAACTCATCTATCTAGACTAATGTTTCTCCATGGTGTTTTCCCTCGGTGTTTGAAACGCGCGATCATACACCCTGTTTTTAAAGCCGGTGATCCAAATGATATTAACAATTATAGGCCCATTTCTGTTTTACCCGCGATATCTAAAATTATGGAGAAATTAATCAATACGCGGCTTATACAGTTCCTTGAAAAATATAACCTATTGTCCAACTGTCAATACGGCTTCCGTAAAGGGAAAAACACCGAAGACGCAATTCATGACCTAACTAAGGAAATTATTAAGAACCTTGATGAAAAGAAGAAAACTCTATGTATTTTTCTAGACCTCAAAAAGGCCTTCGATACGGTCTCTGTTCCCGTTCTCTTACGTAAAATAGAAAAAATAGGAGTTAGAGGTAATTTTCATCGATTAGTATCCAACTATTTAAGCGAACGTTCTCAAAGAGTCAAACTTGATGGTGATACGTTTAGCAATGACACCCTTACTGAAAATTTCGGCGTTCCACAGGGTAGTGTCTTGGGGCCTACCCTGTTTCTTATGTATATAAATGATCTCACTGATTTAACTTTAGCAAATGGACATATTTACTCCTATGCAGACGACACTGCAATACTTTTTGAAGGAAAAAAGTGGCCTGATGTGTACAAATATGCAGAAGTCGGATTAGGTCGTGTTATTCAATGGCTAAACATAAATTCATTATCTCTGAATATCAATAAAACCAACTATATTCCTTTTTCAATCGGTAACTCTGACGAACCAGGCGAGGATCTAACTGTAACTGCACATATATGTTCTAGCGCTAAAGATTGTGACTGCTTGATAATTGAAAGAGTAAAGCGTACTAAGTACCTTGGTGTTACGCTCGACAACAACCTAACATGGTACCCCCAACTTGCTGTAGTAGCAGCCCGATCGAGAAAACTAATCTGGCTCTTTAAGCATTTACGAAGGATAGCTGACGTACAATTACTCACATATATCTACAAATCTCTTGTTCAATCGATTATCCTGTACTGTATTACAGTCTGGGGCGGTACATTTAAAACAAAATTTATAAGTATAGAACGGGCCCAGAGAGCCGTGTTGAAGGTCTTGCTACGAAGGGATAGATTATATAGTACTACAAAATTGTATTCCGAATTAAATGTATTAACTGTCAGGCAGTTGTATATTTTGCAAAGTGTTATAAGAGTGCATAAAAACACCATTATTGACCCAAACCTCGTTAACAAAAGAATATCACATTCAGTTATCAGATCAAAATTGGTTAGAACAGTTTTTGCAAGTAAGCAGTTTCCAACACAATCGGTCAAAGTATATAATAAATTAAATAGACTAATCCACATATACACAAAGACGACTAATGAATGTAAAAATATAACCCGAAATTGGCTACAAAAACTTACATACAAGCAAACAGAGGACATATTGAGTTGTTAAACAGATTAAAAAGCTAGTTTGTTAAAAATATTAATTACATAGTTAAATAGATAAAAATTAATAAAAATATTACGTAATTATACCTATGCACAGATGCAAGTGGTTGCATGATAGTTGTTATTTGTACTTTGCCTTACTTTAGTTTTATAACCAATAATTTGTATTAACGATGTACGAAAGAGCGGTTCCTTCTAATACAAGTTTTGATTAACTTAAAAGGAGGACCCAGAAACTTGTAAATTATGGTTTTGTCAAATAAAGAATTTGAATTGAATTTGAATTGAATTGAATCTGATGGAAAGTTGCCTGTCCATTACCAGAGTGACACTAGCCCCCCATACACCATGAAACGAAATTTCGAAAATGCGGACTGATGTCTCATTGAAAAAGAGGTAGGACGTCCTATCGGCCTCGCCGGCGAGGTCGCGCGCCACCATCGCCACACACATACCTGCATGGGCCCGGCTTCTTCTGCCCAACTAGACCATCTCCCAGTGCCGCCCTAGGCCGAAATGCAGGCTTCCTCTGGGGCGCCCTTAGGCCATTGCTGCTTTACGTCGATATTCTGCGAGAGGGTGATACTTCCAGCCTAATAGTCCATTTTATAAACGCTCTACCTCTCCAAAACGGTTTTTTTCTTTCACGAAACTTTTAGGAGATATAGGTTAAGTATCTAAAATTGTAAAAAAAAATTGATGGCATAGTGTGTTGTCATTATTTAAGGAATTTCAATATTATTTTACAGCACTTTTTGGGCCAGTAGGGTGACTATCTGTGTTAAAATAGTCGACCCATAGCCCCCCGCAGGGGATACAGTGTGAACCAACTGAAGCGTAGCCCTATTTTTGCTCGCAATTGCAATATAAATTGCCCTTTTGTAAATAATATTTGACAGCGGAGGGACGCCACTGCCACGACTTTTATCACCTAGCAACGGCAGAGACTTGTACACCTTTAGTACTGCGTGCGCAGCTTTTGACTGTCGGGAGCAGCGCGGTCCCTGTCAGAACATCCTGTCAATGACTTCAGTGTTTTTTATTTTGATTTGTTTTTCTAAAGAATTTTTATTGTTTTTTACTTGAGTTCAGTTTAGTTTATATATTTTTGTATATGACTCAGAACCCTCAAGTTACGGTTCAATCTAGCAGCCAGTTGTCACAGGACAACTTCATTCAGTGCCCGAGATGCCCCCAACCACGTCTTTTCAAGGGGCGAAGAGGTCTTAATATACACATCGGTAAGAGTCATCAAATCCATGCAGAAGTCACCTCTTCAGCCCCTGTTTCCGCCCCTGATGACGCACCACGGCTTGAGGCTACTGAACCGATTTGGAAAAGACTAAGTAGTCTGAAACGGTCTAAACCGGTATTAAAACGGATTCCGCGGGGCGCAAGAATCTCAGTAGCACAACTACTAACAAAGGATATAAAGTTAGCTTTATCCAATACAGAAAAAGCCTGGGAGCATCTGCTTACCTTCCCTTATCGTATCCTACATGTGAATAGTAATAATTCAAACGAAATTAAACAATCTCTTACATCTCGCGTTAAACAAAATTGTTCCAATCCGACAGTATCTTTTACAACTTTAGACCCGTCCAATTCTCAAACCAGAAAACATTATAATATTTACAAAAATGTAGAGGATAAGATAAGTGAAGGTGATATCAGGGGTGCTGCACGTTTATTGTTTTCCAGTGACACTATTGCCCCCGATGTACCCGAGACCCTAGATGCCTTGCGTGCTAAGCATCCACAACCTTCGGCAGGTCTTCAACTCCCTAATCCCCCCGACAACACAATTAATGAACTTCAAGTTGGCGCTGATGCAGTCCGCCAGGCAGTATTTTCTTTTCCAACAGGTTCCGCTGGCGGCCTTGATGGACTAACGCCGCAACATCTGAAAGACCTGCTTGGCGGCAGCTGTGGTGATACCGGTGATGGTCTCTTAAAGGAATTGACAGCATTAGTAAATTTAATGCTGTCAGGTTCCGTAACAGAGACCATCACTGATATTTTATATGGCGCTAACTTGATAGCCTTAAAGAAAAAATGTGGTGGTATAAGACCAATCGCGGTTGATACCACATACCGCCGCCTTACAGCCAAACTTTGCTTTCGTAGCGCGGCTGAAAATCTCACTGGGATTTTTCAACCAATTCAGCTGGGTTTTGGCTCTAAGGGTGGCTGTGAGGCATCGGTACATGCGCTCAGATCTTTTCTAAATCACCAAGAGGGGGAAGTCGTGCTGAAAGTTGATGTGAAAAACGCTTTCAACTCGGTTGATAGGGGCGCCCTGCTGACACAAGTACGGTCTAAATTACCAAATATATATAAGTTTTTGTGGCAATGCTACAAAGAGCCATCAAAATTGGTATATAAAGATAATCTTTTATTTTCGTCCGTGGGGTGCCAGCAGGGAGATCCTCTCGGGCCGGCCATTTTCGGCGTAGCCATCCACCACGTTATTGAGAGACTAAATTCCAAATTAAATGTATGGTTTTTGGACGACGGAACCCTAGGGGGTGATGTAAATACCGTGCTGGATGATATGCGGCTCATGATTCGAGAATTTGGCGTCATTGGCCTGGAGTTTAATTTCTCAAAATGTGAGCTGTATATATCCGAAACATGTCAAAATGTACCCAATGTCATCAATGACTTTAATTCCTTGGCACCGAATATTAAAGTTGTTGACAAATCTAATAATCTTCTCCTAGGGTCTCCTATTTTTGAGGAATCATTTTCCTCTTTTATTGAAGAAAAAATTCAAAATTTTGCAGCAGTTTCGGACCGTCTGCAACATATCAGCACACACATGGCCTATTATATTCTTAGATATTGCTTGTTTGTCCCTAAATTCACTTATGTTTTGAGATGCAGTCAGTTCTGGAAACACCAAGATATTTTGGATCGCCTCGACAGCATCATCAAGCAAACTTTAATTTCAGTTTTAAATATAAACATGGACGATACGGCTTGGACTCAGGCATCCTTACCTATAAGGTTTGGGGGCTTAGGCATCCGCAAAATTTCAAGTGTATCACTACCGGCTTTCCTATCTTCGGCTCATAGTACACAAAATTTAGTTAGTAAAATTTTGGCTTCTTGTCCTAACAGTTCTGAAATTTCTTTCGCTGGCGAAGCCGAAAATGCTTGGAGACAAGCTTGCCCAAATACTGATTACCCAGAAAATCGTTTATCGCAAAAGCTGTGGGACGAGCCGCTTTGCAAGTTAGTACGGAACAGTCTTCTGAATACGTCAACTGACTCAGCAGAGCGAGCTCGTCTCTTAGCTGCAGGCGAGTGGGAATCGGGCCTTTGGCTGCAAGCTCTTCCATCGGCGAACATCGGCACGCTGCTAGATAGTTCCACTTTCAGGATCGCCACGGCCCTTCGCCTGGGCGCACCCTGCATTGCACCACACCAATGTGGATGTGGCCATGTCGTCAATTATCTTAGTCGTCACGGTTTATCGTGTTGCAGGAGCGCCGGGCGCTTTTCAAGGCACGCGGAGTTAAACGATGTTATCCGTCGGTCCTTTGCTACTGCTGGTTCTCCGGCAGTTCTGGAACCCAATGGCCTGTCGAGAGATGACGGAAAAAGACCTGACGGAATGACGCTCGTGCCCTGGAAGATGGGTCGGTGTTTGGTATGGGACGCTACTTGCGTTGATACTTTTGCTCCGTCGCATCTTCCAGGAACAGCAACCAAAGCTGGCTCCGCTGCCGCGACCGCTGAGAGCGCCAAGCGGCGCAAATATGCCGGTTTGAGCAGTGACCTCATTTTTGCGCCGTTTGGTGTTGAAACTCTCGGGCCTTGGGGACCAGGTGCTCACTATCTCTTTAAGGAGATTTCTGAGCGCTTGGTCAATGCGTCCTATGATCGGAAGGCTGGCCTGTATTTCGCGCAAAGAATTAGCCTCGCAATACAGCGGGGTAACTCTGCCAGCCTTCTGGGAACGCTCCCGTTTTCCAGGGATCTGGGTCAAGTTTTTTATTTGTAAATAGTAGTTGAGTTTTATTTCTTTTAAAGTGTTAATTTGTTTCTATATGTTGTAAAAATGTAGTTTTTTCTAAATTGTAAATGAAATTGTATAAATAGTATCTATATTGTGTTTATTATCTAATGATATTTATTACCTAAAATATAACGGTTCTATTTTATTGTGTGTACAGATCGTATATTTTTTATTGAAATACGACTTTTACAATGCTTGTGAATTTTTACGAGCTGCCACCAAATTCGGTGTGCTCAGTCGCCTGTGCAGATCCCGGCTTGTTATTCAAATCTAACATTCGAAGCGTTCTCATTTTTCAAACGTTTGAAGAAAAAAAACGGTATTTTTATTGTAATGTTGTCCAGAAATACTGTTATCCAGAAGCCAGATTAAAAAATAACTGGCAATGGGGATTTAAAAATAACAATGTTGGGTTATAATAAGAATAATAAGAAAGTCCCAAGTCCCAACGTAAGTTAGGTTTACCCTGCTTGTGTTTTGGGTACCAGACAACAGAAAAAAAGTAAAGTAAAAAATTCAAAAAAGTTAAGTTAGCGCTAATGTAGACTACAATAGCGTTAAGAATACTCCAATTCATATCGATCGAGATTACTTTCAATAGTAAGGACTCTGCTGCTTTCAAAATCAGTGGAATCTGAAAATGAGACACCATGACAGCGCAAAGAAGTATTTTTTTTACTGCAATAAAAATAAATGACAATTTTCAAACTATGGGAAAATGATATCACAATAAACCTATTTCTTATTTTTCATCGCATCTTTTGTATTATTATTATATTAGCTTAGAAATATTTATATTATAATTAGTTAATTTAACCCGTAATCGTGAATTTCTGCACTCCCACTCCCACCCAATGGTTGACTGGAGAATGCAATTAGCATTAAGTCCGCATATTGTATCAGTACCTACTTTGTGTATTGTGTATTTGTGGACTGTGGTTAATAAATATTGTGGTTTATAAAATGAAGAAATATTTCATATTTTTTCCACTGCATCTTTGTTCTAATAAAAGATGAAATTTAGATCGTAGCCAAATAGGAGTTGCATTGGTTTCGGCCATGTTGTGTTCCTACGGTAAGTAAGGTCTCCAGAACTCCACTTTGTACAGGGTCCGGTCGGTACTCGGCAACGCGTGAGTGATACCCGCGGTATTACAAGCGTCCATAGACTACGGTGACTGCTGCTTACCATGGCAGGCCTTATGCTGTTTGTTTGCCACCTTAGCGGTATAAAAAAGGAATTTTATAACAAATTAGTATTGCCCGCAGAATTCCCACAAAACTGATTTATTCTCAGTTTAATTCCGTCCTCGTCACAAGTAGTCACAACTCGTCTAAATCAAATAAACTTTGATACAAATCGTTTATTACGTAAATTTAAAGCAACTTGGATAACTTCATCCCTAGAATATTAACATAATAAACTTAGTCTCTATTCAAGTCCTATTTCGATGTCTACTGGGACTGGATTTCTAACTTTTTGTGTTTCTTTCTATTCAAGTCCTATTTCGATGTCTACTGGGACTGGATTTCTAACTTTTTGTGTTTCAATATATTGTATTGTTTCAATTGCGGAATTGTTCTGGGTTGCTTTGGTCTAATCATAATCTTTTCTTGTTTCTTGATCCATTAGGATTTGTTGAGGTACATTAATAACATTCATTCTTTTAATGTCCACTGCTGGGCAAAAGCCTCTCCTCTTCTCCAATTTCATGTCAGCTGTTTCTTTCCTCTTTCCAGTTGTTATCTTAATTTAATCAGTGTGTCTGTCCTGTCTGTCTGTGTATTTTTTTTTCTTTACTGAAGTTTTTAATATTTCTTTGGTTATTTCGAAACTTTTGAAACTTAATGTTAGTATCATCATCATCGCAGCCACAAGAAGTCCAATGCGGGACATACAATGGTTTTGAAATGGAATATGGGAATTATATTCCTATCCTAGTCAATAGATATAAGGGTTAGTAAAAAAATATATAATAAAACCATATATTATTATGTATACTATATATAAATATATGTATAATATACCGATGAAACGGACTCTGCCAGAAGTTCCAACAATATGACACGTGTAACTTCACACGTATAACTTTAACTTCACAAGGAGTTTCATTTTGTCCCGTATCGATTTCAGGAGAATGTGAACTTTCTATTATTTCATTTTTGATTTCATTCAATGCATCCGATTCGTTTCCAAGGGTCTTCTATACAGTTTTTTATGTCTAAAGTAGTTACCGTTGTCTCTCAACGTCAGAAAAAAACCGGGCAAGTACGTGTCGAGCCACGCACAATGTATAATGTGTAGGGCTTACTTGCAGATGAGTACAATGCCATGTTCTATTACATTTCTACATTATCATCAAATAAATTTTACTTCATAAGTTCGTCGGCTATTACGCGGTAACTAATAGAGCCAACTTAAACGTTGTTTTCATTGAAGATTCAATCCGAAGATTCATTGACGACCTCCGTGGCGTAATGGTTACCACGCCAGACCGCTACCCAGGAGATCCCGGGTTCGATCCCCGGTCGGGTTATGATGAAATACGAACTTTTTCTGATTGGCCTCGAGTCTTTTATGTTTATCTATATATGTATTTGTTATAAAATATAATATCGTTGAGTTAGTATCCCATAACACAAGTTTCGAACTTACTTTGGGGCTAGCTCAATCTGTATGAATTGTCTCTATATATTTATTTATTTATTCATAATATAGACTACTACCATGATTTTTTTCAAACTTCTAAACAAGACTTTCCGAGATAAAACTCCAGAAACAGAATACAATTTTCTTAAATCCAATACTGTTTTCATTTGGACGAGGACATTGCTTTATTTGTTGCGGCCAAACTAACTTATCGAAGTTCAATATAAACTGTATACATAGAGATAAGTGACACTCAAGGTAAAGGTTAATGGAAACTCGAAACAAATTGACTACGATTTACTTCGATCATATACAACATGGATAATGCATGGCAATAGCGTCCGTGGCACACTTTAAACTCCGCTAAAACGCACCCGTAGCGGACTTTGTATTCTGTGACGCGTGATCTGTCACTGACAATTTGTTTTACATTACTGCTTAATGACTGAAGACATTTATAGGACTGAGGTGTCAGCGGCAATGTATATAGACAGAGCCAGTCGAAGCACAATAAGGTGAATTTCAATACATGTACCAAGTTTAAGCTTTGTTATTGTATGACGCTGAATCCACTGTTGTATATGATCGAAGAGGATATACGTAAAAAACCTACCTTAAGCCTACAACTACATGGTTTTAAACCCAGTTTGAAACAAAGGTTTCAAACCTACAAAGTATTGTAAAATTCTGACGCAGCGTCATACGCATGGCCTGCTGGCTGCTACCAAGGGCGTTATACCACAAAGGTGGCAAACAAGCATACGGCAGGCCTGATGGCAAGTAGCGCCGTAGCCTATAGACGCTTGCAATACTGGGCGTATCACTCACGCGTTGCCAACCCTCCGCCCCCCCAAGAGACCCTACTCACCGTAGGAACACAACATGGCCGAGACCAATGCTATTTGGCTACGATCTTCTGTAAGGTGGAGGTCCTTCCCCAGACGGGCTGCTCCGATTTGAGCGGATTATCCGCTGTGCCCTAAAAGAAAACAAGAGATAACTAAAGACTTATTGTGGAATAATGCGCTTCAGAAACTGGTAGATAAAAAGTTTACACGTATACATTACACGAGTTTATTTCAGAAACGGCTTCTCAGTTCTCAACTTGTTAAGTAGGTGATCGATCTACCTCAAAGTTGGCCAGCCTTGGAGAATGCGAAAGGCATCGTTTACAGGCGGTAATAATTTATACTAGGTGTCGCAACTTGGCCGACTTTATAAAAAATTGAAATTTAATACGTCAAGCGTTTCACAGTGACTGAAACGCATTTTTAAAGTTAATGACACATAAAGGTGTTGCAACTTGCGCGTCCATCCATAAGTTACGGTGACCACCTACCATCAGGCGGGCCGTATGCTTGTTTGACACCTTAGTGGTGTAATTGAAGTGGTAGAGCAATTATTATGCCCTCCTTTCCCTTCCCTTCCTTTCCTCCAACCTCCTTGATGGACAACGCATTGGCGGCGGTGACCGCTTTCCATCAGGTGGCCCGCTTGCTTGTTTGTCTACTGTATGACGTAAAAAAAAACCATTAGATTATTATTGATTATAGCTGTCACTATCAAACTAAATAAGAAATAAATTAAAAGTAATAAAAAAGTATTTAATAACAAGCTTTTATTTATTGCGCTAAAAAGAATAAAATAAACTTTTCTTTTAAAACTTTAACTATCAACTTATAACGTCATTCATTACACAATTTATTGACATAAAAGCTTGTCGCGAGATGTACCTGTATTAGAAAACATAATTATCGAACAGTACGAGTAAATGTTAGTAATTAAATCTCGCGACAAGCTTTTATGTCAATAAATTGAAGTTTATTATTTTCTTCAAACTGTGAAATGGTAGCAAATTAGCTTATGGTCAGCAACGCGCGAGTGAAACTCCCGGTGGTATTGCCAACGTCCATAGGTTACGGTGACCGCTTACCATCAGGCGTATGCTTGTTTGCCACCATAGTGGTATAAAAAATAAATGGTAGCAAATGCTCCCGGTGAAAGCTTTAAAAGTCAAATTGTTACCTTTGTGCCATATTTATTTTCCACCTGAATCAACATTAAAGAAGTTTTGTAACATAAACACAAAGATATGACATTGTTACTAAAATATTTTGTGAATGTTCTCTTTTAGTATCGATTTTATGTTAAGTCGACCTCCGGAGATGGACATTACATTACGCACGAAAAGTCTAGAACTAGATTTAGATCTAGACTGGAATTTGGGGTCAGTACGTCTCGTCGCCATACTAGTTTCTGGTTTAATGGAAATTATTTTCCATATACGTAAAATCCATACTAATATTATAAATGGGAAAGTGTGTGTCTGTCTGTATGTCCTGAAAAACGGACAAACAGACAGAGAAATTTCATGGGAATATATAAAGTAGAAAGATTGGTTTTTCCGTGTCAAATGAGAATACTTTCTTTTGTCTTTTTGGGTTAAAAAAAAGCAAGTAAACAATAAAAGTACATCTATATATATAAAAGAAAGTCGTGTTTGTTACAACACTTATAACTCGAGAACGGCTGGACCGATTGCCATGGTTTTTGATTTGTTGGATTTGTTTCCGTCCCGATTAGCAGAATACATCTTAAAAACAATGAAAACTCGATTAGGGGTAGGGTAGGGGTAGGGTAGGGGTAGGGTAGGGGTAGGGTAGGGTAGGGTAGGGTAGGGTAGGGGTGGGGTAGGGGTAGGGTAGGGGTTGGGTAGGGTAGGGTAGGGTAGGGGTGGGGTAGGGTAGGGGTAGGGGTAGGGTAGGGTAGGGGTGGGGTAGGGTATGGGTAGGGTAGGGTAGGGTAGGGTAGGGGTAGGGGTAGGGTAGGGGTAGGGTAGGGTAGTGCCTCTAAGGCGAAACAAAGTTTGCCGGGTCAGCTAGTTATATATAAGTAGTGTAGGTATTGTAGTAGCAAGGAAGACATGAAAATATTTATGTATTCTTTACTTGAGTTTATATAAATATTTTTCAAAAGGCAATTCATAATTTTATCTTTTCTACCTAACTCTATGTGACTTAAATGAGCACTCCACTTTAAAAAATAAATATGCAAGTATTATTTAACTTATGAATGTTATGTAAAAATTCTATCTGAAAACACTATGCAGGCGTTTGAAGTCAGACAAACGTGAAATTTTATCTAGTTTTTTATCACCTCAGCAGCACTCAAAGCAAGAATAAATGTTAACTTGGTTTTTGTAATTATAATTAGGTTTAGAAATTCACTTAATTAAATTTTTCGTGTGAGAAAATAGTGGAAAAAGGTAGTCTAAAAAATAAAGCAGATTTTTGAGATCTTTTAGAGACTAGGCCCCTCTCCCCTCTCTAGTCGAAGTGTACAAAATATATCGACCTAGCTGACTAACTACCATCATTTCGCAAAGCATAGCAAAAACATCAGTTGTGTTATGCGGCGTTATAAAGATTAAAGTTTAAATCAATTGATTTATCTATCAATTACAGTTATCATACTCTGTATCATATCATTTACTTTCATTAGTCATCCATCAATCATCAAATGATTTATTGGTAATGCATACTGAAATAATCCGTAGCGTTACCCGCCCAGGGAGGGATTATCTTTTACCCTCCTAATCCTGGTCTTCGTATTCACAACTCAAATATAGATTTAGATAAATAATATTTTTCTTTATTCTTAGGGTATACACAAAGTCGCCTACGTAGTTCGTCAAAAAAACATTCATACCAGCCCGAGATCTAGGGGAGAGGTAGCCCAAACCGCGCAAATTCAAACTTAGCAGATGAAAACCTACACAACTAATTATTGTCCCGTGTCCTATCCTAATTAAAATATAAGTCCGATATGTCCATGTATATTTAAAATTGTCTTATAAAAGAAAGAGCTAGTTCGCTCGTTGTGGCGTTCTTTGATAGAGGCGTATGTCCGTCAGGTGAAGTGACGATAATGATAAAAAAATGTTGGCCACCTTTTTTAGTTTTTGGCCTACCTCGAAAATATTTAACGATTAAGAGTCTTGGATGTGTTGCCCACCTACAAAAAGTTGAGAAATAAAGGAGAAATGAAGCAGGACGAGTATAATAAGGTCTCTCACTCATCTTACGAGACACAGCAGCATATCACCGCTTTTTCACGTTCGGTCTTTCACTCATCTTACGAGACATATCACCGCTTTTTATCGCGTTTATATTCTGTAAGAGGTACTGCCCCCGTCGAGCCAGCCCATTTACGAACCACTACTAGACGAAGTAACTATTAAGTAATCTGTGCTACCAGTTCATAATAGTAGCCTATCTCTATCAGGTTCTCCTCTCGATTGGAAGCTCGAGAGCTTTGGATTGGAACTAGACAGAATTACAACTTCTCAAGCAATAACGTTCAATACGAACTTGTTCTACATGTCATTGGCAATGTATTTATATATACGTAGCTGTATATTCGTGTATATTGAAGCCTTACTGGTATGTAATCAAATACTGCTGGCGAATACGTCTCGGGTGTCTCAGTCGATTGGATGACGGCAGAAACAAATAGTTATATCCATATAAAACGAACGCTTTACCGTCTGTCTTTCTATTTTACGAAGTAGCACGAGTCAGCTAGTGTATCTATAATTTGACATATCCTGTGGTGGAGAGGTTAGCAATGCAAAAAAGGTGTGTTCGAATCCCGTGGCAAACATGTTGTGTGAATTAAATTGACTTCTCTTGGTCTGGATGGATTTTGCTGAATTTGACAGCGCTGTGTAATTACTCCAATTATATTATTTTTTATTCATTCAGCCCATATGGTTCTTTTCCTTGGGTATTTAAAAAAAAACGAAGTTGGGTAGGTAAAAAAAAAACCGAAATTTTCGATGTCATTCGAGTTATATATACACATTTTCCAGCCAGTTTCTGACATTTTAATTCCACATCGAGTCTCAAGCTATGTTTTATTTTCTTCTTTAGTTTGACAGTGACAGTTGTAATTTAACGTTAACAAAAATGCCTTTCAGAAACTGGCTGACAGTAGCAGGAAACCCCAGTTAGGTTTAGTTGTAGGTCACATAACAGAGTTGGTAAATGTTTAGTGGTCGGCGTAGCGTTAATGGATTGGAAATTGAGTTTGCATGGAACACGTTTGTCAGTTTCGTGAAAATTGGTCCATTAGTGTCAGAGCCGGGCCCACATATTGTACAAACATACTTAATCACTTTAAGTGAACAATACTTGTTGCTAACTGGATGTATCAGGGCTTGTTTTTATCAATTAACTAGCGAAACCAGCGCAAAATTGTTTGCTGCCTTGCTGAAAAAAAAAAAACACATAAATCTCTTGTATCACTCTATCTATTTCTGTAAACTGCATTAAAATCCGTTGAGTATTTTAAAGAAAGAAAAGAACGAGAGAAAAAGAAATAAGCGACTTTATTTTAAACGTCTAAAGTTTATTTTTAAAGAAAAATTGTTCTAGAGAAGTCAATAAAATGCCGAAAGTGCTATTTTGCCAATTTGACGTGCGCGTGTGGTACGCCTACCTCGTCAACATATGCAAAGTTTTTCAATTCCCATGGAGAGTTCGAGAGAAATGAGATTATGTGAGGAACACCGTGATGTCTGCTTGTTAATACCTAAATCCATATAAAACATAACCTAATTTAATACCTCAACCAACTTTGAGCCACAGCTTAAACAAAACCGCAACGCTATAGAGAAAAGAGAAATTAATGATTTCAAAATAGTTTTCAACAATAATTAATTGATCAATAGTGTATAGTAATTTAAAATATATTTTATGAGCTAGTTCTGGTGTGAATTTTCTGAAAAAAAAAAAATTGAAATGAGCCGATAAAGTTTTAAACCCTTAGGGGAAAACTTTGTTCCAAGTCATTATGAATAACTTCAATGGAAAAGTCAGATGGCATTACGTGTATCACTCTGAGCCTGAATGAACACACACACATGTAAAAAATTGTACCTACATTACACATATCGAAATAAAACACTACACAAAATCTTTTATAAAATTCAAAGTCCTGACTGACTTATCTATATATCAACGCACAGCCCAAACCGCTGGGTCTAGAGATTCCAAATTTGGAATATAGTTTCCTAACGACGTCTAGGGGTGTATGTACCAAAAAGGATTTTTCAAAATTCCCACGGGAAAGCGATATATACGCAAACGATGTTGCGAGGGTTTTACTAGTACACTATATAATAAACACTATCTATATACAGGGTGCCCTGAGGGCGACCGACACTCCCGAAATTTCTTAAGAGGTTTATACATCTGCTTTATGCTGGTGAAAGATCTTTTGTCTAAGTATGATAGTTTCGGAGTAATTGACTAACAAACATTAGTTGTAAAACTGTGTGATTTCATCCCTAAAATCAGCTGTGAACGCAGCAACGGGGATGTATTAAGGTCGTTTTTTTTAAATCGGTCATTGACCTGACCACGATTATTTTTAACCATAAGTAAACATAACCATAACATTGATTTCATAACTTTTTAATCTTAGATGTTGGTAGCGTAGCCTAATAACGACCTTTAAGGCTTTTCATTCCTTTATGCCGTAGTGATTGGAATAAAACATGTGTTTTTTGTTAATTGTACCGCTAGCAACTCATACTATCATTCCTTAGTGATAATAAAAAAAAAGCCTAATAAAAACTATTCGTAATTACTTATTCTTTTTAGCGAAGAGAGTACCTATGTTAAAACAAATACGCCAATAATCAGACTTACCGAATCCAGCCCTGAATTAATTGAATGAACGGATGAATGAATGAAAGTTTATTTGCCTTTGGTACATGGTAATTGTCACGGTTACCATAGTGATACAAAAATATCCTATTGTCAATAGGTACATGCTAGAAGTAAATTGTGAAAGTTTCTATTATTTATTAAATGGTATTGGTGTTTTAAGTGATGTTTAGTGTTTTAAATGTTGTTTAGTGGTTTTGAGTGTTGTGTCGCATGAGTCGCATGAGAGAGATGCGCTCAGATACATCGAGCATCGTGTGTTGTAGGTAAGTTCCTGGCGTACCTACTTCATGTTTGCTAGATTTTTTAAATGATAATCAGAATTACTATTAATAGGTAGGTATGTGTGTATCGTGGGCTAGGCAAGGGCTAAGCTAGGTACCTACAGCCTGTCCGTAGCGTAGTAGTACCCGTCCGTGTAGTTATCTTATCAAATGCACTGTTGTTCTGGAATTAGGGTTATCGGCACGTAGGAAATTTTCAAATCTGTGCCTTTTTTTAAAATAAACTATTTTTAAATGAAACCTATATAAAACGCATGTCTGTAAGGTACATATCATCAAACTTTCGGCTGTGTTCGTCGCCTTTTTCCTCCCTGTATATAAAAGAGAAAATCACTGACTGATTCATCACGAAATCTCCGAAACTACAAGTGCCAGGAGTATCAAATTTTGCATGGGGGTTCCTTTTGGGGCGTAGGTGCTCACTAAGAAAGGATTTTTGGAAATTCATCCCCTAAGGGGGTAAAACGGGGGTGAAAAGTTAGTATGAAACTTTGCCGTTTTTGAAGTTACTCGAATGAAATTCAGCATGAAAGTTCTTTACTGAAAAGCATGAAACACGAGTAAAATATTTTTTTCAAAATTCATCCCTTAGGGGGCTAAACGGGGGTGCAAAGATAGTATGAAACTTTGCCGTTTTTGAAGTTATTCGAATGAAATTCAGCATGAAGGTTCTTTATTGAAAGGCATGAAACACGAGTAAAATATTTTTCTCAAAAAGCATCTCCTATGGGGTTAAACGGGGGCGCAAAGTTAATATGAAACTTTGCCGTTTTTAAAGTTATTCAAATGAAATTCGGCATTAAGGTTCTTTACTGGAAAGCATGAAACATAAGTAAAATATTTTTTTCAAAATTCCTCCCTTAGGGAGTTTAGCGGGGGTGCAAAGATAGTATGAAACTTTGCCGTTTTTGAAGTTATTCGAATGAAATTCAGCATGAAGGTTCTTTATTGAAAGGCATGAAACACGAGTAAAATATTTTTCTCAAAAATCATCCCTTAGGGGGTAAAACGGGGGTGCAAAGTTAGTATGAAACTTTGTCGTTTTTGAAGTTATTCGAATGAAATTCAGTATTAAGGTTCTTTATCGAAAGACATGAAACACGAGTAAAATATTTTTCTCATAAATCATCCCAGAAACTGACTGATTGGTGACTGATATATCAACGCACATCCCAAACCGCTGGGTCTAGAGACTCCAAATTTGGCACATAGGTCATGAAGTCTAGGGGTGCACTAAGAAGGATTTTTCAAAACTCACATCCTAAGGGGGTGAAACGGGGGCCAAAGTTTGTATGAAGAAACTAGATTAGTTAGACCATTTTATTTGAAACTTCGCAGGAATTCTCCTGGCGGTAAATGAGTAAGTACGTGTTTCAGGATTTTTCAAAATTCAACCCCTAGACTAGAGGGATGAAATGGGATGACCTACTACCTAAGCGTCTACACGTGTATTATCGAAGGGGCTCGACCTAGAAAGCTGGAATTTTGTATAGAGATTCCCTTTATGATGTTGACAAGGATAAAGATGGTGTTTTACGACATTCCCACGGGAAAGGGAGTAATAGGATTGCAAGTGTATTATCCCAGGCGCTCAACCTAGAAAGCTGAAATTTTGTGTAGAAGTTCTCTTTATGATGTTGACAAGGAAAAAGACGGGATTTTTTTAATTCCCACGGGAACGGGATAAATAGTAATATTATAAAGCTGAAGAATTTGTTTGTTTGTTTGAACGCGCTAATCTCAGGAACTGCTGGTTCGAATTGAAAAATTATTTTTGTGTTGGATAGTCCATTTGTCGAGGCTTTAAGCTATAGGTATAACATTACGCTAAGACCAATAGGAGCGTAGCATCAGTGAAAAATGATGCAAAAACGGGGAAAATTATTCATATCACGATAATGTTTTCGACAACCACGCGAACGAAGTCGCGGGCACAGCTAGTATTATATAAAGTATGTAGTTTGACGTAGCATATAGATGTAGAGAAAGTGCCTGTTATTTTATTTATTTTATTTTTTATTTCATTACAAAGAGAAAGATACGTACAATATGGCTTAAAAACTATCTCCCAAACTGCATAACAGTTTGTCGGCAGCCGTTCCCGTGGATCTTAGGTACCTACATAAAAACATTCTTGAGACTAAACCTATATTATATAACATAACATTATCTCTGAAAAACTTATTGTTTATTCAGAATAAACGATAGTGGCTTATTTTCGCTTGCCTGTGGTATGGCATGACATAAAAAAAACACAAAGAACTTCAATTTTGAGTATATCTTTATTCAGTGATCAAATCGGTTCTGTGGTATAAGGCTCTTAATTTCAGATAGTGTTTGGGTTAGTCACCGAATTATTCTATAGAGACTTCCAGTACTTATAAATTGAAGTTATAAATTTCAGTATACTATTATATCCCGCTCATGAAATCCTTAATATTGTTTAATATCAGACGCTGCAGGGTTCCGCAGTGACATAAATCGGAATAGATTCTTTAACAATTTAAGGGTTTCTTTTATATTGTTAAGTCACATGTGAGAGCAGGAAGCCTACACCATCCTGTCTCCTACTTAATGTGGCCTTCCTTCTTCATTTCTTCAACATATTCAAGATTAAGATTAACATTAATCTTGAATATGACTAGACTACATAGTCAGAAATGGGCAGTGGTGATTGTTTACCATCAAGGATCTTACTCTTGAAAACAATTCCGCTCGATCGGCATTGGAAGGTTACGTTTACGTAGTCTTTACATTTTAGGTACATACTACACTGGGCGTCAAAAATAAGTAGTACAGTTTTAAAATTGCAATTACTCTTAAACTATAGAGGTTAGAGATTTGAAATAAAAGTAATTTTATAGCAAATTTAACAAAGTTTTCTAAAAATAATATTTTATTTAGCATTAGTAAAGTTTTACACTGAAAATTAAGAAAAAACGAAAAAGCTAACCATTTTGAAGTAACTATCAAGAACTTAATTTTTAAGTTTTGGGCCTTGTTCCCACTTTAGTAACTTGTGTTGCCGCCTCGGGCTCTGATGACATTTTCGAGCCGGTTTGGCATGCTGAACACTAAGTTTCGGAGGCGGTGTTAGGGAATATTCACCCATTCTTCTATCAGGGCCTGTTTTAGAGCCCTGAGGGTGGCGGGGGGTGGTCTGCGTCTTCTGACTAGCCTCCCAAGCTCATCCCAAGTGTGTTCAATCGGGTTAAGATCTGGGCTTCTTGATGGCCAAGCCATCAAGCTGATGCCAACCTCCTGAATGTACTCTTGTACGAGGTGAGCGGTGTGTGGCCGGGCGTTATCATGCATTAGTATCGCTCCATCACCCATATTTACTAAATATGGCCCTGCATACTTGATAAGGATCTCTAATGCATATCTTTCACCAGTCAGACTGCCATTTTCTGTGACCACTAGCTCTGTGCGACCCTCTGAAGAGATGCCAGGCCATACGTGTACAGAGCCCCCGCCGTATTGAACTCTTTCCGAGATGCAACCTTGAATGTATCGCTTACCAGGTCGCCTGTATACTCTCCGCGTTCCATCGGAAGTGAATAAAGAAAACCGAGACTCATCTGTGAACAAAACTCTTGTCCATTCTTCTTCGTCCCATTGTACGTGTTGACGGGCGTAGCGTAGTCTTGCTACTCGATGCCCTGTCTCAAGTTTGGGGCCATTTGCTGGCCTGTACGACTTCAGGTTGGCTTCAGCAAGGTCTTCTCCTCACTGTACTCTCACTAACGTAGTCTCTTCGGGTCTGAAGAAGCTGTTGCTGGACCTTAACTGCATTAAGGTGACGATTTCTTAACACAGTAGAGACAATTAAGCGGTCTCTCCGGTTCTAGTGCACCTGGGTCTGCCATTACTTGGTCTCCTTAGATGGTTTCCAGTCTCTTAGTACCTTCGCTTTACTTGCTGGATCGTTCTTAGAGTTACACCCACCGTTCTTGCAGTATGACGCATACTGATGCCTACTTCGAGAAAAGTTATGATTCTTGCACATTCTTCTGGTGAAAGAGGCATGATTAGTGACGTTTACTCGCTGAAGACACATTTGCTTTTGAATTGCAATTGATTTATCAGAAATAAAGAAAACAATAAAAAACAAAAGTACAAGCCAACAGTTTAAAAAAGAGTGTTTTTGTTTATTAAGTTTTTTTTTCAGTCAATCTTTAAAAAATGATATTATGCATGACGTTTTTATTAAATGAAATGAAATTGTCTTTTAACTTTTTTTTATTTGAAAGGTCTAGCTTCTGTAGTTTAGGAGATATTGCAATTTTAAAACTGTACTACTTACTTTTGACGCCCAGTGTATATTAACTCTAACTAAATACTAAACTAAGTGAAAAAGGCCTGTACGCTAGCCAAAATAGTAGTTTACACTAGTTTATAAGATTGTTTTTGTACTTTTTCCTGTGTGTAATGCAAATAAAGAGTATTCTATCTATCTATCTATCTAGTAAAATATAAAGTTGCAAGAGTACGAATTAGGATTTGTCATTAATTTGCTTATTGCCAGCAATTTGCCATTTAAAACAGCCTAATTCGTAAAAAAATATTCTATAAAGTTTAATATCTGTGGTACCCGCTACTATCTTTTGGGGTCTGTATTCACGGTCACGTGCGTGCAATATTCGATAATGAAGTGAGGAATGAACGAAAAATCAGCGAGCAGCCAGGAAACGAGATTTCTGGGGTTTTTCATTGTTCATACGTGTTTTGAAATTTTTTAATAAAATAAAGAGTTTGTTGCTTTTATCTACGTCACCTGAATTTTGTTTGTTGTTGTTTAAATTTTAAAAATGAGTTTTTGTTTAAAGAGCGTTCAATGACAAACGTTTTATGTCTGTGCTGCACTTAAAAAATGACTTATATTACGCTTGTATTGGTATTAAACCTCTTATCTACACTAGTACTTGTTTTCAACCTAATTGTGGCAAACCGAACTCTTTTTTATGCATCCTTATATTTTTTAATTATTTGTAGGTCACATTCATGTCATTCACTCTTTTAAATCGTGTAGGTCGCAGGCTTAAGGGCGCGTTTTGACGACGCGAAAATTATCCAAATCAAATTCAAGTCAAGACGCGCTCATAGGTATAGTACGTGCATGCCAAACCACTTGCGACAAACTAGTATTATGCATATATATACATGTATGATAGGAGGTAACAAGTTTCCTGGACCATTACTCGTAAATTACAGGGTGCGTCGTATTGGGGACCAATAGCCTCTACAAGCATAGGTAAGGGGGAAAGACGCCGTCTCGCCGGCACTAAGGATAGCTACCCACGTCCCGATTTTGCATATATGCAGATAGATACTTGATTTGCCATCTCTCTAAATATAATGTCTTTTGTTTCAAATTGCTGTCTCCCACGTATTTGCTAAGGAAGTCCTTTCAATACTTCCTACTCTGTTAAATTTTTTCTGATTAAATTCGTTGTGAGTTCCAAAGACAGGTGTTTTTCATCCGGGACGTCAATAAATTGCTTATTGTCAATCGTTGATCCTGACTATGCGGGACGCACAGCTGTGGGAATATGAGGTGGGTTTGTCCCGTCACAGATATATCCAGTGTCAAATGACACTTCAGGTGGTCCAATGGCAACTTTGTCCCAGAGGCTGCGGGTTCGAATCCTGCGTAATACATATACAAACAAATAATTTGAAATTAACCCCGACCATTGAAACTCACCTCTCCTAATGTGGTAACCATTTTTTCAAGTACTACTTTTGACAGCTAAATGCATCGAATTAAAAAAAAAACGTCGATCGCCACGACTAAAAGTAACTCAAAAACCAAACAATGAATTTACTTACTTACTTACTTACTCCGCTGGCTCAGTGACCCGAAGTGGATCTTGGCCTCTGTTACTGGAGGGCGCCAGAGTTCTCTGCAATGAATTTACAGCAAAAAAATTATATTACAAATTAAACAAAAAACATAAAATAGCAATAAAGTAACAAGCACACGCGACGTTTTAATAATCGCAAGTGTATATCGTGCCTGACCGTGTATGCCCCTCATTATATCAATCAATACAGTCCCTTCCGTGAGCCGCTCCCGTTTCGCCCGACATTATGCAAGGGGGTGTTTGTTTTTTTTTTTTAATATTATTGTGGTAGGTCAGCGACAGTATTGATTTAGACATTCTAAACATTTTTGGGAAATTTAGCGGGAAATCCACAGTGAAATGTGCTGTATTTCGGCTATTGGTAATTAGTAGAGCCTACTTAACGTACTACCATAAAATCTCTCTAGTCTATACACCGCAATGTCGCTCTAGGACCACCGTGTTAAATAAAAAATAGCACGTCAAATGTAAAATGTAAAATTCGAAAACTGATCATTGTATCGGAAAATATCTTCCCATAGATCATTGTATCGGAAAATATCTTCCCAATGTTTTATGAATCCTTAAAATGTAGCCAGGCAGTGATCGCTGGCCATAGGGCATCGATTTCATATGTTAACTCGTCTATAGGGGAAATTTCCAAGTCCGTCAGCACTTACTAAAAAAAAAAATAAGAAATTATGAAAGAACTTTAACTTCCCATTCAAATGACGCCATTCACAATTATAAACCCTTATTATAAAATCGCCCTGTTTCGTATCAGACAAGTGAGGGTTTGCCACCCCTATCTATAGGGCTGCCTCGCGTGACTAATGTGTTTTTATTTAATACCGCGTTGAGAAAGATTAGGGCTAATTTCATGAAACATATTAGATCGTGCGTGGAAGCAACAATATAGGATAACGTTACACTAATACGTATCAAGTGATGAATTGCTTGCGAGATAGCAAATATTTTTTACGCACTCTCTATGTTACACTTGTAATGCGATTTTGCGTCTTATGACGTTAATTTAGAACTGCAAAGTTTGGTGTGTAAAGATAAACTTTATTTTCATAGTACCCGTTTTAAAAAAAAACAAAATTGCTTTATTCTGTGGGCTTTCGTGGTAAAGGATCTTTTTGAAATCCTTGAGGCTGTCAAGTGTCCAAAAATGTTTAACCTTAATTGTCTAGTTCCTGTAACGTCTATTCTGATAAAGTCCAAATTTCTAATACGTCTAGTCTCAAATACTTCTATAGCGACTACTGTCGTATTTAAAATATAAAAACACTAGCTTTTCCCCGCGGCTTCGCTCGCGTTAATTTTATAACATAGATCTCGTTTTACAACAAAACAACCCATAGTGCGACTTGTGGCGCCATCTGTTGGCCGATACAGCGCCCTCTATAGTAGAAAAAATATTTTCTCATTGGAACGACATACTTTCACGGGATATAAAGTAGCCTATGTTCGGCTCTGTACCCCTAACAATATGTATGCAAATTTTCTTAATGATCGGCTGCTTAATCAAGCCGTGAAGGAATAACAAATAAACTCACTTTCTCATTTATAATATTAGTAAGGAATAAGGATAAGGATAGGTACATAATTTCAAAAGACTGTTGCTTTATTAAGTGACTTGCTCCATTGTCCCGTTTCAATAAGAATCTATCTTCTTAGCAACTGCATTTTACATGAAGCACACAAAAACTTAATTTAGAAACTTGAAAATTGGCAGCCCTGAGTGCGGCGCCTTTATAATTTACGATCGAAAACGAACGACCGCGCCTCCAGCAAGGGTTGTCGCATTCTCAACTTCATTATAAACGTTCGCGGCCCCTAGCGGCAGTTTTCTGAATCACTTGATGCTTTTGGCACAGACTTTTTATTATTTTGCAGATTAGTATAAAGGTGTCTGGAGGTTTTCTTTGTGGGATTAATTTTAACAAGTTGCTTGGTAGATGAAGTTCTTGGGATTTTCTTATAAAGAAAATTCTGAATTGTATTGTGTAGTTTGTTAATTAAATTTGTAATCTTACTAAGGACTAGTAGGCCGTCAGAAATACACATTAAATGTACTGCATTTTTGGTAGGTACCTATTTTGTATGAGTATATGGTAGTGTGATTTTGCAACTTAAAAAAAAAGCCTGTAGAAACAGAGAAAATCGAGAAAAACTTCTATATTTTCAGACCTATTTCAATTTTGTTCTTTAGAGCCAAAACTGCATATTTTGCGAACGATGTTTTCTACACATATATACTGTAATAAATACAATTTCAGCCCAATCTATTTACCTCATAGCAGCTAAGCTATGGCACTTCTTTTTTTGAAAATTGAATTTTTTAGGTTTTACTGACTTATTTCGCGAAATATTGACAAAACCACTAGCCCTACGAACAAAGATTACTAATAATATTTTGTAGTACATTTATTCAGCTTTTATTAGAGCCCATATGAAAGTCTTTGACACTTAATAGTTCACTCACAATCTCAAAAAAAACGAAAAGAAGGTAAAATTTATGTCGGATAAAGACTAAATTCGCAAAGCGTGACGTAGTTCTGTATTTTTAGTTTTTAGTATGCTATATGGGTACATTAAAATAGTCTGAATTCAAAATTTGCAACTTTGATAAAACAAAATAATTTGAACAAAAATGATAAAATAAATAAATTACACTCACAGGATTTGTAATCAACTTGTCTGGCTTGTTATACGAATAACAAAATTACTTTTTGATGCTGAAACAAACTAATTTTGGTCCATACTGCAGATTCAACTCTAGAAAATGAACGAGAGGGTAACACATAGAAAAAAAAATACACCAAGGAAAAGGTTAAAGATTCTTCTTAAAGTTTTAAAAATAAAATTTCAGGTTTATTGCGCAACTGTGAAGTTTGTTATCGAGTTTTTGTTGGATTCGCGGCCGTGACCGGAACTTGCGGGCAGAAGCCACTTCTAAAGAGCTACTCGAGTGTTCACAATTTTTACTTTGGGTTAAAAGTGGAGAGATAACATGTTACAGGCAGAGAATTTCGCTTGTGTAAAGAGTGGTCTGTTGTCCTATATTTATACTAGCGCCAGCAATTTCGTTTGCAGATGATGCGCAAACGAAGTCGCGCAGCTGTCGCTTTCCGGCGAAAATTTCGGGAAATTCTTTTATTATCTGATGCCTACGTCATACATAGAAGACACACTCCAAATTTCAGGTCCGAATGAGCGGTTTAGGCTGTGCGTTGATTTGTCAGTCATTCAGGAGAAAGCATTTTACATTATAGATTTTTTGGAGTGGTAGAGCAAATTATGAAATGCGCTTGTCAAACCGGGAATATCCATCCTCTCAGAGAATATCGGCGTGAAGCAGCAATGCGTTTCGTTTGATGAGTCAGACATCCGGAAGCCCAACTCCTTTCCTATCTCTTCTCTCTCTATTCCCTTCCTTGTAGCAAACCAAACAACGCATTGGTAGCGCGTGTAGTGTTACTAAAGTTCATAACCGGCGGTGACCACTGTCCATTATATATCATAGAATACAGCTATAATATCATTTCACATATAAGGCGTCTTTTTCTTAATATGCTTTTTGGTTTCCTTAAAGCTCCTGTTAATCCGACCCTCCTTGCTTGTCGTATTTGACACATTTCTCCCCGAGCTGTGGAGATTTGTCGGTTCGCGGAATACCATCGTATTGAAGAAACATGAACGACACCAAAAATCAGACGTGTTTCCTTTTATTTGTTAACAGAGGAATTCTGAATAGAAGGGGTGTCTTTTATTTGGTTTTATATCTTTATGTTGCTGTGAACCGGTGGTAGGAAAAAAATACTTGTTTAGGCCTATTTGAATAAAAAAAACGGCTTTGACTTTGAGTGGGGCTACCACTAACCTAACCTGACCGTCTACCGCCCGATTACTGATATAATTATGGCATTAAATTACTACCTAAATTACCGCGTGAAGTATGGTGGTCACACTTGAGTATACTAATAAAATATTATTTCTTTTTAACCTTACTAATATTTCACTGCTTACAGCAGAGAAGAAGTTTTCTTTCGCCTGTTCCTTCTCCATAAATCATTTATCAGATTTTGATGCGATATTCATGTCAATTGTAATGTAGGATTCATTAGACATATAATTTTTTTATAGAAATTGGAACAAAATCGTTAATACCGCGGACGTCGGATGCCATAAAATACTCGTATTTTAAACGAAATAATAGGTTGGTTTGTACAAATTGAGGAATCAGAGTTTCAGTCGATTACACATTTGTCATAAAATGTATTGGGGCACGGGGGTACTTTTATGACCCCGTACAAAACCACTCTCCATTTTTATTACGAATTTATTACTATGAACACAGCGACAATAATAATACGAATGTTTATTGCTCACATATTAATGAATTCCCCAATTTTCTTTCATATTTCTATTATGGCAATAAATTTTCGCGCACAGCGATTTTGTGATTATTGGGTAAAGTGCCTGTTAGAAACGTATAGTTGCGGAAAAATACGCGCCTGTGTTATTTATTGCTATTCAAGTTTTGCCAGGCGCTGTTGCTCTATACAATACATAGTTGTTTAGTTGAGTTAGATTAAAATACGCAATTTATACTACGCCATAATAATAAGCCTAAGGTTGCCTTGAAAAGATTGCTTTTAGCAATAAGGCTGCCTTGTTGCATATTTACTAGTCTGTAAGTTTTCCGTGTATTGTATTAGGTACCTACTTAAAGTTGTGTATTGTATTTAGAGCATATTCTATATATCTAAAGCGTGTATAAGTATTCAAAAGAACCTTATAAAGAATCTTCTAGAATTTAAACTTATCTTGACTTTCCATGTAATTGAACAGTCACCGTTTAGATCAACTTGGAATGATACACAGGTTGGTGTCTATAATTATCATCTATATATCATGGATGATAATAAAATGTAGTTTCTAATTTAATAATGTTCTGTTCTAACAAGCCAGTAGCGACGAAGCGAAAAATTGCTTTAAGCATCCTCGCTCGGTTTCGGTCTAAAGCAGTGTGTTGAGACGTTCAGATGTTCCATTTACTTTGTGCAGACTCCGAAGTGACTTCTTTGTGCGCCACAGTCGGGTATTTCCTTGTGTAGATCTCTACAAAAGTGGTTAAGTTGAAGTGGGCGTGTTTTCCGGCAACTCGGGTTATATCGATGTTAATAGGAATTCAGTTGACATTATGTTGGTTATATCAAAGACTAGTAGTATGCTCTGATTTCAGCTTGCGTGTTGCGTTTCTCGTGGGAATATCAGAA
Organism: Endotricha flammealis; assembly: GCA_905163395.2. Classification (NCBI taxonomy): domain Eukaryota; kingdom Metazoa; phylum Arthropoda; class Insecta; order Lepidoptera; family Pyralidae; genus Endotricha; species Endotricha flammealis. Next base: position 1,351,479 of record LR990863.1, on the reverse strand, counting down.
AATCTTCTTCCATGTCATACACATACAAGCTTCAGGTCTATACGATCAGCGTTTTAGACTGTGTGTTAATCCATCAGTCATTCAGGATAACCTATTTTTCCCCGTTAAGGTGGCAGTCGCCGTGCATTGGCCAAATGCCTGCCGCCCGGTATTTTACGGCGGAGCGGGGGGGCGGCTGGATCCGCTTTCCTCACCCGCTCCGCTGCCTCCTTCTGCGTCATTACTTCGCCGCAGAAGGAGGCCATCGCATCCCACGACCTCTCGCTCTCGACCATTTGTTTGAATTCAGGATAGACATAACCTAACCTACCCAAATTCATTCATTTATATATATAAATTAATTGCTGTTCTCGCTAAAACTCGAGAACGGCTGAACCGATTTGGGTAGGATAGGGTAGGGCGGAACTAAGTTCGCCGGGTCAGTTAGTATAAAAATATAATAGAATGCTTTATCTATATAGACTAGTGAAACCCGCGCAACTTCGTTTTCGTGTATCCCGCTTTCCCGTGGGAAAAAATCCACCCTCCCAAATTTCAGATTTTTACGATGAGCGCTTTAGGCTGTGCGTTGATTCTCAGCCAGTCAGGACAAAGCATTTTATGTATATAGAAGATATAGATTATGTAAGTAATGTATTATGTTTTATTTATGTTAATAAACGAGGATCAGTCAAAGCCAAGTCAATAACAACAAGTGGTTCTGTCATTTTCACTCTTCATTTGTCCTTAAGACTGACAAATGAAGAGTGAAAATGTTGTCCATAAGACTTAGTAACAAAACAGTAATACATACTTGGTTTGGTTGATATTTTAAAAGATATTGGTTAATTTCCCTACAATCAAATGTGTAAACAGTAATTTAAAGTTTTATCACTAACGGATTTTCTTCAAATAAAATTAAATGCGTTTCAGATAATGGCCGCAAGATAGAAATATATTATGCATTGGAAACATTAGTGTAGAATGTATTTATGCAAATGGCTGGATATTAACACGTAGGTGTGTAAACGATGTGGAATTCTCGTTAATGTCCCTAATTACGGCAATGTTTGCTTGCTAACATGTTTAAGGATTAAGTCAGACGTCAGCAATTTGAGTTGCAGAGCTATTATGAATTGGACCGGTAGAAATACCATCGTTTAACAGAATACGGGTGTGAAGCAATCGAGTTCTATTCGATAAATGACAGGAACTATTTTCTTACTATTTCCTTTTTATTCAAAATCAAAGCTTTTATTCAGAGACTAGCCCCTCACAGGTACTTTCTATAGTCGAAGTGTACAAATAATAGTTATTTGTGAATTAAATCTATTCTATACTCTAATAAATAAATTTTGTACATTATTCACATGGCTTGGTCCCGAACTGAGCTAGGCCTAAACCCACTTGTGTTATGTTACGTTGTGAATTAGATTCACACGTAATATTTCAATTATATTAACTAATTTAAGAATATTGAAAACAATAAGAATTAACAATTACACGTTAACGGTTTTCGGGAGTGACTGCATAGAAGTCTCGACCGTATTTCTTGAGGCATTAAGATCACTATGGCTAAGCGATGCCTCGGCGTGCCCGTGCACGGCCGGTGCATCGCTCGATGACCAAATTTGGTAACGCACAAATGGTAGGCGTTTCAATATTCTTTCCCTTCAGTCGGATTGGTCGTCATAACACAATGCACGTACGTTGTCGCGAGGAACGTTCTAGAAAAATGTAGTTTATAAATTCACGGTGCGCAGGCAGCGCGCCACATTTTCGGATTGCTGCAGTGACGAGTGTACTGATTAACTAGTGATTACCGATACTTTATTCGCGTGTGTAAGTCCCTTGTCCGCTAGGTGAGTTCTGCACTGATTTACCTCTAATAGGATTCTCTTTTGCTTTAATCTGTCTTTGTGTAATTTTTATCCTACTAGTGTATTTAATAATCTAAATTAAATTCATGTATTGCTTATTTTGTGAGATCGCGTATGTCCCTCAGACGTGCGTGATCGAGCCTACCTTCATTGTAATTCTGTGTGGCCGCCTAAGACAATTATAGACTGGACCTTCAGCTCGTCCAGCCTGGAAGAAGATTGTCGGCGACGGCCCACAGGATTCCTGGAAGGCGGAATCTGACACCGTCCAATCTCAAATTCCAGGACACCTACGCCAGGGCTAATCTAAACCCCTGTTCAACACTAACACGCTACGGGAGAGTCTACCCCTTCCCGAGCGCTACATCCCGACACCGAGGTCTACTCTACGGGCGACTAAGGGAACATAGTCGGTCAGCGCTTCTCTACGCTGCGCTGTCGACCTCAAGACGCCGCTACCGCGTCGAGCATCTGAGCTGCTGAGCCAGAACCTCCAGGAGGACCTACCCCTTCCGTATTGCATTCCCGCCGTCCGTGCGCCGAAGAAGACTCGAAGCTAAGTGTCGTAAAGAGATTGCAAGTAAATTCTCATAGCTCACACCCTGAGAAACTAAATAAATCTTTTATTTCGTGTCTTGCTCTTTCTCTTATCTCTCTCAACCACTACCCTATCTTGCTTACGCCGACCGGCCTCCCCGGCGACGTAACAGTTATGGGTACCGGATATATTATTGCAAATACGTATTACATCTTATTTTCAATGTTTTTTATCTGTCATTCTATCCGTCTGTTTTTTGTTGGTATTAAAACAGAAAAGAAAACTTTGTGGACTGTACAGATGTTCCTAGTAGTTTTATTTTCAACTGAAAACACCTTCAGAACTAAGTTTTAAATAAACTCTACTACTAAAACTTTGTTGTTCCGAACTTGTGCATTGAAATGTCAATAAGTTCTCGATAGGAGATGTTATGCTAGAGTTACACTCTTGCGAAGTAGACCGAAGTAAAGTGAAGTTAGACACGAAGTTGGAATACAAAGGAAAAGTGAAGACAAAGGACGACAAAGAGCATATCTACGCACGTATTCGCTCAGATTCGTGAGAGTGTTGAGCTAGCATTTAGAGTTGACGTGAAATTGTTATTGAAATTGTATTTTTTATACTTCTTTACATAGTATAAATGAAATCGCTTTTATCTTAAATGTATGCACATGTATGCTTAAATCTTTAAAACTACGCAACAGATTTTGATACAGTTTTTTAAAAATAGATAGAGCGATTCAAGGGGAAGGCTTTTAAGTATAATACATTCCAAAATTCCCACGGGAAAGCGGGATACAAGCAAACGAAGTTGCGCGGATTTCGCTAGTTTTATTATAAAGAGAAAACGTTTTTGAGTTTGTTAAGGTTGTAGAGTATAATTTCTAGATCTACAGAACCGATTTTGAAAATTCTTTTACTTATAGAAAACCACGTTATTTGTGAGTATCACTGGTCATAATATTAACCTGATAAAGCCGCAGGCGAAGCCACGGTCAACGGTAGATTAATAAACCAACAAAGAACTTAATTATCAGAAAATGGTTTTCCGTGTTTGTTCGAGGAAATCTGGCATCGCGTGATGTCCACTGTGGGTAGAGACCACAGATAAAAGAAACTAACAGATAAGCAATGTGGGCGTGTTCTCTCTGGTCATAACATTGACGTATGTGTAAATATATGTGCTAAATAAAACGTCTCATTTGAAAACTGTCACTTTGACTTCGCGTCCCTGCACTTTGTTTATAAATACAACCAATCAAAGGATTCAGTTTTTTGAGGGCATGGCTCTTTGACGTTTAACTGACTATTAACTTACAGACATGGTTCGCATACAATTTGTAGCGAACCACATTTCTACCGGGTAAAACTGTTTCATTGTTCTGTGGTATAGACATATAATTCAATGCTTTGGTTGATTTGACTGAGGCCTAAGGCGGAATGGTCTGCAGTCCCGCAATCCTACCTATTTCATGTGATACAGGTATTTTAATGGTAACATTACTTTTTATGTTACGAACTGAAATTTTAATGCCGTGATAACAATTTTCGCGGTAACGCATGCGAAATTTAATTAGAAAATCAAATATATAAATTGTGCGCCATTTTTTCACAACGCCATCTCGTGTTGTGTTATGTAATGTTTGAAATCTGTTTAATGGACCTTAAAACTTTTTTGTAGTGTATTTGTAATGACTTATTATTATACTTGAAAATATAAAAATAAATAACATAAAAATAATTTTATATTACCTAAGTATAGAATTAATTCGCTTCCGCTGTCAGTTCGCTTAGATATTTTAAACTACACAATGGATTTTAATGCAATGTTCTGCAATAAATACAGTGATGGCATACACACAAGGAATTTCGCGAAATTCCCACGGGAAAGCCAGATACACGCAAATGAAGTTGCGCGGGTTTCGCCAGTAATATCATAAAACATAATTTTCCATTGATATGAATGATCGTACTATTAAAATCCGTTTTAAAATCTGTGCAAAAGTCGCAAAAAAGACCACAAGTACCAGTTACTCGCTTGAAATGCCTGAAACCCGTAAATTCCAGTGACACTTTGATCGGAAACGCTGCGCACCGTTTTGGTTGGCTCTGGCATTCTTTGTGAGCGAATTGTGGATTGTCTCACATTTTTTTTTGTGACAGTGGAAGGCAAATATCACCGTCATTTCGCGTCGACTTTTTCCTTTAATTGACTAAAGTAGAAATCGATAGAAATCCTTTTAAGAATGCACTGCATTTTTTTTTTTTTTTTTTTTTTTTTTTTTATTTTTTTTATACCACAAAGGTGGCAAACAAGCTTACGGTCCGCCTGATGGTGAGCGGTCACCGCAGCCTATGGACGCTTGCAACACCGGGAGCATCACTCGCGCGTTGCCGACCCTGTAAAAATCTTTTAATGCCCTTTTTGAAGAACCCCATATTATAGTCTAAAGGAAAGACCTCGGCGGGGATCTCATTCCACAGCCTCAGCGTTCGCGGGAGGAAACTCCTCTGAAACCGCGTAGTACGCGAGCATTTTGGTTCTAGTGTGTGAGGTTGGATTCCCCGCCGGTGACGAGCAGTTCGATGGTAGAAAGTGGCCGTAGGCATCAAGTCAAACAATTCCTCGGAACAAACCCCATTATACAAGCGGTAGAACACGCATAGGGAGGCGAAGTCTCTCCGCAGACTGAGGGGCTCAATACCGCTTGTTAGCTGCATTATAAAATAATGATATTTTAATGTATTCCAATTTAATCTAAACATATAAAAGGATTTGTCCTGAATCGGGATACTGAAAGTCCTGAAACGTGGAGGGTGTGTTCTTTGCATTCCCACGGGAATGCGGGATACACGTACAAGAAGTTGCGCGGGTTTCGCTAACACATTTATTCGTTTTTAACGTATTTAAAACGTTTTAAAATAATACCGTGGCATGACAGCTGAACTATTTGTATGTTGAATGTCGTTTCCCTGAAAGGTTTCCGGATTAGCACAAGTCTCGCCCTCACGTGCAGTCAGGTTATTGACACTGGCTTATTCGCCACTTTTATTTGCGAATATATTACGAAGGCAGTTTTTTAAAACGACGAACGAAAACGACCATTACTTTATTACGCAGTTTATGTTTATATTCGTAAAAATTCACAAATCTGTCATTTGAATTGCAATTAAGGCCTACTTGAATCCTAACTAACTAATATTATAAACGCGAGTAAATTAAAGTTTGTAAGTATGGATGTTGTACAAGTCGCCAACAAGGCTGACTCGCGCTGACGTTTAACGAAGTTCGAAATTGACACTTATTACATAGCGAAATAACGAAATTGATTTTCAAATGTTTTGATGAGCTGTGAGTCGCGTTGTTGACACGTACTAATAGTTATTCTTTTGTTTGACAGTTTTGCTTCAAATCTAGTACAGTCAACAAAGGAGTTGACTGACCCCCCTCTATTTATATTATGATTAAATATTTCTAAATATTGCGTGAAGGGATTTACTTGAAATTTTATTTATCGATAGTATTCATATTGTACTATGTAATTACAAATTTTCAAGTTAATCCCTTCACGCAATATTTAGAAATCTTGAATCATATATACAGAGGGGGGTCAGTCAACTCCTTTGTTGACTTGACACCTGGATTTACATATAGGGTAGTTTTTATCCCATATATCAGTCCGGGAACAACTGGAATTCGCGAGTAAACGCGCGATCAGCTAGTAAAATATAAAAGAGGTTATCTAAAAGAAACCCAGACTCCGGCGCAAAAATTTTGTATTCCAGATTTTCTGTCCTTTCAATACTTCCTTCTCCGACTATCTTCTTTCTGATTAAATTCGTTGTTTCCATCCAAGACGTCAATAAGCTTCATCGCTTATTGTCAATCTGAGGTCGCCGTTGTTGATCCTGGCTACACCGGAGACACATCGGTGGGAATGTGTGGTTGGCTTGTCCCGACATTCCAGATTTTAGAGGATATTTATAAATACTATTCTAAACTATCACTATGTCTCTATCGGGTTTTTTTGCTCATAAAGGTTTGTAGGCGTTCATATTAAAATCTTCGGGGCTACTATGAAAGTGTCCATCCGAAACGAGACACATAGTCCTGTCAAAAAAGACATTACTAGTTTCAGCATGTCCTTTCATAGTTGCGAATTGTATCACCTCCTTTTTGACAAGAACAGTTTTAACAAAACGTATTTCTAGTGTCAATTGTCATAAGTAAAAGGTATCAGTGTGGTATCAGATTTGTTTCTTATATCCACCCTCACCCCTACACTTGTCCTCTCAAGTTCTGTGCAGAATTAACTAATCTCCTCTGGATGTTTATTTGAACGAAAAAGAAACAAAACAGACATTAGTATCCACTTACAGATTCCCGATTGCCGATTCCACCCCACTTCGTATCTGTTTATTTGTGAAACAACGGCTTTTGTCTCCGAAACCCTGGACGTGACAGAAAAAAAATAATCAAGCAAACGCGACACTTTATTCTTTGTTAACCATTTTACGACATTTCGCCCTTTCATTTAGTGTTCGTTAGTTACTTCGTTACAAATGAATTTTGCGAAAATGTTGTAATTATTGTTTTTAAAAAGACAGAAAATAGCTGGCCATGGTGACTGGTTCATACTCTGACCATTACGGCAAAAAACATTGGAGCGGTTCGGAAGCGTACGCTCACTGCTGTAGTCGCGATGATAACCGCGCCGCCACCGACCCTCGCCGCGTTTAGTGTGATGTAGTTCACACAAGTATATGAAATACAGATGCTTCTGCGCCATTCCAGATCCGCTGTGCTGACTGTCTCGCTTCGGTTGGTTGAGTTTGACTCAATAGGAATCGACTACCTTTGTAGTTTGTGACTTATGATCCAGTCCCCTGAATGGGACAGAGGCGTCCACACTGATTCTCCATCCCGGTCGGTCTTGAACTTCGTGTTTATTTTCGCTCCAGGACTTTCCTATGCGCTTCGCTTCATCTAGAACCGTGCGTGGTTGTTTGTTTGGGACGGTCACGTTTACATTTTCCTTGTGGGTTCCAGACCAGCCTGCTTTGGTCAGGACCCCTTCGGAGCGTATGGCCGATTCAGTTCCACTTACGGCGTTTGATCTGCTGTTCAATCTGATTTTCACGGCATCTTGCTAGTAGGTCATCATTCGGGATTCTTTCTGGCCAGTAGACACCGAGTAGAAGGGCGCATTGGTTGATTAAAAACTGGAGACGATGCGTGATGACTTTGACAACTTTCCACGTCTCGCACCCATACAGCAGCATTTTGTAATACAACTTAATTAATTAACACCGAAGAGTTTCAACACTTTGATTGCTTAACTGAAACGGCTGGACATTTAATATTTGCTTGAAAGTTGATAATATAACTACATAATAACTCGGACGCCAATGACGCGAGTCATTAATCAAAGGGATGGCCCCGCGATATCATTTATCATGTTTGGGCTTCCTTCACGTATTTACATATTTTTTTTTCAAAAAAAAACACAGTTTGGATGTTTTTGAAAAATCTGTTTTTTATTGCTGCACGATGATACAACATTTTCTATACGTGTGGTAATTTGCCTAAATGTAGTTTTACGAGTTTGTCGTCCGAAATGTGTCGCTTTCACATCACACGTTCTATGTTACAGAGAGTCTTTTGAATTGAAAAAGAATAATAATATACACATTCAATGGAGTTATTGATGATTTTCTTTATAATCTTCAATTGAATTGAAGTGCAACAGCACACAAGTGTAACAACACTTGATCATTCACTTGTAATGGAGCTCGATTGCGTCACTGTGTGTCTTACTTAAAAACGAACACCCAGGTTAAATAAAAATTTTAAATTGCAGTTTTTTTGTTATCGTAATTGTAATTTTAACTATTTATATAATACTAGCGGCCCGGCCCGGCTTCGCACGGGTTATAACTATCTGCCTGTGATAAACAGTCGTATACTTACATATATAAATAAATATTTTAGTTTGTTTTTTAACATACTAAAATATTTCTTTATATACCACACTAGCTTCCGCCCGCGGCTTCGCCCGCGTGGCCTAGTAACAATTAGCATATCTTTCTTCAGAAACAAATTCCGGTCCGGGATGGCCTGGTACGGTACGGTTCCATCCGGTCCGATCAGGTCCCGTCAATCCGGTCCGGTCCGGTTCGGTCCGGTCCGGTCCGGTCGGTCCGGACCTTATAAGGACCCTGCATGCCAAATTTGGAATCTCTAGACTCAGCGGTTTGGGCTGTGCGTCCCCTCGCAACTTCGTATGCGTATATCTCGCTTTCCCGTAGGAATTTTGAAAAATCCTTTCTTAGTACGCGTCTAGACGTCGTAAGAAACCTACAGTCCAAATTTGGAATCTCTAGACCCATTAGTTTGGGCTGTGCGTTGATATATAGTTAAGTCAGTCAGTCAGTCAGGACTTTGAATTTTATCTATGAAAAAAAATCCGGTCCGGTCCGGTTCGATCCGGTTCGATCCGGTCCGGCACGGCCCGGTACGGTGCGGTTCCTTCCAGACCGATCAGGTCTGATCCGTTCCGGTCCGGTCCGGTCCGGTCGGTCTGGACCTTATAAGGACCCTACATGTCAAATTTGGCATCTCTAGACCCAGCGGTTTGGGCTGTGCGTCCCCTCGCAACTTCGTATGCATATATCTTTTCCCGTGGGAATTTTGAAAAATCCTTTCTTAGTACATCCCTAGACGTCGTAAGGAACCTACTTGTCAAATTTGGAATCTCTAGACCCAGCGGTTTGGGCTGTGCGTTGATATACCCTCGCAACTTCGTTTGCGTATATCTCGGTTTCCCGTAGGAATTTTGAAAAATCATTTCTTAGTACACCCCTAGACGTCGTAAGGAACCTACAGTCCAAATTTGAAATCTCTAGGCCCATTGGTTTGGGCTGTGCGTTGATGTATAGTTAAGTCAGTCAGTCAGGACTTTGAATTTTATCTATGAAAAAAAATCCGGTCCGGTCCGGTTCGATCCGGTCCGGCACGGCCCGGTACGGTGCGGTTCCTTCCAGACCGATCAGGTCTGATCCGTTCCGGTCCGGTCCTGTCCGTTCCGGTCCGGTCCGGTCCGGTCGGTCTGGACCTTATAAGGATCCTACATGCCAAATTTGGAATCTCTAGACCCAGCGGTTTGGGCTGTGCGTTGATATACCCTCGCAACTTCGTTTGCGTATATCTCGGTTTCCCGTAGGAATTTTGAAAAATCCTTTCTTAGTACACCCCTAGACGTCGTAAGGAACCTACAGTCCAAATTTGGAATCTCTAGACCCACCGGTTTGGGCTGTGCGTTGATATATAGTTAAGTCAGTCAGGACTTTGAATTTTATATATATAGACTAGCTTCCGCCCGCGGCTTCGCCCGCGTGGCCTAGTAACAATTAGCATATCTTTCTTCAGAAACAAATTCCGGTCCGGCACGGCCCGGTACGGTACGGTTTCATCCGGTCCGATCAGGTCCGGTCGATCCGGTCCGGTCCGGTCCGATCGGTCCGGTCCTTATAAGGACCCTACATGACAAATTTGGCATCTCTAGACCCAGCGGTTTAGGCTGTGCGTCCCCTCTCAACTTCGTTTGCGTATATCTCGCTTTCCCGTGGGAGTTTTGAAAAATCCTTTCTTAGTACATCCCTAGACGTCGTAAGGAACCTACGTGCCAAATTTGGAATCTCTAGACGCAGCGGTTTTGGCTGTGCGTTGATACACCCTCGCAACTTCGTTTGCGTATATCTCGGTTTCCCGTAGGAATTTTGAAAAATCCTTTCTTAGTACACCCCTAGACGTCGTAAGGAACCTACAGTCCAAATTTGGAGTCTCTAGACCCACCGGTTTGGGCTGTGCGTTGATATATAGTTAAGTCAGTCAGTCAGAACTTTGAATTTTATATATATAGATGAAGAAAAAAAAACCGGTCCGGTTCGATCCGGTCCGGTACGGCCCGGTACGGTGCGGTTCCTTCCAGACCGATCAGGTCTGATCCGTTCCGGTCCGGTCCGGTCCGTTCCGGTCCGGTCCGGTCCGGTCGGTCTGGACCTTATAAGGATCCTACATGTCAAATTTGGCATCTCTAGACCCAGCGGTTTGGGCTGTGCGTCCCCTCGCAACTTCGTATGCGTATATCTCGCTTTCCCGTGGGATTTTTGAAAAATCCTTTTTTAGTACATCCCTAGACGTCGTAAGGAACCTACATGCCAAATTTGGAATCTCTAGACCCAGCGGTTTGGGCTGTGCGTTGATATACCCTCGCAACTTCGTTTGCGTATATCTCGGTTTCCCGTAGGAATTTTGAAAAATCCTTTCTTAGTACACCCCTAGACGTCGTAAGGAACCTACAGTTCAAATTTGGAATCTCTAGACCCACCGGTTTGGGCTGTGCGTTGATATATAGTTAAGTCAGTCAGGACTTTGAATTTTATATATATAGATGAAGAAAAAAAAAACGGTCCGGTCCGGTTCGATCCGGTCCGGTACGGCCCGGTACGGTGCGGTTCCTTACAGACCGATCAGGTCTGATCCGTTCCGGTCCGGTCCGGTCCGTTCCGGTCCGGTCCGGTCCGGTCGATCTGGACCTTATAAGGATCCTACATGTCAAATTTGGCATCTCTAGACCCAGCGGTTTGGGCTGTGCGTCCCCTCGGAACTTCGTATGCGTATATCTTGCTTTCCCGTGGGATTTTTGAAAAATCCTTTTTTAGTACATCCCTAGACGTCGTAAGGAACCTACATGCCAAATTTGGAATCTCTAGACCCAGCGGTTTGGGCTGTGCGTTGATATACCCTCGCAACTTCGTTTGCGTATATCTCGGTTTCCCGTAGGAATTTTGAAAAATCCTTTCTTAGTACAACCCTAGATGTCGTAAGGAATCTACAGTCCAAATTTGGAATCTCTAGACCCACCGGTTTGGGCTGTGCGTTGATATATAGTTAAGTCAGTCAGGACTTTGAATTTTATATATATAGATTGACAACTTCTGCGTCATTTCGTGTAAAAACAAACATATTTTTTTTTTTATGTTACACGTGACAGGGCAACATACAATTGTCCATGTGAAAAACATTGAGTAGTTAAGTCGATTCCAGCAACGAATACGGTCGTTACGTAAGCGGAGTTGTCTATCTTCGGGCGTTTCTGTCTCTTTGAGCGTTATGTCTATCATTGTCCACCGACGATTCTCGCGCTCTTTGGGAAACATGCCTTTCACAGTCCAACGATAAACGAACTGTGCGATCCACCGACGATTCTCGCGCTCTTTGGGAAACATGCCTTTCACAGTCCAACGATAAACGAACTGTGCGATCCACCGACGATTCTCGGGCTCTTTGGGAAACATGCCTTTCACAGTCCAACGATAAACGAACTGTGCGATCCACCGACGATTCTCGCGCTCTTTGGGAAACATGCCTTTCACAGTACAGATGTACTGCGTCCTATATTAGACTTTCGTCGAGGCATGATTAAATTGTCATGAAATAGGTACTTTATATTGCTAATTAAACTTAAATAATTGTTATAATCTGTCAATAAAAAAAAACTCAAAGATAACATAAATCAACACGAAACCATTAAAAAATGCGACAGATGTTAAAATAAGCCCAAACAAAGGACTAAATTGAAGCGACTATGTAAGTGTCTATCCATATCTATCTATTTACAATAAATTGTATCAAAAATTATAACACGAAACAAATAAAATGCACCCTTAATATTAACTTTAAATAATTCAAATTGTGAAGCATAAACAAATTAAAAGTATGTAAGTATCTATAATTTTATTTTTAAACAGCGCCACCTAGCGTAATAGATTTAAAGTGCTTTAATTTTCGCGCGATATTTATAATTTAATGAAAACGTAACCATAGAGCGATGCTTTTGAATAGCGCCATCTAGCGTAGAATAGAAAGAACTTGAACTAATTTCGGCAAGCGCGTAAATTTTTTGCTATAACTTCTAAAGTATCTATTTAAATAATATGATGTAAAGATTATAATAATGTACATGAAATACTTAAGGTAACTAACGTAGTTAACTGGATAAGGATTAATATTGTATACGTCAAAATCGGTTTCCAATTCAAGTTCTTTCTATTCTACGCTAGATGGCGCTATTTCCGCATTATTACTCGGAAATCGCTTTTTATTTTATAGTAAGTTATCCGTATACGATAAATATATGCTATCGCGGACTTTTTTGGAGACCTAAATAAGAGGAATATCCTATAATTTTTGTTTTGTTATATCTCAAAGGGTTTAGCCAGCGTTTTCGTCGACAGCTCCCAAGCGGTTGATTTTTTCCGACACTCCCAACAATAATCTTTATATTTCAGCCAATTTACATAAAATCCTGACAAATTTTATACATAAACCTTCCTCATGAACCAGGCTATCCGTTGGTGAAAACCGCATCAAAATCCGTTGCGTAATTTTAAAGATTTAAGCATACAAAGGGACAAAGGGACAAAGGGACATAGGGACATAGGGACAGAGAAAGCGACTTTGTTTTATACTATGTAGTGATATATATTACATTACCATTTTAAAAGACCAAGTGCTAAGTTTCTTGCCAGTTCTCTTTAGCACAAATCTGCCGTCTGAGCTGGTGGTAAGAAAAAATTTTTTTCCTATTTTTATTCTCGACCTTCTCTGTGCTTCGGAGGGCATGTTAAGCAGTCTGTCCTGGCTGTTGTCAATGGATGACAGTCCTTAAGCTGGTGGCCATCAAGCGTCTTGAAAACACTGGCCTTATATCGCCAATCCGCATTGGAACAACGTGGCAGAGTACGCTTTAATCTCCTTCGGTTGAAGGAATACCTGTATCCATGCGTGGAATGATTATGGGTTCATATGATGATTCACTTGCAATTACCGTTTTATGATACATTTATTGCAAAATAATCCTAATAGAATTCCTAATCCATCCAAAAAGCATTCCTAAACTACACCAAAAACATTCGAAAATAATCCTAGAAATAAACACTAACTCGGATGGAGGTGGACCATGGCCCATTGAATATGAGAATTTCTTATTACAAATCATTTAGGTGGACCACGACCAATACGGGAATTGTTAGAACTAGAGCGTTCGCTTAAATACGATCCTAGAGATAAACTACCACATGACATGACCTGTCATCGTTTTAACAATGTCCAAAACATTTTAGCTTTGTCAGAATCAACCCATAAATCTAGACACGTTTTGAATGCAATGGAATGCTGTATTGGATGCAGCGGGAGTACGGTTCGATTTCCAATTCATCATTCGATTGGACGTCAAAGAATATTGCCTCGATATAGCTGAATTTCTAGTATCCAATCTGCAAGAGCAATGTTACTGTAATTAATTGAGGTGAAACGTCCGTATGTACTGACAATTAGGTAGTTTGATTCAACGAAAATAATATCTTATGATACCTATAATAAAACGGCTACGGTTCTGCTCAAGCAGTTTTCGGGCATCTTTATTTATTATTATTATTCTAAGATCATTCTCGGGCATCTTTATTTCCTTAATAAATTATTATTATTATTCTAAGATCATTTTTCGATCTTCAAAAGTGTTGCGTTTAGAAATTTATAAAGATTATGGTAGTAGTCAATATAGTGAACCTGCTAGGAAAACTTTAACGGTTTAAAGTAGGCTCTGGGTACTAGTTACCAAGCAATTAGCTGAAGAAGTAATAAAATTTCTTTGATTAAGACACACAAATGTAATGGAAAATGATAATTGGACTCATCTGTAAGATAGCAAATACTACCTACACTGTGCGTGTCCCGATTCCCGAGTCCAGACATGTACAGTCAAGAGCTGGTCGACCTTTACATATCGGACATTGTACCATTCTTGAATTCTTAGTCATAAAAACCTAAATTGTACAACAAATGTAAAGCTCGACGTGCTCCTGACTGTACTTGCCCGGTTTTTTTTTAATGATTTTCAACGAAATGAAATGAAATGAAATGAAATCGTTTATTTTAGAAATTAGACCTTCACAGGCACTTTTTCTTGTCATTTACAACTTGTTTAAATAAAAAAAATAAACTACGTTATATACTACCACCATTTCGGACACATGCAAAATGGCAACTGGTAAAAAGAAATGGCGAAAGAAAACCGGTTACGGCCTTTTTTGTCATTTTGTACTTTTAAAACTTTATTTCCTCGTGTGGACATTGAACTATGTTGTATTCGATGCAGTACTTGTTGGCTTTGTGGTAATTTATTGCAACTTTACCCAATACCGCTTCATTGAAACTTTATTCGTTTGTGGCGAACGGGTTACATTTATAAAAGGCTTGTTTGGGGTTTCGGTTTCATATCTTGGCTTTTGCGGTTTCGTCAAAAGCTTTTTATTGCAAGTTTTTATTTAACTTCATCTATCAGGAAGTCAGATTACTTTTAGAAAGAAAAGAAAGTAAATACTTCAAATTATGTCAATTTTATGTTACCTTTCGCTATTTCTTTTCCCAGTGGTCATTTTGCTTTGTTTCCGAAATGGTGGTACTTTATAGAATAGGTAGCTTATTTATTTAATACAGATTAATAATATATAATTGAATTCATTGTAAGTGACGTGTCTAAGTGCCCGCGAATACAGAATAAAGTATTTTTGATGTTGATTTCGATGATAAAAGCAATCTTTTTCGGTTACCTTTGGGTCGGAAATCCGTTCGGGTAAATTCTATATTATATATGACTGCTATCTGAACTGCTGCATCAGATTTCGCTGAAATTGTTTTTATTTTTAATTCTCATATCAACGCAACATGTAATATTCAGATTTTTTATACCTTTAGTTCTCGTAAAAATACAATATTAAATATTCGGAGTTTATTTAAAAAATGGCTTCCGCAACAAGTTATTTATTTCCAGTGTTATCGCCATTGCAGTTTTTTTTATCTACCCGATACTAAAATGGATGATGAATGAAATTAAATAGTAGAAAAGTTAAAAATTGTGTAAGTTAAATTCGTGGATAGAATCAATCGAGCGCCTGGATGTCCAGGGAAAATTGGAGGGCACTCGAGCTCGCGGCAGATTGTCGTTAAGATGGACGGATCAGATAGACTGCCCATTACACGTGTGCAAGGTGGGAGCTAGAGACGAGTGGCGACGAATTGTTAAGCGTCACTACAACTAAGTGACGACCGCGACACGACCACTTTGTCAAGAGTGTAGCGACAAAGAAGAAGAATTTGTCGATAGAAAAAAATATAATAAAATCCTCTCTGCTTCTTTCTATTGCATTAAATAAATTTTTAACAAGGAACAAGTTTATGTTCAACCTAAAATTATTTAGCTTTTGAATACGACCTATTATAATCCATCACGTTCCCATGTTTAACTACATCGAATACCAAAAGTTTTCCACGTCTCGACACGATACTGAACGGCGTGCCAAGTAACAATTTCTGTATAAAGGCCAAAAGCAAATTGCGCTTTAAATAACTTGTCACAATTTCGGCAAATCACGCGAGCGGATCGACTACAAAATGTCAGTCATCAAGAGGATATCAAAATACGGTAAATATCATAGAACTGGGAACTGAAAGTTTTACTGGCAGAAATGCGGTTCGTTAAAAATTGTATTCGAACTATGTCTGTAAGTTACACGTCAAAGAACAACGCCCTCAAAAGAAACGAATCCTTTGAAAAATAAGCAAGGCTTTGTGAAGTCAATGTGACAATTTTTAAATGAGACATACTGCTGCCGTCTGGTCCGTCCATCTTAACGGCAATTTGCCGCGAGCTCGAGTGTCCTCCACCATTCCCTGTACCACCAGGCGCTCGATTGATGTATCCACGAATTTAACTTACACAATGTTCAACAAATCTGTATTCGTCAATGTTATGATCAGAGAAATCACGCACACAAATTCTTTAATCTATGGTAAATATAAAAACAACGCCGTAGTTCAAAATTGACCATCTTCTACGGTTCCTGCTGTTACTTAACGTGTCGAATAACTGTCTCAAATTGACTGTTGATAATCTCTACATAGTAAATAATAGTTTTCTTTGGTAATTTTTAAGTGAGAGAGCAGTAACGAAGGTAGGGAACTAAGAGCAAAGAGTTTTAGGCTAATAATGTAAACATCGTCATGAAACTTCGTAATTAGTACAATGTGAATACAATTGATAAATAAAAATTCCAGGAAATCCCTCACGCTTGTAGAAATACTTGAATCAAATTCACATCTCTGCTCACTTACTTCATTGGCTGACTGTACTACGTAGACCGTACCACTCTCTCACAGAATATAGGCGTGAATTTACCTCCGTATGACCCATTAGTTGTGTATTTTGAACAAATAAAAACGCAAAAGTCTACAAAACCAATCTGAAAATATTTGTTCCCAGTGTAGCGCGGATTGTATTAACAATATCGTGTTCCATTTCCAGACGAGTCCTACTAATCTATTTTTCCGTTAGAACGGGAATGTACAGAGAAAATGTCAATACCGATTACGTGTGAACTGTAATAAACTGTTTATCATTACAATATAGGTAATAAATTACTGATATAACGTATTAGTATATTACTGATGTAACGTATTTGACGACCTCCGTGGCGTAATAGTTGCCATGCCAAACCGCCACCCAAGAGGTCCCGGGTTCTATCCCCGGTCGGGTCATGATGAAAAACGAACTTTCTGATTGGCCTCGGGTCTTGGATGTTTATCTATATAGTATCGTTGAAGTTGAGTTAGTATTCCATAACAGAAGTTTCGGACATACTTTGAGGCTAGCTCAATCTGTGTGATGTGAATATTTATATTTATATTATTATATAGTTTACTTGCTCAGAATTAATTTTTACTGATCAGACAAGAGTTATTAGTTATTACTAGCTGTTGCCAGCCGTTTGCCTTAATGATATACGAGATATAAATGTATGTTAATCCAGGTAACAAACTACCTATGTACCAAACAAGCAAATCTGTCCAGCTATTGCGTGAAAGAATAATCATCCGCACAAATCCGCATTTATAACTTTCACTCACAATCTATCGCAGTACAGATCTATCTATATCTACAACTAGTGAAACCCGCGCAACTTCGTTTGCGTGTATTTATTTATGCACAGTGGCGCCATCTATATCAGACTTTTGATGAAATCCTACGGGAATCGCGTACTTTTCGGGATAAAAAGTACCCTATGTGTTAATCCAAGGTATCAGCTACCTACATACCAAATATCAGAAATATTGGCCCAGCCATTTGAGCGTGATGAAGTAACAAACATACACATAACTTTCGCCTTTATAATAATAGTAGGATAACATTATTTGAGCACAGCTAAAACCAATGGGACAGAAGGATATTTTCAATTTTTTATATATTTTTTTGCTAAAACATTATTTAATTTACGAGCAACATTAAAATTCCCTTTTCCACTTTCGTAACTAGTCGTGAAAGAAGATTTTTTCCACTTCGTAACCATTTAAATGATTAATTCTATATAAACTCCCATTTTTGGCAAATTATAGCCTTACATTGTATCGCAACAGAAATTGAGGCATTGCTAAATGTTACATTCGAAAGAGATCTTAAAGTCCCTTCTGACGTCACTTTGCTAAACGAGTATCTATTTGTCTGTACCCCATAGCCGGAGGGTGTGTGCCTACGTTAGGGGAGCAGGGGAGCGGCCGAGTTTAAATAATTGGTAGCGATGCTGGACACGAATGAGGGATATATACGCACGAAACATTCAGGTGTTAATAAATAACATTTTACGCTGTTTTCAGCGATGCGAGTTCTTTTTACAAGAATTTATTTGACTTTGCAATGTTTGCCTGGAAGTATGGAATGTATTTTAAAATGGTACCAAAATAAAATTAAAGAAAAAAATCCTTTCTGTGTGTTATTTTGATATTAGGTAGTATAATGTTATGAGGAGAGAAGAGAAATAATGTTAAAGCAATCTTAAACATTCATAAAATTTATCCAAATCTCTAAATAATCAGACACTTTCTCTCATCAAAGAGTACATACAGTGATAAATTATTTGTGTAATTAATGTAGGTACTCTAGAAACTACTACTTTCGGAAAGAAAAGTAAAAATTCTTTATTGTTTACTTAGAGTAATTTCAAACATCGCATACTAAAACTAAACATATTATTATAAGTAAATTATAATGAACCTTAAACTAAAAACCTTAAAAAATAAAATAAAATAACTAAAATATATTAATAAAAGGAGTCCCTTTAGGCAAGGTTCCGAAGATACTGGCAGCGTTCCCCCTTTGAATAGCTAGACTAATTCTTTGTCCGAGGTAGCTGCCAGCTTTTCGATCTCCTGTGATGTCGACTAACCTTTTTGCAATTTCCTTAGAAAGTCTTATAGCACAAGGACCCCACGGACCAAGGGTCTCGACACCGAAAAATAAAATAAAAAGTAAAATGACCACTGGTAAAAAATTGGCGAAAGCAAGTTAGGAAAAGAAATGAAAAAAAAAACAAAGAAATAGAGGATGACCAAAGTGGAATGTAATTTATCGAAAGCGTGACTTCAGTTGAGATGGCGAATGGGTTGCAGTTTCAGAAACACTGTAGTGACCCCAGATAAAATGGCAACGGGGGATGAAGATAGATGATACTATCTCTATCAACTCTGAAATGGAATGAGAAAAAGAGACAGCTTGAGAGACAAGGTGTCAAATTCCATAGGAAAAAATACGTTATTCACACTTTTTGTTATTATGGAATTTGACACTTGTCTCGGTAGTTGTCTGCCTTTCTCATAGGATAGTGCATACGTGTAAGTTTTTTTATAAATCTACTGCATTATAATTTTTTAATAGACAATACTGTATTTTATCATGATCATCATCATCTCTGCCACAATAAATCTACTGCTGGACATAGACAGAAAGAAATTAAAGAACATCAGTTTCAAATATAACAAATTTCGAGTTTTTAACAAACAAGAGAAATTAAAGCTCATATATCAATTCCTATAATATTCAATTTGTAGGTACTTGTCGAGATAAATTGATGAGGCTTCATCAAGTCAGTATTGACTGTTGTAAAGTTGAAATCATTAAATTCTGATGAATCAGATCAATCACGCCGTGCTTGATGCCGTGTAAATAACTACTGAGGAAATTCAATGAAATTTTAAAACGAATTTATAAGCGATATAATAATTTATCTTAATTTGTAAATATATTTTATTACTAGCTTGTCATATCAACCCATAATCATCCCACTGCTGGGATACGGGTCTCCCTTCAATCGAAGGTGATTAGAGCGTACTCTGCCACGCTGCTCCAATGCGGATTGGCAGAGGCCGGTGTTTTCAAGCCGCCCGAAGGCCATCGACTTGGCTTAACGACTGTCATCTACCGATAACAGCCGGGACCCACGGCTTAACGTGCCCTCCGAAGCACGGAGAAGCTCGAGATAACGAAACCCATCCAAACGCTGGCTAGGGTCGACGTCGCTTAACTTGCGTGTTCATATTAGAGTGGGACACACAGCGACGCCATCGAGCTCCTAGCCTTACTAGCTTTACTAGCTTATTAATAGATCTCGTTTGACAACAAAACAACCTATAGCGCGACATGTGGCGCCATCTGTTAGCCGATAGCATCCCAAACAGCGCCCTCTACAGTAGACAAAATATTTTCCCATTGGAATGACATACTTTCATGGGATAAAAGGTAGCCTATGCTGGGCTCTGTACTCCTGACAATATGTATAAAAATTTTCATAATGATCGGCTGATTAGTCAAGTCGTAAAGGAATAACAAACAAACAAACTCAAAGTGAGTTTGTTTGTTTGTTATTCCTTTTATAATATTAGTATGATACCTACATAGAATCAAATTTCATTTATTTTATTTTATTAGAAGTGTTTCATATAAAAACCTATATAAAAAAATGTAACCTAAATTAATTTGCCTTCAAAAGATTGCATGTATCAATAAAATAGGTTGGAACTCCCTCCCCGCGTCAATGTTTCCCAATTCATACAATTTAGAGATTTTCAAGGCACGAGTGAACAGGCATTTTTTAACCTAATCTCTGCTTAACACCAGGCAGGATTGAGGTCAAACGCACTCAAAATTGTTATTTAAAAAAAAAATGGCCGCCTTGTTGCGCATACACCAGTCTGTAAACTCAGACCAAATAAGAAGTCAAGACGGAGCGCTGCGAACAATGATGTGAAGCAGGCAAAACTATGCCTCGCCCTGTCCTTATACGCCCCTAACGCACACATATATAACCAAACTATGCCTCGCCGATTAGTTTGAGCTAGTTCGTCTTTGACGTATGACATCCAAACAATTTAATTAATTAATAATCAAAAATGCCGAATTGTGTGGTGAAAGGCTGCAAAAACAATTCCTCAAAGAATAAAAAGCAAGATGGAATCACATTTCATACGTAAGTAAACATAAAAATACATATTTTCAACAAATCAATTTTAATAATTATTATGACAGCTTGGAATAAAAAAACTCCACAAGTGTTGCCGCTAATAAGCGTCACAATAGTCCCAGTTTATTGGGGTAGTTATTAATGTGACGCGAAACGTAACGTCACTTTCTTTTACTTATTTCTATTTTTACTGTTAGTTTTCATAAAATTATTGTAAGTGGAAATAGGCGTTTTTTTTTTGTTTTTCCATGTTTTATCATCACTTCAAAAATATTTATTTTTAAGATTCCCGAACCGAAATAAAGATATTAATTATATTTCTAAATTGGAAACAATTTCTAAAATGGTGGACAGTAAAAGGCAATATTTCAAAAAATTGACCCAACATAAAGGCCATTAAAACCAATGTTTGATATTACTATTGTTTTATTTTATTCCCCTATCGCGTCTGAATACTCAAAACATCTCTTAAAAGTGAGGTATCCAATTTAAAAAATTGCTAACTTTTTTACCTATAAAAAATAAAATAAAATAAAATAAAAAATTTGGGTAATAATTTTTACTGCACGGCAACACTCCCTAAATGCACACATGTTTACAAAACCGGCTTCACATCATTGTTCGCAGCGCTCCGTCTTGACTTCTTATTTGGTCTGAGTCTGTAAATTATGTGTTATCTTGTTCTGTGTTGCAGATAAAGCATATTCTATCAAAGAGAGTACATACGTAGGTCTTCATGGACACTTTCTCACGTCATATCACGGAAAAAAGCAAAATGATCACTGGTAAAAGAAATGGCGAAATAAAACCAGTTACGACCTTTTTTTATCATTTGATTCGACGCTATCTATCTTTAAACTCATCGTATTGTTTTGTGGTCTGTACGTAAAACGTTCCTACCTTGCAGGTGATTGTCAGTGGACAGGGGTCAACCGTTACACGTACCCTAACATATTGCACTAACCGCTAATCGAATTTCTGTATTGTGTGCTCCCCAAGGGTCACGCAGGTTTACTTCACGGAAGGGTTCTTTGAGGTAATTCCATTGGACAATTTCCCCTTGTATGAACCCTTTGATTTGATTGATGTTCATTATATTAGGATTATACTGTATCGCCATATCACATCTCCAATAAGTAGTATACAATTATCTATTTTCATTAATTCATAAATTATGGTCTCGTTTTTCATATCCAAATAAAGTTACATCCAAAGTCCATTTTTTTTTTTACAAAAAAGTGTAAATGTTCTTTTGTCGTCTAACTTCATTGCGATAATGCGTAGATGTAGTGTAGACCTGGAAAAAAGTCATAAAATGAGTCTTATAATTTTAATTTTTTTTAATTTTATTTTTTATATTTTTTATAGGTACAATTCACACAGATTGAGCTAGCCCCAAAGTAAGTTCGAAACTTGTGTTATGGGATACTAACTCAACGATACTATATTTTATAACAAATACATATATAGATAAACATCCAAGACCCGAGGCCAATCAGAAAAAGTTCGTTTTTCATCATGACCCGACCGGGGATCGAACCCGGGACCTCCTGGGTGGCGGTCTGGCGTGGTAACCATTATGCCACGGAGGTCGTCATAAACATCCAAGAATTTACAACCTTTCCTAAGAATTGGGCTATCACATACACCTAATTTCTACCCAAATTTCTACCTGTGTGCCTTTCAAGTAGTTTCAAGCAAATCTCTTTTTGCGTGAAAGAGATACAAACATCCATGTACAATAATGTATTAGTAAGGATGTGGATTTGTATAATTATAACAGACGTTTTCATATTGGAACCAAGGTTTTATTTTATTTTTATGTCATACAGTAGACAAACAAGCAAGCGGGCCACCTGATGCAAAGCGGTCACCGCCGCCTATGGACATCTGTAACACCAGGGGCGCTACCAATGCGTTGTCCACCAAGGAAGTTGGGGAAAGAAGGAGGGGGAAAAGGGGGATAGGGAAGGAGTTGGGCTTCCGGATTTCTCACTCACCGAACGAAACGCATTGCCGCTTCACGTCGATATTCTATCAAGTTTGGAAATGTAAGGATAATTTTCCCAAGATAACAAGTAATATTCTTGTAGAACGCGTGTTCTGTACAGATACGAATCGTGCAAATCCGTTGTCATAACTTTCATGAAATCTGCGGCTTGCAAATATCGAGCGAGGGAATTCTCTCCATTCAGAGTATAAATCACACCATCAATATTGTTGGATTATAATCGCGATATATCCACACATTCCTACTGTTCTGACTTCTGTATAAATATCCAGGATTAACAGAGCCGTCCACAGATTGACAAGTGGTGAAGGTCTTTGACGTTATTGGTGAAAGATCTGATTTGAAAAGGTTTTGAAATTAAAAACGAATGTAATCAGAATATTAGTAGACTTTTTGACTTTGTAAATCTTATGTTTGTATCGACCTTTCGGTAATCTATATATCGAGGGTATAAAATTCAAAGTCCTGATTGATTATGAACTGTTAGTATAGATTCCAAATTTGCAATGTAGGGTCCTTACGACGACGTCTAGGTGTGTACTAAGTAAGGGTTTTCAAAATTCCCACGGGAAAGCGGGATATACGCAAACGAAGTTGCGAGTACTTAGTTTACTAGTTACAAAATACAAATTCTATGTCAAGAAATAACTTAATAAATCTAAAGATCTGTGCAAAAGTTCAGCTTTTCTGGAATTAATGCAAAGTTGTAAGCAAAGTACAACACTATTTTGGCCGGATTACAGACACTATCCATATCACAATTAAGATATTATTCTATTCATTTTTGTGTTATTTCATTTCATTACTAAAAAATGCTTTAGAATTTATTTGAAAAATATGTTTAAAAAAATATGTTAAAAAAATGCTTTAGCATTTTTAAACATACGTTAATAAAACTCTTATAAGTATTACGCAGTACGCTTATTAATTACTAATGCTCTACCAATTTAAATAGAGTTATAAAATAAATACCTAATTTATTATACACTGGGCGTCAAAAATAAGTAGTACAGTTTTAAAATTGCAATTACTCTTAAACTATAGAAGTTAGAGTTTTGAAATAAAAGTCATTTTATAGCAAATTTAACAAAGTTTTCTAAAAATAATACTTTATTTAGCATTAGTAAAGTTTTACACTGAAAATTAGGAAAAAACTAAAAAGCTAACCATTTTGAAGGAACTATCAAGAACTGAATTTTTACGTTTTGGGCCTTGTTCCCACTTTAGTAACTTGTGTTGCCGCCTCGGGCTCTGATGACAGCTTGGAGCCGGTTTGGCATGCTGAACACTAAGTTTCGGAGGCGGTGTTGGGGAATATTCACCCATTCTTCTATCAGGGCCTGTTTTAGAGCCCTGAGGGTGGCGGGTGGTGGTCTGCGTCTTCTGACTAGCCTCCCAAGCTCATCCCAGGCGTGTTCAATCGGGTTAAGATCTGGGCTTCTTGATGGCCAAGCCATCAAGCTGATGCCAACCTCCTGAATGTACTCTTGTACGAGATGAGCGGTGTGTGGCCGGGCGTTATCATGCATTAGTATAGCTCCATCACCCATATTTGCTAAATATGGCCCTGCATACTCGTTAAGGATCTCTAATGCATATCTTTCACCAGTCAGAGTGCCATTTTCTATGACCACTAGCTCTGTGCGACCCTTTGAAGA
The DNA here is from genome assembly GCA_905163395.2 of Endotricha flammealis. Lineage (NCBI taxonomy): Eukaryota > Metazoa > Arthropoda > Insecta > Lepidoptera > Pyralidae > Endotricha > Endotricha flammealis. Next base: position 1,327,002 of record LR990863.1, on the reverse strand, counting down.
GATGCCAGCCCATACGTGTACAGAGCCCCCGCCGTATTGAACTCTTTCCGAGATGCAACCTTGAATGTATCGCTCACCAGGTCGCCTGTATACTCTCCGCCTTCCATCGGAAGTGAATAAAGAAAACCGAGACTCATCTGTGAACAAAACTCTTGTCCATTCTTCTTCGCCCCATTGTACGTGTTGACGCGCGTAGCGTAGTCTGACTACTCGATGCCCTGTCGCAAGTTTGGGGCCATTTGCTGGCCTGTACGACTTCAGGTTGGCTTCAGCAAGTCTTCTCCTCACTGTACTCTCACTAACGTAGTCTCTTCGGGTCTGAAGAAGCTGTTGCTGGACCTCAACTGCATTAAGGTGACGATTTCTTAACACAGTAGAGACAATTAAGCGGTCTTCTCGGGTACTAGTGCACCTGGGTCTGCCATTACTTGGTCTCCTTAGATGGTTTCCAGTCTCTTCGTATCTTCGCTTTACTTGCTGGATCGTTCTTAGAGTTACACCCACCGTTCTTGCAGTACGACGCATACTGATGCCTACTTCGAGAAAAGTTATGATGCTTGCACATTCTTCTGGTGAAAGAGGCATGATTAGTAAAGTTTACTCGCTGAAGACACATTTGCTTTTGAATTGCAATTGATTTATCAGCAATAAAGAAAACAATAAAAAACAAAAGTACAAGCCAACAGTTTAAAAAAATAGTGTTTTTATTTATTAAGTTTTTTTTTAGTCAATCTTTAAAAAATGATATTATGCATGAAGTTTTTATTAAATGAAATTAAATTGTCTTTTAACTTTTTTTTATTTCAAAGGTCTAGCTTCTGCAGTTTAGGAGATATTGCAATTTTAAAACTGTACTACTTATTTTTGACGCCCAGTGTAGTTATGGGACGGGATGAAAATGCATAACAAGCTTATTATATAGGTATCTTTTCTGTTTGTTTGGTAAACTCGTAAAATTTCGGTTCTCGTCGTTTCCGCAAGCTAATCTACTTTGAGCACGAAAGTAGATTATTATCTACAGGATTTTAACTTTAAAGTAATTATGTAGTCGCAGCCATTTTGTGGGAGGGTGTCCAAAATGAACACTGTTTATTTAGCAATGTCCGAAATAGTTACTTTTTCATAACCTCTTTAAATTACTCACAAATATACGTTTATGTATTTGAGACGTTTATTGTTTAACTGTGTTTAGATAAAAAAACTAGTAGACGTAGTGGACATTTATACCTAATTTAGCCTGTGACAACTTGCTGTAAATCTGTATCGATACTTACGAAAATAAGAAAATAAGAAAATAGAACCCGTCTGTCTGTACATTGAATTATTATAAAGGTGAAAGTAGTATAGTACCCCGTAGGATTTGATCAAAAGTCTGATATAGATGGCGCTGCTGTGCATAAATAACTACTGCACTTCCACTGTTAGAGGGCGAAAAAGTAAAGAAAAAGAAAAGATTGTAATGTAATATTTATTCCTGCTGTTGTATTATGTGTATTGCAAATAAAGTTTATTCTATTCTATTTTAAATGTTTTTATCCTTCCTTAAAACACAACGACCAAAGAAATTTTACTTATCTATCTGTATCTATATATATAAAATGCTTTGTCCTGACTGACTGAGAATCAACGCACAGCCTAAACCGCTCATCGTAAAAATCTGAAACTTGGCAGGTGGGTGGACCTATTGTATAACGTAGGCGTCCGATAAGAAAGGATTTTTCGAAATTCGAGCTTTAAGGGGGTAAAAAAGGGGGGTAAAGTTACTATGGAACAACTTGATTCCTTGGTTCAATCTACTTCAAATTTTGCATAAAAATTGTTGAAAAGAATTGATGGAAGACGTGATTCTTATTTTATTGAAATTCTTGAAAAAAAATTATTTTGTGGGTAATTTTTCGATTTGATATCAATACTCATACTCTTCTTCTTTCTTATTAATGGAGTTTCTGTCGTGTCTTAACGACACAGACAATTTCGCCTATGTCGAGTATTTTAAATGAACACTTTTTAACAAAAAAGTACACTTTAAAAAGGCAACGTGGTACGGTGAGCAAAGTTGCGCGGGTTTTACTAGTTTACAATAAAATACAGAAAACTGATCCATATTTAGATAATGGACTTTATTACAGGATTATCTATTCAGTAAAAAAAATCTTAAAATACTTAATTTTTTTAAAAGCTACACATTTGAAGAAATTACTTAAGAAAAGCGCGGCCAGACTAGAAATATAGAGGCGTATGTTTTCACTTAATTCGCGCAGAGGACCGTGAATAAATTTGCATGTGAAATGTTATATTTCGCGGACCATCATCCCCAAGCCAAACCCCGCGTTTTCAGCGGGGTGGTATTGCACCTTCACTACACTGATGAATTTACGTCAATAGTCAATGGCACTGCGTTTGGGGGAGGCCTATGTCCAGCAGTGGACTTCTTGTGGCTGAGACTACGATGATGATCCATTCAATGGCGTTTTGTAACGAAATGAAATGAAATCGTCTATTTCAGAAATTAGACCTTCACAGGCACTTTTTCTTGTCATTTACAACTTGTTTAAATAAAGAAAATAAACTACGTTATATACTACCACCATTTCGGACACAAGCAAAATGGCAACCGGTAAATAGAAATGGCGAAATAAAAAACAAGTTTAGGCCTTTTTTGTCATTTTGTACTTTTTTTTCCACTCATTAGTTACAATGTACATTAAAATTTATAAGAAGAATACGCGGAATGTTATTCACAATGGTGTGGAATGAACAAGTCTTATATCTACAATAAAATAAAAAAGTCAGTAGGTACTGTAACTTTTTATTTACCTTATGTTCATCATCATATCTTTGCATAGTATAAATGAAGTCGCTCCCACTGTCTGTATGTTTGTATGCTTAGATCTTTAAAACTACGCAATGGATTTTGATGCGGTTTTTTAATAGATAGAGTTTTTTTTATAAGCCACAAATTTGGCAAACAAGCATACGGTCGGCCTGATGGCACGCCGTCACCGTAGCCTATAGACGCTTGCAATACCGGGGGTATCACTCACGCGTTGCCAACCCTTCCACCCAACCCCAAGTGGAGAGTGATTTAAGATGATGATATGTATAATATATTCCTAAGTTCTCACGGGAAAGCGGGATAGACGCGAACGAAGTTGCACACGGGTTTCGCTAGTCAACCTGAAGCAGAAATAATGGTCTCCCTTCAATTCAAGGGTGATTACATCTCGATCGTACTCTGCTACGCTGCTCATATGTGGATTGGTGCAGGCCGGTGTTTTCAAGCCGTGCGTGCCGCCATAAGTCTGCCCCGCACATTTTCGCGTCGTCTAAAAAGCGCCTTTAGAGTGCGACACACAGAGACGCCATCCTCCTATCTCACCGGTAAATAGTGGAAAAAGAGAAACAGAAAAATCGCCAGTAAAATGTGGAACAATCCTAAGTATTTCTTATTAGTAATAAATGATCCAGGTCTGCCCAACTAATCCATTATCCTGAGGTTCAGTGACCTCCACATCAAGATAAACAAAACTTGCCATGCTATTATATATCATGTTCCATTGGAATATGGTGTTGCTATCGGAATTATTGTTTATAGGAGATCCTCTGGAGGACTGTGGGTATAAATTGTACAAACAATGTATTGCAAAATGGCCGGCATTGGCTATGGTAGCCCCTCGTCTAAGATCAAACGGAGCTCAAACTTTGGTGCGATGCAATACCCATGCAATTTATGTAAAATAAAATATCAGTTTCAAAGTCTACTTCATTAACAGCCAGTTCAAGCTATTTTTTCTTCTTCTTTAGTTTGACAGTGACAGCTATATTTTTTTTGTGTAATTAGTTTTAAAAACGCGTTTCCGAAACTGATTTTAAAGATTATTTATTTTATAGAAAATTATAATGAATAATAATTGTTTAAATAAAATATTGTAAATTAGTATGACTTTTTTTCATAGAGTAGTTATTTATTAGTAACAGCACTCTATTACCCATAATACAAACTTTTCTTAGTTTGTGACTAGATGGCGTTGTGTGACTCCTCCAAAATATTTATTCATTATCGAAATATTACTTAATAATGTATGAATTAATTGGCTTTATCTTAGTAATCATATCAATATTAATTATAAACCTCTCACATGTATTTCGCAAATACATTATGGTTGTAAGATGGATAAATAGAGCACATATTGTTTCGCTGTTCGTATAGCACTCTAATAAGATTGCTTTCCATACACAAGGCGGCTTTGTGACGAACTTCATTTCCGAACTAACAAAGTTTGTTATCGCTCTTACGTCTCAGCCGACGCTTTTAAAGGATTAAAATTGTAAGCTGTACATTCTGACGAGATTACAGTACATTATGTGACTGGTAGAGTAATCAACTTTTGTAATCTACTCGCGTAATTACTTTGCGTTTTCAGACGTATGCTATGGATAAATGAATACTGACACAAGATTATGCGTCTTTGATTGGAAAATATTTCTTTTGAATATTTAAAACTATCGCGTTTTGAACACATTGTAACACTTTATAGACGCGCACATAAACTTACTTGTTTTTACATCACCGCGACGTTTAGGCTAGGCGTACCGCGTATGCTGAGACGCAGGCGACGCAGGTCCACGCAGGGCAGAGCAGAGCAAAGTTGTAAAGTATGGAACGTCATTGAACTACGTATGCTGCGGCGCAGGCACATGCGACGCAGACATGTGTCTGTCCTGCTCTTACATCGTGACGTGTTTTAATAAACATAAATATTGTTAATAAAATATTTTATAATTTTGTTGCAATGACGGAAGACTTAGTTGAATTAATTCGGTGAACCATGTTGTTGTGAACTCTGACTCTGAACTCATTTTGTTCGTCAAACGTCTATTCCTTGCACTAGCTAGGATGCGAATGTCAGTTGCGTCGCAGCATGCGGAGGGGGCACATGTCTGCCTCAATTGCCCTGCCCTGCACTGTGCTGTACTGTGCTGCGTCGCCTGCGTCTCAGCATACGCCTAGCTTTAGACAGAGTTGCGTCTGCCGTGGTCACGGGGAGACTCAAAAACAATTGATGTAAAAACAAGTTTATGTGCGTGTTCAAGACCCATTAATAGAGTTGTTATAAATATTTTGTATTGAAAAGGATTATTTATTTAAAAATAATTAAAAAAGATCACTTCTCTCTATTCCGAATTATTTTATTTTACCACAAGACATATAAAAATCAATTATATTTTTATGTAATACCAATTACATACCAATTAGTTTAGCCAAGTATAGTGCAAAATAGAGGCAGTAAGCCAGCGTCATAAATATGTTGTCATTATAGTACCGTTAGTACTAGGGAATGCAATCTCGTTATCGCGAGATCTCTCTTGTTTAACGAGATTGCACTCGAGCATAAAAACGTCTTATTCGAAGCGCGGAGTGTCGCGGACTGACACGGACGAAGTTGCGATCTGTCTGTCGTTCGGTGCGCGTGAGTTTACAAAGTTTACTACTTAGAAGTTTATTAAAAAATTATAGAAGTCAAACAATGTTTGATGCATAAAAGTCTATATCTCATAAAATAAATGTTGATCTTATAATACTTATAATTTTTATTATTTTTTTCATAATTTATTGAATTATTGTGATAATTTGCAAAAAAAACCACTCTCTCGCGAGATCTCGAAATTGGTGGGATCTCGCATTATTGTTATTCATAAACTCGCGGGATCTCGCTATGACCTCCAATCTCGCGAGATTTGCATTCCCAGTTAGTACCAAGTCCCATTTTTTTACTTTGAACTACTGAATTTTGAGTGAACATGTCAACAACGTTACAGTGACAATACATATACTAAAGTGACAACATATTTATGCCACTCATAAATATAAACACGTGTGCACAGTTTGAGTGTCGTTGAACAATGACCCTCTCAATATTTCACGGCACATCGCATCCCTCAGTAATATCGGCTCCGGCGGCGTATTTGGCGCGATTCCCTTGGCAGTATGATAAAACATAGCCAAAAAACCTCGTGACATTCTTGCCTTTGTTCCGTTTTCACTTCGCGAAGATTGGTCGATGGCCCGCCATGAATCCATCATAAGTTTTCAGAGACATGAAATATTTTGTATCCTTTACTAAACTTTTATAATGGGTATTGTTGTTAAACACGAAAGGTTACTCTTAACACGAAACAAAAATTACATAAAAACTGACTGAGCACTCGGCCGGATTTCGAGAGGAACGTGGGTTCGAATCCCACTTGGGGTGAGAAGGTGAAATTTTTCTTTCAAGAAATATTTTTAAACTAACCTTGTACTTATGGCTGCGATGATGATGATAAAAAAGTGCTTATTTTACTTATACGATACTAAAGGTACGGTCAACAACAGAATTTGACATTTTAGCACATGTCATTCTAAAGATCCCAATAACTGATAGCAGCACTATATTGACAATATCAACAGTGTTTGAAATTCAAAATTCAAAAATTCAAAATTCTTTATTATAACTGAAGGTGGTTTTTACAAGGGTTGGGAGCTCTTTTGTTAAGTTAATAGTAAACCTGTAGTAAAAGAGTCCCCTCTTCACTGTAGTGAAGTTTTATATGTATAAGCCAAAGTAAACCTATGCAGAGTAACAATGAGTAATGTTATTTTATTCTAGATAACTAGTTTAAGTTAGTTTTTTTAATTTTTATTTTTTAAACAAGAAATGGTGTGTTAATCTACTTCTGTTGCTGACTTTACTGGTACCAGATAATGACAGAAAACCAGAAAATATATAGAATATGTATTTCTAAGTGAAAGTTTTGGTTTTCCTATGTAAATCTTATTGACTTTTCTCCCTATATTTCAATAACCTAAGAACATAAAATCGAATGATTTTCTTTTCATAAAAAATAACTATAAACAGATACGGGAAAAACTCTCCTTTCTCACCAAATGCAGCGATAAAATATAAAATGTCCATTACACCTTATCTATGAAGCGAAATGAGTCGGCACATAGCTTTGCGAATCTCGTCCATAAATTAGATATTGTACTGTTAGCAATGATGTTATAAGGTGTAGATGGCTTTATAGTACTGTTGGAGAAAATGATAATGTAAAAGTTGATGCGCGTTTGTTTTATAATGTTTTTAGGTGAATTCAGTTTAAATTCAAATGTTTACTTGCGGTGTATAAGTGTACATAACGTTATGTTTAAAAATGTTAAAGCGTCTATTAGGTAATCTTTCAAATGGTACTGACTGATTGACTAGATGTCACTTGACACTTTCGATTTACAGATAAATTAGAACAAGTGATAGTTTTATAGTTATTAAGTAATTAATTTTATTACATCTTGAATCATATTGTTATTGCTAAAGATGTAATAAAATTAATAAATGATACTCTGCACTTCCGGTTCGACTTGTTAAATGTTACAAGTCGTACTTCCGTTCTGAAAATAACTTGGTTAACGATTTATTTATTTGTTTTAAATCCTTGTTCAATTTATGTTAAAATTGTTTTACGTTTATTATAGATTTATTTAATTTATAATTAGAAGTATTAATTTATAATTAGAAGTAAACTGAGTTGCTATTTTGACTTGTTGTAACGATTGGCGGGGAGGTAGCGATTGGCGGGGAGCGAGGTTATATAAGGACATGGTAGAACGTTAGGCGGCAATTATTGTGAGGCCGCCGGACATTAAAGATAAGTTCCAATTGTTTTTATTATTATTGTAATTTTGTATTTGTATGAAAAAGATGTGTTAAAATACCTGATCGATAAAAAAGGCCATAACCGGTTTTCTTTCGCCATTTCTTTTACCGGTGGTCATTTTGGTTTATTTCCGAAATGGTGGTAGTTTATAAAGTAGTTAATTGATTTAATAAACATTTTGATTATCTGCCCAAGTTTTGGTTTTAATTGAAAATATATAATTTACTAATTACCTACTTTGTTTAATTTACTTTCTTGATACTTATTTCCTTCTAAAGATCTTAATAACCTGACATATTAGGGAAGTATCTAACATCAGAAGTGGGATGGATCCTCGTGTTAACGTAGTATTAATATTATTATTTTTTGAAAATTTCAGTCAGACATAGAACTATAAGGATCCGGCTGTGCTTGGGAGTCTGTTCGCCGCGATTCAAAATGCAGCGACAGGAAACCACAACGAAATAGCGGCAGCGCGACGTCTGCCAGTTTTCGACCCTGCTTCCAGGGAAAACGGAGCTGCGGTCTGGTGCGACGGTATCGAGAAACTTGCTGGTGCAGCTTATCCCAGCTTGCAAAAGCAGGTAAACCCTCCAAGGGTTCTGCATTACCGTCTAGTTGAGTTACTATGACAATAGGGTAGTATTCGTGATCAAATGTAAGAATGAAAAATGGCATCTTTTAACATAGCAGTGTTAGTACCACTTCCGAGCTAATTATTATTTTTCCTACATGTTCGCTGGTAGCGATAATAAATAAATTGCGATAATAACCAAATTGCAAGTACTGGTAACTAAATATTGTTTTATACCAAAGTAATTTTAATGACGTAATAATTAATGGCAAAGCAACTAACATTTTAACGTAGGTATCTCGTATAAGCAAACTACAGGTAAACATGATATGATTTTTTTTTTTTTTTTACAATAATGTATTTAAATAATAAAAGGCGTAAATAAATTTAATCCCAATAATGATAACTTGATTAAAAAAAAAGACAATAAATGAATAGGTGATAATATTTGAATTAAAAATTGTATAATAAATTAAGAACAATGTTATACCTTAAAAAATAAAAAGATAATAAAATAAAAAAATAATGTCTTATACCCATATCCATCTATTAGTTAGAATCACAGTAATTCCTCGCGGTACTGAACAGGTACCATAATTTGTCATCATAATGAATTTACTATCTATCAGGTTGACCGAACGGCAGGATATTTCGATTTAATTTACAACTCTTTTGATAAACCTTATATTTATAGAATTCATAGGTTTGTCTGTTTTTCAACTTCACCTTCACATATTTTGCTCACGTCTTCTGTACGTTTTCTCATTTTAAAAAGTTTTCTTCATCGCTTCCTCTTTTCGTTGCCTCTCCATCCTTCATAATTACAATTATAAACCATTAGTTTAATTACTTGTAGTAATTCACAATATGTTACAATATATTAAAATATTTAATAATGAAAAATAAAAAATACATCCAAGCGTCATCACGTCGCGATCGAAAATCCATAAATATTCATTCAAATTCCATAACTTAATGGGATAACCTGTAGTAACGCAGATATTAGGAAAAATCATATTTTATCCCTCTAAAATCCGTCTTTACAACTCCTTCAGCTTCATATCACATTTGGTGATTCAAAGGCGATACTTACTTCTTTTTCCTAAGTTTCTATTAAAACTAAAATTATTATTTTATTTGTATTTGTATTTAATAATGAACTTTCTTAATATATAAATCACAGCTAGTTACATCAACCTAATATCTTGTTAATATGTGAATTTAAAATCTTATACTCGGTTACTACAAAATAGCCTAATTTGCTAGCGTGATCGTTACTGATTACACCACAAAAAAATATATATCGGCTCGGAGAGGGGATTGAGCGGACTGGTGTGAAAGATGTCATTTAATGAAAAACATTATTAAAATATTGTTTATAAAAACTAGTAATAATATTGTCTTAAGTATTTTATAGCTAATCACATTATTATAAACTTGCCGTTATTAATTTATATACATATCTTGAAGAAATTTCTGTTAAGCGGTGCTACTACAGCTTAGACGTTTAAAATTTATTGATTGTATGTACCAAATTATCTCTATTTAATATCGTTTACTGAGGTAAATAATTGAATTGACCCGACAACGCACAGTTTTTGTATAAGAGATAAGTAAAAGGCGTTATTTTGTGTTATTTTAAGATGTAATAATTATGAATGATTGTAAACCTGTTAAAGACTATGAATGATTTGACTTGACTGATGAACTGCTGAAGTCATTTGCTTTTCTAGCCTATCTCATGCGCAGCAGGTGTGGGGCTAGAGTTTATAAAGTAAATGACCGTTGTTACTGGTTAGCTTAAACTGTGACAAGCGGAGCCTGTAACAATGGCATGCCAAAACTGTAAATATGAATTATGAACTGCTGAAGTTATTTGCTTTTCTAGCCTATCTCATGCGCAGCAGGTGTGGGGCTAGAGTTTATAAAGTAAATGACCGTTGTTACTGGTTAGCTTAAACTGTGACAAGCGGAGCCTGTAACAATGGCATGCCAAAACTGTAAATATGAATTATGAACTGCTGAAGTTATTTGCTTTTCTAGCCTATCTCATGCGCAGCAGGTGTGGGGCTAGAGTTTATAAAGTAAATGACCGTTGTTACTTGTTAGCTTAAACTGTGACAAGCGGAGCCTGTAACAATGGCATGCCAAAACTGTAAATATGAATTATGAACTGCTGAAGTTATTTGCTTTTCTAGCCTATCTCATGCGCAGCAGGTGTGGGGCTAGAGTTTATGTAAAGCAAATGACCGTTGTTACTTGTTAGCTTAAACTGTGACAAGCGGAGCCTGTAACAATGCCAAACTGTAAATAAATATGATTGTAATTACTTGTAAGTTTTAACTTAATGTGAAAAGCGAAACTGTAACAATGCCGAAATATAAATGTGTATTAATGTAGATAATTGCACATAGTTTTTCACTTTTTTAATTTCATTTGTTTTTTTTTATGTACATCGAGAACGCTGTACTGTCAGTATGGCCGTATTAGGTAATCTTTCAAATGGTACTGACTGATTGACTAGATGTCACTTGACACTTTCGATTTACAGATAAATTAGAACAAGTGATAGTTTTATAGTTATTAAGTAATTAATTTTATTACATCTTGAATCATATTGTTATTGCTAAAGATGTAATAAAATTAATAAATGATACTCTGCACTTCCGGTTCGACTTGTTAAATGTTACAAGTCGTACTTCCGTTCTGAAAATAACTTGGTTAACGATTTATTTATTTGTTTTAAATCCTTGTTCAATTTATGTTAAAATTGTTTTACGTTTATTATAGATTTATTTAATTTATAATTAGAAGTATTAATTTATAATTAGAAGTAAACTGAGTTGCTATTTTGACTTGTTGTAACGATTGGCGGGGAGGTAGCGATTGGCGGGGAGCGAGGTTATATAAGGACATGGTAGAACGTTAGGCGGCAATTATTGTGAGGCCGCCGGACATTAAAGATAAGTTCCAATTGTTTTTATTATTATTGTAATTTTGTATTTGTATGAAAAAGATGTGTTAAAATACCTGATCGATAAAAAAGGCCATAACCGGTTTTCTTTCGCCATTTCTTTTACCGGTGGTCATTTTGGTTTATTTCCGAAATGGTGGTAGTTTATAAAGTAGTTAATTGATTTAATAAACATTTTGATTATCTGCCCAAGTTTTGGTTTTAATTGAAAATATATAATTTACTAATTACCTACTTTGTTTAATTTACTTTCTTGATACTTATTTCCTTCTAAAGATCTTAATAACCTGACATATTAGGGAAGTATCTAACACGTCTATAGGCGACGGCGATGCTCACCATCAGGCGGGTCGTATGCTTGTTTGCCACTTTTGTAACATACAAATAAAATTGAAGCAGAGTAATGTGTTTAGGGGACCAAAGCTCTGTGTTTATTATCTTGTATGTGATTATTGCTGTTACGACTGTCTCTATAGAAAGAATTAGATAGGTTGTACACACATTGTCGTCGTCTGTCTAGCCTCCTTGTAATTTCAGAATGCAGTTCTTGGACCTATCTACGCTTTTAATAAAAACATTGATACATATTACCCTACTAAAGGGTACTGCAAGTACCGACATGCTCGTTTTGTACTCATTAATATTTCAAATATAGGGGTTGATGTTGCTCATTTACTTATAAGAGGGCTAAATGACTGTTATAAAGCACTAAAGACTAGTTGTATTAAGCCCACCATTCACACGTAGATTGGTCCGGCGGATTGGTCGGCCATCGGACTAATCCGCCTGTGTATGGAAGCGACGAACCGGTACGCCAGACTGTCAAATGGGTTGGCGTCGGGCTCGCAGGTCTGCGGTTGCGAGCCGCGAGCGCCTGTCGAACCCCACATGCCATACTTCAAGTGGAGGGTTCGTGCAGTGTATGGACAACGCCGGATTGGTCCGCGGTCGGACCCGGGTTGCGAGTCGTCCGGGTTTGTGTAGTGAATGGTGGGCTTTATACTGTAAAAAAAAACTCGAGCCTGGGAGTCAATTTTTTTTATCATACCGCAGGCAAACACGCAAGCGGGGCCATCTGATGGAAAGTGGTTACCGTCGTAAACTGAGCTCTGAATGAGGAAGGAATCCATGGTATAGATAGATTTTTATGTTAATAAAACGATGATGTTTACATAGTTTTGAAACTTTGTAAATTGTATAATTTATGAATACATTGTAATCACATTTCCGGCCCTGGATATCCTTCAATTGTTGACTAAGTAAGAGAGGTAGGGCACAGCGGATAATCCGCTCAAATCGGAGCAGCCCGTCTGGGGAAGGACCTCCACCTTACAGAAGATCGTAGCCAAATAGCATTGGTCTCGGCTATGTTGTGTTCCTACGGTGAGTAAGGTCTCCAGAGCTCCACTTGGGGGGTTGGGAGGGTTGGCAACGCGTGAGTGATACCCCTGGTATTGCTTACGTCTATAGGCTACGGTGACGGCTTACCATCAGGTCGACCGTATGCTTGTTTGCCACCTGTGTGGTATAAAAAAAAAGTCAGACTGTATCACTGCTTTTTTGGCTATTTTTCTAGTGACGTTTAAAATCTCGCTACAAGTCCTCGAACTAGGTGACGACCTCCGTGGCGTAATGTTTACCATGCCGGCCCGCCACCCAGGAGATCCCGGGTTCGAATCCCGGTCGGGTCATGATGAAAAACTAACTTTTTCTGATTGGCCTCAGGTCTTGGATGTTTATCTATATATGTACCTAATAGTACCTATTTGTTATAAAATATAGTATCGTTGAGTTAGTATCCCATAACACAAGTTTCGAACTTACTTTGGGGCTAGATCAATCTGTGTGATATTTGTCCCTATATATTTATTTATTTATTTATTAACATTCGAAGATCCTCGAAGTATCGCATCGCAATATTTATAGTAACTAAACATTGCCGCTTGAAGGACTGCATCTTACAAAGCATTTTATGCGCTAAGTTAGTTCTCGAGGAGCGATTGAAAACCAGTCTAAGAAGAGCCACGTTCTGTAGTAGTTCAATACAGGAATAGAGGAGTCGAGAGGTCAAGCTGAAAAGCTAGCTTTCTTAAACCATTTGAGATAGAATTATTTCATGGAATTTTCCAGTTAATAATCTTTTCTAGATCATTATTTCTAAGGCACTGGACTGAGATGGGCTATCATTTATTATTTTATTTTAATTGATATGGAAAATACACAAAGTGTGCTACTTTAAGCAGTCGTCGGTCCGACTGTTGTCGACGGATGGGTCGATCAATATTATTTTTACCTTTTTAGAAAGCTCATGAAATTCCGCAGTTGTCTATGTAATTTGTACGCCAAGTGTAATAATTTTTTTTCGTGTAATCCAATCCATATCTATTGTAGGAGGTGCGAAAAAATATTCATTTAACACATTATTTCTCGGATATTAAACATTTAATTAAAAATAGATACTAGTTTATCAGCTTTCAGAAATGTGTCACTTGAGTCCCCTTGAAACTAATACTATTTTAATAAAGTTGTTTTTTCTGTGACAAGTAGGAAATTTAAAATAAAAACATTAACCCCAAAATCTCAGAAACCGCTCACTTTCGGCCTACCGTGTCGTTGGAGTCTAATTTGTAGCAAATCTCTAGTTTAGCCACTTTTAAGGGATTGGACCAAAAACCTGTCACCCTGTATATTGGCGTCAATAGTTTAGGGGAACGGCAGGCTATAGTTTCATAAATCACAATTACGAACATTCCATCCAGACATGCCGAAATATGTTTGTACGCGGATTTACAAGTCAATAGCATGGCTGTAGGCGTCCCTGCCAACCGTAAATTAATTTAGTCGGCTATTGCGCTGATGATACGCCTATTAGAGGGTACTTTGATAGCTCTAACGTTGAAATATTAGTATTTTGCGTAGATTTTATTACCTATACAAAGGTCAGAAGATAAGACGGTTTTGGAGTGTTAAAGCATTTTATGAAGTGGGCTGGTTCGACCAGGGAAGTATAGGTGTGAAGCAGCAATGTGTTTTGCGATTAGCAAAGTTCCGTAAACCGTTGGAACGGTAGCCAACTGACTAGAAAGGTAACTCACTATCACCAATACTTTCCTGAAACTCGGAAAGGAATTCTTTATTAGATATAGTGATATAGACCTAGAGCAGTAAGTATTCTTTTACGCTACTTAGGCAACCCTAAAAACAATGCAACTATGTTGCGTAAAAGGTATCGTAAAATAGCATGTCGTAAAAGACAACGTCTAACACAATGGCATATTGCGTTCGTGGTTATCCGATACAATCCCAAAGTCATTTATAGCTAAACTTGAATACATAGTAGTCTGTAATGGTCTTGGTAGTTGCCAATAAGAACAAGAAGAAGAATACAACTATCAATTGACAGATGTCAAATTCAACCGCCTCTCTCTCCGCCTTGGCTGTTATAAACAACATTATTTGTTTGAAATTGTTAAGAAATCTATCATGCCAAAGTCAAAAAGTTTTTTTAGAGAATAGAAGTTCATAAACACTAATTTCTCTAGTTAAAATGTACATTATTGTACGTACAATAATGTAAAGATGGATCTACCATTATTTCGGAAACAAAAGGAAATGAACACTGGTAAAAGAAATGTCAAATATAACAGTCTTTTTTGTCTTTTAAAAATGGGAGTCACAGAACTGCGCGATCGCTTTGTTGTTATAAGGCGCTGTCAAGAATCTAAAACACTATGTAAAACCTAGTCTTTCTGAGGTTTTAGAAATACAATTCCAGTAGCTTCACTATTATAATAAATAATAGCATACTTTATTGTTGCAGGTGCTCAACTACTTCGCGGACAGTTTACAAGGTAAGTAATAGACATCGAAATAATATTACTACGTATAGAACGGATACCGCGAACAAAATTTTTGTCCCCATACGTCGTTGAGGCCAATAGACATCAACTCGTTTAGAAACTTGCCGACGCTCATCGTGATTGGTCCTCGGATTTATGTCAAAAAAAAAATTGGAAAATGCCGTCATGTTCAATAAAAACTTGTAAAAACCGTTCAACAGTAAGGAAGAAAGATAGCGCCATGACTTATCATCGGTAAGTATACAAAAAATTAAGTAAAACCAACCAAAACAATTTTTTTTCATTATTTTCTATTGCATCATAATTGCATCCGCCATTTCTATGTGAAAATCATAGATTATCAAAAAGTAATCGTACAGATGGGATACGTAGGTACTAAGCGTAGGTCAATTTTATAATATAATTTAGGTACTTATTTCTGAAAAATTTTTTGCTTTTTTTTTAACCGACTTCAAAAAAGGAGAGGAGGTTCTATGTTTCATTGTTTTTTTTTTGGAGGTCCGCCGATTACTCCTTCAATTTTGGACCGATTTTCATAATTCTTTTTTTAAAATAATATGTAATTTAAATATTGATTTTTTAAACTATATTTCCAAAATATTTTTATATAGTAGGTAAAAAATACGTAAATGTGGATAAAGTTACTAAGTAAAAAAAATAGTTTCTAGAAAACAAAAAGATGGAAAACGAAACAGCATTTTAAATTTCGACCAACCATTTTCGAACAAATGAAATTCGGGCAAACAAGTTTCGGAGTAAAGATACGTTACCATTCAACAAGAGGAGTTGTCTTGTCTGGCAGGCGACCGTCTCCTAGTTATTGCATATATTACAAAATACTTTACTAATAAATAAATAGCTTCATTATAAAGTTTTGATTTAATCTCAGTTTATTTTTGACTAATATTAAGTTAAGAACAAAAATGTAATGTAGCTTCCTACCTTTAAAGCTAATATTAAACCTATTTTCTATTAATTTTATTTTATTAAGTAAAATAAAATATTGTAATAAAATAAAATAATCAGTTAGATGTCCAATAGGCAGAATATAAACAAAGTGTCGCCCCTGCGTAGTAATGTCATATTCTATGACTCGGTTGGGGGCGGGGCCAGGGAGGGGCGCGCCCCGCACGGCCGAACGCGGCGCCAAAATTTGAAGGCGCTGTCATTTCTATACGTAGTAATATTATTTCGATGGTAATAGACTATTCTTTACAACTTGACACCGACTTCTTGACGACATCGCAACTTTCCGTTTCTAACATTGCTTTTGTTTGTTGAATGTTAAGAAGTTTTTAGCGGCAGAAGCATCGTAATAGTGGTCTTAAAACTTAACTTTATGTTGTTGTCATTAGTTTTTTATATCTGGCTGAAATCACGGGTTGTGCCCCTGTCAAATTTGCCTTTTGCTCGGATGCCATTTCGGGCCTCTTGTATTTCAGTTTAAGTTTTTTTTAAATTGTCTATATTCCAGACAGACCGCCGTCACTTTCTCCTTACCTCTCAGGAGATTCTTTTACCGTTTAAGGGAATACCTACTGAAATTCCTCTGTCTGTCACCTCTTCTGCATTAACATTGGCAGGGTTGTAAGAGCTGGTGACACTTCTGTAACCAGCACCTTTAAAACACAAATATTTATAAGCATGCCCGCCGCAGGAATCATATGAAATTAATAGTACTTAACTATAGTTCCGGACGTCTCCGCCAAAGATAGTTTAATTGATGTGTAACGACCGCGAGTTCATTTTCTTACCGACTGCGCCATGTATCAATAGTACAATATTTGTGTTCATGGTTGGGGCCGGGCTCAAAAGCCACACAACTGGCAACCATGCGGGGTCTAGGGGGGGTCTAGTAGGCAATATTAGATGGTTTACGAGGGGCGTTGGTTACGAGCACTCGCTGCCAAGTGCTTTTATTATTATGCACCTTGCTTTATGCCGCTTGTGTACCGAGTTTTAAGTACGTGGCTCACTTTAACAAAATAAACCTACATAATTAATGAGGGCGTGTCTTTTAAACTTTCCGTTGTCAGTTTTTGTGTCTTAAAAAATAAATATTTAAAATGTCTACCGCTAGAATTTATAGTTGTTTTGTAATGTAACTTTAGTACTATTTTTTAACAGCACTGTGAGTGCATTAAATAAAATTAAAAATTAGCCCTTTTTGGGGTGCCATTTTGCAAAAAAAGCATAACTAGACTAAACGGTTGGATAGTTTACCATTAACAATGTACGTACGTGTAATGTACATACAATACTTGTGAAGGATGGTTTAACTACACGCTAAAGATTTTGATGTTTTAGTGACTTGAGTAAAAGGGAGTAACAACATTGGCTTTTATCTTAACAAAATTATAATTTTATTCAAGTCTTAAGTGCGCACTCAGGAAGGAATGGAATGTATTGTGGCGCAAAGTTTATGGTGCAATGATGGTTTATTGAGCATTAAGAGCGGAGGTTGCATCAAGTCAAGAGTATTGCAAAATTATGTATACAAAATAAAATGTTTTTCATAATATCAAGGTCAAATGTTTTGTTACCTAACCTAACTAATATTATTAATGAGAAAGTGAGTTTGTTTGTTTGTTATTCCTTTACGGCTTAACTAATCATCTGATCATTATGAAAATTTGTATATATATATTGTCAGGGGTACAGAGCCCAACATAGGCTACTTTTTATCCCGTGAAAGTATGTTATTCCAATGGGAGAATATTTTTTCTATTATAGAGGGCGCTGTATCGGCCAACAAATGGCGCCATAAGTCGCGCCGTGGGTTTTTGTTGTCAGACGAGATCTGTGTCATAAAATTGCCCGCGAGCGAAGCCGCGCGGAAAAACTAGTAATAAATAATTATCTCTGTTTATCTACATCTGTAAGTGGCTCAGAATAGAGAAGATGGCACTTATTGGAGGAGACCGTTGAGGGGTTCTTACATTTTTTTATTACCGATAAGAAAATAATTTCATTGTTAGAAATGAAAAGGCTTTTTTATTTTTTTAATTAATTTTATGTATGAAGTTCCTTTTGCTA
Organism: Endotricha flammealis; assembly: GCA_905163395.2. NCBI lineage: Eukaryota > Metazoa > Arthropoda > Insecta > Lepidoptera > Pyralidae > Endotricha > Endotricha flammealis. The sequence continues at coordinate 1,308,863 of LR990863.1, read as the reverse complement.
AAATTGTGGCGGTCCGCACCGCTCTGTTCTGGCATCCTCTTAGATCGCACGTATATTTGTTCTCTCCGCACAGTGAACTGTTCACTGTCTCCGCACCCTCGCCGCGCTCCTCCCCAAAAACCGCTCGTCGTGTCCAGGATGTACACAAGAGGAGGCTGAACTAGAGGCAATTAATCAGTACACACTTTGAGTAATCAGCTAGGTTACTCTGCGTAGCAATCGCGATTTTAATTTCAATCCTAAATAATTTCAAATGCAAAATTAACAGCAAATCCTAATTCGTATCCTTGAAATTTTATACTTTACTAACTATTTGGTTAGCATACAATCCGATTTCAGTTAGTTTAGTATTTAGTTAGCGCTAGTCTAGCTGTAAAGAGTACCTAAAAGTAACAATCCAATGGCGATCGAGCGAAATTATCAAGAGTAAGGGGGCAGGACTCAGCTTTATGTGGTGGAAAAGTTTTCTTTCTAGTCATCATAAATCTTAAGCTTACTTGTCTGATAGTTCGCCTTCCCAGACTACTTAGGCTTGTATTTATGTCCTAGTGTGCTTATAGCGGTGATATTAAACATTTTACGATCTTAGGAGATAGACTGCAGGTACAGCTTGTAAAGTAATTTAACTTCGTAGACAAAATTGGAAACGTTTTCATTAACTATCAAATTATGACACGCTGACTTGTTGGTTTAATTATTTTTGTAAATGGTTTATGGTTTAAGAAACATTTAAGAAATGTATTTCTCATAAGAACTTAAATAACAATATGTTCACTTACTGACAAACTAAATAACGGAACTCCTATATCACGGAATTGATTAAGCGCACATCTCAGATCACATCATGATCTATCATTCATTAGAAACAAAGTCACGAATTTTTTTAACAGGTAGGCATACTCAATTGTAAAAACGACCAACAAACACGGATATCCTACTAATATTATAAAGGCGAAACTTGTGTGTATGTTTGTTACTTCTTCACGTTCAAATGGCTGGGCTAATATTTATGATATTTGGTATGTAGTTAGCTGATACCTTGGATAGGCTACTTTTTATCCTGAAAAGTATACGATTCCCGTAGGATTTCATCAAAAATCTGATATAGATGGCGCTGCTATGCATAAATAAATACAAGTTGCGCGGGTTTCACTAGTAAAATGTAAATGGCCAACTGGTTATACTGGAACCTCCGTGGCGTAATGGTTACCACGCCAGACCGCCACCCAGGAGGTCCCGGGTTCGATCCCCGGTCGGGTGATGATGAAAAACGAACTTTTTCTGATTGGCCTCGGGTCTTGGATGTTTATCTATATATGTATTTGTTATAAAATATAATATCGTTGAGTTAGTATCCCATAACACAAGTTTCGAACTTACTTTGGGGCTAGCTCAATCTGTATGAATTGTCCCTATATTTATTATTTATTATTAAACGTTTGGGAGGCCTATGTCCAGGAGTGGACTTCTTGTTGCAGAAATGATAATGATAATTGGATGACTATAAAATATTATTGTGACATGCACTTATTCTGATATTGGCGCCGGTGAGCATAGCAGATCTGTAATAAAACTATTAAGAATTAAAGTGTTTATTTTGACCAAGCAATGGCTCTTCTGAAGTTAAATAAGATTGGAATCTAAGAATAAAATCTGTTAACATCGTAAACTGTCTGGTATCAATGATTGATTCCAATTTCACTGTAAATATTGTCCCAGAAAGCGATTACGTCGCTGTCCATATGATGACCCAGTGTCAGTACTCCATCGATGTTCATATAGGTTTCTGTCTCTATGTCATATTCTTTCCAAGTGATGCCAAGAGAATCACCTGTAGTTGGATACCTGTAATCAATGGAAATATTATTCACATTGTAATTTTACAATCTTTAAGGTAATTCGGATTTTTGGCAATATGCAATTATAGGATTTAGACAATAATAGGAAGTTTGGCAGAATGGGTTGGAAAAATCTATTAGATTATGATTTAATACGAAATTGTAGGTTATCTTGATGCTCCTTCTTACACTGATGTAAAAAAAATCTTATAAAAATTTATAATATCTGGCTGTATTTATTTTAAACATTTCCTTCCATGGTTTGATCACAATGTTAAGAAAATGTTTTCATATAAAGTAATATTAGTAAACATATAAAGTTATAAACATTTTTAAACAAAATTGTAATAGAACATTTAGGTACTGAATGTATTAGAAAAAGTGTTCGTAAATATTTTTGATAGCGAGAATGAGAGTATTATTTGTAATAAGTATAAAATTGTCTCTTACCAAAAATCACTTACCCATTTTTTGCAAAATTTGTAAAAAGTGTACACATATTCTTTATGATTTTGTAACTTTTGGAGTTCTTGTCAATTGTTTGGTTTGGTTTCTTTGTGTCGAACAAATACATTAAGTCGTCACCATGGACTGCTCCATTAATCCCATATTTTACTTCTACACCAAAATAATTTCGTTCAGATACCCCTGAAAAACTGTACAAGTACTGTTTCTTGCACTGTTTATGAAAAAGTTTGCTAAATCTGCTAATATCATAATTGTAATTGGTGTCTGAAAGAAATTTTATAAATTCTTTCATAACATCCTTATCTACAGTTTTATTTCCAAAATAAAAATATTTGATTTTGTCTGCTATTTTTAAAACTGTGTCAGGTGAGAAATGGTATCTGATTCTATCAGGTACAAATAATTCAGAATTTTTATTATATTCAGCAAGCATAAATTCTTCAGCTTGTGGCAGGACTACTTTGGCTTCTTGGTTAGTGTATCCCAGTAATAAATCAATCTCGAAAACATTTCTTTTCTTGAGTATTTCAAAGGGATCCTCATTTAAAAACTGTTGTTTACCTACTTTCTCTACAACAGGTGTAAAATAAAATGACTTTAGCATTTTATATTCATGTTCTTCAAAATAAAGTACTGGCGTACTTTTATTAAGTAATAATTCTGCTGGCACGTTCTGTAGAAAATTTAGTAGTTTCTCAGGATCATTAGAATTATTACCTAATTCTTTTCCCAGTACAAATGCACGTTTTTTTGATTCATAGTTTTTAGACCAATCACTTATAGGCACTCCACTCATAGCTATAGCCCTATTGAATAGTCCTTTTGACATTGGTGACATAATATGAAGAGCTACGGAAGATCCACCAGCACTTTGACCCATAAGAGTTACATTATTAGGGTTACCACCAAAATTAGCAATATTCTCTTTCACCCAATGCATAGCCATAACTTGGTCTTTAAGACCAGCATTGCCAGGTACTTCTTCCGTATCCAAGCATAGGAATCCCAAGGGGCCAAGTCTGTAATTAATTGTTACTAAAACTACATCGTTTACAAGAAAATCAGGACTGTATAGGTCGTCGTTGCCTGAACCAGCCTCAAAGCCTCCACCATGAATGAAAATTATAACAGGTCGTTGTTCAACTGGTTTCATATCATTGGTGTAGACATTTAGAAATAGGCAATCTTCATTTCCTGGGGTTAATATCTTGAAGAAGCCATCCTACTGCGGGCAAACAGAACCATGCTCCGTTGCATTTCGCATTCCATTCCAAGGCAATGGCGGTTGAGGATCCTGTAAATAACATACCATAGGTGAATTGCTCAGAGATTTAAAGTTTATAACACTTTATATTATGGCTGTCACTGTCAAGTTAAACGGGAAAAGAGAGATAGCTAGAGAATTACTGTGGAATTAAAATGCCTTTCAAAAACCGAGTTAGTAAAACCAGCTAATAATCTATTAGTTTCATAATTGAATTACAATGATTAAGGTTCTGTTTAATATTTTTCTGAATGTGATCGTTCTTTCAAAATAACTTGCTGAAGTTATTGTGAATTTCTATAACCATTTCCGATTGGAATCCTATTGTGCTAGTTTTAAAGAAGAAAAAGTGCCTGTGAAGATCTAATTTCTGAAATAAACGATTTCATGTCATTTCGTTCAGGAATATTTATTTATTGATGAGAGATTAGAATTTAATTTCGGTTTCAAGAATTTAAGATAAATACACTTGGTTTTATTGTGACTCCATACTATTTATTTGATCAAGTGTTAAAAATTTATCGTATGACGGAGTCCATTTTGAATGTTAATTAATATTCTACAGCAATATTCACGGCACGGGAATAAAATATGCAAACCTCGAAATGAATATATCAAGGAGTATTTTTATGATTTGACCTAATTATAATAACAAAGCATATTAAAGTATTTTCAATAACATTTTATAACCATGATTTTGTTGAAAGAAAGAACCTGCTGTTGCTAGTAGAAATGCATAAAGTAAAAAATAATTACATCAGAACTAAACTTAAATTAAAAATCGTGACGTCATCAGGCCTCTGTCATGCAATTTCAAAGTTTGAATTGTTAAAAATACAGCTGTTAAAACACAATAAGTAATAATATTATGTTTACTATTAGTTACCTTGAACCGAAGATTGCCGACTGGAGGTCTCGCGTATGGGATGCCCTTAAAGCTGTAGTACTGCCCATCTCCCGTGCTCAGATCCAACATTTCGCCCCTCAACCACCCTTGCTGCACTTTGACCTTTACCATAGTAAAATTTTATTTTATTTATTCACACGTTTATAACAAGTAACCTGTTTTCAAAAAAAAAAACGTCGAGGCCAGTCGATGCACGAACCGTGTCCAGTCCAAAAAAAAAGTAAGACTAAACACTGTTTATTTGTTTATTATATTTATAAGAAATCTTGACTGATTGAACAACACCTAGCCCCATTATTTAGACACAAAAAGTCGATTTTTATTCACAGAGGTTGCCTTTATGATGTGGAATAGGGAAAAGACAGGATTTTTTTAAATCTACGAAAGTGAGAATACGCAAAATAAGTTGCACGGGTTCTCGAGTTGATCAAAGAAATAGAAATAAATTGAGAGGGAATGAATGGAGAGATAGGCCGGAGAGGAAATGGAGGATGGAGAAGGAAAGCAATTAGTGTGGGAAGGAGAGAACTGACTACTGACATCGAGTACGGTAAAACGCACGAACAAAGTGAATGGAGTTCTGTTTGTAATGGCAATAATATATTTGAACATATATTTATCAAGAAACATATTTAAATGAAAAATAGTTTTGTCTGTTTGTAGAGCAATTTCTACTGTGCTTATCAGTACTCCTTACTTCCTGTTTTCTCCCCCCATTCTTCCTTTTCATAATAGACGTGGATGCCCACGGGCAGCGACGATTACCATCAGGTGACCCGCTGGCTCGTATGTCCTTGTGGCAAACCGAACTCTTTTATAATAAATAAATATATAGGGACAAATCACACAGATTAAGCTAGCCCCAAAGTAAGTTCGAAACTTGTGCCAACTCAACGATACCATATTTTATAACAAATAAATATATAGATAAACATCCAAGACCAGAGGCCCATCAGAAAAAAATCGTTTTATCATCATGAACCTACCGGGACTCGAACCCCGGACCTCCTGGGTGGCGGTCTGGCGTGGTAACCATTACGCCACGCACGGAGGTCGTCGATTATAATTCTTTATATTTTTAAAATACTTTTTAATCTATGCTTTTTACATGTTTTTTTTTATATTATCGCATCCATTCACTTTTTCTCTCTCTCTCGCATTGTAAACTCTCACATAATTAATATTTTATCTTGATTTCTTCCATTATTTTCTTTCTAAATCACCACAATCCTCAATAGTCCTCTGTCATAAAAAAATCTAGAAGAATTGTATATGTATAAGTACTTACGATTAATTCATTTTGATCCGTCAGATTTGAACCTATGCACTTGTTCACTAAGATTAATATAGTGACACATAAATACTGTTTTTTGTACATTGCAAATGTTTAGCAACACTGCTATATTTACACTGAGCCATTCACAGAGATTTCGTAACTTATAATATCTAACTACAGTGCTGCAATGGTATTTATGAAAGTGGCCGAAATTGGAACTACAACTCCCGTTCATATTGTATGTCACTTCGACAGTTCGCCTTTGAGAAAATGTATGAAAATATGCCACAGTAACGCCCTCGCACACTCACGTTCGGTCCGCGCGGGAAATTCAAATTTTTTGGGGTTTTTTACAAATTGCATCTCAATCATTGATAGAATTTTCGTGAAAATTGATTTGACGACAACAAATACAATATATCTACTGACTAAATAACAAATAAATTATAAATATTAGCTCTTCCTATTATGAATGTCCACGATGCATATTTTTCCCTATAAACGTGCATTATGCACATTCATGATGAGAAGAGCCAATATTTATAATTTATATGATAATATTCAGTAGATATTTTATATTTGTTGTCGTAAAATCAATTTTCACGAAAATTCTATCAATGATTGAGATGCAATTTGTGAAAAACCCCAAAAAATTTGAATTTCCCGCGCGGACCAAAACGGATCACCTTACATCATCCTTGTCCACCCTGTGAATCTGTTTGTATGTCTCGTAACACGATTGTTCAGATTGTGATATCTATATAAATAGATACAATTTAACTGTTTGTTTGTAAAGTCAAAAGAATCATGTTACTGAACTTTACAGAGTAAAAAGGTACATTTTCTAAATAGAAACTAGCCTAGTAACACATCGTCACCTGTTCCAAATTAAACTAGGCTTGTTATAGTAGCCAACACACCTTTGCCGAGCGGGAATAGAATGCGCGCCCTCTGGTGCCGAAAGTAAAATTACTACCAAACCAACGGACGATCGGACTGTCTGAATAAAGTTTCGATAGTACAAATTAGTATTTGTCATCAATTTTAAAATGAAATGAAAATCGCTTAGTATCTTCTTCATGGTAAGTACCTAACCCAGCTAATCAAAAATGATAGGATTGCATAAAAGAAGTCACGCGCATTCACAAGTCACAAAACCAAATGGGACAGCTTTTTCAACCATATACGAAGGTCGTCGGGTTCGTTGTGTCGCAATTTTTATACGGTGGATTTAAAACTATGTTTCAACTACGAGTTTATGTTAAGTCTACAGGTTAATATATTATTTACAAGAGTTTTTTTTTAAAGACAGAAAGTGATTGGTTGGTTATTCAATACAATATTACAGAAACCCAACTCCTGATGATTCTTTCGGCATCATTTGGGAAATGTATAACGAGGTAGAATTTTATATGAAAACAAGCGAAACCCGCTCAACTTCGATTACTTTCCCATAGGAATTTCAAAAAATCCTTTCTCGAATGATCAGAATGAGAGATCAGATCATTGAATGAAAAATCGAATGCCTATGTCAAAGAACACGCCCTTCAGGTATCAATCAGGTCTCTTCGATCAGCAGTTTAGGCGTTGTCTGTCAGTCATTTATAACAAAAAATTTTAAATGTATATAGATTTAAAATACAGAAGTATTTCATAAGTATTCCCTCTAGATAACGACTTTTCACTCCTCTTTTTCATTCTGGATTTATGTCCTTCACTCTTCACGACTCTGGAATGCGCTGCCTGGCTCTATGAGGGCCTTATTTGATTCATACATCATCACCCTATTTCCTTTTTAGGATTTCGTGCCTCAAAAGGAAAAAAAACGAACCCTTATAAGATCACTTTGTTGTCCGTCTGTCTGTCTGTCTGTCAAGACCCTTTTTCTCGGGAATGCGTCAAAATTTTAACTTGATACCGTCAGCGAAGGCATCAAGTTGAAATTTTATCCGTATATAGGTACTCAGGTCTCCGGTCCCCAGAAGGTTGTGAAAAAATCAAATTTCTAAGTTTACGTAAAAAAAAGATACAGAGGTTTATTAAAAAAAAAACACAAGTTTCAACATTTTGAAGGAAATCAAAACGGATCTACTATAAAATAAAATTCCGAACATACGGAATGACGTTTCGTTGAATTCTAGCCAGTTTTGCACCATTCTAACTACTTAGTAAGTAATGTCTTTTTTGACAGAAGTATGTGTTTCGTTGTTTCGGATGGGCACTTAGTAGCCCCCGCTTGTTTTGACGTTTGATGTGTCTAATTATGACAGTAAATGTCATTATAAGTGCATCTTTTTCTCTATAACAACGGTTACATATTGTATTATCTTTGTGACTATCAAGTTATAACTGTGTAACTTTATAAAATCTCATATTTGCACTTTACCTTTTATAGTTTGCGTAGACGAATTCAATTGCGAAAGACATTGATACTTTCGAAATTATTTTTATAATTACGCTAGGTCGACAGAGCCCCGCCTCCTATTTCTGGGTGTGGGGTCACAAAGTAAACCTAACGAACCTACTGTTACACATTCCGATTTGGCGCAGTTTTTTAATTCTAGTTGTTTGACTTGATGCCTACGGCCACTTTCTACTATCAATCTGATCGTCACCGGCGGGGAAACCAACCTCACACGCTAGAACTAAAATGGTCGCGTACGGCGCGGTTTCAGAGGAGTTTCCTTCCGCGAACGCTAAAGCTGTGGTATAAGATCCCCGCCGAGGTCTTTTCTTTAGACTATAATTAGGGTTCTTCAAAAGGGTAATTAGATTTTTACAGGGTCGGCAATGCGCGAGTGATACTCCCGGTGTTGCAAGCGTCCATAAGTTACGGTGACCGCTTACCATCAGGCGGGCCGTAAGCTTTTTTTTATACCACAAAGTTGGCAAAGAAGCATACGGCCCGCCTGATGGTAAGCATCACCGTAGCCTATAGATGCTTGGCTCGGTGGGCGAGTCCGACTCGCACTTTTCCGGTTTTATTTTAAAAAGAGTGCGTGCTCATTTCTTCAGTGCTCTTAATTAGAGTAGTATTTATCTTTTAATTTAATTTTCTTTACATTGCTTATAAAAGTAATACAACAATCATCAATTATTTGTATGTAAGTATCTATTATGTATTATATTTGTTACTTATGTATTTTATTATTGTATTTATTATCTATTCATTAAATTTTATTGCATTTATTGTTTTATTATTATTTTAATCGTTTAATTTAAGTCGCAATCGTGATTTTCTGCACTCCCAATGGTTGACTGGTAGAGAGAGAGAGAGAGAGAGAGAGAATATACTTTATTTGCAATATACAATACATCTTTAAATAATACAACATACGGAAAGCTTAAAGACTAGTATATGTGCAACAAGGCGGCCTTATTGCTAAAAGCAATCTTTTCAAGGCAACCTTAGGGTACAGAAAAGAAAAGAATGAGAAACAGTCCGCCTATTGTATCACTACTTTGTGGTCAATAAAGGTAATAAATAAAATAAAATGTAACATCAAACGTTCTCTAACAATACGCACAATCATTGTATTTTTTTCAATGCTTAAATTTACATATTTATTTGAACTGGAAATAAAAAAAATGTTAATGTTACTTCCTACTAATACCTATGAATATTAGTATAAATTGTGCTTGTCTGTTTGTTCTTTCATGTCGAAAGGAACGAAGAATTGACATAATTTTTTACGGGGTACTCTAAGGTCTGGAGAGTGAGATTGGCTACTTTTATCCCACGGAATAAATAGTTTCACACATAAAAGATTAGTAGAGCCTAGCCACTACAATGAACGAATTCGTCGCTATTCGTGCGTCGACAGTGAACAGCGACCAATTCAATGAAGAATTGAACTGGTACTGGCTCGTAAATAGGGTGGTTCGACCAGGGCAGTACCTCACAGATTTTTTTTTCAAGTCTTTCCAGATTTTTAAAGGGTCGTCAACGCGTGAGTGATACCCCTGGTGTTGCAAGCGTCCATTGGTTAGGGTGACCGCTTCCCAACAGGTATTGTCTTCCACCTTAGTGGTATAAAAAATAATAATTTTGCCGTGTGAACAGGAATGACAGACAACCGGGCAAGTGCGTGTCGGGCCACGCACAGTGTAAGGTTCTACACTTGCTGCACTTGCTACACTCTGCTTACTATATTTTTTTTCCTAAACCAGAGTTTAGGAAAAAAAAAAAGTAAGCAGAGTCAAATCAGAATATGGCACTAAGTTTTATTCGCCGTCATATAACGACGTAAACTATCGTTTAACAATAAAAATAAACACATGCGTGTTACCTATTGGTGAATAATAATTATCGTTTCCTAGTTTACATGAATGAATTTTAATTAATGAATTAATTTATTTTATTTGCCAATAAATGAGAGAAGCCACGTGGTAAAAGTTAGTATGTGTCGCTCAAAATGATTAGGAAGTCGGCCTTTTAAAGTAATCAAAGGATTTGACATACTTTACAAAACACAACTATAATTTGGTAGCAAAATGTTTAACAAGAAATGTCTCAGCTATTTTCTCTTCTACGTCTTTATTTTAATTAAGAATACAATAAGCTTAAACACGAATTGGAACATACCACTTGTAAGTACAAAGATTATTATTTGAATACCTAATTCGTAGAGATGTAAAAATATCTGATGGACAAAAAAGCCGTAACCTCTTTCGTCATTTCTTTTACCGGTGGTTATTTTGATTTGTTTCAGAAATAGTGGTATTAAGTAATTTTGAAGAATCCTTTCTTATTCCTACGTTATTCAAAGAACACACCCTGCAAGTTTCAGGGTCTCTACGATTTAGGCTCCTCCGTCAAGTCATTCAAGACAAGCAAAGCATTTTATATGAATATTTTTTTTACATAGAATACTTATAACTTGATATTTATAAAGGTAAAGGTGAAGCAGGGCTGGTTGAGGGGTGAAGTGCTGGATCTGATCACGGGTGATGGAAGGTACTACAGCTTTAAGGGCATCCCGTACGGCCGAGCCCCCGTTGACACTCTCAGATTCAAGGTACAGCTATGTTTTTCTTTATCATGATATCATCGGATCTTACAAATAAATGTAAATCCCTTCATGCAATATTTAAAAAACTAAAACCATATTTTCGGCCCTATTATCTCTTTCATTTGTTGTCTGCACTAAAAACAATAGTCAACTTTTTGCGTATTGTAATTGCCAACCCAACAAAATACAAAATCTGTTAAAATGTCAATCTGTTTTTACATTTTATAGACACCACGAGCTTCTTTACCTTGGGTCGGAGTGAGAAATGCAACGGACCATGGATCTGTCTGCCCTCAGATAGATATTTTCACTGGATTGTATATTCCTGGCAATGAAGATTGCCTTTTTCTGAACGTGTACACTAATAATTTGAAGCCAGCGCAACCACGAGCTGTTATGTTTTTCATTCACGGTGGTGGATTTCAAAGCGGGTCAGGAAATGTCGATAATTACGGGCCTGACTTTCTTGTTAGCAACGACATAGTCCTGGTCACCTTCAATTACAGACTTGGTCCTTTGGGTTTCTTATGCATGGATACCAAAGAAGTACCTGGGAATGCTGGTCTCAAGGACCAAGTTCTGGCTTTGAAATGGGTGAACCAGAATATTGCTCAATTTGGTGGTGACCCTTACAATGTTACTATTTTCGGCCAAAGCGCTGGTGGGTCTTCCACTGCGCTTCATGTTTTGTCTCCAATGTCAAGAGGCCTATTCCAAAGAGCTATAGCAATGAGCGGAGTCCCTATCAGCGATTGGTCGAATTCTTTCGAACCAACAAGACGGACATTTCTTCTTGGAGAACTCTTAGGCTGTTCCACGAAAGATCCCGCCATCTTACTTAATTTTCTACAAAGTTTGCCCACAGAAAAACTGCTGGAAAAAAATAGCTCAATTTTGAGTTTCGAAGAAATAAACTATAATTTAATGAAAGGATATTATTTTACTGTTGTGACGGAAAAAAAATTTGGTCCAAATCAGTTTATGACAGAAAAGGCTATTGATCTTTTGAAAAAAGGGGAAGTGAATGAAGTTGATATTATGGTCGGAAGCACTAACGGAGAATCAGTTTTTAAAGTTAATTGGTTTGAAAGTGTTTTGATCCCATTATACAAGAGGTACAACGAAATTCTAGTGCCTAATAGAGTTCTATACAATGCTCTAACAGAAAAAGTTATAAAACTATCAGATAAAATTAGAAAATATTACTTTGGTGACAAACTCATTAATGTGGATATCATGGAAGCATTTGTGAGATGTTTTTCTGACACTGCATTTTATTACGATATCTGTAGATTTAATCGGATTTTTCCAATGCTAACAACGAAACATTATGTCTATGAGTTTTCATTCTTCGGCGAGAGGAACATAAACGGAGTTCTTGGGCTCGAGTATGGCATTCATGCGGCGTCTCATTTGGACGATTTGCAATATCTGTTTGATGCAAAAGGAGCACACCTACCCGTTGACAATTATTCGAGGAGTTTTCAGATGGTGCAAATATTTTGTAAACTATTCACCAATTTCGCCAAGTTTGGGTGAGTTCAATGGATCATTATTTGTTATTTTGTGCCCTCCGAAGCATAAAGAAGGTCGATATTACGAAACCCATCCAAACACTGGCTAGGTTCTCGACGTCGTTTTGAATGCGACACATAGCAACGCCATCGAGCTTCTCGTAATAATAATTCTACCACTTTTAAAACTATCATGAATATTTTTCGTTTTAGGATTAATTTCTAAGCTTTTATTAGACGCTGTATAAATACTCTTATCATACGGGATTTCTTTTTTTCACCAGCTAGATAGCGTGATTTGTTTTTCTTGTAATATTTTATGCAGAAGGTTAGGGCTCATACACATAAACACGATGCGACATCGCATTGTGCTACGACGCGGCATCGGCTAAAGAACGTGCCCTTACTCAGATAATGGCTTACCAGCAGTTCGATTTTGATTAATTGCTTATTATCTTATAGGAATCCAACTCCTGACGATTCTCTCGGGATCATTTGGAGAGAGTATAATAACGAGACAGAGTTTTATATGAAAATTAATGAACCATTAGCTATCGGCCAACATCTGAATGCTGATGTAGTCAATTTCTGGAGCGGTATTGACGATGAAGCAGGTATACCTCACTAAGTAAACTTTTTAAGGGCTCATAGTTTTTAACATTATATAACTGTAACTCATTGCTGTAAGTTTTCCGAACTAATAAAATAAAATAAATAAAAAAGAAATACTTGTACACTCAGATTGTTGGGAAGAAATCACTTTCTTTTGTTTTTTAATACTTTTTTATGATGTGTTTTACTTATTTTTCTTAAAAATAGATGATACAATATGAAAAACATGTTTGTAATAAGACCCTGTAAAAATCTTTTAATGCCCCTGTTTAAGTTGATTAATATCCTTTTCACATCTCATGCTCAGAAAATGCTTATTTGCGCAGGATATAGGCTGCACAAAATGGAATTTTGTGCACAAGGGCAAAAACGTATCTACTCATAAATGTATCTATATAAAGGCAAAGGAAATGAGCCATACAGCCAAACACAATAAAAAGTTCAGAGATAGAATTTGTTATTTTATAACATTTACTTGCCTTATGTGTTTTTTAAGTCATAAAAGATATTAAAATTTAAATTAAAGTACGGTAGGTTATTTAATTAATTTTAAGAAAATTATTTTATTACAAAATTAATTTAATAGTAGGCTGTATAGGTCTGCAGCCCAAGCCTAATTTCAATGTCGTAAGATTTAAAAAAAAAGCGGAAAGGGGAAACAAACAGGTCTTGTTTTTCGTGCGTTTATTTATTTATTTCCTTGCAATCGAAGTGAAAAGCAGAGTTTATAACTCGTCCACAAAACCATTTCTATCCTCGACATTACTATCAGCCCTCGCCTTCGGCTCGGGCTGCTAAAAGTCTCGGATAGAAATGATTCGTTTTGTGCACTTGTTGTAAAATCTACTATATTATCTCTCAGCTCATAGCTGAGTAGGTTTCCGGCTAGGACACGATATTTGACAGCGGCAAACCACGAACTTTGTTGTAGCATCGCATTGGGTCGCGCGTCTATTTGCTTCCCTCTCCACGCCCTAAAATCGGTTGCTTTGCCATCGAGTGTAGCATACAAATACCAATTATTACGTTAAAATATTAATTGTATAAAATGCACTAAAAAGTATAAAGTGCATATTTATGTCGATAGTCGCACAAACTGAAATAACACTTCATAATTCGAGAGAAAAATGTGATAAAATTGTCATATATTAAGATAATGTTCGTACAAAAGATGATAAAATTGACAAGAACCAAGATTAGATAGAAGTTTATATAAAAATATTTATAACTTATAATCCTATTATCTTAAAAATTAAAAAGCATTCTTTATAATACATGAAATGCAGTGGCACAAAAAAGATTATCTCTTTTTCTTTCTTCTTCTTCTTTTTTAAAATTAATAAAATAATCTGATTAATAATTTTTTTTATAACGTTTAAAATTAATACACGTCTGGATATTTAGTTCATCACGTTAAAGTTCAATTCCAAGGTCTTCATAAATGCTATTCCAGAATTTAACAGTGTCACCGTCGAGATGTTGTCCAAGCGTCAGCGTCTCATCAATATCCACGAAATATTCCCTCTCCCTGTCATATTCCTTCCAGATAATGTCAAGGGAATCATCTGGTGTCGGGTTTCTGAAAACAGAAGAAAACAATGAATATCGCTGTTGTGTATTTCTGCACTCCCAATGGTTGACTGGTAGAGAATGCATTGTTGTATCAGTACTTTTTTATTGTGGTCAATAAATATAATTAAATAAATAAATATATCTCCGGTTCAAATTAAATATATTTCAAATGGTTTCTTGCTGTGTACCCTATGTGATGGGTTATAAAGAAACTGTGTATCCTTCCGTAAACAAAAAAGAGCATAAATAAGGCACATCCGACATAATGATGTCAGGATAGCAGGTGTAAATTTTATTTCATTCGAAACAGTTAATCATATTAAAAAACTGTTCATAGTCTATGACGCCCCTGAAGTTATTTGCTAAGCAAAATATCTGAGTAATGATGAAGTAATCGATGTTTTATGTAAGTCCATTATCAGTTAAACCTAAAATCATTTATCAGTGTACTTTAGCTGTTTCATAAATGAGAATACATAAAAATTGATAAGATATCGGGTATCTATACCAAACGAAGTATTATGTACTCACCCGAATTTAGCAAAATTTGTAAACAATGCACAAGTTTTTTGAACTATCATGTAGCCTTTTCCATTCTTATCGAATGGTATATCTGCACTCTTTGCGTCGAACAAGTGCATTAAATCGTCGATATGAGCAGCACCTTTTATATTATATTTTTCTCCCAATCTCCCATAAACATTCCTTTCGGTAACGCCCGAAAATTTGTAAAGGTATCTTTTATTGCCTTCAGGAAACCGTCTTATGAAATTTGCAACATCATAACAGAAAACACTATCTGATGAATATTTCACAAATTCTTTCATAGCATCTGTATTAATTGCTTTGTTTCCAAAATAGTGTTGACGTATACGTGCTGAGATATCGTATAGTTTTTCTGGTGCAACCTTGTATAAGATTTTCCTGGGAACAAATAGTTCATGGTACCTATTGTAATGTTCAATCAAATATGTTTCGAATACCGGTATGCCAAGTAAGGATTCGTGACTAGTATAACCTATTAAAATATCCACTGGGTTTACTTTTCCACTCTTTAGAATAGTCGAGGGATCCTCGGTCAGGAAGTGTTCTTGGCCTAAATCCTTTTCAATTACTGGAGTGAAATGATACATTTTTAGAATGTTGTTGTGGGCTTCTTCCAAATTCAATACAGTAGGATTCGTGTTAAGCAATTTATCGACTGGTACGCTTTGAAGAAATTTTAAGAGTACTGATGGATCATTAGTCTCACAACCCAATTGCTTTCCGAGGACAAACGCTCTTCTTCTTGGTTCAAAAGCTATAGACCAATCACAACTGGGAACGCCACTCATTGGAATAGCTCTTTGGAATAAACCTTTCGACATTGGGGAGAGAGTATGGAATGAAGTGGACGCCCCACCGGCGCTTTCACCGAAGACAGTAACGTTGTTTGGATCTCCACCGAATTGAGTCACATTTTCCTTGACCCATCTTATAGCTTGTACTTGATCTTTTAAAGCAGCATTGCCAGGCACCTCCTTTGTATCCAGGCAGAGAAATCCAAGGACTTCAAGTCTGTAATTGATAGTAACTAATACGACCCCGTGGTTAACAAGGAAGTCGGGACCATATGCGTCGACATTGCCAGATCCGCTTTTGTAGCCACCTCCGTGTATGAAAATCATAACAGCCTTTGGTTTGGATGGTTTCAAATCTTTTGTATACACGTTTAGGTAGAGGCAGTCTTCGCTGCCTGGTAAGATAACATTCGTTAAAATGTCATATTGTGGACAGATAGGGCCGTGCTTCTTCGCGCTTCGCACTCCATCCCACGGTAGAGGGGGCTCTGGTGCCTGAAATTTAAATTTTCATTTACATACTGAGAATATAAAAACTATGGTTATTACTGCTAAAATAGATCTAGAGCATAGATTAAATCTGCATTACTTATTACGAAAGATGGACTAACGACATAGGTATTATTAGGTATAGTAAAAGAGGAAGGCCAAGGATGAGATGATCTGACTCAGATAGATGTCGGTGAGAGAGAACCATGAACTGGGGATGTGTAGAAAAGGGAGACATTCATTATAAACATCGGAAGGTGATCAATTTTCCCCGCGCTCTTCGCGGTCCGGCAAACCTCGGTGCACGAATCCGACTCGCACTTCACCGGATTATTGTGTTTAGTCTTATTGTTGTGTCTTAGTGTTGTGGAGTTGTTTTATTCGGATTTTCAAACCATTCAGAGTTTTTAATTTGTCATAAAATATTTCAAGCTGTTGTAGTTGTACCTCAAAAATAATACTAAAATGAACATTGTTCTATTTGGATGTAGTGTTTTTGATAGATCTTAATAAAACATCCTTGAGATTTTCTTAAATTGCCAATTAACTTTTAGCTTGTTGGAGCCGACAATACAATTGATTTTATTGCCAATCTTGTTGATTAAGATAAAAGAGAAGGAAGGATAATTTTGAGAGATATAATAGTAACAAGTAGGGAATCGCTTAATTTGTCTTTTAAGCGACCTTCTCTTACATCATAACTCTAACACTAAATATTATTATGTTAAAACCGGTTTTAAAACTAACATAAATTCGGATCGACCTTCCACGCTTCCAGTTAATTATATAGTCAAACAATTTTTTTGCCTGTTAACATAACAACGATTATGTTGTCCATCTACACACACCGGCATAATTAGTGGAACATTGAACAATTTGTATGAAAATATGTATTTTCAACAAGCTGAAACTTAGAAACTGTTACGGTAGAGAAATAGTTGCAACATTACTTTGTTATGTTCTATAACGAAAATTCATCATCATCATCATATCAGCCGACAGACGTCCACTGCTGGACATGGGCCTCCCCCATAGAATGCCATAGCGAACGGTCTTGCGCTGCCTTCATCCACCGACAACCCGCGGCCGCTACAATGTCGTCGGACCATTGTGTGGGGGGCCGTCCTACACTGTGACCAAAATTAAATGTGACTAAATAAATACTTAGCTCCCCGTTGCTCGCGATTTTGAGGAGCCAACTAGAAATATCATTAAATCTTAATTTAAAAGACGATGTAGTTATAATAGGTCCAGACTAAATATTTTCGAATGTTTACATTTTGCATAAAAGTTGCAGCCTTAAATCCTTATGCTGCTATGCCGGTGTGTATAGTAACAAGATTATTATTTTCGGGAAATAAAAGTTTATTTCAATTTATAAACACAGTTTAATAATAAATAATAATCTTTATATATTGTACCTACTCAATTTAAACAGTGCCACCTCGTAGCTAAATCTCTTCGATTGAAGCGAGACCTACATCCCTCCCAGCGGGATGATCATGGGTTGAAATTTTACAATTTAAATAAAATTTTGCTTTTACCTTAAATCTAAGATCACCGACGGGTGGTTTTGCATATGGAATCCCTTTGAAACTGTAATAAGTTCCATCACCAGTGACCAGTTCCAACTCTTCGCCTTCCAACCAGCCCTGTTGCACTTTCACTTTAGCCATAACTATTTTACTAGTAGTAGTAGTAGCGAAAATACGAACGCGCGAGTTGATACTGTACCGGCCTTCTAAATAATGATTAATTTTATAGTAGCCGCTTAGGCAAACGTTTAAAAGGCGCATTGCACACAGACGCATTCTTCGTACAATTTAAAAACTCGCATTTGAAGTGAAATATTTTTATTAAAATAGTTTTAATTTATAAGTTCAGGCAGATTTGTGCTATGAAGAACTGGCAATAAACTTAGCACTTGCTCTTTTATAATGATACAATGAGTGCAATTAAGGAATTAATATTAATGGTTGTGTGTGATTAGCATATTTTTTTGTCGTTAATTTTCAACTAGAAGACGCCCACGGTATACCTGCGCAATCCTATTGTATCTGTTCCCGGGGTGATTAACGGTAGGCTATCCCATTTTTCCCTGGTTCTCTTTCTTACCTTCGCATTTATTTAGTACTAGCGAAACCCGCGCAACTTCGTTTGCGTGTATCCCGCTTTCCCGTGGGAATTTTGGAATGTATGATACTTTAAAACCTTCCCCTTGAATCACTCTATCAATTAAAAAAAACCGCATCAAAATCCGTTGCGTAGTTTTAAAGATTTAAGCATACAAAGGGACATAGGGACATAGGGACAGAAAAAGCGACTTTGTTTTATACTATGTAGTGATGCATTTGTTATGTTATTTATTTCTCAATCCACGCATAAGAATAAAAATATATTGTGAACTAGCGTAGACCGTGCAACTTCGTTTGATGATAAAGATATATTTTTATTAATAAATATGTACATCCTAAAACAAAACCAAAAGTTACTCAGTCAGGCATAGACTCGACGGGTTTAGCAGCTACCACTCATTAAAAACGATCGGCTAACCATTAACTATAACTTGTATTGTTACTTTTGCATTTCCCTTATCCTCATGAATGACTTTGTCAAAACACACCTTCTGCCATCCTGGTATGTGCCTTACGATGGCAACGATGACATCGATTACATCGATGGCAAACTTGCTGGAAAATTAGGGATGGCTGGAGTCTCTCTGGCCGCTGTCACGCAAAATCCATGCTTCATGCCTGATCGTAGAAAAGCCCTCACGACGACGGCAGTAAACAGTTAGTTCATTGTAAACATAATATGCGTTTGGGGGAGGCCTATGTCCAGCAGTGGACTTCTTGTGGCTGAGATGATGATGATGATGAACATAAAATGTAATATTTTCGCATAGTGTTCAATGCGATGCGCGTTCTGTGTGTCTTGCGCCGAACGCTATAGATAAAACCCGTTGTTGGGATGTCAAGTTGATCAACCCAATTCATCGTGACTTTGTTGTCGCATTTATTTTAATTACAAGCGACTTGTATGCCTTGTTTTTCACATAAGACACTGGGAAAACTTATGTATGACGCACTGCTATTAAACTAGCTGGAGCCTGTGGCTTCGCATGCGTGGGTGGGTTTTTCGGGTTAATATATAGGATGACAATCACAAATAACGTGGCTTTTTATAGGTAAAATAATTTTCAAAACCGGTTCAGTAGGTACATCCAGAGATTACCTCCTATAACTTTACCTCTTAATAATATTTGTATAGATTAGCTGTGCCAGCGAATTAAGCTACAGATGGACCTGTTCTATAATAGCATGAAAGCAAGCTATTAATGAGCAAATGCTTAGCAGCAAGTGTGTCCATGAATTGCTATTGATAGGTATGCTTATTTCGATCCCGAATCGAATTCGTTCTATTTTTTGAGCACGCTATCTGTAGCGCGGTTGGAAGGTGGCGTTCAAAGCACGCCACCTTCTGTCTGAACAGATTTGCTTAAGACTAGCATGCTTATTGCTAACAAATGTGAAGGTGTATGATTAAAATTAGCATAATTATTGATGGCATATGTGACTAGCTGTAGAACATGATAGTTTTAAGCGTACTCATAAGTGTGCCACCAGCGTGCTATTACAGAGTAGGTCTATCAGTGCCTTCAGTCTGCGTGGTGTCCTGAGACCGGTAGAACCCGCGCATCATAGATAGGGTCATTGTAATTACCACTCGCTATTTCAACATGGAATAAACGAACGGACAAATATACCGATTTTTGTTATAACTAACGTGTTAATATTTATTTATACTTTATGCATTTATCTTTAATTTATGTTATCATTTTGACAACACAAACAGATTTTTGGATTGCAACCTATTGTTAGAAATATATATGTTACGGCCATAGTAATAAATCCGGATATATACTATCCAGCCATTATTTATAATGTCTACTCAATTTAGACAAAGTGATAAATGACACAGAATTAATCACATTAAAGTAATAAAACAAGTAAATTTGTCCGGACATTATTCATAACTGCAGCGAGACAAGTTAGCCAAAGTAATAAAACGCGGAATCGTAAGAAAAATTCGCGCCTCATTCGCTTCGCTCGCTCAGCGGTGTTATGATTACAAGATAACGGTTATTATATGATCATAACAGCGAATTTTTCTTACGATTCCGCGTTTTATTACTTTGGCTAACATGTCGCGCAGTTATGAATAATGTCCGGACAAAGTGATTAATTTATCACATTGTCTAGACAATATGGTAATTATGTATAATGACCAGTCATTATGTATAATAGCAATTTAATCACTTTGGCTGTAACATATACATAAAACTAGCTGATGCCCGCGGTTTTACCCGAGAAATCCAGTTGTTCCCGGTCCCGGACTGATATCCGGAATAAAAACTATCCTATGTATTAATCTAGATTATAAGTACCCGTATCTACCTAAATATTAGAAAATCTATCAACTCGATTGTGCGTGAAAGAGTAACAAACATTCGTACATACTTAAAAAAAATCGAGTTTGTTATGTTAGTAAGGATTTTATTTCGCCATTTCTTTTAACAGTGGTCATTTAGCTTTTCTTTCCAAAATGGTTGTAGCATAAAGAGTAGACTAATTGCACAAATCATTTATTACTTTTTGATGAGAGAAAGCGTCTGTGAAGACCTACTTTCTAAATAAAGGTTTTCAATCTTTGTTTTTTTTTTATACCACAAAGGTGGCAAACAAGCTTACGGTCCGCCTGATGGTGAGCGGTCACCGCAGCCTATGGACGCTGGCAACACCGGTAGTATCACTCGCGCGTTGCCGACCCTGTAAAAATCTTTTAATGCCCCATTTGAAGAACCCCAAGAAGAAGAAGATTATTTGAAGGATGCGAATTATATTGACAACAAATGGCTGGTTTGGTTTACAGGAATTTTGTTGTTTTTCCACAGAAATCTTAAGACTATTTAGATAAGATACTTATATAAATTATCGTCGTGTCATTGCGATAATTGCTATCAAGTGAGAACAGTAGTCACTGTGGTCCTATCAAGCAGGTTTGGAGATGTATAGTGACCGACATTCTATGTTACTGACCAGCATGACCAAGCTAATGGGACATTATCTCAATGTGCTCGATAATTTATAATCAGTAATGTCGATTTTTTAAGTATGGTTTACGTAAAAACTGTCGATTGTGCACTGTGAGTGATCACGCGCAGGGCAGTCCATAATAATTTTTTTATACCACTAAGGTGGCAAACAAGCGTAGGGCCCGCCTGATGTGAAGCGGTCACCGTAGCCTATAGATGGACGCCTGCAATACAAGGAGGGGTATTACTCGCGCGTTGCCGACCCTGTAGAAAGTGGAATTCTGGAGACCTTATACTCACCGTAGGAACACAACATGGTCGACACCAATGCTATTTGGCTACTCCGATTTAAGTGGATTATCCGCTGTGCCCTACCTCTCCTAAAATTACAATGGATAACACGACAAAAAAGTCACAGATATGAGTGTGAAGCCAAAAATAGCCCAAATTGAAAGTTGGAAAGAGTTCTGCGTAAAACAGGATAAAGGAGTATGGACAGGTACCTACAGGACCCTGAGAAGCGACCACGAAGAGAGAAGAGGAAATCACGCTATGCTGGACGGTGTACCCAAAAACCCAAAATTATCATTTCTAGATGAGTCACTAAAAGAGTTAGGGAAACATATTTTCTCATCAAATACTTACAGGCCTCGTCAGAGGTGGGCCACGTGGCGACATTGGTGTGTGTGGCAACATTGGTAGCGCCTCTGGTGTTACTGCGATGCCATAGGTGGCGGTGACCACTTTCCATCAGGTGGCCCGCTTGCCTGTTTGTATGCCGTATAACATTAAAAAAAATAATCATCATTAATTTTCATCAATTTATTTTTAGATATTATATCAACCACATGTTCAACTTACACGTTATTTACATAACAAAATAATTTCAACAGTAGCGTAAAATCGATTCGGTGCACTGTAGGAGATGTGGCAGATTTTATTGATCTTTTCATGCAGAATCATAAATTGATTTCCAAAAAGCGACCATGTCTGCATTTGGTGTTTGTTTGGGGATCAGTATTTCGTGGATGTCCAAGTAATGTTCCGTCTCGTTGTTGTACTGCTGCCAAGTGACCCCCAGAGATGTATCCGGGGTTGGATTTCTACAATTCCAATTAATATTTCATTATATTCATTCACATTTAATTACATACATATTATACTAATAAGTGGAAATGAAGTTCTTGTTTAATCTTCAATTGTATTTGTGTACCTACTGTATTTCATTGTTAAAAAAAGAAACTACTAAAATAAATTAATAATCGCTGTGTTAGTGGAGGAGCCCAAGAGGAATATAAAAAAATTAGGCGCTATAAATATTTTTTTATACCACCAATTTAATTTTTATACCACACACACAGAACACAGTTGGCAAACAAGCATACGGCCCGCCTGATAGAAGCATCACGGTAGCCTATAGACGCTTGCAATACCGGAGGTATCACTCACGCGTAGCCAAAAGTGGAGCTCTGAGACCTTACTCACCGTAGGAATACAACATGACCGAGACCAAAGTTATTTGGCTACGATCTCCTGTAAGGTGGAAGTCCTTCCCCAGACGGGCTGCTCCGATTTGAGCGGATTATCCGCTGTGCCCTACCTCTCTTAAGTTTTTGCATGGATTTTTGCAGTTACTCGAGCGCGTCAGACGGGATATCTGGTACCCTGTTAAGTATCAACACCATGTTTTCAAATAGGCTCTCCTGCCCCGTAGGGCACCCTGTCAGAATAGTAAAAAAAAATCGAAAACTTGAAATACTGAAGTGCGTCAAATTAAGAACTCATGCACACATACCAGATGCAACGTCGCATCGTGCTATGACACGACATCGGCGCGAAGAGTTGAAAACATGGTGTTGATACTTAACAGGGTACCTACCAGATATCATCTTAGTCTGACGCGCTCGAGTAACTGCAAAAATCCCCTCTTTAGTCTCCTCTACTGTTAACGTTTACTTTGACTTTACAAATATACAATAAATGGATTTTTTCCGTGGCTTAGCTACTAAGGTGACTTAATGGCTTACCCATATTTAGCAAAATTGGTGAAGAGTTGACATGTTTGCTGAATCATCTTGTAACTTCTTGAATTTTTATCTATCATTAGGTTTGCTTGCTTTGCATCGAATATGTACATAAGATCATCTAAATGTGATACAGCATTTATACCATACTTTCTCCCTTCGGCGCCATAGATATTCCTCTCCGAAACGCATGAAAATCTGTAGAAATATAGTTTGTTACCATGCAGCTTCTGTACGAGCCTCGTGATGTCGTAGGCAAAATAGGCATCCGATGCGAATCTTACAAACGATCTCATAACTCCTAAATTCATTAATCTATCACCGAAATAATATGTTCGTAACCGATCTGCTATTCCGAGAATATTTTTCGGCGCAGAGGTGTATAATATTTTTCTCGGTACAAATAATTCTTCGTATCTATTGTACTGATCCATAAGAGGAAATTCAAAGAAAGGTATCATAAATATAGCTTCTTCACTCGTATGCCCCTTTAGTATTTCCACGTTTTTCATTTTCCCGCTCTTAATAATATCATCTGGATGCTCTGTTAGGAAATTATTTTGGCCAAACTTTTTTTCAACAACGGGTGTGAATTGATTCATTTTTAGTAGGTTATTATTTATATCTTCTAAGCTCATTATGTTAGGATTTGTACCGGTTAGTTTCTCTACAGGAAGGCTTTGTAAAAACTTTAATAGTTTATCCGTTCTTTTGTGTCAATACCAGTTATTTTTCCTAATTGAAATGCCCTTCTTTTTGGATTAAACTGTATTGCCCAATCACAGTTAGGAGCTCCGCTAAACGCCATAACTCTTTTGAATAGATGCTTTGACATAGGTGATAAAACATGGAGAATTGCAGAGACCAGCACTTTGACCAAAAATAGTGACGTTATTAGGATCACCACCGAACTGTGCGATGTTTTTCTGGATCCACTTTAGTGCTTCGACTTGATCTTTCAATCCAGCGTTACCAGGCACTTCTTCTGTATCTAAACAGAGAAATCCAAGGGAGTCAAGCCTATAGTTGATAGTTACTAAAATGACTTCATACGGCACTAAAAAGTCAGGTCCATAATTATCTTCATTGCCTGATCCTGATTTAAATAAACCGCCGTGAATGAAAACCATTACAGGAAGAAGTTTAGACGGCTTTATATTTTGAGTATAAACGTTTAGATAGAGGCAGTCTTCATCCAAAGATATGGTTGCATTGGTGAATAAGTCTCGTTGAGGACACACGGGGCCATGTTCTATTGCTTTTCTTATCCCAGACCATGGCAATGGCGGCTGTGGAGCCTGAAAATGTTAGTAAAGGGTAGATGTGGAAATAGATGGCGTTCTAACGAACACGTAACTTAAGCAACGTGAACCACAGCCAGTTGGGATGGGTTTCGTTATCTTGAGTTTCTCCGTGCTTCGGAGGGCACGTTAAGCCGTCGGTCCCGTCGTTGTTTTCGATGGGTGACAGTCGTTAAAACAAGTTTGGCCTTCAAGCGACTTGAAAACACTGGTCTAATCACCTTCGATTGAAGGGAAACCCGTATCCCTTCAGTGGGATAATTACAGGTTGATGTCATGATTGATAATGATATCAATTGGTGTACATACGTTACACAAAGTTTTTTTACCTTGAATCTCAGAATGCCGAGGGGTGGTCTGGCGTACCGAATGCCTTTGAAGCTGTAGTATCTTCCATCGCGGGTTACTAGGTCCAACATTTCTCCCTGCAGCCAGCCCTCCTCTACCTTCACTGTTTTTGTTATAATTATTATTGGTATTTATAATCAAATAATTTGATTATCTGGTTTTAGAGTTGCGCTGACAGCCGAATATAGAACTTCTGGGAAGAGCTTTTGTATATTGCGTTGTTATCAGCGCGGACGGTTATTTTGCTGTCAGCGACAACGGACGGTCAGCGTGCTGTTAGCGCAACTCCAAGGGCCGAATTTCGTACAATATCCACTTTTGTATGAACTAAAACCTGTCATAGAGTTTACACATAAAAACTTCGTACCTAAATATGAAAATAGAACTTCCACAAAGTAAAATGAATAGTACATTATTCGGTATAAAAATAACTTTAATGTTGTAGACACAAACATAAAAAAATATAATTTTACTGCGAAAGATTTAGGATTTATGATGTCAATAATCAACTCCGGCGCACTGATAGATGTCGTTCCAGAAATTAATAATGTCCTTGTCCAAATGATTCCCTGGTGTGAGAACCTTAAAATGAATAGTACATTATTCGGTATAAAAATAACTTTAATGTAGACACAAACATAAAAAATATAATTTTACTACGAAAGATTTAGGATTTATGATGTCAATAATCAACTCCGGCGCACTGATAGATGTCGTTCCAGAAATTAATAATGTCCTTGTCCAAATGATTCCCTGGTGTGAGAACCTCATTGATATCCAAGTAACTTTCTGATTTGTCATCATATTCCTCCCATGTTGCACCTAACGAACTGTCCGGTGTTGGTATCCTGCAATGTTACAATTATTTAATTTGACCACTTCGCTCTTGTTTAATATAGTATAATGGAGAGTTAGTGATAATACCATTAACGCAAAGTAGTTAGTATTTGATATGTTAATTTTAAAATTTATATACTAAATGCTACTAATGTAAAATGAGTAAACGAGACAGTTCATGTCATGAAAATTAAAGTGATGAAAAGATGACGACAAGTAATGAAGTCATATTACTTGTTTCTGGTTGTCTTTATTAGTTGGATCAATGACAACACTTTGTTCAGAAACGTCTGATCTACACTTTGCTCAGAATAGTTCAGTTCGTCTGATCTCTTAATAAAATATTAAAAAAAAAATGAGATTTCTACGCACCCATATTTTGCAAAATTCGTGAATAGAGCACACGTCTGCTTTACCATTTTATAGCTTCTTCCGTTTTTGTCGATTGTAAGATTAAAAAGCTTTGCATCAAAAAGATACATTAAATCGTCTGTGTGTGCTACTCCATCTAAACCGTATTTTGCAGCCCCAACAAGAGCACTATTCACATTTCTTTCTGATACACAGGAGAATTTATACAAATATCGTCTGTATCCATTTTCCGGATAAAGTTGAATGAATTTGTTAATGTCGTAGTTCAAAGCAATATCAGATGTGCACTTTACCATTTCCTTTATGGAACTTAAATCAATAGGTTTGTCTCCTAAATAATATTCTATAACCTTGTCTGCTAGGGGTAGAATGGTGGATACAGGAACTACGTCGCAGATTTTTCTCGGTACGAATAATTCATGATACTGATCGTATTGTGCCATCACTAAATTCTCCAAAAATGGGATAAGAAGAATAGTCTCCTGACTCGTGTGCCCGACCATAATATCAACATTGTTCACTTTCCCAGTTTTAAGAAGCGTAAGTGAACTTTCAGTCAAAAAATTATCATCTCCAAATATTTTTTCAACAACCGGAACAAACGGAAAGTATCTAGCTACATTGTTGTTTACATTATCGAAACTCATAACAGGTGGGTTTGTATTTATTAATTTTTCAATTGGTAAGTTCTGTAGACAATCCAGCAGTATATCGGAGTCTTTGGTTTCGCAACCTAACATCTTTCCGAGAGCAAAGGCTCGTCTTCTAGGTTCAAAAGGTAAATTCCAATCGCACAAAGATACTCCACTTAATGCAATGGCTCTCTGGAATAGGCCGTTTGACATTGGGGACAAAACGTGCATGGTAGTGGACGCACCACCTGCACTATCACCAAAAATGGTAACACTGTTAGGATCACCTCCGAACTGAGCAATATTTTCTTGCACCCATTTTAGAGCTAGTTGTTGATCTTTGAGGCCTGCATTTCCGGGTACTTCTTTCGTGTCCATACAGAGAAACCCCAATGCGTCAAGTCTATAGTTAATGGTGACTATTACGACGTCATATTTCAGTAGAAAGTCAGAGCTATAGTAATCGACGTTGCCCGATCCGCTTTTAAATCCGCCACCATGAATATAGAACATGACAGTTTTCGGTTTTGATGGTTTCAAGTCTCCAGTGTAGACATTAAGATAAAGACAGTCTTCATTTGAAACAATCATGGCATTTGTGAAAAGATCAGTTTGTGGACAGATGTTTCCATGTTCCGTTGCATTATGTGTTCCACACCAGGGCAATGCAGGTAGAGAAGCCTAAAAGAGAAACAAAAATAAATGTAAAATGTTTCATCGCTTTCGCTCAAACATTTTATGTGGTGTTTTGTATGTATTTTAACTTTTACAATAATATATTCGTTCTCTGGTACTCATTGTTTAAAAGGATATGTTTGCTATCAACTGCTACCTCTTTAATTTTTTAATTCTATTTCTACTTAGACCTTATAAAAAGTTACGCTTATAGATGCAATGTAATGATTCCTAGTGTACCTATCTAGCCAACGCGACAGGGACTGGAGAGCCATTGGACTAGGACTTAAATCTAGAAATATGTAATGTTGTACCTTAAATCTTAGTTTACCGATGGGTGGTCTTCCATACGGAATGCCCTTGAAGCTGTAGTACTGAATCTAGAAATATATAATGTTGTACCTTAAATCTTAGTTTACCGATGGGTGGTCTTCCATACGGAATGCCCTTGAAGCTGTAGTACTGCCCATCTCCGGTCACCAGATCCAGGATTTCGCCCCTCAACCAGCCTTGTTGCACTTTCACTTTGAACGCCATAGAAAAAGTTATTAAATATTATTTTTTGTAAATATTTTTAATACACTTTTAGTAGGTATTTTTTTTGCTAATTGTTCCTGTTGGACCAACTAGTTGTGCGTAATCAAGAAAAACGCAAATAATATCTATACTTATATTAAATAAGTGTTTATTTTTTTCCATGCGGTTTCGTGCTGGCCAGTTCGATTATTCAAAAAATAAGGTTGGCCCACTGGCATGAAATAAGTATTAATGCATTTTCAGAGAACTGGCGGTATAAAAAAATTATAGAATAGAAAGGTTCGAATTTTAAAAATACTTTCCACGCTAGGGCACAAAATCTCTCTAATGACAAACAGATTCTTTCCGAGCTTGTGAGGTGAAAAAGATAATAAAATTTAATTAAAGTACAGTAGGTTATTTAATTAATTTAAGAAAATTATTTTATTACAAAATTAATTTAATAGTAGGCTGTATAGGTCTGCAGCCCAAGCCTAATATCAATGTCGTAAGATTAAAAAAAAAAGCGGCGGGAAACAAGTCTTGTTTTTTCATGCGTTTATTAATTTATTTCCTCGCAATCGAAGTGAAAAGCAGAGTTTATAACTCGTCCACAAAACCATTTTTATCCTCGACATTACTATCAGCCCTCGCCTTCGGCTCGGGCTGCTAAAAGTCTCGGATAGAGATGATTCGTTTTGTGCACTTGTTGTAAAATCTACTATTTCCTTCTTGTTTATCTTATACCTTCTTCTTCTATTCCTTTCCCTTTCTTATTAGTATCTTAAATTACTTTAACTTTCTGATAAATATATTTTTTCTTTTATATCATTTCTACAAAATATAAAATGGAAACAACAAAATAAAACTTTATAATATCTATTTTTAACATTAATAGTTTATTAATGAAAAAGATAAACGAAAGATTAACTAAAACCTCTTTTGTCACTGTCACTTCTTGATAGGAAATAAATAAAGTTCAAAAGTGACAGTTTAATTAAACCTTGGCTGATCTTTGTCTATTAAAAAAGGTGAAAAATAAAAAAGAATTATTTTAATATAGTCCACCAAACGAAGACATAAAAATAGCTCTCAGGGGAACTAATTCGTGTAGTAGCGAATTTAGGTATATTTCTAGTAAATAGTGTTTTAAACAATATACTAAAAGTACTGATGGGTGGGGGTGGAGCGACGGAGGGAGGGGGGGTTTAAAGGTCCCGTGTTTTAGTTTTTCGTTAAAATCTCGTAAATGGTAGCCCATATGAAAAAATTATCTGCTGCTTAAATAATCTACATAAAATTGTACAAAAAAGGTTCTATACATTTTTTAGCTGGGATCAACATAGAGGGAAGAAAATGGACAATGAAAAACTAACTTATAATATTATTTAAGTATAGACAGGACCGGACCGACCGGTCCGGTCGGTCGCTCCGGTCCGGTCGGTTCGGTCCTTATAAGGAACCTACATGTCAAGTTTTGAATTTCTAGACCCAGCGGTTTGGGCTGTGCGTTGATATACCCTCGCAAATTCGTTTGCGTATATCTCGCTTTCCCGTGGGAATTTTTAAAAATCCTTTCTTAGTACACCCTTAGACATCGTAAGGAACCTACATTCCAAATTTGGAATCTCTAGACCCAGCGGATCAGTAAAACCCTCGTAACTTCGTTTGCGTATATCTCGCTTTCCCGTAAGAACTTTGAAAAATCCTTTCTTAGTACCCCCCTAGACGTCGTAAGGAACCTACATTCCAAATTTGGAATCTCTAGACCAAGGTTTGGGCTGTACGTTGATATGATGATAGTTAAGTCAGTCAGTAAGGACTTTGATGTAGATAATATAAGTTTGTTTTCCATTATCCATTTTCTTCCCTCTATGTTGGTCCCAGCTGCTAAACTTTTTTGTAGAGAATTTTTTGTAGATTATTTAAGTATAAGAACATTTTTTCATATGGGCTACCATTTACGAGATTTTTACGAAATACTAAAACACGGGACCTTTAAATCCCCCCTTCCGTCGCTCCACCCCCACCCATCAGTACTTTTAGTATATTGTTTAGAACACCATTTCCTACAAATATGTCAAAATTCGCTTCTACACGAATTTTCTCTCCTGAGATTCCTTCCTTTGGTGGACTAATAAAACGTATTTAATATGTGTTATTATTATAATATTTCTTGAAAAAAAGTTATTACATGATCTTGATTATACTGGATATGATGGACGATAAGAATTTGCTTGCACATAATATAATTGCAATTATATTAATAATGAATTTCAGCACACTCATAGATGTCGTCCCAAAAACGGACAGTTTCCTTGTTCAGATGATACCCCGGTGTTAGAACCTCGTTGATGTTCAAGTAACTTTCTGATTTGGTGTCATATTCCTTCCATTCTGCTCCTAGCGATAAGTCAGGCGTTGGTATTCTGAAATGTTTGTATTATTAAATTTACTACTACTCCCTGAACGAAAGACAAAGGTAATAAGGCAGCCTCGCAGCTCGAGGAAACAGGGATATTCCTCAACTGTCACTGTGTTGCAGGAACTCCAAAATCCAGTCGGCATAAAGATAATTAAAAAAAAATACAGTTAAGAATACCTAAATATATGTATAATTAACCAAACATTAATATGTTTTAATATCCTACTATCTTATGACTTGTGTTTGCGACTGTAAATTTTGTTTTTATTATTTGAATCAGAATATTTTGTTTATATGGTAACTTTTCTACTCACCCATATTTTGCAAAATTCGTGAATAGGGCACATGTTTGCGTTATCATCTTATA
This sequence comes from Endotricha flammealis, assembly GCA_905163395.2. Lineage (NCBI taxonomy): Eukaryota > Metazoa > Arthropoda > Insecta > Lepidoptera > Pyralidae > Endotricha > Endotricha flammealis. The sequence goes on along the minus strand of LR990863.1, from coordinate 1,277,979 downwards.
ACTTCTTGTATTTTTGTTTATAGTGAGATTTGCATTCTTTGCATAAAAAATATACATTAAATCGTCCATATGTGACGCTCCTTCTATATTGTATTTTGCAGCCCCAGCAGCAACTCTATTGATATTCCTTTCGGAGACACAGTTAAATTGGTACAAATATAGCTTCTTTTTATTTGATGAATTTGCAAGAATTTTAATGAATTTGTTAATATCGTAGTTAAAACTAATATCTGATGCAAACTGAATCATTTCTTTCATAGTAGCATTCGAAATAGGGTTTTCTCCAAAATAACATTTTATAATCTTGTCAGCCAGAGGTAAAATTTGATAAGGAGACACTCCGTTGTAAATTTTTCGTGGTACGAATAATTCATGGTACCTATCATATTGTGCTATCCACGACGACTCAAAGAATGGAATACCAAGAATCGCTTCCTGACTGGTGTGTCCCACCATAATATCAACATTGTTTACTTTTCCACTTTTAAGAAGAAAATCGGGATTTTCTGTTATAAAATGATCATCTCCATATTTTTTCTCAACGACTGGAGTGAAATGGAAGAATCTCAAGATAATATTAGACATTGCATCCTCGAAGCTCATGACAGTGGGATTTGTATTGATTAGTTTTTCTACTGCCAAGCTCTGAAGGCAAGTAAGCAGCGTGTCGGAGTCTTTGGTATCACAACCTAAAAGCTTACCGAGAATAACTGCTCGTCTACTAGGTTCAAAGGGTAAATCCCAATCGCACATAGGTACTCCACTCATAGCAATAGCTCTCTGGAATAGGCCGCTTGACATTGGCGACAGAACGTGCAGAGCTGTGGACGCACCACCTGAACTTTCACCAAAAACAGTTACACTGTTAGGATCACCTCCAAACTGAGCGATATTTTCTTGCACCCAGTTTAAAGCGAGCGTTTGATCTTTGAGTCCAGCATTGCCGGGTACTTCTTTTGTGTCCATGCATAGAAATCCAAGAGCTCCAAGTCTATAGTTAATGGTAACTACAACGACGTCATATTTTAATAGGAGGTCAGGGCCATAGGTATCGCTGTTGCCCGATCCGCTTTTGAATCCGCCGCCATGAATGAAGAACATTACAGGTTTGGAAGGACTTTTGAGATTCTTGTTCGGCAAGTCTCGAGTGTAGACGTTCAGATAGAGACAATCTTCATTTGAAAGATATGTAATGCTTGTAAAAATATCAAACTGCGGACAGATGTTTCCGTGTTTCGTTGCATTACGTATACCATTCCAAGGCGATTCAGGTAGAGGGGCCTAGAAAACAAAATCTTTTTACCGTTCATTCGTTTCAAATTGATTTAGCAATTTTCTATTTTGACGTATTTGTAATATTTTCGTGATTTTGTGTGGAATATTGACATGTTGTTTGACCGAAATAATTTATAAAATTAACGGTTATAATATCAATACTACATAAAGTTGAATTCTGTATTCAAGTTTATGTAGTATTGATATAACCGTTTACAGGGACTAGAATCAGACATTTTTGTAGCTTTACTAGAATGATTACTTCGAGTGAGATTCGTTTGCTCTCATAGTTCTTATTTTTGATTCGACTTCCTTTTTTAACATCGTGATTTTCCCCGTTGGGAGGCCTTCTAAACTTGCCAATAGTTTCATTTAGATGGTCAGAAAGATTATTTCAAAGCTAGCATGTTTAAAAGATCTTTACTACAATGTCACTTTCTATTTGGTTAGCCCTCATAGGTCTATATTTTGGATTCTACTCCGGATCAGTTAGATCTAAATAAAAATCAAAATGTACCTTGAATCTTAGTTTACCGATGGGTGGCTTCCCGTACCGGATTCCCTTGAAGCTATAGTACTGTCCCGCTCCAGTCACCAGATCCAGGACTTCGCCCCTCAACCAACCCTGCCGCACTTTCACTTTGATCATCATAGAAAAATTCCTAATTAATCTTCCTAATTTAATTGTATTTTGTATAGGTGTTTAGTTACTTGGAATAGGTAATCATAGCAAATGTTGAATGTATAAATATAATATAATTTTATATGTAAATTTAATTTATATTTTTAATAAGAGATAGCGGCGCCACAGAAAAACATAATTGCGCTATCGTTTGATTTTTGGAATTTATTTCGCAAACTTGCGACTCTGGAATCTCAATGTGATTGTTTCTATGTTGATCGAGGTTCAGATAAAATAATCTTGTCTCGACAAATATCATTAGAAATAAAATATACGGCTAAATACATCGATCTATATATGTATATACAGATACAGGTTGAAAATTAGACGTGTGGGTGGGATGGCCAATTTGAAAATTATCCATATAAAAATACTCAAAGAATTGCCTAGGCTATGATATAGACTGAAGCTGCTTCATTCATTATAAACGAAAAATAATTTCTCCTAGGCCGGGAATTGAACTACTAACGTCACCCACATCACAGTACGAGAAAGACACGAAAAAGGATAAAAATCACGTCAAAATAATAAAAAAATTATGTAAAAATCCAGACAGACAGAGAAACAATGCTTATAATTGTTTTTACGTTCATTAAATGAATATCTAAATCCATATCACACCCGGACACTCCATACAAACGTCTCGTTATAATCACCTACTACTATTACATGAACAGAAGAACGTCTGCACAAACTGCGCGCATGTGTGTGCGTGCAACGCGTGACCACCGTGCCTTTCAAGTACCCCACTCGTTGTGGGCGAATGCTGCGAGAGGGGAGGGGTCGCCCGACTCGCCCGTTTTGGTGCGGGGCGGGGAGTGGCCATCCTGTACGTTAGTACTATTATGAATTCTGTGTCCATAAATATTAACGTTATTATGCCAAAATTAATAATTTATTTGTAACTAAGAGAACTAAGCCGTTGTACTCAGCTGCATGCCGACTCATAAATTGTGTTTGTTATTAGGTGTTGTGTATAAATTTTACTAACACTGGTTTTAAGTTTCAATGTTACTAATTTTTATGGATCTCTGGTCTAATATTATAAATTTGAAAGTGTGTTTGTTTGATTGTCCCCCCTTCACGTCGAAAGTAATGAACGGATTGAAATATATATTTTTATTAGGGATAGTTTAAGGTTTGGAGAGTGACATAGGCTACTTTTTATCCCGGAAAAACCTCTTATTCCCACGGGAAAAAAGTAAAACATTATTTTTTTCCTAATTTTTAATGGGGATAAAGAGATTCCCATGGGAAAAAAATATTAACATTTTCCCCTGCCACGCGGGCGGAGTCGCGGGTAACAGCTAGTGAATAATAATAATATAGCTGGCGAAGTGTAACTGAACTACACACAACCTAACACGACTATGTATACCTTGTTCTTGCAAATAAATTATTTGAATTTGAATTCATTTTATGCAAATAATATAAATAACAACAACAATAATAAGAAAAAAGATGTTCTTATTAATAACTTTTAAACTAATAAACGTGCCCTTTAACCTTTTAACTTTTAAACTTTCGCGTTGCATTATTACAAAATTAATAATATACCGGGAATTAATCATACATACCTTCTAGGCGCATCATACCTTCGCGATCTAGGTATGATCGCGTTAATTCCCATTAAGTATATTATTAATTAATAGAAGTTCTTATTGTTGTAAACATCATAATATTTATTTATAATCTTAACTAAATAAGAATATTATATTTAATCTTAACATACGATCGGAATAAATAAACAGTTATCTAGTTTTATATAGCAAGTTAGGACGTTATTTCATGAGTAACAAATGTTTGCCTAAACATTAATTACTGTTGACTAGTGTTGACCATGAGATGAATTTGTAAGATGTAAGGTCACTGGGATGTTTTGTTACATGCAATTGTATGTTATCTATGCTAATGCCAGGTCTGTCTGTCTGTGCGATAAACTAAAAAACTACAGTGAATCGATTTTCACGAACCGAAAATCGGTCTCAACAACTACTCTTGTTGTGCAATATTTTTATGTGTTATAATGGTTATTATTATGTATGATTATATTTTTAAACTTATTTATTTATTTATTTTTTTTAATTCTAAAGGACTTTCAGGATTAAGGATTATATTGGATTTTTTAAATTTCCATGATTTCTACTGGGGCCGCAGGGTGCAATTTTTCACAGAGATGTAACACGAATTTTTGTCTATTTAAAAAAAACTGTGATTTGGGAATGGGTTTATTTATCCATACTTCCATATCCATACTAATATTATAAGTGTGAAAGTGTGTTTATTTGTTTGTCCTCCCTTCACGTCGAAAGTAATGAACGGATTGATATGATTTTTTTATTGGGGATAGTTTAAGGTCTGGAGCACTCTCCAGACCTTAAACTATCCCCAATAAAAAAATCATAAAGTAGAATATAGTAGAAAAGTAGCCTATGTCACTACATAGGCTACTTTTTTCCCACGGGATAAGGAGATTCCCATGGGAAAAATTATTGTCATTTTTCCTTGACCACGCGGGCGCGGCGGCGGTGCCGCGGGTAACAGTTGGTATATAATAATAATAATACGCATATAATGTTAGATTCTTTACGTAACCAATTGAAAGGCATTGATCGATACGTAATGCTATGGCCCTATTACGATATTAACCAATGACCTTTCCAACAAAATTCATATTTTTAGCGAGGGAGCGAGGGTCGGTGGGCCCTTTGTAGGCCCATTCTCACTGAATACTCGAAAACATATTTGTGCTCGGAAATAGTTTGTTGATTCAATGAAAAAGGATCGTGGATGTATAGTTAACTAGCCGATGCCCGTGATTGTACCCGCCAAATCCCGTTTTTCTCCTTTCAAGACTGATATCAGGGATAAAAATAGGAGGGAGGGAGAGAGGCAGGACACAGCGGATAATCCGCTCAAATTGGAGCAGCTCGTCTGGGGAAGGACCTCGACCTTACAGAAGATCGTAGCTAAATAGCATTGGCCTCGGCCATGTTGTGTTCCTACGGTGAGTAAGGTCTCGGGGGGGTTGGGATTGGGAGAGTTGGCAACGTGTCAATGATACCCCCGGTATTGCAAGCATCTATAGGCTACGGTGATACTTACTATCAGGCGGGTCGTAGGTGCCGCCTTTGTGGCATAAAAAAAGCCATGTTATTTGTGGGTGACATAGGTTACCCATTTAACCCGAAGAAGCTCACGTGGGCGAAGCCGCGGACAACATAACGAAACCCATCCAAACACTGGCTAGGATTGACGTTGCTTATCTTGCGTGTTCGTTTCAGAGATCGAAACACACGACGCCATCGAGCTCTATTTCGAATTAAACATTTTTTTTTATCTAAGAGGATGGCAAACGAGCATGCTGGTCACGTCAGCTGATGTTAAGTAATCACCTTCACCTATGGAATGGAGCACACAGATACAGGGTGAGACCCTGGGCAATTCACGAAGCAAGAACCGATTCTACTTCGATTCAACGACACTCGCTGTCCCGTTCAATTCCTATATTGTATGAGTGAGACAGCGAGTTTCGTTGAATCGAAATAGAATCGGTTCTTGTTACGTCAATTGCCCCAGTTTATTTTTCAAATATAAGTTCTGAACATTAGCTCAAAACTAACAAACTCTCCAGATTTACGTTAATATAGATTTTACTCGTGTACATAGTTTAGTTATGAACTTATATCAGCTTGTACGAGTTTAGTTACTAAAGCTGTAAGCCCTTTTAGCATACTGATTAGTTGGAGTGAGTTCTGAGGTAAATAGGTTTCTGGATCAACTCTGGATTAACTAAGGTCAGGTATCGGTTTAATATTGAATGGCCCGGTGGTCGAGTGGCTAGCAATGACTACTTTATTCCAAGGGCTGCCTTTCAAAACCTGCACAAGGCAAACATTGTGCAAAAACATTTTTGGATGTTTTGTAAATACATATTTACAAAAAAAAAGTATTTATGTATGTATATTTATCAGGAATCTACTACCCACATGGCCACAGTACTTACAAGTTTGGGGCTACATGGCGTTGTGTGATTCATGAAATCAAATTAAAATCATTTATTCGAAGCACTTTCTTTCGTCGCCATTTAAATCTTTAATGTATTTAATATTAAGTTAAACAATGTCTCTCAGTTTCTTATAAAAAACAGCAACAGGTTTACTCTTGAATATAACCCGTAGTATAACTGTAATTCAATTTCAATTTGATATCCACAAACGCCTATTGAGGCCGATGTTTTCAAGCCGCCGTGCCGTCGCGTCGCCTGGAGGCTACCGACTTGGATTAATGACAATCCATCGACAACAGCCGGCACCGACGGCTTGACGTGCTTTCCGAAGCACAGATAAGTATTTTAGTTTTAAAAAAGGTAGTCTCATTCTTTTGTATACGTATGAGGTCATAAAGTCGGCAGTACAAAAACATTTTTCTTCTAAACATATCCTGTGGATCAAAAAAATTTTGAGAGTAGGTGTGCTCTCTTCACATTACCTTGTCAAAGAGCAACTGTTCGGTGTATCAGAAGAGGGTGGTTTTTGTGGGAAACTGGCTGGTTTTTATAAAGTTCGTAATACGCCCCCACTCGAAACAGAATAGGCCAATTAATAATAATAATATGCAAGCATACGAATCTATCTGCAAATAAGATACCTATCTGGTTTTTTGTGAAAGGGATGGATAAATGTTATTTTTAATCAATGTGTTATTTTTATTTTAAACAATTAATTTTATTTATTATTAATTTATGTTATTCTATTATTAATTTGTGTTAATTATAATATTAAAATTGATATTATTTTTAAATTTAAATGTTTTTTTCCATTGCATACCTATAGAAATTTGGACATTTACTGAATGTTGTGCAATTTGAAATTAAATAAATACAGAAATTAAGTACTAAACGCCGAATGTCGATCCAAATAGCGCTATGATCAAATCCTAAATTTTTAAATTTTTTATTTATTTACGGTAATTCATGTACGTTACATACCCAAAGGTTCACAATTTAAAATCTTCCTTGCAGTACAGCATGCAACAAGAACAGAATATAACGTTAATGCCTTCATTATAATCTAACACTAATGAGTGACTGCAAAAAAATGCTTACGTTAACTTATATAGTAACATTGTGAGCATGATAACAAAGAAATATATTTATTTACAATAGGTATTATCAAAAGAAAATAATTGTTAGTGTACATAATAATATGTACTAGTTTACAAAGAATTATTTACATTTACAATCAATTTACAATACTTTGAAAGAAAATATTTTTTTACATAGTATAAAATTAAGTCACTTCTCTGTCTGTCTGTCCATATGACAATGTATGCTTCATCATCATCATCATCTCAGCCACAAGAAGTCCACTGCTGGACATAGGCTTCCCCCAAATGCCTCCAATGCGACCTGCTGGCAGCGGCCTGCATCCAGCGGCTTCCTTCCTTATGTACGCTTGATCTTTAAAACTACGCAACAGATTTTAATGCGCTTTTTTAATATATAGAGTGATTCAAGAGGAAGGTTTTTGTGTATTTTCAAAATTCCCATGGGAAAGCGGGATATACGCAAACAAAGTTGAAAAAGAAAATCTACAGAAATATTCACACAGCGCCACCAGGTCCCAAAGTAAGCTAACCTGCCTGTGTTATGGCTACCAGATAACAGATATATTATTGTAAATATATATCTACTTATAATACATAGAAATCACCCAAACTGGAGAACAAACACGAAAACAATCCAAATGTTTGCTTCGGTATATAAAAGGTACCTAAGTTCGGATTTAAACTGTCTCCTGATTTTTATATTAGTTATCAATACTTGCATTTTTCAGACTTGTCTTTTATAGGATCCTGTAGGAAACTGATAACCCTTATAATTTCGTCATGTTCGTCATGTTCGTCTGTCCGTCCGTCCGCAGTCTAGCGCCACAGTATAATAAATAGCGTAGACGCTAATACTAAAAAGCTATAATCACTACATAGTATAAAACAAAGTCGCTTTTTCTGTCCCTATGTCCCTATGTCCCTTTGTATGCTTAAATCTTTAAAACTACGCAACGGATTATGATGCGGTTTTTTTAATTGATAGAGTGATTCAAGGGGAAGGTTTTAAAGTATCATACATTCCAAAATTCCCACGGGAAAGCGGGATACACGCAAACGAAGTTGCGCGGGTTTCGCTAGTTTTGTATATATCCCTCATTCCACATGGATCCTTTGCTCTCGATCCCCACTTAGAACAAAATCTTGAGTAAATGTTTTCGGGCTGCTTCCTACATGATAGAATGTCTTTTTTCGTGCCCACCCAATTGTGTTCGGTGTCGTTAGATTACCCTTACTTAATGTGTCATTAACTTTAAAATATTTTAGTGCAATTCACAAATTCATTATTACTATTATACTACTTAATATTTTAACAACTGTTAGGTATAATCTAGCTAGATTTATTATTGCCTTTTTTATACCAATCTCCTTTTATTCATTATTATAACCTTTGTTTTTATTTTATTATTAAAACAATACAATTAAACATCCATACTAACATTATAAATGTGAAAGTGTGTTTGTTTGTTAGTCCTCCCTTCACTTCGAAACTAATAAACGGATTGATATGAATTTTTTATTGGGGATAGTTTAAGGTCTGAAGAGTGACATAGGCTATTTCCCACAGGATAAAGAGATTACCATGGGAAAAAATATTGACTTTTCCCTTGACCACGCGGGCGGAGCCCCCGCGGCTCGGATTTAACAGCTAGTTTATTATAATTATCATGGTTCCTCATAAATATGTATGAATTATCACGATCTGTGAATTATAATTAAAATTCTTACTAATATTGTAATCGCGGAAGTTTGTATGGATGTTTGTCCACTCCAAGTAAATCTCACAAGATACATACATCCACATTTATTTAGCGAAATAAACAGCAACTAGCAACTTCTTTTTAATACACGCAATTGCGTGTATTAAAAAGAAGTTGCTAGTATAATTATGCACAGGGGCCCGATTCTACTAACACAAATGCACCAATGGACACCATTGAGAGTCCTACAAGCCAAATTCCGAATCTCTAGACCCAGCGGTTTGGGCTGTGCGTTAATATACACTCGCAACTTCGTTTGCGTATATCTCGCTTTCCCGTGGGAATTTTGAAAAATCTTTTCTTAGTACACCCCTAGACGTCGTAAGGAACCTACATTCCAAATTTGAAATCTCTAGACCCAGCGGATCAGTAAAACCCTCGCAACTTCGTTTGCGTATATCTCGGTTTCCTGTGGGTTGAAAAATCCTTTCTTAGATGAGACGTCGTAAGGAACCTACATTCCAAATTTGGAATATCTAGACCCAGCGGTTTGGGCTGTGCGTTGATATATAAATCAATTAAATCAAAATATTTTTTTTCAGAGGCACTTTCGATGTATAGTTAAGTCAGTCAGTCAGTAAGCACAGGACTTTGAATTTTATATAGATAAAAATATCAAAAGGGTGATGGTCCGTATATCTAGCCATTTCACACACCAACTGATTAAATATTTAGATGCAAATGACGCGAGTTTGTTTATTGAAACAATCATCATAATAAATAAATAGTCTTACAAATTCTATTAAAATAAACATTTACATTCAATAATAATAAAAAATAAAAACCAATGTCAAGTTACTAATAAATAAGTACTTATGTATTTAGCTCCACTTTGGGAGTGATCAGGCCGGCCGGCCGTATGCTTGTTTGCCACCTTTGGGGTATAGAAAAAAAAAATTGAAATGTTTGTGATTCCATCTGAAGATCTACTTTTATTTAAAACTTGTCCTCAAAAAACTCTCTCGCGCTGTAATATGGTCTTTCATAAGAACTTAAAGTTTCTATTGTCGTATTTTGTACTTATAATAAACTTATCGTAGAGCTACTGCCCGCGGTGTTACCCGCGTTTTTTACAAATTTATTCCCAGTAGCGACACCTACTCGAGGAGCTCGATGGCGTCGCTGTGTGTCGCACTCTAATATGAATACGCAAGTCAAGCGACGTCGACCCACCGCCCGGGGAGCACGCGGAGGGGACTTACCACAAAAAAACTGACGGGATGCCTCTTGCCCTGTGTGGCGGGGCACGGGAAACTGGGATACAACCGCGACCGCGATCCGGCCAAGGTACCAGCCGGACCCGCTCGCCCCCGATACGCTCCGTCAGCAGTACACCGCATCCAGGTGCACTGCCGACACCGAGGACCATCGCTCCCTCAAGACGACGGGCCTTCCCCGGCCCGCCCCGTCTCGGCTGGGCTATGGTCCCCGTCCACTCGGCGATCGCACCCACTGTGCCGACCGCCAGCCAACGGCCACACCACACTTATTCAGCGTGGCGCGGCCATCGGCTCCGCCGTGATTTTTATAGAGGTTGTCTTCCGCGCGGCCCGGGCGGTTAAGCCAAGGCCCCCGGCCCGTGGGTGGAGGACCAGCGACGTCGACCCTAGCCAGTGTTTGAATGGGTTTCGTTAACTCGAGCTTCTCCGTGCTTCGGAGGGCACGTTAAGCCATCCGTCCCGGCTGTTATCGGTAGATGACAGTCGTTAAGCCAAGTTGGTGGCCTTCGGGCGGCTTGAAAACACCGGCCTCTGCCAATCCGCATTGGAGCAGCGTGGCAGAGTACGCTCTAGTCCCCTTCAAGTGTATATTTGCAGTGGGATGATTATGGGTTGATATTATTATGATTATGAGCGACACCTACTTATAAAGCGCCGTTAAATATCAGACTTTTGACCAAATCCTACGGGAATTGCCTACTTTTCAGGATAAAAAGTACCCCATGTGTTAATCCAAGGTGTCAGTTACCTACAAACCAAACATCATAAAAATTAGCCCAGCCATTTGAGCGTGAAAACATACCTACCCACAAACTTTCGCTTTTATAATATCAGTGGGATTACTGGGGCCATATAAGTACACGGTACTGAGATATCCTACAAGGTATCAATTTCGGGACTAGAAACATCAACACCAACCTAACATTACAATGTTATTAGCTCTGGAGACCTTTTTTTTTTTTTTTTTTTTTTTTTTTTTTAATCTTTATTAAGGCTTAATCACCATCGCGATTATGTCGCCTTCGTAATCAACATTACAATACATAATAATTATTATAAAAGTATGCAAATTATAATGATAACACACATTTAAGAGAACTTTAAATTTTTAAATTATGTTACAGCTGTTTCCGACAAAGGTTCGGCCAGCACACTGTTGCAACATCCAACTTGGCTTATTTCACCACTAAATATAGTTTCTCTGAGGGCTTGTGTTCGGACACATTCCATCAAGATGTGATATACATCATCTACGACTTGACAATCGACACAATTTGGGGAGGTAACCTTTCTCATCATAAATGCGAATTTATTTGTTGGGATGTGTCCGGACCGAAGCCTCAGTGCAGTAACGGTTTCCAGACGGCTCAATGTGCTGTTATCTATCCATGGAGTGCGTAGGGGGAAAGGTTGAAGTGTCTTATACCAGATACCCTTTTCCTTCGATCGTTGGTCAAAGTACTCTTTCCAATCCAAGTAACAATCACGTTTCACTGAACACACATAGTCCGAATATAATGGTGAAGCGGTTACGGAAGCACCGTCTGTAGTAGCTTCTTTGGCTAATTTATCAACAGCTTCGTTTCCTTGGATATTAATATGGGAAGGGATCCACTGAAGGATGACGATTTTACCTTTAGTTTGTAGCTCTCGTAACTGCTGTAAAATGGTATAGGCGATCGGTGTGCCTCGAAATGTCGAGGTACACCGAGCCAAATGTTGAAGTGCGCTTCTTGAGTCACATAAAATGACGAATCCGTCGAAATCCAGCGTGTTAATATACGATAGTGCTTCAGATATGGCTAAAAGCTCTGCAAACATGATGGACATGTTCCCATTGATGTAAAACTTCATTGATGTATTAAAATACGAGTCATAAAAGGCTGCGCCTACACTATTATTGTCCTTTGAACCATCTGTAAATATTTTAATGAAATTATTATACTGAGTCTCAACAAAATCGTCACATATGCGTCTCAATGCATTACAATTATAATGGCGCTTAGGTTTAGTTATTAAATCAATATTGCATTTAATAACCTGTTTAACGTCAATACTCGTTACCCATGTATTCAGTGAAAACATGCCTAACAATCTAGTCGTGTGTATGGGAAGCGAGCTGTATTTGTTATGCATATTTACTAATAGAGGCTTTTTTTTATTTTCCCAATATCGCGAATTGCAAAATCCGGATAGATCGTCTATAAGCTTAATCAACACATTCTTTTGCTGAGATTTACATTTGAACCAGTATTTACCCGCTAAGTACAATCTTCTCAAATGCAAAGGCAATAAGCACAGCTCGCTTTCCATCACATGTATAGGGGTACTTTTAATAAAGCCCCCTATAATCCTCATTGCTTGATTCTGTACTTTTGTTAATCTTTCTAAAGACATTTTTGATGCGTTGTCATAAAGTATAGAACCGTAGTCTATTCTACTGCGTATGATGCTAATATATAAAGTCCTTAAATGTTTGGGATGAACACCCCAACCTGAGCCAGACAGAGCCCTAAAAACATTAACAAATACAGAAATTTTCTGTGTTATTTCTTTAATATGTTTATTCCATCTTAAAGACCGATCGAGCCAGACCCCTAGATATTTCACATTATCGACAAGTTCTAATTCTAAATTATGGAGACCTTACTCACCGTAGGAACACAACATGGTCGAGACCAATGCTATTTGGATACGATCTTCTGTGAGGTGGAGGTCCTTCCCCAGACGAGCTGCTCCTATTTGAGCGGATTATCCGCTGTGCCCTACCTTTCTTACTGAGTAAATAATAATTATAATAAAATAATTTATTTTGCAAGTAGATTTACAGGAAATACTTTCACACGTCAATTTTTTTTAATTAAATATGTCTATGCAGTTTCAGTAAACAATTTTAGCTTTCTGATAGATTGTGTTCTAGAATCTGACAATGTCTTTGTCCAGATGATTCCCCGGCGTTAGAACTTCATTTATGTCCAAGTAATTCTCCGATTTGCGATCAAATTCCTTCCAGATTGCGCCCAGCGAATCGTCGGGTGTTGGTATGCTGCAATGATTTATAAATTCAATTATAAAATGGATTGATGATGAATGAATAAAGATTTCTTTACCCGTAAAATCTGGTAAATTTTCAAGTCAACAATGGTTCTACTTACCCACACTTTGCAAAATTTGTAAATAGCGTTGTTGTTTGTTCTATCATGTTATAGCTTGTTGCATTTTTGTTAATGGGGACATTGAAAGCCTTCACATCAAAAAGATACATTAAATCTTCCGCATGTCCCACTCCTGTTAAATTGTATTTATCTCCATAAACACTTTGGAGATTCCTTTCTGAGACTGTGGAGATTTTGTATAAATATTTTTTCATTTCATTTTTTGGATAAAGTTCCATGAATTTTATAATGTCGTAGTTAAAAAGAAAATCTGATATAAAATTCACCATTTCCTTCATAGCATCCAAAGTAATAGATTTGTTTCCAAAATAATATTGTGTAACGTCGTCTGCTAGTGGTAAAATTTTATCAGCGGGAATTGTGTTGGTGATTTTTCTCGGAACGAATAATTCACGGTACGTGTCGCATAGTACCATCAGTGATAACTTTATATATGGTATACTACCCATCCCTTCCAGACTCGTGTGTCCGAGCATAATGTCAACTTTGTTCACTATTAAATATCCATACTAACATTATAAATGTAAAAGTGTGTTTGTTTGTTTGTCCTCCCTTCACTTCGAAAATAATAAACGGATTGATATGATTTTTTTATTGGGGATAGTTTAAGGTCTGAAGAGTGACATAGGCTACTTTTTTCCCACGGGATAAAGAGATTCCCATGGGAAAAATTATTGACTTTTCCCTTGACCACGTGGGCGGAGCCGCGGGTAACAGCTAGTTTATTATAATTATCATGGTTCCTCATAAATATGTATGAATTATCACGATCTGTGAATTATAATTAAAATTCTTACTAATATTGTAATCGCGGAAGTTTGTATGGATTTTTGTCCACTCCAAGTAAATCTCACAAGATACATACATCCAGATTTATTTAGCTAAATCCACAGCATCTAGCAACTTGTTTGCGTGTATTATACACAGGATCGTTGTCTACTCGCCATTGACTATCAAATTTTTGTCCAAATTCTATGGAAATCATTCAGGATAAAAAGTACCGTACGTGTTAATTCAAGATAATAGCTACCTACATAACAAATATCATAAAAATTGGCCCAGCCATTTGAGCGAGACGAAGTAACAAACGTACTACGTTTTCCCTTTTTACAGGGTCGGCAACGTCCATAGGCTACGGTGACTGCTTCCCATGAGGCGGGCTGGCCGTGTTTTTGTTTGCCAACTTAGTGGTATAAAAAATATGTATGTATAGACTATTGATGGTTACATGTAAAATAGAAACAATGGTTTGGGCTGTGCGTTGATATATAAATCAATCAAATCAAATCAAAATACTTTTTTTCAGAGGCATATTACAAGCACTTTCGAAGTATAGTTAAGTCAGTCAGTCAGTCAGTCAGCACAGGACTTTGAATTTTATATAGATATAGATAAAAATATCAAAAAGGTGATGGTCCGTATATCTAGCCATTTCACACACCAACTGATTATATATTTAGATGCAAATGACGCGAGTTTGTTTATTGAAACAATCATCATAATAAATAAATAGTCTTACAACATTTACATTCAATAATAATAAAAAATAAAAACCAATGTCAAGTTACTAATAAATAAGTACATATGTATTTAGCTCTACTTTGGGAATGATCAGGCCGGCCGGCCGTATGCTTGTATGCCACACCTTTGTTGTATAGAAAAAAAAAATAGAAATGATTGTGATTCTGAAGATCTACTTTTATTTAAAACTTGTCCTCAAAAAACTCTCGCGCTGTAATATGGTCTTTCATAAGAACTTAATGTAATTTGCTTTAAACACGTTTCTATTGTCGTATTTTGTACTCATAATACAACTTATCGTAGAGCTGCTGCTCGCGGTGTTACCCGCGTTTTTTACAAATTTATTCCCAATAGCATCAAATCAAATCAAATCATTTATTTGCCAGAATACACAATTTTTTTACATGGGGTGTTAGTGATGCATTGGTGAATGTATTCAGCCTGCAAGCAGACGTGCAAATGTTAGTATGGAAATTTTTTGTTACAGTGTACTATGAATTCTTTAATGCTGTAAAAACAATTTTTCAATAACCAGTCACTTAATTTTTCCTTAAATATAGTGAGTGCCATTTAACATTTTAAAATTATTGGGTATTTTATTATACAGCGTAATCGCGTTAATAAATACATTTTTCTTGAAGATTTCTTTATGACACCGAGGCTGATATACCAAGTTAGCAAACCTTTCTCTTTTTTGACGGAGTATTACCGTATTGCGCATTTTAAAGTATTCGGGATGAGACTTAACAAAAACACACAGATCTCTTATGTATAGGCATGGCAGAGGTAAAATGTTACATGTTTTGAACAAAGGTCTACAGCTATCCAAAAACGATGCCTTATTTATAACCCTAACACAGCGCTTCTGGATTTTAAAGACTGTCAATGTCAACCCACTCGGTTGTAACCCCACATAATAAGACACACTGAGGTTTGATGCTATAAACCTATGGTAATCCGCTAATGCTGCTTCCATCGATACTGTCTGTCTTCGTTTTTTCAGTAGAAAGATATATCTATTTATTTTTAGACACTGTTGGTCGACAGCCGGAACGGTCCTGTCGCAGTTGGAACACAACATGGTCGAGACCAATGCTATTTGGATACGATCTTCTGTGAGGTGGAGGTCCTTCCCCAGATGGGCTGCTCCTATTTGAGCGGATTATCCGCTGGGCCTTACCTTTCTTACTGAGTAAATAATAAATAAAAGAAAATAATTTTTTTGCAAGTAGATATACAGGAAATACTTTCACACGTCAAAAAATTTTTTTTATCCTACCAGCACTTCGACGTGAATGGCCTGTTGAGAAGAAGTGCCGCAAGAAACTCAACAAACAGCCTTTTTTGAAAGCCAATATACATAATTATTTAAAAGTAGGTAGTTTGAAGTTTTTTATACATTGCAAAATAAGTATTGTTTGGTACAGAGTTTTAATTGAATATGTCTATGCAATTTCAGTAAACAATTTTAGCTTTCTGATAGATTGTGTTCCAGAATCTGACAATGTCTTTGTCCAGATGATTCCCCGGCGTTAGAACCTCATTTATGTCCAAGTAATTCTCTGATTTGCGATCATATTCCTTCCAGATTGCACCCAGCGAATCGTCGGGTGTTGGTATGCTGCAATGATTTATAAATTCAATTATAAAATGGACTGATGATGAATGAATAAAGATTTCTTTACCCGTAAAATCTGGTAAATTTTCAAGTCAAAAATGTTTCTACTTACCCACACTTTGCAAAATTTGTAAATAGCGTTGTTGTTTGTTCTATCATCTTATAGCTTGTTGCATTTTTGTTAATGGGGACATTAAAAGCCTTCACATCAAAAAGATACATTAAATCTTCCGCATGTCCCACTCCTGTTAAATTGTATTTATCTCCATAAACACTATGGAGATTCCTTTCTGAGACTGTGGAGATTTTGTATAAATATTTTTTCATTTCATTTTTTGGATAAAGTTGCATGAATTTTATAATGTCGTAGTTAAAAAGAAAATCTGATATAAAATTCACCATTTCCTTCATAGCATCCAAAGTAATAGATTTGTTTCCAAAATAATATTGTGTAACGTCGTCTGCTAGTGGTAAAATTTTATCAGCGGGAATTGTGTTGGTGATTTTTCTCGGAACGAATAATTCACGGTACGTGTCGCATAGTACCATCAGTGATAACTCTATATATGGTATACTACCCATCCCTTCCAGACTCGTGTGTCCGAGCATAATGTCAACTTTGTTCACTTTACTATTTTTAAGAAGCACAACTGGTGTTTCTGTCAAAAAATTATCATCTCCAATTTTTTTTTCGACAACCGGAGCAAAATAAATTCTGATGTAGTCATTTACATTCTCAAAAGCCATCAAAATGGGTTTTACATTAATTAGTTTTTCAACCGGCAAGCTCTGTAGGCAAGCCAGTAGTGCGTCAGAGTCTTTGGTTTCGCAACCTAACAGTTTTCCGAGAGCAAATGCTCGTCTTCTAGGTTCAAAAGTTGTAGCCCATTCGCACGTGGGTACTCCACTCATAACAATGGCTCTCTGGAATAGGCCGCTTGACAATGGCGACAGAACGTGCAGAGCTGTGGACGCACCACCTGCACTTTCACCAAAAACAGTAACACTGTTAGGATCACCTCCAAACTGAGCAATATTTTCTTGAACCCATTTAAGATTGCTTGATCTTTGAGACCGGCATTGCCGGGTACTTTTGCTGTGTGCATACAGAGAAACCCGAGAGCTTCGAGTCTGTAATTAATGGTGACTACAACGACATCACGTTGCATTAGTAAGTCGGGACCAAACACTTCGCTGTTGCCAGATCCGGTGTTAAAACCGCCACCATGAATGAAGAACATGACAGTTTGGGGTTTGCCAGGATTTAAGTCTCGAGTATAGACATTCAAATAGAGGCAGTCTTCATTTGGAAGAATACCTACTTGTGGACAGACATTTCCATGTCTAGTTGCGTCAAGTGTTCCATTCCAAGGTAATGCAGGGAGCGGTTCCTACAACATGAAACCTTTTAAACAATAATTTATTAGAAGAATAATAGTAACGTTCTACTTGGTATGGAAACATAACACACACAGTATAAGCTTGGACGAATCATACAACGCCATCTACCGAATTATACAAAATTTCTGATAATAATACTTTTTTTGTAAATAAATACTTATAGACATAGAAATAAAATCAGACCAAAGCCGATCGACATTCCAAACCTCATGTTCATGTGCCTTGGGATTCAATTAACATCCACACAAACACGAACCCGCGGCCTCGGCAATCGGGCCTATTTTAAATTATAATTATATTGTGATTGAGATAAATAAATAAATACATAGAGACAAATCACACAGATTGAGCTAGTAAGCCCCCAAAGTAAGCTCGAGACTTGTGTTATCGGATACTAACTAAACGATACTGTATTTTATATCTTAATATATAAAAGAGAAAATCACTGACTGATTCATCACAAAATCTCCGAAACTACAAGTGCCAGGAGTCTCAAATTTTGTATGGGGGTTTCTTTTGGGGCGTAGGTGCTCACTGAGACTGGATTTTGCGAAATTCAACTCCTAAGGGCAGTAAAACGGGGATGCAAAGTTAGTATGAAACTTTCCGAGTCTTATATATATAAGAAGAAACTGACTGATTGGTGACTGACATATCAACGCACAGCCCAAACCGTCCCGTAGTGTCCTTTCTTAGTAGAAAGGATTTTTCAAAACTCATATCTTATGTGGGTGAAACGGGGGTCCAAGGTTTGTATGAAGAAACTAAATTAGTTAGACCATTTTATTTGAAACTTCGCAGAAATACTCCTGGCGGTAAATGAGTAAGTACGTGTTTCAGGATTTTTCAAAATTCAACCCCTAGCGGGATGAAATGGGGTGACGTATTACCTAAGCGTCTACACGTGTATTATCGAGGGCCTTTATGGTACCTAGACACCTTTATGTTGTTGACAAGGATAAAGTCGTTTTTTTTTAATTCCCACGGGAACGAAATTATTGGCATTTTCGCTTGACCACGCGGGCGCAGCCGCGGGTAACAGCTAGTTTAATACATATATTATATAGATAAATATCCTAGACCCAGGCCTTCATGATTCGAACCCGGGAGCTCTTGGGTGGCGGTCCGGCTTGATAACCATTACGCCACGAATGTCGTCAAGATCTATCTAAATAAAAATAAAAATGTACCATAAATCTTCGTTCACCAATGGGAGGCTGCCCGTACTGAATGCCCTTGAAGCTGAAGTATTCCCCATCTCCGGTCGATAGATCCAGCTTCTCGCCTCTCAACCAGCCCTGCTGCACTTCCACTTTGTAAAAAAAAAAAAAACAGAAGTTTTTTGATATATATATGTATATAGATTTAAGCATTGTTATAAAACTTTGTACTGCAATATAAATACTACTAAATGACAATTCTAGTAAATCCTTTAATGCAATATAAAATTTAGAAAACCTGAATCATAATTATTAACGTCCAGAGTTGTATAATATAATTCAGGTTTTCTAGATCGCCTCATTATTGCCTCTTTATTACAACATACTAAGCAACAAGAAAGTCGTGTTACACCCCTTTCACACGGCCCAATCTAATTGGCCAATTTGTATACCTGTGCTTTTCTATCACCAAGAACAGGGACCACGACAGGACAATAGATCAAATTGGCCCAAAAATTGGGTGCGTGTGGACAAATTGTTAGTTACACCATTTATAACTCAAGGACGGCTTAAGCGATTTGGCAGAAAATTATGGAGAGATAGATAGATAGAATAGATTTTATTTTCAATACACATACAATCTTACATACTAGGTAGTGTATTAGCAACAAGGCGGCCTTATTGCTAATAGAAATCTTTTCAAGGCAACCTTAAGGTAACGAATTATTGAAAGAAACGGGCAGGGCAAGCAAGACAAGTGTGACAAACAATTTTTGTTTCGTGAAACATAAATTGAACTAATTTTAAATAGCGATATTATATAAGAATACACAATAAAACCACATACATACATACATATCTTAAACATATATATAATATATTTATATATATACATTACATATATATATATATATATAAATCATAAAAATACGTTACATAAATAAAGTAATGTCGTAGTAGGTACCAAAGAAATAAAACAAAACATCTTACATAAAGTGAAAGTAAAAGATTTTTCACAAGTTTTTTAAAAATGAAAACAGATTTAGAAGATCTGATGGCTACAGGAAGATTATCCTACAGTCTGATGGCCTGGATAGTAAAAGATAGGTTAAAGAATTTGGAAGAGTGGACAGGAGCCAGAAGAGTAAGGGTTTCTGAGGAACAGAGAGATAAAGTATGAGAAGATGTAAAAGTAAAGCTTTCTTTGAGATAGGAAGGAGCTTGAGGACTAAAAAGAATAGTAAATAGGAAGGTTAAAATATGTAAATGTCTACGTTGGCGGATAGACAGTCATTTTAGTTTTGCTCGGTGTTCAGATACGAGATCAAATTACCTAGATAGAATAGTGGTACCTTTGAACCAGAATCAGGACATAGGATACTATATATCCCGTTAGGGTAGGGTAGCGTGGGGTAGTGCCTCTAAGGCGGAACAAAGTTTGCCAGGTCAGCTAGTTATTAATATAAAACCCTTTCACTGCCCTTTCATCCGGCACTGCTGCAATAGACATGTTGCAGCCGTTTTTCCCATAAAACATTTTTATCTTTTTAGGACGACCTCCGTGGCGTAATGGTTACCACGCCAGACCGCCACCCGTGAGGTCCCGGGTTCAAATCCCGGTCGGGTTATGATGTAAAACGAACTTTTTGTGGTTGGGCCTCGGGTCTTGGATGTTTATCTATACATATACCTATGTATTTATTATAAAATATAGTATCGTTGAGTTAGTATCCCATAACACAAGTTTCGAACTTACTTTGGGGAACTTACTTCTAGCTCAATCTGTGTGTTTTATCCTATAAATTATACATATTATAATAATAATAATTTAAAATAGGCCCGATGGCCGAGGCCGCAGGTTCGAATCCTGCGCAAGGTAACCTTTTGTGTGGATGTTCATTGAAACCCATGGCACATGAACATGTGGCATGGTGTATTTATTTATCTTTATTTTTATTTTTTGAACATTGTGGTGGTATTTATTTATCTTTTTGTTTTATTTTTAATTTAATTTGACAATTGTAAATTATGTGTTGTATGTAAACAATGGATCTGAAATATGCTATCTGAAATAAATGAATTTAATTTGGATAAAAATCTTCTGATCTTAGTTCTCTACTCCAGTTATCTATCAATTGGTCCACTGTACGTACCCAAAGGTTCTGGATCTGAGGTCTTCACGGTGCAACAAGTAATGAGAATAATAAAATAAATTGTTAAAGCCATCATGTCTCACTCACCACGAGTATCTACGCTATTTAACCTTTATAGCTGTAAACACATCAAATAAATACGATTATTCACAGTATAGCATTATTTACAGAAGCGATCGACCGGTGCTAGCAGGTAACCTGCGAATTCTCTGACTCAATTTAGTGCACGTGACTTTTCTCAGTCTTTCTTGTGTTCTGCAGTATGTCACTACTTCTTAAAATTTCATCTTTACGAGCCGATATTTTTGGTAAAAAAATTACTGGATTTGTTTTTTTAAGCGATCGTTCACCCCTGGAGTTAGGTCTTCTTTTCATTATCCATCCTGCTTATTTGTGGTCTTATACTAGGTAGGTACTGCGCCAGCAGAGTCTGTTCTGGGTTGTCGGATCTGGCCCTGGAGATATATAGATGCTTAAAAAAATTATGATACACTTTCGGCCTTTCTCAAAATCGGCACCGACACCTTATTTAGTATTTTTAAATATCTCACGTTGCGGCGAGTAGCGCGGCCCAAATGTATAAGTTTTTTTGGGACCGATTCCAAATGCACGTAGTGCTTTTTAGCGCACAGTGCGCCACCGCTGCGCCGCCAATTTCTATAACAAATTTAGGATTTGTGCGATTTGAAAAATTTTCAACGAACTTTCTGAGTGCCAGCAAACTTTTTTGTGCGACGCTGACTCGTTCGAACAAAATTTTCTCTATCTTGTCTGTGCTGCCCATCAGAGTAAGACTATTGAAGATTTTTTGAAATTAACTTCTTCACATCTTTCATGTAATACGTGTAATATCTCAGACTAGCTAGTCCATTTACAAGGTCAAATCGCCTTCATTTCGCTTGCCTTACCAATTGGGGATAAAAGGGTTTTTCAATGAGAGATCATTAGTTAAAACCCCTTATTTATTTGGTAATGGAATGGGTTTGAAACCATGTAGCGTAGGTTTCGAAATAATAAAAAATACATTTATTTATTTCACTTTA